>CM072884.1:13699476-14299476 GCA_037013685.1 Acridotheres tristis | reverse complement strand
AGACACATGCCTCAGAAATCCTTAGTGTCCCTTCTCTAGAGGAAGGGTTTTCTCTCAATGCCACTCTAGTTTCAGAATGAAACTCTGTGTTTTAGTTGACTGCATTAGAGTGCTTTGTTGGTTGTGGTGATACAAGTAGTACTGAAGTCTATAAAGCCTAATGACAATAAGTCATCTTGGTGAATGTGTGTGATAGACTACTAAGGATAGGTAAAAAATATTTCAGCATCTGACCATTATGGCTGGAAAGTTGACAGATGGCAGATGCTGTAACTTTTCCACTGTGAAAATCGCATGGGATATTTAATCGATGTTCTACTGAAGTGCAAAAGTAATGCTTAATTTCCCTATATCTTTAATCACCATTTACAGATCTAGAAAAAAATTTTCTTACTGATACAAATCCTGTCTATAAATGTCATGTGGTTTTTCATCATCCTTCAAAAGCAATTTATGTGTGACAGAAATTCAATTTAACAGAGAAGTTATTCCAATCTGAATATCTTCATGAACTAGGGATAGAAGAAAGCAAATGGATTCTTATTTAAATTGTGAAGTACAGAAGGGATTCTGATAGTTTAAAAATGTGTACTTTAAAACTGCTTTACTTTACTTGTTAATTACAAATAAAATTCATATATTAGAGACTCAAAAAGGAAAAGAAATACTTTTTATGCAGTAACTGTCCTTTTGGGATAGTCTCTTTTTACATTTTGGGGCTATTATTGCAGAAAAAAATCTACAAAAATAGATTACTCTAGAGTGAAAAAGTATTAATGAAAGACCTACAGATTAATGCATCCAGCTGCTTGTGACTTTTTGTTTTAATTGCCCAGCTTCTTGCTGGTTTCCTGAAAGATTTGCCCTTTCTGTGGGCCTGACTTTCCAGCTCATGCTTCTACTTGCTTGGCTCAAGTGACCTGTTTCTTCAGGATAAAAATATTGGTGTCATGTCAGCCTGCTACACTTCAAGGCTGAAGAAGAACAAATGAATGTTTTGTAGCTGTTCGAATTTCTTGAAGAAAACAAGCTCTGAAAGGAGTAAGAGAAACATGCAAACATGTGCCCTTTTTTCTCTTTTCCATTTTATTCTTTCTCACACAACATTCTTATAATGATCAGTATGTTTTTTCTTACAGGCAGATCAAAATCGTGCAGATCATCTTTGTCACTCTCTTGCAAGAAAGATAGTTTGGTCACAGTACAGAATAGAGTCACAGACTCAGATTACTGGGTTGAAAGGGGACTTCAAGGATCATCTGGTCCAACAAGTATTTAGATGGTAGTAGTATTTGTGACACCTGGGATCCTTTTCCTGCACCACATCATTCTCTTTCAAAAAACGAAATTTGTGACTCAAGTCAGAAAAAGTAAGGAGTTGTCCAGTCCATAGAGTAGCAAAGTTTATGAGTAAGGACCAAGTTCAAAGTATTTGTTGATATTTATGCCAGTTGTCTTAGCTCCCACCTCTGTTGTGATACACCTTGGCTGTCCACAGTTAAAGCTTGAATTGGAATCTGATCTACATCAGTTCTATTGTCTGGATGAGCCCCATTTTCTAGTATGGATATCAGTGTAATTCACATGGGCGTTAGAAAAGGACTCTAGTGCCTTAATTTACTTCCCCTTCCTAATTCACAAATGAGCAAACAAAAATTAAAATTATGCCTTCAACAGTTTCTTATCTCCTTCCTAAAAAGGAAATAAATGAAGTGGTGAAAGGTCAAAGGGAAGAAAAATATCTAGATATACTAAGTAGTCATCAGTGAGCTGTTTTTTAATACAGCACAAAATTATAACAGATTTATGACATACTTCTTGCTGTTTATAAATTGCTTTATACAGCGAGATGTTAGATGTTAGAAGGCTCCAGTCCAGCCTGAGAACTTCCATAGGAAGAGCTTCAGATAGAATGAGTACCTCTTTCCTTGATAACCTCACTGTATAACTTAATCCATAGTGTTTCCTTCTCTCCTTTGTTCCAGCAGTCACTTTCTCATGATGAATACTTAATTTCTTCCAACTGAATTTTGGGTATATGTTTATTAGTGACTTTTTCTTTCTCTGTATATATGCATGTACATAAAGAGACATATACACATAAAAATATATATAAAAACATCCCTAGATGCACATGAGCAAGCAGGTCTGATCTGTGGAAATTGAGTGAATATTAGAAAATGTGCCATCAGAAGGGACATATTTATTGCTTAAAATATTTTCTGTAATTCAAGGTGATAAACAACAAATGCTCTGTTCAGGACAGATCATATTTTCATCTGTTGCACAGTTGAGTTGAAGGTATACACTCACAGCTGTAAATGCATCATTTACAGGATGCCCATAATTCACAATGTGAGGATTTTATGCTATTAAGTATGTTAATTTCTTCCATATAGTATAATATGGACTTGGTGGTTTTTTGTGTTATTCCAGCTCTTTGTCAGTTGTTTTTTGCAGACATTTAACTATTTTGGGGAAATATTGCACATAAAGCTGCTTCTGTGTCCTTGGCTCTTCTGCTAATAAATCATGGCATGTCTATCTTTATTGCCTTACATTATAACTGAGGGGTTTTTTTCCTCATGCAGAGGCTCTGAAAGCCTGATGGCTCTTCTGCAGAATCATTAGCACATATGCTGCAGTCTGTATGAGGTGAGGGCATAGAGCAGCTTAGTTATTATTTATTTCTTGTCAGAAACTGCCAACATATTTTTTTCCTGTCTTCGTGATGTTAGTTCAATACAGTTGCTTTAAACAAGCTGTCTGCACTACCAAATAAAAATCATTAATATTTTTTTCCATTAGATTATTTTGGTTTGTTTTATAAATGAGATCGTTGCTAATTGTGAATGCAGTTATAGGTGCATATGCACAGCATCTGGATTGATATGCCAGAAAGATTACCAAACCAGATTTTACTTGTTTTGAGTATTCATTTCTACACACGTTCTCTGAGAAATAATTATTTTATACTCCATTCCAGTGAGATTCTTTTGTGAAAAAAATAACGCTTTTATTGCACTTATTTTCTGCTTTCTTCAGTTTGAGTGCCCCGTAGTGATCCATGAATTAAAAGTGAACCAGCAGTTCACTGACATCTTAGGAGAGACCAGAAAGTTTTAGTTCCATGCAGTCTAAAAATTGCATATCCCTCAAAGACATTTGAGTTATCCTTGCAGAAAAAGAGTATATAGTCTTCATTTTCATCTTAATGAGTTTACAATATTCATTCTTCTTTCATTTCAAAATTCAATGACCTGCACAAAGTCATGGAGTCATATGGAAGTTATAGTTGAGCTTCTAGTTAGAACAGGCAGCTCTCTACCCCGGGGGGTTGTTCAAACACTGCATTCCTTCCCTTCCACCTTTTTTATCTTCCATGAAGCTTAACCCAGAGAAAGCTGTTTGCCACACGTGTAACAGACTTGATTCAACAACTCCTTTCTTGTTCTTGCCATGGCTCAAGCACAGTTCATGGACATGGAGTTGAATGTTTTCATGAATGTCAGTACAGTCACTCAAACTGCTACTTTGGTTTTCTCTGTTTAGAGATCACCCATGTCTAGTTGTTTCAACTGTGCTTCACTTGGAGGTATAGTTTTTAATTCTAAATGTAATCTGAGGCACAGCTAACACTGTCTTAGATCTGTACAAAACCTTCTAGCTGTTTATGTAACCAGTAGATGAAGTAATATCAAGCAGTATGGTAGATAATGTGCACCTAATTATATCCTTGGTGAGATTCACTGTAACCTCTTTTTTTTAGTCTTCTGAAAATATAAATGTATAAATATATATTTACACAAACACAGAAGCTCATCAATGTTAGTATCAAGTGTTTCCCAAAGCAGCTACTTGGTTTTTATTTCATATGAACAGATTTTCACTCCATATGATCATTTTTCCCTTTAGGTCAAGGAAAAAAAAGGGTTTCATGCTCTCCATTTCTTGATGTTTGGAAATGTATGTGTGCATACATGCATGTGTACACATGTAAATATAAAAAGAGTTAATATTGCTAATTAAAAGCAATATCAATAAAAAGCCCATCATAGTTAGCTCATTTTGTTGGATTTGACTAGACGCTTTTAAGCCCATGGTTTTTATAACAAAATAGATTTGTCAGTTTTTCTGAGGAGCTAAGTTAATGTATTTGCCAGCTGAATTGAAGCATTTTTAAATTGAAGTGATTAGGAATGCAGCTCCCTAAGGATGGTATGTAATTCAGAAGAAAACTGGTAGCAATTATCAGTATTTGTGAATTTGCAATGAGGCTGTTGCTCTCACTTTTCATCTTGTATATTGGCTTTTGTGTTTGGATTGTATATTTTAGAATTGGTAGTGAAAAAAACATCATTTTGTCCCAGGTCAGGATTAAAGTTCTTGTCAGAGAGAGAACTGCTCTTTGTGTGCTTGTCTTAGTGCAAGGGTAAAGAGGTATTAGGAATCCCTTGACTGTTTGCATCTCACCTCTGATCAAAGTTTCAAAAAGACCCTGAAGTTTTTCCTTCTTCAGTTACTAACCTTAAAAAGTATATCTTTGATTTTAGCCTGCAAATCTAAATGTGTGGTCATTAGGACAGTGAAGTGAATGAACTGGTAATAAAGAGAATCTCTTCAACAAAGACTCAATTCTACAACACTGTGGAAAAGTATATGTTACCCCATGTATATTTTTATCTCATACCAGGTATTTATTTGATTGCAATTTGGTATTTATTTGAGTGCAATGTCATACTTCTCCTTACTCTATAATGAGTTATTTGCAGAAGACCAGCAATTTACCCTAGTTGAGGGTTTTTTTCCTCACTTGTAAAGGAGGTGGAAGAAAGGAAGAAGTTGCTATTGGGTTTGTTAGTGCAGCAGCTAAAAATAAAACCTCTGTTTCTGACCTTTTTCTGGTGCAAGTTGCCAAAAAACAAGTTTCAGTAAGTCTTAACATCATTAACTTCCTAATATCAGATCCTACCTTGTGTTCAGACTCTGTGGCATTTCTGTGGAGCCATGGTCACTTGGCCCAAACCAAAAAAAATTCTGCCTGATCTCAAGGCAAAAACCCATGGTTTAACCTGCTACATGCTGAAAGCGTGGCTCCTGTGGTACTGTTTGATTGGGATGGGAGAAAGGAAGGGAACCAAATTAAAGAATGTTGCTCTAGGGAAGCTGAAGCCTGCATTTTTCCAGCAGCTGACACTGCTGGTGAACTTTTCACCCTCTGATGCCCATTGACATGACCTGTTGTGTCCCCGTAATGCTGCTGGAACTCCTGCCTGTGCAGTTTGGCTGTTAAACAGAAGTTGACAAAGACCCACAAACTCAGCTGTTGCAGCTTTGCTTTCAGTAAAAGTGGTCAGACCCCAAGAGCAGAAGTGCTCATGTCCATTTTCCTACCTCTGGCCATGTTAGTGTTTTGTGTTCCTTAGGTGAAATAATGAATGATCATTTCCTGTAGACTTTCCCCTTGTCATTTGCAGTCACACACTCTGTTGTGTTTCACCTTCTTTGCCTCTTCCAGTCTGAAGACTCACAGTCCTTTGTGTACAGAAACCATTCCATACCTGATTATCTGTGTCTCCCTGCATTATATCTTTTGTAGTTCTTCTGCCTTTGTGTGAGGTGAGGTGACGAGAACAAATAGCCAGATTTAAAATGAGGATGCATCATTTATACAGTGGTGCAACAATGTTTTTTCTCTATTTTCTCATAATTGCTCCTTTCTCTTTGCCTTTTTGACTACTACTGAGCCAAGTGCCCACAGTTACCTACTGTGACTGCAAGGTCTCTGTCCTGGGTGGAACAGAGCTAAATTAGAGTCTTTATAACTATATGTATAGTTAGGGCTGTCTATCCCCACCTGCCCCACTTAGCATTATTTCAACACTGAATATAATTTCCCTTTTATTGGGCTCTTGGAATTTGTAAGATCCTTCTGCAGTTCTTAGCAACTGGTTTTACTTTGACTATCCTCTTTTTTTCTTTTATTTTTTGTCAGTAAACTTTGTCATGTCACTGTTCACTCTCTTATCCAGATCACTTTGCAAACAGCACAGCACAGATTCCTGTGGGACCCACTGCTAATGTTCCTCCATTGTGAAAAACAGATGTGTGTTTGCACTTCATTTCCTTTCTCTTAGTCAGTTATGGAAAGTCACGTAGGACTTTCCCTTCTAAGCCTTGGCTCTTAGCTTCTGCCAGGGCTTTGATCAGGGACCTTCTCAAAAGCTTTTTGGAAATGTAGATTCACTCCAAGCAGAATCACCATGTTAATTCCTAACTCGTCCAGTGGCCTCTAAGAGTTTTAGGAGGCAGGACTTCCCTCAACCAAAGACAAACAGATTCTTCACTGATTTATCTTATATGTGTGTGTATATGTTCTAATCAATATTTATAGCTTCAGTGTATTTGCCAGCTGTAGCAGCCAAGTTGTGCAGTTCCTCAGGCATTTGCCTTGGAGGAATTTTTGTGTGGTGCTTTTGCCAGGGTATCTGCGAGGGCAGTGAGTGGGACAGTGGTGAGCAGCTGGGAGCAGCCACCTCTCCAGCTGCTGCAGCCCAGGGCAGTGAAACAACTCCTGGGAAAGCCCTTTGCCCCCAGCTACTGCACTGGTACTCCACTGCTGTAATTTTCCCTCTTCCCTTTTAATCCTAAAACCAAAAAGGCAGGAGGGGTTGACGGGTCGAGCTTCCTTGCAGGCAGATACATGCTCTCCTTTGCTGTGATCTGCTCTAATCACAGAGGAGCTTACAGAACTAATTCTCTCTGAATAAAATGGAACAAAACTGGATGCTTGAAATAATCCCCAAGATGCGATTAAAAACAAAAGAGACTAGATGTTGATACATAAAAACTTATATTTAATCATAAGAGAGACAAAGACAAAGAAATAGAAATAGAAATAGAAATAGCAGGGCAGGAGGAGTAACGAACAGGGACAGTGACAGAGACAGATTAAATAGAAGCATATCACCCCTCTGTGAGTCCCATTGACATCTTGTTTCCCTCCATCTGGTCTTCTTGGTGGTGTTTGATTCCTTAAGAAAAAAAAAAATTTATGAGGCAGTCAGACTCTTCAAGAAATTAGCAATAAATTCTTTATAGCATGGAGATGATTCTTGTTCTCTCCTTTGCATGGTTTCCTATGAAAATAGAGATCAGAACCATAGAGTGGGTTGTCTGTACAGTCCAGAGGAGTTCTTGGGAAGATCTATTCTTGCTGGTTCATAATTCAAAAATAAACCACCATTTAATGAAAAAAGAAATTGCACATCCAAAGGCAAAAAAAAAAGTAATTATTGGTTTGACTGCTATTTTAGACTGTGGAGCTCATTGGCACATGGAAGTCTTAAGGAATTATTATTTTGAGTCCAGAGAGACAGTGGACCACAGGAGCAGTCAGTAGTGTTGAGAATTTTAAAAGAGGTTCTTCCTTTTTATCAAAACTTAAGTTCAGTGCAAGATTCTAAGAATTATGCCTTGGAGAGAGGGGTTGGAGCTGAGAAAGTGCTGAAATAAGTACAAACATATAAACTGGTTTGTTCTTATTATAGTCAGTGGAGGGAGGAAATAACATCTCATAAACACCATTCTTCTGCAATATTTTTACCTCCAAGAAATACAAATGTTGGGTGCATTGGTGCTGAGAAGGAAAACAACCAGCTCTGTGAATACCCATATATTCTCTCTAAGCCAAAGCCTGCTCTTCAGGATTCATAGACATATACAGAATTCACTACTCCATTGCTGTTAAGTCTGGCTCATTCTCCTAAGGCTATTTTCAGGTGGAAATTCTGGCCTTCTTTCCAGCTAGATGAGTGCAGCATCTCCCTTTCACCCCTGTAAGAGAGCAGGACTGCAAACTGTGTACGATTATAATTGTTGCAGGTTGTACTCACTTGCTTTTCTGTATGTTTCTGATTGAGAGACAGTTGTCATCTTTCAGAGAGAAGACAAGAAGAATCAATAATTCTGAGCAGTATGAAATCTGAAAACAAATAGAAACTCTGTAAACTTCACAAACATTTTAGTAACTTGTTCATGTTTGTGGAAAGGGTACAGACTCGCAGGAAGCAAGAAAATAAGATATCTGGAGTTCTCTTACTCACACCATGAGTATTTTGTTTTTTCCTCACTGCAGCCTGAGCTGAGGGATGAGGAAGATTTTGGCCTAAACAACAAATTTTCTTGACATTGCTAAAGAGGCTGTCAGAGCAGATCTGTATGCAGCCTGTGAGCCAATTCAGGAGGCCTCTGTTGGTCCCTCACAGCTTAGTTCATGCAGTGTTTCATGCTGGCAGCCTTTGATGCCTGTACCAATATAGCTGCTGAGGATTATGGATCATTTAACAGAGGAGAAGCTTTACTAGCTTGTTCTGTGTCATCTCAGTGGGACTGAAACACCACATGTACCTCACTTTCCTCCCAGTTCCCTTTCACATTGCATCACACCTCCTCCGTGTGAATGGCACTGTTGTCTTCTGCTCTCCAGCAATGGGGTTAAGCAGAATCTTCCTGAATCTGAATCCTGACTTTAGTGAATTGTCTTTGTGCTGCAATGCAGGTTCTGGGCTGACCAATGTTAAGACAGAAGAGATATCTGAGGTGAAGATGGATGCAGAGTTTCGGCATGACTCAGGATATGAAGTTCATCATCAAAAGCTGGTGAGTGATTAAACAGTGCTTTCCACACGTGCATTTTGAGATGCTGATTCCATCTTGAGCTAGTGAGTCACTTGTGGCCATGGCTTAAGTGATGTGGACACCGAAAGTGCCAACAAAAAGTTATCATGTGAAAAGATTGTGATTTTTCTGGTTCTCTCTTCAATGAGAGTAAACCTGGAACAATGTCAGTAGAGAGAATGGAAAGTTACTGAGTCTCACTGAGAGGAAATTCCAACAGTTCCTGTCCTTGCACTGCCATGTCACTGGATGTGCTTATATGGAGAATAATTGTCCCACAGTCCATCTGTCTCACAGTCTCTCTGTATACAAGGGATACAGAGAGAAGGAAAATGCTGAGTTCGAAATAACAAGAAAAAGCGTTTGAGACACATAGCACAGTGCAGCAAGAGACTGAATGACACCGTTTCAGAAATATTGTCCTTTCCCATCAAAACAGATGGTAGCAGTGTATGCATGGAGCATAACCTTTCACAAGAATGGCTGCTTGGGATAAAAGGAGATTCTCCATGGCCTTAATTTTAGTTTGTGTTCGGCTGTATCTGTGTGTTTTGTTCCTTAAGGTATAGAAGTTATTATTAACAGGGGAAAGGCAGGTAGGAGCAAAATATTGTTTCCCATTTGAACTGTGCTTCTTGTGAACATAAAAATGACAACCAAAAGCACTGTAGGTAAGAAGAGCATCTTCTAAAAGCTTTTTTTTGCTTGATAAGCAGTGAAGAACCCAGACACCAATGTTGACTATAAACCTGTTCTGTTCCTTCTTTTTAAAGGTATATTATGTGATGAGGTTTCAGTTCCATAGCTTTCAATATCTTGATATTAAACTTGAAAGCTTTTTTTCCTTAATATATTCTTAAAACTAAGTAGTGCTGAAAATCAAAATTAACATGGGACTCAAATTTGCATTTGAAGTAGACAATCACTCTGTGAACAGATATTCTGCCATCTCTTTGATGCCAAGAACTGAGTATTCCCAATTTGATGAGTTAATCCAAAATGCATTTAGTACTAATTTGGGAAAGTCTGATGTGCTTAGCTCAGATAGGTTAAACATGCCAATGGAGCAAACCTGTGCAGGGTGTAGAAGGGGAGGAATTTGCAGGAACATGTGCTAGACACGGTAGTTAACTGGTTGTCATAGTTTTCAGCAGCAGCCTTTAGTGTGTAAGTGGTTTGATACCATCTCAAGGAATTAGGTGCTGGAGCTCCCCATACCAGGGTGGCTGATGGGGAGAGCACTGCAGTCCCTGCACATGGTAATCTCTGTCGTGCTTAAAATGGGACCTTTCCAGCTTTTCACAGCAACTTTTGCCATGATTTTTACTGATAGGTACAACCACTACTTAAAAATTAGTGAGCTGTCTTCCAGGTTATCTTTTCAATTGAGACTGAGCAGGGATTCTGGTATTGCTGAGCATGTACTGGAGTGATGCTTACAAGGCCTTGCTTCCCTGCCACACACCATGTCCTGTCCAATGCCCCTCTCCATTTAGTGTTAATTTGAAAGCAGGGAGCAGAAAACACTTTGATCTGTGCTTCCATTCTGTGCCATGGTAGAATTTCCTTAAACAGCCTCCTAAGGATATTGCTTTGAATTCAGCTGCACGTTGTATTTTACATGCAGACCTCTGAATTGAGTTGAAATCACATTTTTTTTCTCCTTTATGGAGGTTCACATTGGAACTGTACATTAAGTTGATTTCCATGGCTCAGAGTGCTTAAGGCCTTCCTCTCTTCTGCATGTATATTAGCTGGGGCATTTCGCAGTGCTCTTGAAATGAGCAATTCTGTTACTATAAGAAACAGAATTTCAGTCCTAGGCAATTAAAATTCATGAAAGAAGTTACTACTTTGCACTGGCTTATGCCAACACTATCCATTGCCTGTACTTTCTAGTGAATTTTTAACTTTGTTTTGACACAGTTCTTGCTTGTGACTGGGAACAATATAAATATTTATAGTGTGTGCTTTAATACCTTTCTGAGGAAGGTTGTGTTTATTAAAGAGTGCAAATGTTATACAGCTCATTATAATTCTCAGCTGGTTTCTTGTTTCCCTCTGCGTTTTTGTTAAATACTTGCTGAAGTATTTAGTCTTTCAGCGTGTGCTAGTTGTACAACTCTGTGAATGTAATTTATTTTCTAATCTTTTTTGCCCATTTTGGTTCAAAATAATAATAGCAATAACCACAATAATAATATTAATAGTAATAAAAATTTAAATAGTCTGCTATTTGCATGCAGACAAAAGGATTGTAATATATGCTCAGATGTGAAATAATCCTATGTATTCTTTGAATACAGAACAGAGCAATGAAAATAATCATCCATTTTTCATACCTGCTCCTGCTTATAATAGCCAGTCGTATTATAAAGCCTGTTGTTGTCCTCTGTTTCACCTTATCAGTGTATAGAATTCAAGTGGATTTTCTCTGGTTTTCACACAACTGTTGCCTCCTAGGTCTCACAGAAGTACATCAGGCAGATACAGCTTATTCTCTTTACCCTGCAAAATCTTGAAGCACTCCTTGGTGGTCACTTCAATCAGTGATAGCTTTTGTAGGTTCATCTCCTTTGGTGTGAGAATTTTCTCCCAGCTGGTTGCAAGCAAGTTTCACTGTAGTCCTACTGGTCCTTCACTACTATTTTATTGAGACAATGCATCATAATCCAAACAGGCCACACAGATGTAAATTTATGACCACACTCACGATTCATATTCTGAAAATAGTGAAATGTGTGTGTTCCTGGATTACTCCACTCAAGCCTATCACTCGTGCAATTAACTTGACTAGTTTACTCAAGGAAAAAGGGGAGCTGTTAGCTGAGACCTGTGTAAAGATGAGCTGGATCTGAGTCCCCCTTTAGCAGAGCACTGCTACACCATAAAACAGGCCATATATATGTCCCAGATTGCTCCTCTCCAGCTTTCAGAGCTTTATGGCCCAGCCATCCAGGTTTGAGTAATTACAAACACCTGCAGTGCCATTTGATTACTGATGCTTCAATGGTCTTTATATTGCTGTGGCAGCAGGGCAGGTTAGTCAAATGTTCAGTGAGCTTTTTATTAGCCATCTTCCTTTATTTTTCTTTTGTAGGTGTTCTTTGCTGAAGATGTGGGTTCAAATAAAGGTGCCATCATTGGACTAATGGTGGGAGGTGTTGTCATAGCAACAGTGATTGTCATTACTTTGGTGATGCTGAAGAAGAAGCAGTACACATCTATTCATCACGGGGTTGTGGAGGTAAGAAAAGACTTCCAAGCACAACTGGTGTCATCTGTGCAACATAGTCAGCACATTGCTCTATAAATATTAATTTCTGAAGGAAGAAACTGTGGCTTTGGCTATATTGGTGTTGTTACATCCAGCAGCGTGGAATCAATTTGCTTTATTTAGTAAAAGCAGACACAATGTAAACCATGTTAAAGTGGATGCAAAACCACAAAACTTTCTTCTGCAGCTATTCCAGACCAATTACTTTATAATGTGAAAGTTCATTCTGCAAGAAATTTGACAGTGGCCAATGAGAAGATACTGTGCAAGACGAAAAATCTGGTTATACTATTGGGAATTCACACACCAATTTCTTTATTTAGCTTTACTGTTTGAAACTGGCTCTCCCATAGCATGTGCTGTGCACTGCAAGGATTTTCCTTAGACGGGTATTTTATTGCTCTCTGTTGTCTGAACAAAATTTTTTTGTTGCCACAAACAGCTTTGGATTTATGGCTAATCTGAAACTCATAGTTTTGAGAAACAAATATTATTTAAGACTCTTATATAGGATTTTCAAGATGAAAATCCTTGTCTGTTCTCAGTCTGCCAAGGAAGTCTGTGGTCAATTTACAGTAATTTGAAATCTTTATCTATTTCATGGCTTTAAGATAAGATCTCTGTATAGTAGAAAAACTTCATTATGAGAACTGGAAGGGGTTCATGTAACTCTTTTTCTTCCTTTTGCTGTGTGAGTGTCTGGTTTGCAGATAGTACTTGTATTAGTAAGCACTTGAGACACTTGTGTATTTTTGCCTTTAAGAATTGGTATGTTACATTTTTGATTGAAACTGAAATCTTTTATCAAGTCCATAGTTTATGCAGATTTCATCTTGAATCAAATGAACCTTGCTTTGGTCTTGCTGGAGACACACATACTTTATCATTCATTTATTCCACTGTCTGGGATTATGAAGGGTCTTAAGAATTATTTGTGTAAGCCTTTGTCTTAAGCCTGTGCTTGTGCATCCTTGTGTCCACACTGTGGTTATCCATGTGGTTTGAAACTTTGCAAAGAGACATGGTCAGAAGATCACCAACAGTGTGGGATGGTTTGCACAGATAGCAACCTATGCAGAATTTTGGACCAAGAGGCAGAAAAAGTAGCAAGCAGGAATCTCAACTTCAGCTTTTGATGTAATAGCTTTCAGCACATTTTGTAGAAAATTGAAGCAGATTTTAGTATTAATCCACCAAGCTGATATCTGCTACCAGCAGTTTTGCCACCAGAGACTTTCCTTTGGGTGAATTTAGTGAGAATGGAAAAAAACAGGAACCTTGCTAGGCCAAAGCCCCAAATCAGACATTGAATGTAGACGTACCATCATTGCAGTACAACCTTAAAATTCCAGGTGGGTTTCACCTGATAGAATGACATGGCAAAGATGATCCTGGACTTCTGCAAGCTTTCTTTGGTAACAGTAAATTTGGAAGTGTTGGCCTAGGAAGAACATGCACAAACTGAATAAGTAATTCATGTCAAAATGACAGCATCATTTAATAAATATTGATTTTTATCTCTAGAAAAATCTACAGATAGAACCATAAAGCTTTAGCATGCAGATGTACCAAGAATATTAGTGGATTTATAGTATCACACTGTAGATTTTGTCACCTTGTGGATTTGCTGGCACTGGCAGCCAGGATTCCTCCTTCTGCCTGACTTATTCTGTATCTTCACAGGCTGCCCAGCCTCACTGTCCAAGCTTCTTGCCTGCAAGAAAGGCATAACATCTGTTTTGGTCCTAATTTGGTAAAAGTTTTGTAGCATTTGTATTGTGGACAAAAAAAAAAAAAAAAAATTACAAAAGAGCCATATACAATTGATGTTTAATACTAAAATGTCTTCAAAATTAAGCTGTTACATTCTGAACAGAATTAGTTTATTTAGCTACGGCCCACCTGTAGTATACTGTGCAAAGAAAGCACGGAATAGCAAAATCACTTGAAGTAAAAATAACTGTACATCAGCTCTAGCTTGGTGGAATGTATTTTAACTAATTTCCCACCTCTTTGTTGTGTGTCAAAAGTTACTGTGTGAATTTAACCCAGTCATAAAGGAAGATTACAAAACAGGTCTTGTTCCACCTATGTTCTTGTCTTCCAAAAAGGCACCTCTGTTGTTCTCGCTCATTTCACTATGATTTTTTAATAAAATAAGTTATTAAAAATCCTGTTAGCCTTTTTTTAAGCTGAGAGAATGGATATACTTGTCCTATTTAGAAGTGTCATTTTTTTCCCTATTCTGAGAATAACAATGTTCCGAAGTTGTTCTGCCTCTCCAGGAAAAAACTTTCATAGTTAAGTAAATAAATGACTGAGAGATTGAAAATTCTTATTACATATGCACACAGGGGCTCCAACTAATGTTTTGAAGGGTTTTTTTGTGGGTGCACCCACCCTGGCTGTCTGCAGGAGATGATTTTCTCCATGAAAGCAGGTGGCATAACAGAGATTCTCACATCTGCTGTGCCCTGGGCAACCGCTGAGTGTCCCAGCTTCTCCTCTTTGAGGATTTCCTGTTCAAAGCTCGTTTGTTTTCTGACAGAGGCAGGACCTCCAGCAGTGACAACAGGAGGGCTTTGCAGCGTGGAGCAGACACTGAAATTGCTGAAAGGGATAGGTGGAGACAAACAGTCTCACAGGAGGTTATCTACCTGACTGAGGTGTTTTCTCTAGAGACATCACATCACAGAAAAGAGAAGTGTTGAAGCAGAGCACCTACGACTCTTACATGCTGTGTTCGGCTTCTGCCACCTCCATAAGGGGGGAAAAAAGCTTCTTAAAATGGTGAGGGGCTTTGGGAATGTACTGACAGGGAGATAATTGGGTTCAAAGCATGTCATTTGGCACAGTGGTACCTAGGGCAGAGGTTGTAAGGAATGTAAAGAGTTTGGTAGCATCAAAATGTGTAAAACAGAATAGGAGGCATTCAGGATGAATGATAACACGTGTAGGTCGGTGGTTAGATGGATTACCCTGCAACAGAGAGCTATAGGAAGGAGAGGAGGTTCCAGCACTAGTTATTTTAAAGGCTGAAGGGGAAATTTAAAAAGAAAAAAATTGTCTAAGACTGCAAGCTGGAGCTTCACTAAATCCCCTTTATCTATAAATGCCGTATTTCAGAGTTTATTGGACTTCCACTAGAAACTGGTTTTATCAAAACAAAAATTTTTAATACTGTCCAGTTGTGCAAAGGCCTTAAAAATTCAGTCTTTTTCATTGTCCTTCCTTTTGTTTTTCCTAATCTCTTTTTCTTCCTTGATTTTCTTCCAAGTGTCTCATTGATTCTTTGGTCTCTTCTGCCTTGCATTTTTCTTGATTCCTTTTTAATTTGTGGTGGTTTCTCACTCCATTTCTTTCTCACAGGCAGACTATATTGTGTACTTACCACATTTTCTAGTCATGAACAGGATAAGCTGAGTGAGAGACTTAAACTAAAATGACTGACAGAGTTCAATGTTGTTTGGAGCTTAAAGACAGAAGTCCAGCACATGTTTTGGCATTTCCCTCCTTTGCATCCCAGCCTGGTGAGGGATGCCTCCTAGTAATGAAAATGCTCTTGGGCAGGTATTGATACACATGGAACCCTGGTCTATAAATGCCAGAGGTTCACACTGAGTTTTAATTTTGTTCTAGAAGAGAATCTGTTAATAGGATTAGTTGTGAATTGTGAGACTCTCACTTCACGATTTGAAGGAGCACTGGGTGCTGTGAGATAGTGGTGATACAGTGTGGAACATTTGCCATGTTCCTGCTTTGTTCTTGCCTTCACAGCCATGTTCACAACAATTTCAGCAGCAGCAGAATGCTGTTAATGCTGTTAAATTCATGAGTCCTCAGGGTGGGGATTAGGCCTTCAGCACATTTGTACAAAATCTACATGGAATGAGGTTTTTAGGCCCTACTGCTGTTAAACTGCTGGCAAAACAAATGCTCTACTGAGCAGCAATAGCACGGAGGGATTGTCAGTCAAAGATTCCCTGCCTGTGGATCTAGATGGTGTATTTTTGTGGAGGGAGAAGTTGGCAGCCCCCAGAAAGGACAGGTAAAGCAGCAGAAAGCAGCCCAGCCCCTGGGGTAGTGGCAAAGGTGAGTGCTGGGGCTGTGAGCCTCTCCCAGCCCTGCTGCCAGTGCAGGGGACACGGAGCAGCTGGCACAGACCCTTCTTTAAAATGCAAGCACACAGCTGTACTGCTGAGCACATGGCTGTACTGGATGTCCTGGGATTTGGGAGTGGGAGATTGGAGAGGAGATAGGCTGTAAAATTCCATGGAGTCCTGCTGTCCTTGATGGATCAAAATGATCATTGACAGCCAAGCTGAGCACTTGGCGTGCACATGGGCTGGTCAGGGGAAGCTTGGCATCCTTCAGAAGAAAAAGGTTGTCACTTTTGGAGAGGGAGGGGCCAGGGAAAGGAAAAAACTGTTCTGTCTTCCCCCAGTTTCTCAAACAAAGGAGATAATGCAAGAGCAACCTCTAAGCATGATCTTGTTACCTAAAAACATGTCAAAGGAGTTGAAGAAATAGGTGGGTTTGGGGTTCATTGTATAAGGGAAATACTGCATGCAAATGCAATTTTAAAAGAAAGAAGGAGAAAAAGCCTGTGAATGGCAGTAGTAAAAATCCAAGTTACATTGCAGAATTTGAAATACAAGGAGCACAGAGTCAGTGCAGCTCAGTGATCCTTTTTGCCTGGCATCCTGTTCCTTGCCCACAGGAGTCAAGGGGTGCTGAAAGTCCCAGCTGTGAGGAGTTCCACAATAGCTTGTGAGTGATATCTATATAGAGTGATATGTAACCTTTAAGTTGAATATTTCACGAAAATGTCTAATTACTGTGTAAGAAAAACACATCAGACGGGCGATATAGTTGATTTAAAATGCAGTTTGAGAATCAGGACATAAAAAGGGGCACAAAGGAAAAGTGGATCAGATTTGAGGTCAGCAGTTCATCTGAGTAATTGAATGCATGTGCCACATAGAGAACCATTTCTTAAATAGCAAATAAAAGAGCATATAAAGTGGAGATGGCTCTGAGAGGAGCCATTTTGTGGTGGGACTGTGGGAAAGGTGTTCAGTACTGTGTTGTAACCTGGAGTAATGAAAGAACAGCTCAAAAATAAGCTGAACAGCCTGTGTTAGTCCCAGGCTTGGGAAGAACATACTTTCTTCAGAGTATGAGAGAACAGCTTACCAACATCTCTCCTCACTAGGCTGAGATATTTCCAGTATTGCAGAGTAGATTTAAAATTGGTATCAGACATCAGTACTTCTCCTTTGCATTTTTATTGGAAGGTTAGATAGAGTAAGGTAGGGTTTCTTGAGAGAATATACTTTCCTTTATCTTAAAGCTGGCATGTGGCTGAAGGTGACTTGCTGTCATTTCCAAGAGGTCACTCCTTACAGGAATCCACGGGAAAATGGTCATACCTTATATTTAACAGTCGAGTTTTAGGCACCCTCCTGATTTTAGACACTGTAAAATTGACTTTTTACCTTTGCTTTTAGCATCTGTCGAACGCTGGAGACATCAGGTAGAAAATGGAATAACTGACAAGCAGGCTATTTTCATAGGTGCTTAGCAAGATAGCCAGCATTTGGTAGTTTTGAATACACAACTACTGAGCTCATACAGCAGAGGTAAAATACCTAATTAAGATTTAGAGGCTGTTCTCACTCACTCTAATTTGATGGAGTTTTATGTTTTTGTAATGTTCAGTGAAGGAAGAAGATAATTTCTGAAAATGCAGGTATTCAAGGGGCAAGTCAAAACTGAGCTTTGTACCTGTCTTCCAAGTAATCAAGGAAGGTCAATTTCTGTTAAGTATAAATACTTAAGCCAATGCAGACATGTCAAGTTTTTTGTCACTAAACTGAACCAAACTCAGCCTTGGAGATAGAGGAGTTCTGTGTCCCTGAGTGCAATGGGATTTTTTGCTCACCTTGTGCCTGGCTGCTCTAGCATTTCCTTGCTACCCTCATTTTATCTTTTTCAATTAATTTTTTTGTTTTGAGACCACCACAGATCTGGGAGCACAATGCAGGCAGAAAGCACACTCAAACCACTGCCTTCAGCTTTTTTAGTGAGCTTTTTCTTTTCTTTTGAGACTCAATTGATCCCAAGTATAGACGTTGATATATATGATGGGGGATAAAAATCTCTTAATGAAGGACTGGCAGAGAGAAGCAAACTCCATCCCGCTTTATTTGGAGAGTTGCTTCCTGAGCCAGACAACAAATTCCAAAGCTGGTGATGCTGGCCTTGGCCAGCTGGTTTTCAAGTCCTGCAGCAATAAAATGAGTTGTGGAGTTGTTCTTGGTGTGTTGTCATCTTCTGTTCAAAAAGTGAGGCAGAGGATGCTTACCCAAACACAGGGTACAAAGTATGTTTGGATGGCCGTGAAGGGGGGAAACACAGGGAATGCTGTGAATAAGCAGGAATGTGACCCCAGTTGTCCCCTCTCCTGACAGGTGGATGCTGCAGTGACACCAGAGGAGCGCCACCTTTCCAAGATGCAGCAAAATGGCTACGAAAATCCCACATACAAGTTCTTTGAACAGATGCAGAACTAGGACATCATAGCAGCCTCATGAGTTGGACAGAAGAATAATTGCTTCACTGCCCATTGGTGTTCAGTTATAGAGTAATGTGGAAAGAAAGAAAAACACTCTGCTTTATTATTTACTCATTCTCGCCTTTTGACAGCTGTGCTGTAACACAAGTAGATGCCTGAACTTGAATTAATAAAATCAGTAATGTATTTTCTCTCTCTTTCTCTTTACATTTCAGTCTTTACACTACATTATTAATGAATGTTTTTTGTGTACTGTAAAGAGGTTAGCTGTATTTAACTAGTGCATGGATAGATTCTCTTTCCCAATTATTTATCATGTAGCTCCTTAGCCAGTTGTATATTATTCTTGTGATTTGTGACAAAAATTAAGTCCTAGTTGAAACATGCTTTAAGAATTGATGGGGGATGCTTTCTGTGTCTGTGGGGTTTAGCTGCTTCTCTTTGCTGAGCATTTTTTTCTGATCACTATGCATTTTAAAGTAAACCAACATTTTTAAAAAGTATTTCAGATGAGTTATTGAAATTCTTTTCCTCTGAAGCTGCATTTTATTGTACGGATTGTTGCTCCTGCTGTATTAGTGATGTAGAAATCATGAAAATACACATTTGTTTCTTTGTGCCTGTTTTATGTGCACACTTTAGGCATTGAAAGGTAAACTTTATTTTCTTTTCCATGTATCTTTTTGATCTTAAAAAATTTATTAAAAAGAGTCCCTGTTAATTGTGAGCACTTCTGGGGGAAGAAGTGCCTGCTGGCCAAAAATTAACGGAGGTCCTCTGCAGGATGATTGTACAGAGCCATTGCTTATGAATTGATAGCTTTCTACACTGTGTTACATAAATAAATTAAGAAAAGAATGTGTGGGCAAGAGTTTTCTTTGGAGGCAGAAAACAGAGAGTTCTGAAAGCCATTTACACAAAATACGTAGGTATTCACACTGAGAGCGAGTTGGGATCCTACAGGGATTGTGGCACTGACAGTTGGATCAGAGCAGAAGGAAGGCAGCAATGAGACAGGGCAGGAAGTGGGGAGCTCCATCTTTGGCACAGCTACCCCTCTAGGATATCTTTTTATTTTTTTTCTTCTTTTTTTTTCTTTTACTTTCGGTTTGTATAACAGTGTTTTAATGTAAATAAATCCATTCCTGGAGGAGCCCTCTTGTAGTAGTGCGTTTCTGTGCCAACCAGCCACCTTTGGTCACGCAGAGGAGCACGACGTGGATGAGTAACCAACCTCCCCCTTTCCTGGCCATCCCCTGGAGTGATTCACCACCAAGCTCTTCCCTCTCCTCCCTGCACCTCTGCTGGCTTTCTGGCAGGATCCATGCCTTGCCATGTGCTGTATTGGTGCAGGTGAGGAGGAGCCTCCCAGGCTGCCTCCAGCCTGGTTCTGCTGCCTCACAGCAAGTGCCCAGGAAGGGTTGGACAGCAGCACCAGGATTTTTTCCTGCAGGAAGAGGACAAAGTTGTTGGTGAGCTGGGATACATAACCCCCAGCCCAGCATGTTCTCTCCATTGCCTGAGAGCTTCCTTCAGCTCCTGGCCCTTCAAGAGAGCTCCTGTGGCACAGGGAGAGCACAGCAACTCACACCAGCACCTGCCAAGAGATGAGACCACAGTGAGCAAATGAACCTGGGGATCTTCAAGATGGCTTTTGTACCCAGCCCAAAATAAGGACTCCTCTGTTTGAACTTGGAAATGGGTTCTGGAATAAAAGTGGAGGGGTGTGTTTGTGAAAAAGTGTATTACTGTTTCTCTACAGTGAACGAGTTAGATAAAGCAGGACTGTGGGAAGAACTAGGAGCAGAATAAAGAAAGCATGATATCTTCAGGGAAAGCTTCTTGCAACTCAGTTTGTGTGCAAGCCATGGCAGCCTCTTCTTCAGCCTCGCTGGCAGCTTTTGTCTCAGCAAGCAAGATGAGGCAGGGCTGCAGTGAGGCTGCACAGCTCAGGTAAGTGGCTGAGTCATTCCCGGCTTCAACTAGGAGAAAACAATAGTTTCCAGTCCTGTTACTCATAAGTCCTTCCCCATCCACGATCTTACACAAAACCTCACCTGTTCAGGTAATTCACCTGCTGGCCTGAAACACAGCCATGCTGGCAGACTGGCCAGGAGGGGTGTTCTTCCAGTGAGGGCACAACCAGGTCAGGGAGTTTCAGAAGCCATCTGTGCAGATTCAGGATGATGAGGTGGTGGCACCTACCACTCCAAACTAGTAGTGGGAAAAACTGCAGAGCTTCCCATTGCCTGTTACCAACAAAGTGTTTATTCCTTTTTCTCTTCCATCCCTACTGTGTCAAAGGAATCCTTCTCAAGGGATCAGAGCACTGGAAGTGGTTGGTGTTATTGGCAAGCCCAGGAGTACCACTGTGTTGCAAAAAACTTAATACCCCCAGAGGATTTACCTTCTCCAGTTTTAAAATTTAACTGATTGGGCCAGAATAATGTGTGCTGATGAGCAGAGGCTTTCAGTCCCCAAACTGCTCAAAAAAAAAAGAAGAATCTTTTACAAATATTTAGGTTTAAGCTTGTGTCTCTTTGTGTAGGTGTTGTTATATAGGTTATACATATCACCTAGAAGGGAATATGTAAGGCTGTCTTCTGTGCACATGTATAGCATCATAGAAGAAGATCCCACTTCAGGGAGAAGGCAGGATATAATTCAATTTAGCCTAGTCTCATTAAAGAGGTATTATCAAAATTCCTTTTAGAGGAAGCTGGAATAATCCATAAGATGCAGAGAGCCACTGGCCTTTAGAGCAAATCCCATTTATAATACCATAATCCCATGCAATCCCAGTTATAGAAAAGTGCAATTGCTTTGAACACCAATTCCCAGACAATCAAGTCTCCTGGTGTGGGGTTATGTGTCCAGTGAGATGCTGGTGCTGCTCTTGCTACTTGTGCACAAGCTGTTAATATATTGCTGCTTTATGCACTGATTAAGTGATCAGGTTTTATGATTCCCTCCCCACACATTCTCCTGAAAGAAAGACAATAAACGCACACCGTGACATGCATGGAAAGCACAAGGCGTGAACAAAGTTCCCAAAACTTCAAGAGAAACTGCCACAGCTGCTCCAGCTCTGGAAGCTGATGTTCCCGGGTAATAGTGGCAGCATCCTGCCCACCTCTAGCCATGCAAGCTCCTTATTGAGGAAAGATTATATTAGGTATGAAGAAAAACTGTTTGACAGGCTCCTAAAGTAGAAAAGCAGACAGTAGCTGAATGCCTTGCTTCTAAGTGTGGGATTGATTGGGTGTCACCCTCTTCAGCAATAAACCAGGCAGGGCCACTGAATGCAGCCGTGGGCTGGAAACAAAATGCTATTCGCAGCCATGAGGAAATTACTTTTGGAGAAGTGTGAGAATAGATAAAATAAAAATATCCCTGTCTGTTGAGTTGATAGATTAAATGGGAGAAGTTTTCCAGCCTGTCCATTTCAACAGAAGGTAGTTAGAGAGTGCACTGCAGGTTCATCAGCAGAGCTGGTGAGGGTGGTCCCAGGTGGTGCCAGGCAGGGATGGGGGCCAGCCCAAAGCCTCCTCAGCCCTTGGGGGTGCTGGTGGTCCTGCTTTGGCTGGCTTGTGTAGATTCCCCTCAGGTAAATGAGTACCAGGTGCAAGGTGAAGCTCCAGACATTTCCAGGCACATAGTAGTGGAGCCACCCTAAAATTGTGCCACGCTCTGCATTCAGTGTCTGCCTCCAAATCAAACTGGAGAAGCAGCATTTGGGGATATGGTTTAGGGTTGATTATGGTGGAGCTGGGTCAGTGGTTGTACTAGATGGTCTTGAGGGTGTCTTCCAGTCTCGATGATGGATCTGTTTCTCTGACTACATGGTGTTCTAGGAAAAGCAAACCAAGGCTTTGTGTTCCTTTGCAGACAATGCCTCACAGCATCTGTATTTTCCTCTCGGTGTCTCGTGATCTTTGCACAGCTCCAAAGTCTCCATCCTCACTGTGTCTGCACTTACCAAGGCAATTTTAAGGCCTTCACTGTGTGGCCAAATGGCTCATTTTTATTGTTTAAACTAATGGATTTTGTGGGCAGTAGGCAAGCTGCTGTAAAAGTGCCTCCAGGCAGCGTTCATGAAAACACCCTAATGATACATAAGAACAGGTTACAAATAACACTGTGTGATTGTATTTCTCTGCACTTTTTCCATCACTTGAAAATGAGTGCCTCAATTAAGTCAGGCTGCGATGGGTCTTCTCTCTCACTGCTTTCCAGCAATTATCTATTCCTCCTCCTTCCTACAAGAAGCAAGCACTGAATGTTCCCCACAGCTTTCTACAGTCCTGGGAAATTTATTTGGCTGACTATACAGCAAAATCTTTCAAGGTTCCAAATGGAAGTATTGAGATTTATATTGAAGTAATGAAGTGTTCTGGCTTTAATAGGATTCTTAGTTAAAGCTGTATTTGGACACTGACTTTAAAAGCAAGTCTCCCTAACTGCTGCTTGCCACGTATGGTCTTCAGCATCTGTTGTGAGGAGACACCAGAGGAGCTGAGCTGTTTAGTCTGGAGAAGACTGAGAGGGGATCTCATCAGTACATTAAAATATCTCAAAGGTGGGTGCCAAAAGGATGGTGCCAGACTTTTCAGCGGTGCTTAGTGACGGGACGAGGAGTAATAGCTATAAATTAAAACATAAGAAGATCCACCTCAACATGAGGAGGAACTCCTTTCCATGGAGAGTGGCAGAGCACTGGAACAGGCTGCCCAGGGAGGTCCTGGGTTCTCCCTCTCTGAAGGCATTCCAAAGCCACCTGGACACATTCCTGTGTCACCTGCTCAAGGTGACCCTGCCTGGGCAGGGAGGTTGGATTGGGTGATCTCCAGAGATCCCTTCCAACCCTGACAATTCCGTGGTTCTGTGTTTGTAGCCTAGTTTCTCTAAGGAAGATTGTTGGAGAAAAGCATCCACAGCAGTTTCAGATAGGATACTACCTAGGTCAAAGGGTGACTGATGTCTTGGGGTGATTTTATGATGATACTTTATTCCCTTATCATGTGCTTTATGCTCAGAAATAGCTGTGGTATCTTTTAGATGAACAGGGTGTTGGAGCCTGGGAATGCCAGGCATGAGCTCTGTTCAGTCTCTCTCTGGACAACATGGACCAAGGATGCTGCATTGTTACTTGTGTTGGACTGGGGGTTTTTTTGCTTGCTTAAAGCAAGAAGTTTTTTCCTTTCCCTTCCCCTAGCCTGGAGGCTGTACTGGGAATCTTCCCGGCAGCTTTTTGGGTTTTTTGTTCCCCTGAGCTCTTTTCGGCTTCGCTTGTTTTTCTTTTCAGCCCATCCAGGAAAACAGCAGGACCACCCCAAACCCAAGACCTCTGAGGAGCTGAACCAACATGAGAAAGGACATTAAAATCCACCAACTTTGGCGGCTGCAAGGAGGAGACCCACCCCAGAAATTCAGCAGGTTTCCCATCTGCTCTGCTCCAGGCTGCTGTGTGAACTCCTCTTCCTTTCCCACAGACGAAAGGGACCCACTGTTTATAAACCATTTTTTCTTTTTTTCCACTTTTACTCTCTGGTATCAATTTCTCTCATTGGCAGAAGAAAAGGGAGGGAGTTATTGAAGCTCTTTTCTCTTTAGAGGAAAAGCTCATTCCAAGGCTTTTCTCCTGAAATTTGTCTCCAAAACCAAGACATTTTTAAAATGCTACTAATTAATAAATAAATGAAAGACAAAGAGACAGAGGAAGAAAACTAGCTGTCACAGGGCAGATACACCTCAGCAGGGGCTGACCAGCACCTGCAGGAAGCAGAAACTTGAAATAGCTGTGACATTGCTGCAGATCCAAACCAGGTTGTGGGAATTATGGTTATCTTGAGTCCCACACCAAGTCCATCCAACTGTGCCTAAGCACTGCTTCAGGCTATAGCTCTGGGGTGTGTTTCAAGCACAGGATCTTTTTTCCATTTAATTAGGATGAGAGGGCTCGGAAGAAACAGGCAAAATCCTATTTACCCCACATATTGCTCCTCTAAGAAGGGTTTATGGAGAAAGGTCTGCATCCCTCCAGCTACTGCAGAGATGAGAGCAAACTCAAGCTATGGCCAGCAATGGTCCCTGCCTGGAAGGCAACTGAGCTCTGGAGTTTTAATTTGACTTTTAGAGTCCCTTGAGAAGAAAAAAATAACCAAACATGTGATAAATGTGTTACAGTGTTGGCTTTCACAATTGTTAGGGTGAGTATGTGTTTTACAATGCTGACTTTTGTAAGAAAAGTTTTACTAAAGTTTAGAGTTCTTTTAATGTGAATGTTGTATTGTAATACCAATATTGGTGAAGAGTTGTTGTAAGGTTAACATTTAACCAATGAAGGAATCAAAACCTGTTGAATGTATCAAAAAGTAAAAAATTACCACAGCTAGGGCCACTGCACATGCTCCAAAAAGCTGGGACGGAGGAGGAACTATGGTGAGATGTTTGAATGTGTATGACCATTTATGAATATGTATTTGCCTGATGCAGTACCCAGGGTATATAGGGGTTCCTTTTGCTTTATTGACTTTGTCCCCTATCATCCCTTATTAAATTTTCCGTAAATTTTAGCAGAGTAATGGGTTTTGCTTCTCACAAACCTAAACCAACTGGGGAAGTGGGGTTTATTCCCCTTTCAACAGCCTTGTCTCTGAACCTGCTTTATGAAAAAAAGAGAGTGGTTTATTGTTAATTTTTGTTTGTGTATGTGGATCTGCTGCTTCTTGGGGAAGTGTGATAGGTTGACTTGGGAGGAAGAAACTCAGAAGTTCTTCCTGGGGGAGTTTCCTTTGTGGGGGGTTTTGGGATACCTGTAACAGCCAATCGGAGAAAGTCGGTTCGCTCCGTGCACACACATTTTGAAGGAGGTAATCCGGAACTGGGTCTCTTTGTCTTTCCGGCGGCTGAGCAGGTAACACCAACCCGAGCCTCCCTCTCCCCCATGCGGGGGGAGGGGGAGGCTCGGAGGCCGCTTGGGCCCCGTTTGCCAACGAGGGGGACCCGATGGCCGGGGGGAGGAAAAGTTGTGTGATAAAACCTTCACGGATTCTTCCTCCACCGGCCTGTGGCTCTGGCGTGGGGGGAGGCTGACCCTTGCTGCCGGCCGGGCCGGGCCTGCCCGGGTGGCCATGGGCAGTGTGGGGCTGCAGCCCAGTCTCACAAAGGCTGATTAACACCACAGCCCCCCCAGCACGGCCTGGGCCTGGCCCAACTTTTGTAGTTGTGTTAAACTTTAACTCTTTGGTGTTCAGATAAGATTTGCAAAACCTCCAGCCTTTCCTTTGAATATGAAAGGGAATAAGAAGATTTCTGAAGTCAGTGATGCAAGAGCTAGGTATTTTAAGATGGAAGGAGAATGAGAAGATGCTGAAATGGCTGAAAATCTTTTTTGGGAAATTGTAGGAATGAACTGATGTACTGAATATTCCTATAAACCATGGAAAGAGACATGGGGGGATGGAAATGTTCCTTTTTAGGAGATGATTTGACTAAAGAACACCTGTGTTGAGAATTTTCTGCCCTGAGAAAAGAAGGGGATTTCAGTTTTCTGAAGATGAAGCCTGAGCAGAGAGAAAGGAGACAGAGAGAATCGTTGCTGTCGAACATTTTCATTCTCAAAAGTAATACCCCATGGAACAGACATGACCCACATCTACAACTTTGGGACAGCTGTAGAATTGGGAGGAGGGTCACGGTTGCAGATTCCCGGGCGGATGCAAATCGTGAGAGATGAAACCACAAGAGAACTTTTTTTTTTTCCCTCTTGTGGGACACATCCCTACAACTTCAACAAGAAGAAGCTTCTCTCTCCAGAAGTGAACAGAAAAA
The DNA here is from genome assembly GCA_037013685.1 of Acridotheres tristis. Taxonomy (NCBI): domain Eukaryota; kingdom Metazoa; phylum Chordata; class Aves; order Passeriformes; family Sturnidae; genus Acridotheres; species Acridotheres tristis. The sequence goes on along the minus strand of CM072884.1, from coordinate 14,273,110 downwards.
GACTAAGTTGGGCACTGACCGAAGTATTTGTTATATGTTTGTTTTGTTGTTATGAAGATTGGGAGAGGGAGGGAAGGAGCGATCTGGAAAATCTTATTCTGATTTGTTTTTTTTTTTCCCTTTCCCCTCCCCTTTTTTTTGTGTAGTTAATAAATTTTCTTCTATACCCTTTCAAAGTTTTAAGCCTGCCTTGCTCTTTTGCTCCTGGTTCTGTCTCACAACAGAAAGAAATAAGTTTATTTAAATTGGCAACTCAAACCTAAGACAGGAAGAGCTGGAGGCTGTGCTCCCATATGTAGCTGGGATGAAACTGCAGGCCCAGGGCACTCATTTGGGGTTGCCTGGAGGGAGAATTCCAAGCCCTGTATCTGGCCTGCTGTGTGGCTGTGACATGCCAACCACATTGAGCTCTGCTCCTCCACCAAGCATCCCTGGCCCAGGGCACAGCCAAGGATGTGTCTGTAATGTTCAGGCTGCTCAGGGTGAACCAATGTTTCATGTGAGCTGGGATCCAAACCACTCCTGGCAAGTTTGGAGTCACAGAATCACACCAGCAGCAGTGGGGGCTGAAATCCTACTCTGTGCCTGACACCTGGGCTGCCCACTGACCCACTGGGGAAACTGTGCTTATTGGAACTGGAAGGGATGGATGTGGGAAACTGATTTAGCATTTGGGGAGTCAGGATGAGAGCCCAGGGCAGTTTTGACACAGTGCTGCAAAGGATGATCTTCACCTGCCTTGCAGATGCCTTCATTAGAAATCTCTTGTTTGCAACAGAACACAACAGCAAAAAGTCTCCCCAGAAGTGGCATAAAAATGAGCAATGAAAGACTGAGCTGCAATTAGCCAAGTCTTTTTTGAAAATATAATTTGTACCCAATTGCCTATACAAAGTGGTGTATTTCAGTTTCCTTTTGTTTTCCTGGCACAGAAAAAAACCAAATGCACTTGGCTGTTTCTGACAATAGAGTTGCTAGAAAATCTGCTGTGAAAGTCTGTGGGCTGCCAAAATTCAGTAGCCAAAAGAGCCTGCATTTTGCAAAGCCTAAATTTTACGTGACTGGTGTAAAAGAAGCTATATAAACCTAGATATAGAGAATGAAATTCTCTGTTCAATACGCCAGGATAAGTGTTATCTTTAGAAAACCCCATAAATGAAGGGCAAGTCAGGAGGAGCAAGCTGATGACAGACCCCAAGAAGAGCTGCTCTCTCCCAAGGAGGACTGGCCAAGCCTCTCTCTGCTGTTTGCCCTAATGCTGCAGTTCTGGCCTGGTGCAGAGAAGGTGTCAGGACATCCTCTATCAAAGGTGTGTTGACACTGGGGCACACTAAATTTTCATGTGCTCACGCAGAGTGGAGCAACTCACAGCCTCTTCTGGGAGGAGGAAGCACCTGGAGCCACAAAAAGATTTCATCCATGATGCAAATTCTATTTACAATCTGCAGTTTATCTAGAAACAACCACTGTGACCCTTTCCAATGCATATTCAGTTCCCTAAGCAGAGAACAGATCACCTTCCAAAGGGTGTAGGACACACCAGTGGAGTCACAAAGTAGAGAGAGAAAATTCTGATTGGCACTGCACAGTACTGTCATGATCAACCTAAAGAAACACAGAATAGCAGATGGATATAGTGCCAGAGCCAAGGTCCACCTAAGCCCAGCATCCTGCTTGCCATGGTGACCAAACATGGAAAGCTGGGGCAGGGTGTAAGAGGTTCCTAGATATCCACTGTGTTCTGCTCCAGATGTCTCACTTTGTCCAGATGTCTCACTTTAAGAAGGACTCTGAGGTGCAGGAGCATGTCCAGAGAAGGGCGACATTAACTGGGGAAGAACACAAGTCTTGTGGAGATCAGATGGGGGAGCTGGGAGTGTTCAGCCTGGAGAAAAAGGAAGCTTGGGGATATCTTATTGCTATTGTCTGGCCAAGACCACTGCTACTGGCCTTTGAGGACATTTTAATGCAGAGTCACTTCTGTGGCACAGAATCATCAGAGTGAAATTATTTTTTCAGCACTTTTAGGAGAGTGACATGTCTCATAATAAACTCTTTAACGAGTAAACTTTAAACTTTTAGACCAGTCCTGCCGAGGGATTGAATCATTCATTTTGAGCATGACTTTGACAAAATAATACAATGCTTAAACATAGTGATTAAACAACTTAAGGCAAATCAGAATGGTTATTTTGTGGATTCCTCAAAACTCCCACATTCTCTAGCCTTCTGGTCGTATTAAAGAGTCAGGATTTGGCATGTTTCTAGTTAAATTGCTACTGGCCTTGTGGTTAAGCTAAACTGTGTAAATGCAGATTGAAGGCAGCTTCAGGGTACAAATCTGAGCTCCAGATAGAAAAGTAATCTCACCACTGTGACAGTAAGTGGCACTTTGGATTTCTTCCTGTAAACCACATTTAAAAAGTAGCAATTAGAAATCTATGGGATGGCTGATTGTCACAGTTAGAAAAGACCAGCCTGTGTCCACCTAGCCTCAGATCCTGGGGAATGGGCTGGAGTTCAGTGAGCTCTCATGCCCCACCCACCCATCCTGCCACCCCAAGCTGAGCTCTATGGATCACCTCTGCCCTTGTGACAAAACCACACGAGATCCATTCTGGGAAGATGCCTGTGATTTCACAGGACTGCCCCTGGGACAGAAGAAATGCCCAGAGCCTGTGAGCCCAGGCAGTGCCCACCCTTCCCACCACACTTCAGGAAGTCAAGGAAGCCAGTGTGTTTGCCCATCTCTCCTGAAGTGTGGGCTCAGTCCCATGCCCACCGAGTGGGGTCCATTCAATGTACCACAATGAAGAGATACAGCCCTTCATGACTTCAGGGTATGAAGAATTAGTAAATCTCATCACAGTTTCTATTTTCTAGTGACAAGCCCAGTGGCAGGAGCCTTCCTCAGCATATGTGGCACAAGATGGCTCAAGCCTTCCACTGCAGAGGTCACAAACATTTTCCCATTTTCTGCAGCACAGGGTCAGCACAGGGAAGGAGGGTCTTCTGCTCAGCTTGTGCTTGAAGTTAACTGAGCCTGGGAGGAAAAAAAGAGACCAGGAAGGTTCCTGTCAGGTGGTCATGAGGGCTTCCTATAAGGTAGTCATAAACAGTGAGCAAGAACCCCAACTGTATTTTACGAGCAGGAAAGTAAACCTTGCACAGTTTTGTAAGGAGGAGACATACAAACCTACTTTCTGAAAAGGATTTATTGCCCTACTCTGAGGAAGCAGAGACAGAGCTCTGAAGCTGTGAGGATGTGGAATAAACACTCACATCCTCTGTTTTTCTTACTGGTTTGTTCTAAAAGACTTTGCAATCATTATCCTGACTGTAAGACCTGATCTGAGGCTTGGGAACCAAACATATTAAAAAAAAAAAAAAGGCAAAAAAACCCCAAACAACCCACAGCTTTTATGTACATCAGTCTTCCATTGATCTACCCAAAACTGTGAGCCCTGGCACACGGCTTTGATAGCTTTGTGTGTGAGAGATGTAACAAATTTAATAGAAAGAAGGAACATTCTGCAGCTTTCACACTCCTGTGCATTCAAAACATGCACTGGAGCAACACAAGACCCTGAGAATTTAATATATTATGCATTCTTATCTGCCTCTATTTCAAGACCTTGAAGGTACACTCACATCTCATTTTCAAGTGCTCAGCCTCAGTCACAAGCCTGCTTGTGATTCTGTGGTTGGGCAGGCACTGTCAGATTGGTCCTGTCCGCCAGCAGCACAAATTAAATCCCTAATGCTGCTGGGGCTGACACAGAGCAAAAGATTATATTGGGCTTTTCTGATAATAAAATCACCCTTTAAAAATCCCAAGCCACTTGCATAGCACACTTATTTCTGTCTTGGAAATCTTAGCAAGTTACCAGACCTAAAATACAAACTTGTTCAAAATTCAGTGCCTGTGTGCAGGTAAGACAATTGGAGTTGGGGTTTTATGATGCTCAGAAAGCATAACGTTTTCCCCAGTAAATTTCCTATCTTAGCCCTACAGCATGTAAAAGCACAAACACAGTTGATGAAAAAATTTCTCTTGCTTTTTGTGAAGAAAGATGGAAAATGTTACTATTATTTCTATTTTGAAATAATTTAGAGCTCTTTGAGGTCTGCAGCTCCATCGAGCTTTATAAAATACACAAAATTCTTATTACCTTAGACTTTCATATTTAAAATTCAAATTTAACTACACGACTCAAGAAATGTTGCAAGTCAAAGGCCATAGTAAAAATAGGCCTATATCTCAGTCAACCTCATTAAAAAAAAAGATGTGTCTCACTCTAAAATTATAATGAACACTAAATATGTGCACAGTGTAGGTAAGTTAGTGCTAGCCAAATGCCATTTTAAATGCCTCCATATGGTTTGACTGAACTATTCTGTAATGCACACAATAAAGTCTTCAACATTTTGCTAATGTGTAATTAATGTTTCCTTAATTTTATAGTGTTGCAGACTATTACACAACTCAAGAACAAACTCTGGCTTCATTGACACAAACCCATGCATTCTTTAATAACTCTCCTCTGATTATATTCCTCCAACCTGGCTGCAGACCGTGTCAACTGTAAACTCTTCCAAAGTAGCTTTTTAAAAAATCTGCTTTAATAGCACTCAGCTGAAGGAAACTCTGGTCCAAAATAAGATCTCCTCCAACAATAAATAATTAGACCTCAATAAGCACTGATAGCCTTTTCTAACCTGTGATCAAAGGTCTTCATTAGCTTGAAATCTGCAAACATGTAACATTTCTCATTTTGTTTTGCTTCCAGCTCAGGACTTCATGGAATTGGGAAGTGCATGAGTTTCAATTTTGAAAAAAAAAATTAAAAAGCAAGTTCTTTCTGGGCTGAATTGGACAGAACTCTTCAATCAGCTGGAAAAGAGAGCAGGGCAGCAGGGAAAATATGAAAGCTGTTCTGCATGGGAATGAGTGCTGAGATGCATTGGAAACTTCATGCTGCTGCTGCTTTTGATGAAGAGAACCCTGGTGTGACATCTGGCTCAGCCTATCTTAGCAATTAATGCAATGTAATGAGTGTGGATTCCTGATCAAAGCACTTGGTCCTGAGGCATCTCACGCCCTTGTTGTTCCTAATGGATGTGGATTTAGATAAGCCCTTGCCTTTTGCCCAGGCCTCTGGCAGCAGGCAGTGGCTTTATTGAGGTGGCCAGCACCCGAAAATCCACTCTCATTCACAAGTTCCTTAATAATGACTAATTCAATCTATTATAGAATGAATTATTTATTTAATAGACACAAAACTAACAGAGATAAGACTTAAACTAATACTGCACAGGAATAAAAACAAACTACTAGTAAGCAAATACAGCCTGAGGTTAAAAGTATCTATTAATTTTACAGCTAGCAAAGAAATAATATAACTAAGGATCCAATGTATCTTATAATCTAATTGTTGATGAGGCACATCATGATACTTTCCCTCAATTCCCAGGAAATAACCATGGAATCTGCATCCAGACTCCAGGAAGAAGTCTGGAACACTTGTCAGGGTGTAAGAGGCTTCTGCTTGTGATAACTTGTGCATCTTTTATAGTTTGTGAAACAGTGTCTCTCAGTCAAGAACATTTCCTTTTTCTCTTCCCACATCTGCTCTCCAGACTAAGATGTTGATTCTTAGCTGGGGTCTGAGCCCTTTTGGTGCCAGAGATGATCTCTTGCTGAGCTTTTCAGACAGATTTATCTCTTTATGCACCAATTACCTGTGGTGAAGAGGGGAAGGGCACGTCCTGCCACACTCATTACAATCTAAATTCAAGGTGTTTATTTCACAGTATCTATAACCCAGCCTTCAGGGCTAAAGAATTTGGCTGCACACAGAGCCTGGCACTGTCATGAGCCAAGTGACCCCATCAAACCCTGCCTCACTCACACATCATCCCTTCTAGAAAGTATTGCAGTGTCTTTTCCTCTGTCACTGTGTTGCTGCTCACATCAGTTTGTGCACACACTATCTCATTTTTAAAGGTTAATGCCAGGAAAATCTCTATTTTCGTTTTTCCTTGTGTGGCTCCTGAGGGGCACCACAAAGCTGGTTTATCCAAATTCATCGTGTTCATGTGTGCACAGAGTGATCTCCAAGGGACTGTGGGTCAAGGGTGGGAGATTAGGCAGGAAGATACCTGGTGCCTGTTGTCCTGGGCTGTCTTTTCCAAAAGGGTGAGGATTGCAGGATTTCCTCCTGAGTGGCCACCATGCCTTGTCTGAGTGTGCCCAGGGCCTTGGGGACATGTGCTGCCTCATCCCCCTTTGTGCCTGGCAGACATCCAGCCTCTCAGTGTGAGTGGCCAGAGTCAAGGCCATCAGCTGTGAGTAGACTCTGGTGTTCCACGTCAATTTTTGGAAGCTAATCTCTAGGACCAGAAGATCTGGTGCCCTGGGGCTGCTAGCCAACCATTACCCGGTTTGGGGTGGACAAGACTGCCACAGTCAGAGTTTGTCAGACAGTCCTCCAGGCTCTCTTCCTTTGTTGGAGCTGCTGGCTGTGCTCGCCTTCCCATCTCGAGCTCAGTTCAGGGAATCTCTGACTGCCAAGGATGCCCAGCCCTGTATGGAATTTCATGGACCCTCATATTACAGTTATGGACATCTCTGCAGAAGGACTCCTGTCACTCAGGGCATCTGGTCCCAGCCTTGGGTTCCATATCTTTGGCAGCATGTTTGTTTTCAAGCCACATTCGTGGTGGAAGTGGAGTGGATGTTTCCGGCCAGAAGTGGAGCCAGTGACATCTGGCACGTTGGAGTGGTGACATCTGGCATGTTGGAGTGGTGACATCTGGCATGTGGAGCTCGTGGCTGTCACTGCAAACACACTGGTCACCAGGAGGGGACTGCATGGCAGGGTGGTCAGTGACCAATGGTTTTGTCATTATAGTCAATGGTGCTGTCAATACAAAAGAATCCCACGGCTTCTTTCTGTCATTTTTCTCTTCTCCCTTTCCTCAGAGGAGGAGTTCCTCCACCCTCCTCTAAGATCTGCCTACTCCAGTCTCTCCCTGCTGAGTAATCCTCAATCTACAAGCTTGGAGCCAGCAGAGTTACTTGGGTGACCCCTCCCCTTGCCCTCGGTGGTTTGGGTTCTCACTTCTCCATCAGGCACCTGTGCACCTTGGAAACAGACCTTGCAGGTTGGTGTCCTCTGCAAGGGATCTATCTTCCATACACCAAAATCCCTCTGAGAAACAAACATGTCTCGGGGGGGTTATCTTAACCCCCCAGCAGATCCTAAACAAACCAGTAGAGTCAACAGTGTCTCTTTTTCGGGTGTGAGACACTGTCAGTCTTTCCCGTCCTTTTTCTACCCCTCCTCTCCACTCAGTAAGAAATGTTAGCATTACCCTCAAAATGCCAAGTGATTTTTTAGTAATTCCCATCTTGAATCTACAACAAGCTGGAAGTAATTGAACTTGATTCAGCATGAACATAGACTTGCTTTTGCCTGACAGACAATTAGAGATCTTATTTTTTTTTACCATTTGGCATGCCCTGAGTTTTTTCATGGCAGCTACTTTCTCCATCTAACAAGGGTACAGGTCCAACCTCTTAATTCATCAGACACTATCAAAAAGCAAAATTTACATTAGGTTCTGTCACTATCCTGGCCATGTGAGTCCAGGCTGTGCAGTTTGTCAATGCTTCTCTGCTTTTACACTGTGCATTACAGTTATTTCAAATGAGTCATCTCAACCCAAAATTATTCATTTTTTCATGGGAATTTCATGCTACATGATAGAGATTTACAGTGAGGCAAGGCACAGTAGAGCAGCAAAGGATCCAGTTGAAGAGGCTGCTGGCTCTATAGCAAGGACTCTGAAAACTGGGAGCAAGAGTGCCAAATCTGAGTATGTAGCTAGCAAAAATTTAGAGGCTTTGTAAGTCAGAGAAGCTCAGTTCAAGGGTAAAAACAGCAGGAATTCCTACAGGCACCAGTTTAAACGTTTTGCTTAAAATAGCCGGACAGTGAGGACATTTTTAAAGCTTTCAATGGCTGCCTCAGAAAGATCCTTCACTCAGCAATTTATTGGTGCAAAGCTGCAGTGTTTGCCTCTTTCCCACTCTGGCTGTAAGACATCATCTTCTCTATGCCTGCAAGTGATTAATTAATTAATTAGGCCTGTATATAGATGATGCTCATCACATGGGAGGGGAGCTGGTATCCACAAGGTTTGGGGTGTGAGTTGGCAGCCAAATGTCCTGTGGCTGCTTCTGGGCTGAGCCAGGGCAGGCAGCTCCGATGTGTCCTGTGTGTCCCAGCCAGAGCTTTGTGCCATGGAGGAGATGGGATGCAAACCTTTCCCAGGCACAAACAATCTCTGAAGGCACCGTACACCACAGTGCACTGAACTAACTCCTCTGAACTAACTCCCCCGTTACTAAGCAGCTGTATTTTAGAAATGCAGAAAAAGAAGTACTGGCAGAATACACGCAAGGTGGTGTAAAGGCATCGAATGTTAAGGCAGGAGGCAATTAAAGGCAATTAAACCAAAAAACTAAGGGTTCAAGCTGACTAGCAGTGTGCTGCTGGAAGTGCCAGGAAAGGTCTTTCTCCCTCCCTGGGAGCCCCGACTGCAGCTTCGTAGAGAATGACTGAAGTGTAGAAGGAAACACTGAGGCTGATTTGCAGTTCCCAAGACATCCCAGCTGGCTGATAAGCCACAATTTTGCCTTGTACTACATAAAAGATTTTGCCTGCTGGTACTGGTACCTGTCCTCAAATGAGTTGCAGGTGAACCTTTCACCTAGCAGTGTGATGCACAGCTGGGGAGACAGAGATGGGGAGAAGTTCTTGTTTCAGTTGAGCAGATCAAAACACAACAGAAAAATATAGTCTGCCTAAAACGCCCACATTCTGCTGTCCCATCACTAGAGGCAAAGCTTCAGATTAATGTGCTATAACTTGACACAAATATGGAGCTGAATCAGAAGCAGACCACTTATGGAAACCTCAGTAAGGAGACAGACAAAAAAAAAGTGATATGCACAACTTAAGATATCAACATTTCAGAATTCTTTTTTTAACCTCTTAAAAGTTCATTTACACACCCCACACATTGACTAGATGTTCTCTTCCTAACACTAATAAGACCACAACTTTACCCATCATGTGGAACATAAAGAACTCACCAACCACTTTAAAAAAAAGCAAAGAGAGCATCATTGGGAGGAGCCTTGGGGTGGACAGTGTGACCCAAGGTTTACAAAATTGTGATGAAGGATGCAGAACTGTTATCCACCACCTTGTGCGCAGCCAGAGTTTGAGGATACCTGCTGAACCTCACAGGCCATCAGTCCAGAGGGAAAAGTAAATTTATCTGTACACAGCAGGTGGTCATCTTGGACTCACTGCATCAGAATCATCAGCTCCAAACATGGGCTAGAAAAATTAATCTACAACAGGTCCATAAATAAATACCAAAGAGATTAGGCAAGGATGTGCCCTCTAACAGCCCAAATACAGCACCTGGGAACGCCAGGAGAGTGAGGAGGAAGGATTGCCACTGGTACCCAGGCTCAGGTGCTCACCTTTAGTGACAGACACTGTCACACTGTCAGAGTTGAGCTACTCGGTGACAGGGTTGGCCCTTTAATCTGATTTAGGAGAGCATTTGTCATGTTACAAACAACCTTTGGGCAGGGAAAAAATAAAGAAGCCCTTCCATGTGACTTTCCTTCTTCCAAGAAAGGCAGAAAGTGAGAAAGGCAAAGAGAGCACTTAAACTCCCTGGAAGCTTTGGCATTGCTGGCCATCACGGGAGCTGCTTAATTACAGTGTTAAACCCATATTCTCCCTGGAGAACGCTGCAGCCAGCCAGCACTGGGAAGTACTGGGAGTCATTATTTATAGGGGCTGACAGCAAACATCACTGGTGTGGTCATTTTGCTGCCCTCTTCTCCTGCTCTATGTGCATTAGAAAATTAGAATGAAAATGGCAATTCTGGAGCAATTTGGAGCAGGAATGGGTACTGACAGAGAGGAGTAACACCACAGTGCTGGCATGGAATAAGCTCTGACCAGGGAGAGGTTAAGGATGTGCATGGTCAGTGTTCTTTTGGCTGGTAAAATTTAAATCCAGCAGTGTGAGAGCGATGGAAGTCCAGAAGCAGACATCCCCAACAGTGCCACACTTTTCTTTCAGTCCCCTTCCTCAACAGGGCATGGGGAGAAAAGAAGATGAAAAATCTCATGGGACAAGATAAGGACAAGGGGATCACTCACCAGGTACTGTCATGGACAAGCAGTAATATAATTTATTGATGATTAAAATAGAATTGGATTGTGAAGAACAAAGCCGAAAATTAGAACATCCCTTTCCCCACCATTCGTTCCCAGGATCAACTTTACTCCTTCATCCCCAACTCCTCTTCCTCCTCCCTCTCCCCACCCCAAGCAGTGGAGAGGAATAGGGAATGGGGGGCTGCAGTCAGTCCTTAGTGGCTTCACTTTGCCACTCTTTTCTCTGTACAGTCTGCTCCAGTGTGGGCTCTCCATGGGCTGCAATCCTGCAGGAAACACACACCTGCCCTGGCATGGCATTTCCCATGGCTGCAGGGGACCTCTGAGTCGGGTGTGTGGAGCATAGCACATCACTCCCTCTCCAAGGGATGCTCCATCCATATTTACCTTTATCTCAGAGCATTCCAGAGAGGTGACAAAAGCCACTGAGAAGTCTGGATAAAGGTTTTCTTGGTAAAGTATTTCCATTTTTTGGAAAACAAGAAAGAGATGTCATTGGGAAAGATAAAATGCCCAAATCCATGTATTTTTTGTGCCCAAATAAAAGTTCTGTTAGCAAAACCCTAATTATGAATAGAAGCTCTGCCGGTATTGATGCTGACATGGAAAAGTTTCTTCTTTGCATTTTGGTCATGTCCTTTTATCCTCTAACTCAGAAGAATGAGGTATAAAATGTCTCTCACTCTTCACAGGCTTGAATAAATACCAGAGATGTGTATAATGAGGTTTATTCAGCAGACCCTTTTGCTCTTCAGATGTTTCCACAGCCAAGTGAGCGTGGGGAATCCATCCGTTTCACAGGAAGTCCATAATGCCCACTTGAATTTAAAATACACACTTAAAATTGCACTGGATCTTCATAACTGCAGGGGACTTTGGAGGTCACAAACACGGGAAGTGGTTGTGTTATCATCAGGCATTAATGCTCTTTGATAAGGTCTGGCAGCATACAGTGCTCCTTAACCTGTTGCATCAAAATGTTGATTTTGGGGCTTTCCTGACCAGAAAAGAACAATTGTAACAAACTGTATTGCAATTTTACCAACCAAGCACACACTTGAGGCTGCAATTTTCACTAGCAACTCATTAATGACTTTGGTCAAATCCCATGCATAGTGCCAGGAGGGAATTAAAGAGTAATTCAGAGTTCAAGCCAAGGCTTGTGTGTGTACCATCAAGGTGACCCATGTATCCACCAAGTTTCACATCAGTGTGAGAAGAGAAAAGGAATAGCCAGGTAAGCTCAGTCACCTGTGCATCACTTTGCCAAGAGATTTCTGATGGCATCTCTTTATTTACAGAACTACTGATTTTCGTTCTCCTTGATGCTTTTCATGAGAGGTAGATACTGAAAAACACTCCAGAGCGGATTGACTAGTGGCCAAACACCAGTGCACTCATGAAAATCATCTACTCTTCTTCCTCTGCTGTAACTGAGCAGAGGAGGAGGAAAAACCTGCTAAAATAAAGCTCACAGGGTTGAGATAAGGATTCGGAGAAAGTGTTTTAGGGGCAAAACAGGCTCAGAACTTTAAAAGGTATAAAGAAAACTTTATTAGCAGAATTAAAAAAGAATGATAACAACTAAAATTAATATGTAGAACACCTTTCCTCCCCCCAGCCTCTCTTTCCTTCCCACCGATGATGCAAAGAGGCACGACCTGACTCAGTTTTTGAGTCAGTTTACTACTTCTAAAAATAAGTATTCCTTCAGTTTGCTTGGGAAGAGGACTCTTTCCTGCCATGCCACAGGAAACAGTTTCTCATGGTTTTAATTTCATGGCTAAACAGTCTGCCCAGCACCTGCTTGCCCATGGAATCCCTCCCATGGTCTGGCAGTCTTCCCAAACTACATCCGTGGTCATTTTGGACTATGGGGTGCAATTTTTAAGGATGAGCTGTTCTAATATAAAAGCAAAGAGTCCTCTTCTTCTATCTCTGACAGCAAAAGTTCTCTCTCTGTTCAAGCCAGATCACAGCTTTTTCAGCATCTACATTCTTCAGTTCTCACTGGCTGTGGGTGAATGCTGCATCACACACTTTATGGATTACAGGGAAATAGTATGGTGTATTATATCTTCATGGTTTGCAGAAGAATTTCAGCTCTAACGCCTGGAGCATCCCTTCTTCCTCCTCCCTCTTCCCTCACTGGTGTTTCCATGCTGCTCTCCCCATGTGTCCTCACCTTTTCCTTTCCTCTGATTCGGGAGAGAACTGGCGCCTGTGCGTTCGTCTGCTTTCAAGCTCTGTCGATGGAAAAGACTTTATAAATAGATTTACGCAGCGCTGAGAAGGTTAATCCCATCCGTGCCTCGCATCGGGGAATCGCCTCTGGCTGCCGGTCCCACGATCCCTGCCCGGCACTGGCCGTGGAGGGAGCGCTCCCAGCGCTGATCGGAGCAGCAGGATTGAAAGCCACGGCTCGGCATGGCTTTGCCAGAGGCTCGGGATGACTTTTTCATCGGCACGGAGTAACTTTTTCAGTGACACGGGACAGCTTTTTCATCGGCGTGATCTCGGCTGCCGCTCCCGGGGCCGCCCGCTTTTCCCCAAGGCAGGAAAAAAGGAACTTCCCGAAAAAAAGTACCTTTTTTTTTCGTTCTTAACTATGATCCATAGGCGTGCCAGGCCTTTCTAATGGGCTATCAGCGTGCCGATTCTCAGATCCAGCCATCAATTGGCTTTTGCCCGGCACAGAGGAAGCTGCTGGGAATTACTTCTGTAGCTGATCTATTCCTCTTCACCAAAAACTCAATTAATGCCAAACCAGGACGCACTCCTGCCATCTTCATCCACCCAGGGGCCTTCGAGTGGGGCTGGGAGATGCGTGTGAAGCTTTCACAGCGTTCACAGAAGCAGCCCAAGGGCACCTGCCCTGCCCAGGTGTGGAGTCACTTCATCCATCAGCCTTGGCACTGCCTGAAAACCCGCTCTGCCTGCAGGAATGTCCCCTGGCTGCCTGGCACCATGGCACGTGCTATAAGTACATGTTATATCATTGGCTTTTCTCAAAAAATTTAAATGAACCCTGTATGTAAAATGTTGGAAAACTTTGCTGAATGAATATAGTTTCTTTTAGTTCTGCTATTAATAAAACTTAGAAATAGTAGTGTGATAAATATATTTTTCTTGGACTATAACATAGTGATGTAAGAAGCTTTTGTTCATGTAACTAATTCAGAGAATGGTAAAAAAAAATCAAAAAATTCTTCACATTCTTGGATTATTCTATCTGGATGAAGACACGGGTGACGAACACCAGAACTCCAGGGAAAAGATTTATTGCTCTCTGTTATCAGGGAGTGCACCGACAAGAAGGAGCCACAAGGAAAAAAAATATAAAATTAAAAATGTTGATTTACTGCAGGTTGGGGGAGGGGTGATTTTGAATTATGCATGAGGGTCTATGAATATGCAACAGGTTGATGCATTTAAGGCAATGTTCTCTGAGTTAAGGTGGGCTCTTGGCAGAATGCCAAGCACCAGCCGTTGTAACCTTTTGCTTTATTGCCTCTAATTGTCTTTTATTAAACTTTTTTAAATCTACCAGGAAATTTGACCTCGTTTTTCACAGCACGGCTCTCCTATATGAGTTGGAGATGTTGCTGGGAATTATTTCTTCGACCACCTGTATTATTGTCCTCTTTTCATGGGATTTACTATCTTTTAAGCATTATTCAGTCAATGCTCATTTCATCTTGGTTACAAACCTTTACATCTAAACAATTTGTATCTTTCTTTTCACTAATATAAAAATTTCAAAGCAGGTATCACAGCATAATAATTGTTATTACATAGGTGTCTTGTGTGTGAAGGAGAATATTTAGTTATCCCATTAGCTTCTTACTCTTAAGACAAAAGATGAAGGGATCAGGCTATCCCAATGTTCTTTAGGAGGCACCAGCAAAGATTTTGCTCAGAAGCCTTTACTCAGGAATATGGCAGTAGGCTGCTAAGACAAAATATTTGGGTTTTCCTTCTTAGCATAGGCAGGTGAAAGCTCAGAAGGCTTCAGGGACTTGCTGGCTTTCATCCATGCATCAAATTTGTCAGAAATAATAGGCTTGTAGGAAAACAAGGATAACCTTGCCTGGATATAAAAACCTGCTTTTGCTTTTAGGGTTGAACAGGGTTGTTATTGTTGCAAGCAGAATGGGAGCTTCAGACAAAGTTTATCAGGGAGACCCTCCCATAGAGTCACAGGGTGCTTGTCAAAGTCTTCAAAGAAGAGTCTGGATGCAGCTAGATCCAATTCTAGTCAAAAAGGATCAAAAGGATTATATAGATGCACTTGAACCTTTATATGACTGTTCCACATGACTAAGGATAGCAACCCAAATATGTTTATATGAACAAATTATTTAAATTTATCATTATAATGGCTATTATTATCCTAAAATATCTTAATCAAAATAATTTACTACACAGTAGAGGTAACTCTAGTTGCTACTGTAGTGCACTATTTTTTAAGCAGCAGGGGACTGGTGTTTCACACCACTGTATTGCCCAGTCACAGCTGAACAGAAATAAGCTTCACCTTGACACCAGCAGCTCAAGCCCACAGAGAGATTCGGCATGATTGCAGACACTGGTGGGAAGCCTCTGAAAATGGAAAATACCATAGTTTTTACACTATTGAGGACCAATATGGTGCTTGAAGGAAGGGAGGAGACTTTCTGTCTTGTTAAACAAAATGTTAGACTCCTGTGTCTCTAAATTACTGCTTATTGAGGCGCTTCAGTGAATCAATCTCTGCAAATAGCTGTCCCATTTTAACTTCTCTCTAGGCACCTACCAACCCAGCCTCCTGCCCTGACTCTGAATGCAGGCAGTAGCTGCCACTGGCTACTGAATTGTAGGCTCCAGCACCATCACAGTGACATTTCATAATGACAAAAATTAGCCTGGGTTTAAAATGGGGAGAGGGGAAGGAGAAAGCATCTGAGGAGAGAGGGATGTTTTTTCCTTGCAATTGCTGTAGATGTTACAGCACAGCACCCTCCAATGCAGCGTGAGCAGGACTTGGTGCCAACACACTGGGACAGATCTCCTACCACTCCTTATGGAAATGGAGGGGAGAAGGCTTCCCTCCAGCTCTCAAGCAGCTCCACTGGTCCATTATTGCAGTTCAAGTGTAATTTTAGCAGCTCCTGGCATTCCAGAGACAAGGGCAGTGGTAACATACTAATGACACACATTGGTGTTGGCTGATCCTTAATTTCTTTTTAAATTGCACTTTCAATAAATTGAGAAAAGGAAGTTCAAGGTCTCAGCCCTGAGCCACCTCTCAGGCACTGATCCCAGGGACATTGCTACTGGTGGCAAACCCAAGCTGAGAAGGGTTTGTCACACGCAGGTCCATGTTTCTGTCCCCATGCAATCTTCTTTGCTGAGTTTGTACAGCAGCTCACGGGGACACAACACTGAATTGATCCTAAAAATAAACATATCAAAACTACTGTAAGGATTGTTTAAAACAATTCATCTATTCTAGGCAAATATTAGAAAAATGTAATCATATGTTATGTCATATAATTTCTATGCATGTTTTCCTACAAGGAAATCTTTATTCTTTTACTATATCTGCCCCAATACCAAAACTTGTCATTTTTAACCCAGATGAATTAATTGCCATGGCTAACCTTCCTGTGAAGCACAGCATATTTAACACATTCATCTTTCCCAAAGACTCTGCAAGGCACTGTTGCTAGTTCTGATTGTCCTCTGGCACTGTTTTCCAGCTGGGACTCCAGGTTGGATCCTGCTGCCTCACAAGTGCACAGCCCCGTAGCCAGGACACCATTTCTCTTCCCAGGCAAGCACAAAACCCAGGTGTCAAGAATGGTGGCACCATTTGGGTCAGTGCTGCTGGCTGGTTGTGGGACCTGGTGATGGGGACACAAAAGGTGTGGAGATACTCCCTGCAGGATCTGGTGATGTTCACTCTCCTGCTCAGCTCTGCAGGCAGGCAGAGGGGCAAAGCAGGGAGTGGTTCCTTCTCAGCCTCCCCTAACATAACAGGAATGGTTTTTTAATAAAAATGGCCCTGCTTTTGAAGAGGTAAAAAGATCATCAGTCTTTTCACACAGCTCATTAGGAAGCTGGAATTATGCACAGGTGAGAAGGAATTTTAAAGATTATGTTATAATTTTTCATTCAAATTATTGATACTGCAATCTTCTATTAATTTCTCTGTAATTTGTATATGAATACTTAAGAGAACATATACCCTTCATCCATCTTGCCAGGCACATGCACCCAGGATTTTACCAGCAAGAGACTGAGAGAACCCAAGGTTAGTAGAGAGAAAGCTGCAGCAACATCCATGCTCACAGGGAATTCTGAGTGCTTCTCCAGCAAATACATGGGAGCAGAGCTCTGTGACACAGGAGGCACACAGACCTTGTTGTTTCACAGCTTCCCCCCTTTCTCCCCCACATTAATTCGGTAGAAATATTTCAACCACACCACTGAAAATGCCAGAGAACAAATCAGTATCATGGGGAGGAGGGTGCTGTTGATGCACCACTGTATCATATGGGAAGCCACAGAGAGCAGTCCTGTCTGCTGAGGCTTTGCTGCTGTGAATACCACAGCCTGACACTTTTCTCCAAGGGAAGAGAGGAGAGGGATGATTTTAGTGGTTCTTCAGATAACCATCTTACTCTAATTCAGCTCAAAGCTCAGGAACCATGACAAACCATTTCCAGAGTGTGTCATAGCAGGCAACCAAAGTGCTTATTTGGGAAGGATGGGAGTAATTTTCATATACTTGGAAAAATCCTGGATTGAAAATAGCCATTTTCAACTGATTAATTGAATTCACTACCTGCTGCCCCAAGAGACACATCTTGCCTCCAGCAAGGAAGGCAAAAGCTCTGTGGTTACAGCCAGCAGCTGGAGGTGGTAGAAAGGAGGAGGAGAGATGTTCATCTGCCCAGAAAGGTGGAACCCAACCAGGCAGCTTTGGAAGGGTGAAGGTGCAGCAGCAGCAAATGGGAAGCTCTGTGCTGGGCTTTGGGACCAAACAGTGTGAAGCAGCATCACAAAAATACAGTAAAAACAAATGAGCTATTGATAATTCTCAGCACAGCTGTGCCAGACTCGCTGCAAATTCAGATTGGGGGTCCCAGGCCTCCTGTTTCTTGCAGAAGGGCTGGGCTGTCAGGCTTGTCCTTGCACCAGCCCCTTCCCCACGCCTGTTCTGCCCCCTCCCAGTGGGGCTCAGCTGCCCGGTGGTGCCCCATGCTCAGCCTTCAGCTCTGCCTGTGTGTTAATGCTTCTCCCTCCCGGGATGTTGTCTCTGTTCGGGAGCGTCAGTGGATTTTATAAAGAGTGCTGGTGATCTCTGGCGTGCTTGAATCTAATTGTCAGAGTGACATCAGCTGGGAAATGCTGGTAGTGGAGCAGGACTTCTTTTCAAGAAGTTTCTTTCCACCCAAAATAAGTCCCCCCCCTACAGTGCATAGAAAATCACCTCAGTTCTTCTGAAATAAAAAAATTCTAAGAAAGTCATAACTTTCCATGATCTGAAAGCAAGCAATGACCTCCCTCCTCAAGACCATTACCCAGATTAATACCCAATGAAGTTGTATTTTAATTATTTCTTGTCAGCGTAAATTCTTCATAGATGAAATGAGCAAGAGCAAAGTGGAGCTGTGCAGCTGAGGGACAGAGCTCAGCACAGTGGAGTTTTCTCTTTTAGTCATACAGGAATGAAGCTTCAGCATCAGCTCTTATGGGGGCTGGAGATGACAGTGGTCGGCTGCTGGGAATGTTTACTTCCTGTTTTTTTTGGTGATAGTAATTGTATTTTAATTTATTATTAAGACTACAGGCTCCTCATTAAAAGGCGAAGCAGTTACAACACAACCCTGAGTCAATATTTTTATAATAATTGTTGTCACAGGCTGCCAACAAGGACCTAATGGGTTTCATATGATCAAGGCATAAAGCACAATCGTACTTCTTTCCCAAAGGTATGAAGAATTGCTGTAGAGTACCATGGACAATTCTAGAATACACGGATGAGTGGGAAATATATCAGGATTTCTTCTTTGACAAGAAAGAATGCATATAGCATTTCTGAATGTGTGATAGGTGTGGGTAGAGAAATTCTTCTCGAAGAGGAAGGTAGGTAAAGAAATTCTCAGAGACTCAGATCATCACTGAAAAAAGGTTTCTTTTCCTTGGGGCAGGAGACTATTACATTTTTTTTAGCCAAAAATCTCTATAGATACAGCTGAGCTCATCTTTTGGGAAAGAAGCTGTAGGAGATCTTACTAGGTAAAATCTATGTTTGCTTCTCTTACACCTATTATTGGCTTGCTGAACCACTACAACCAGGGTTTAAATTAAGATTTTGTTTAATGACTAAAGATTTACAGTTCCAGCAAGTGACAGGCATTTTTTCATTGTCTAAATAAAGCCTTTCAAAGGGAAGTTGCCTCTTTTCCATGCAGACAACTGATTGCCCTGAAGGTCATAGGGAAAAAATGCATTTTCTAGAAACAAACTAATTTAAAAGATGATGAAAATATCTCCTGAAAAAGTCGGCACACAGAGCACGTCTTTTGGAAGAAAGGAAAAAGCTGAGCTTCCCAGGAGAGAGTAACTTCTGGACTTATTTTGGCACAAATGCCCCTTGAATAAAGGCAGGTGCTAGGCTAGCACACTCCCTGAGACCACTGGCAGAAAAAAGGAATACTTTTGCCTGCTGTACTTCTACTTCAATGAAGACTTTCAAAGGTCATACAAGTAAAAGGAAGGAGCAAAGTGCTTAAATAAAGTAAATAGCTCCAGTAATTCCCAAGTTATTTGTGAAAGTCATATTGAGCTGGTATGAAGTTTGTGAGTTTCTCTGCAGTGAACAAACTATTACTTTGTTCCTGGTTGAAACAAAATTGTCATCAGTAGCTCAAGCAATGGAAAAAAATAGAGCATTACAGCATACATTTCTAGTGAGAGCTCCTATGTATTGTTTTGCCACAGCCTGGTTTCTGGTAGCCACAAAGATGGGTCGTGTGGGAAGGTGCTGGGAGCTTCCACCATGTCCAGCAGAGCCAATCCCTGATGGCTCTGAAGATGGACATGCTGCTGGCCAAAACTGGGCCAATGTGAGAGGCTAGTAACACCCCTGTGATGACATATTTAAGAAGAAAATCAAAACAAAGTCGCACGTTTTTGCTTCTAGTTAGAGAAGAGGAGGAGGTGAGAACATGTGAGGGAAACAACATGGAGACACCAAGGTCAGTGGAGAAGGAGGGGCAGGAGGTGCTCCAGGTGTCAGAGCCAAGATTCCTCTGCAGCCCAGGGTGATGACCATGGTGAAGCAGCTGTGCCCCTGCAGCCCATGGGGATCCACGGGGGATGCAGAGATCCACCCACAGCCCGTGGGGATCCACGGGGGATGCAGAGATCCACCCACAGCCCGTGGGGATCCACGGGGGATGCAGAGATCCACCCACAGCCCATGGGGATCCACGGGGGATGCAGAGACCCACCCACAGCCCGTGGGGATCCACGGGGGATGCAGAGATCCACCCACAGACCATGGGATCCACGGGGGATGCAGAGACCCACCCACAGCCCATGGGGATCCACGGGGGATGCAGAGATCCACCCACAGACCATGGGATCCACAGGGGATGCAGAGATCCACCCACAGCCCGTGGGGGAGGTGCCCATGCTGGAGCAGGTGGATGCCTGGAGGAGTCTGTGATCCAGTGGGAGAGCTGGTGGAGAGAGGGGGTCCCTGCTCCCAGGCTGGAGCAGCCTGTCCTTGTTGGATGCAGCCCATGGATGAGTGAGCCATGCCACAGCAGTTTTGGGAGGACTGTCTGCCCATGGGGGGAATTCACCCTGCAGCAGGTGTGGTTTGGCTGCTGTTCCTGAGAGTGGACCCACGCTGGGGAAGTTCACAGAGAACTGTCTCCCGTGGGAAGGACCCTACGGTCTCACAGGGGGTGGACTCCTCTCCCTGAGCAGTGGAAGAAGATTTGGGTGATGAACTGACCAAAACCCCCATGTCCTGTCTCCCTGCAGTGTTACTGGGAAGGAGGAAGGAGCCAGGGGGGAAAAATATATTTTGAGGGCTTATTTTACTTCTCATTATCCTCCTCTGATTCTGTTAGTAATAAATTTCACTTTACAACTAAAGCTGAGCCTGTTTTGCCCTTGAAGCGTTTTCTCCTCGTCCTTAACTCAGGAATCCTTCGTTAACTTTTTTTCTTTTCTGTCCTCGGCCCAGCTGTAGCAGGGGAGGGTGAGTGAGCGACTCTCGTGGGTACCTGGTGTTGGGCCAGTGCCAAACCACGACATCCTTTGTAATCACAAGGCCAAATACAGTTTAAAAAAATGAAGTACAAAATTCCCCAGCAGGCAGAGGGTTCAAGATCAAAATCCTTAAATGGGTAATTTTAAATGCTTAATTGAGTAACATTGTAATACAATAGCCTGCTGGAAGCTGCCCTCCCAGGATCACTGCTCACATGACTTATCTGATATTGAAAACATTTCTGCATAGGACGCCCAAAGTTTAATCAGGGTAGGTTTTTCAGACCCCTTCACTGAAACCCAGATAATGAGAGATGACATGTTTCTAGGTATGCGCTGAAGAAAACGTTAAGAGGAAAAGTTGCATTTATCTATTCACCTCCCAGCCCAAGGGGATAATCAATGCCAGTTGCTTCAGTCAGCAGCTGGTGAGAATAAAACCAAGAACTACCCTGACACCATCTGGTTTAGTTAGAAAGGCTCTGGGAGAGAGGGAGCCAAGAGGAGACAGCCCCTTGGCACACCAGGCTGCTCCCAACCCGCAGCTCCAGCTCTCACTATTTTTTTTTTTCATAGCTACTTTGGCTGAATCAGGTGATTCTCTGCTTCCCTGCATTTTCCTCAGTGATGGCTATTTCCATTCCCTCTGGCTTGCCTGCACCTTCAGCCAATGTCAGTGCTTTACCTGCATTTATATGCAGTCTATTTAATAACTCCTCCAGCCTGACAGGTGGCATTTTGGAGCAGCTTTTCACCTCTAAGGAAGAAGTTTTATTTCTTCCCTCCATTTGCTCTCTTCAGACAGGTCTTAAAAAAAAATTACTCACCCATTTCAGCTTTCTCTACTGCACAAAAGTCAAAAGCACATAATACCATCTGACCAAGCAAACTTGGAGGATCACCCCTTGCCCTGTATATGTATTTTTATAAATTTGCAACAGCATTTTTCTGTCCCTCAACACTAATCAGTCTTGGACAACAGCCCTTGATTACCTTGGCAGAACACCCAGGGAAAGGTCATCTACCCTCTTTGTACCTACCAATATGGTCTAGTTTGCCTTCTGGTCTAAGGCAAAACTCTATTGCCACCTGTCTGGTTTTAATAACATTAATTCATATTGCTATTTCCAGTTTAATGCCAGTTTAGTATCCTAAACCAGCTATGGGTACCGTACTGTGCTCTGTTTGGTTACTGCCCTTCCTTGAAGAACTACTCTCCTTTGGAAAAATATTACAGGAGTAACAATTAAACTAATTGTTGAAACTTGTTTTCTAAAATAATTGAGGCTTTTCCATCCTGACACAAGGAGGCCCAGGAACAACAGCTCCCTGTTTTTTTCCTGCTTCTGCAGCTGAGCAATGTTCAGCAAGTGGCCAGTCTATATCATCATGCTGTCTATTGCACAAGGGCTGAATTACACTTTATTTTCCTAACTGGGCACACTAGTTTGGCCATGGTGCACTGGCTGTAGCTATCCCCCATGTGATTTTTTTTTTTTTTTTTTTTTTTTTTTGGCAGTTTCTACAAATCTCACTTTAGGCTTGGTGAATTATCCCTGAGGACAAGTTCAAGCTCCTGTTACAGCTTCTAGTTCCTTTTTGGGTACAGTTCAGGTAATCTTATTAATTTATGGTTGTTAGCCAAACTGCTTCTGTTTTGCCTCCCTCAGCTCTTTTCATGGGACAAGGGCCAGGAACAACTCGAGTTTCACAATGAGTTTTGCATCCTGACTGTGCCTAATCCCCTCTCACTGGGGACATCTAAGTGGGTACTAGAGATTTCGACATGGGGCACTTTCTCTGAAGCCCAACAGGCTGGCATGCCATAGGATGTGGGAATAATACAGCTCTGAGTTTCTGGAATAAAACATTGCTTTCATGGAGGAAAAAATAACTATCTTTTCTATCCTAACCCTGAAGTTTAAAGAACTGCACCCTGTAGGTGTCTAATTAATGTCTAGTTAATCTCATTAAATCTCATCTCTTGCATTCTCACTCTTCCAGACTCATTTTTTCTATGCATGATTTCCGACTTTCACCCTGATGAGATATGTATAAAACACACTGGTTTCTCATTGCCTTCTGTAGCTGAAGGTTTATGCAAATCAGTTCCTATGAAGCAGCTCCTGCAGAGTCCTTGGAAAATAAGAATACTGGAAAACCAAAGCTTACCAGGATGAAGGGGGAAGCAGCAAACTCATATTATTTAATCCTAAATTATGTTTCCCTAATGGGGAGGAATTTCAAATAAATAATAAATCTTCTAAGAAACAGGTTTATTAGTGCCATCCATGTTTGTTTCCATTATAATCAGTAATTGATTATACTCATATATAATTCATAGAATTTGCTTTTTGTCTACTGAGATGGGGGTGTTCTACCTTGATTAGTGAATTGTAAGAGGTAGGTCCCATAGGAATAGAAATATGGCTCCTAAATGCTAATTTCATACATTTAGGTTAAAAGGCAGGTTGAAGAGGTTAGAAATAAGAAGTGTCTTAAGATTTCAGACCTATTATGGATGGACAGTGTAAGTTTTTTATTATCTAAGATAACTTAGATAATTATTAACAAATACTTGAAGCAATTCAATAGACAAAATTAAACATTTCCACAAGTTTTCACACTCCCCAAAGTTGTGCTAAATTGAAGAAGCATTTTCTGTTTTTTCTGAACAACTATTTCAACCCCTGTAACACGAAAATTACTATAAACTGATTTTTTTACTATTTTATGTCCAGCAGTTGAAGTCAAGCACTATGAAAAACTAGTGCTCTGTAGGGAGTTTTAACTTTTTCTGATAACTATTTACATGAAGATTCCAATTATTTCTTTATAGTTATCTTCTCATTTAAACTGACAATTTTTATTAAGTAGCTGTACAAGTGAGTTGCTTAAAACTATGATCAATTACTTCTTTGGATTCTTTCTTCCCATCACAGCTGGTTACAGTGACACCACCTAAACAACAAGCTACATGGACATTGTGTGCCACAAACCACAAACACAACATCTGATTCCTCTGTCTTTTCAAAATAAATGAGAACTCTTCTGTGGCTTCCAGACCCTCTTCTGATACAACTGCCACTACAACCATTTTATTTTGGTTTTCAGAATCCCAGTTTCACAAGTAAAAGGCAATTTTAATTAAAATAAAATCTTCAAAATTTGCTTCTCCCTCCTCAGCATTTTTTAACCTTCGTTTCAAGCTATTAATTGGTAAAATGTCAATACTCAAAAATTACAAGATGATAAAATTTCAGTTTGGTGCATGATTAGATTCTGTGGGCTCCAATCATGAAATAATGAGGCAAAATGTAATGGAGTAATAATGTACCTAATGCATGAAGTTCCATATTACAACCCCCAAAACCAGTCAATCATGAATTCCTTTCCTTTAATTAATTTCTTTTTAGTATCATTCATATTAAGAATTACTTTTCCAAAGGTAAAAAGAATATTAAACAGTATCAACCCAAATATATTTTGACAGCCCTGATATAGCAATATTAAATCCACAGCCTTTAAGAATATGCATGATCTTGAAGAACACGACACCCCAGTCCAGTCAGTAAAAATATTCCCCACAAGCCTGTGTTAATGGACCATATAAAAAGTTTCTTGATCAGGCAGCAGAATCCCACATCAGTTTATCTTGATTAAGAAAGACACAACAAGCTCTTAGTTGTAATTCCCTACATTGTTTCAGAAACAATTTCTGTACTATAGGAATCCCAAAAGAAACTCATAATGGATAAATATTCTAATAGCTATAAACCCAAATATTAGGTCCTCCATTAATATGATACTGGAACACTTGTAAGTGAACTTTAAAACCATAGATTCATTTAAGTTGGAGAAGACTTCTAAGATCATCAAGTCCAACAAGTTATTAAAATGTCAGCAAACCAGTATTTTCAGTCCATTACATGTTGTTGCTACTAAGCTAAACATAAAC
The DNA here is from genome assembly GCA_037013685.1 of Acridotheres tristis. Taxonomy (NCBI): domain Eukaryota; kingdom Metazoa; phylum Chordata; class Aves; order Passeriformes; family Sturnidae; genus Acridotheres; species Acridotheres tristis. The sequence continues at coordinate 14,248,603 of CM072884.1, read as the reverse complement.
ATTTTGAAATCAAGTGATGTGGTAGGTTTAAAGATGACAAAATATTTCATTCTTGAATTTGGCAGTCCAGATGGAGGAGTTCAGAAGTATAATGAGAATATTTTTAAATTGTGTCTCAGTAGAAATAAAGTAAGAGCAATGCAATCAGAATTTAATCTTGGTTTTTAACATGGACAGTACTAGCAGTTTTGTTAGCAGAGCCACATAAAGTAAATGGGGTCATCTGCAGGAATGAAAAAGTCCAAAGTTTACAGGTGAGCATGAACCTTTCTGATTTAAACACTGATGAAAGCATAAACTGAATCGTTTCACAGGACTCCATTCCATCCTACTACAGAGTTTTCATCATTTGTTAATCTAAGCACCATTCTGAGATTTACAATTAAGATGTTAAAAGGAAGCTGCTACAGAAAAAAAGGACACTGAGTTAGTTTAAAAGTAGAAACACATAGCCAAATACTGAGTCAAAGATGCATCTTCAGAATATAAGCTGTTTGCCTTCTTTCTGTACTGAGCTTCTAACTTTAAGAGAAAAGAGAATAAAGAGCAGATATTCAACTTTGAACTGCTTGTCCCTGAAAGACATGTCCGAAAAATTAAGAAGGCAAATTAGCTGTATAACATTTTTATTTTACTATATTGACATTTTATGCACAAATATTTTATCAGAGTAAAAATAGAAAATAATTGTTTCATGTAAAATTACAAAAAAAAAGCAAACCACAAAAGAATTATGTAATTATTAGCAGAGTATAAGTGTCTTTATTTAAAGAGTAAAAAGTATGCAAAAACCCTTCTGTTTTACAAAAATTGGGAATATTCTATGTTTTCCTTCTGGCAGCAACAGAAAATCCTTTGACAATATATTCTACATCTTTTATTTTACTGAAGACATCAAGTTAGTCACAGATCTCTCCCTCAACTACAGAGAGCGTGATAGTAATTTTATACCACTTGAAAGGTTCTTTCTGTACTAAGTAGAACACAGTGGAAAAGCAGATGGAGCCAGAACAAAGAACCCCAAGGACCATCACTCCTACTGAAAGGCTGCAAAGTAACAACAGGATGAAGTCACAAAGGGTGGGAACAGAAGTTTCCCCCATGGGACTTACCATGTAACAAGGCAGGGGAATAAAGGATTGATACTTTTCAATTTTGTTCCGTGTTTACCCACAGTCCAGTTTGATCTAGCAAGCTGGTATCTTAAGCTTCTTTTCTTTCTATCCTGTATTTTTAACTAATAAGGCCTCTCAAGAACTCTGCTAATTAGAACCAGTGACTTGTACTGGACTTGTGTTTAGCCATGGAATGTTGTTACATGCAGAGCTGCTGGCCTCAAATACCAACTTCACATAATTCTTGGTAAGCAAACCTGCATCTCCTGCACAAGCCACCTCCAACACTTGCCAATCAGTGACATCAACTGTAACAGCAAGAAAAGGGGTGATGTTGACCTTTCATGACAGATATATTTACATTTTTTGCTCAGGGTTTACAATTTTTTTACAAGCAAAATGACATCAGCATGCTCAGCAGATGAAGTGCTGTAAGAACTCAAGGATGAAAGCAACAGTAAGAGTTACCTAAAGAATCCAGCAAAAAAACTTTGATTTTTATAATCATGTCAATGATGAAAAAACACAAGTTAGAACTATATGCAAGACTTCTAGTCAAGCAAAAACCATATGCAGATGAGCATCCACCTTGCCCTCAACACGTCTTTAGGATACACACAAGTCTTTGTATTCTCTGCCTGCTGCCTACAAGTGTAACCATTCCTGCTCAGCTCAAGAGCAACAGCCCAGTGCTCTCGCTGCTCAGCACAAACACACTTTATGTTCAGAACCTCACTGTTCAAGGACTCTGTATTTAATGTTTAAGAGTAGCTCAATCCCTAAGAGAATTAACAGTCTTCCTTTGTAACTGATAAGCGTTACCAGAGGGCGGTTAATTTATGAGAAGTTGGTGAGCATCAATGGTGACATAGTAATTATGCTGTTTATTAACATGAAGAGGCAAAAGCAACCCCCAAATCATACTGTTCTCATACATCAAAAGAAGGAGTCTAACAGGAACCAGTATGGAAACTCAAAAGCTGAAGCCTACTTTTTACTGCATGTGTAAGTTTGCAAGAAGCACTGAGTAGCCCAGAATTCAGGATACATCCCAACTCTTTCTGACTCCTTATCCAGACTTGAAATTGCACCCAGCTCTGCAGCATGTATTTGGCTTATGAAACTTCAAAAATATCACTTGAAGTTCAAATAAAAAGTACCTCTTTGTAATTAATATATGTTAGACTGTACAATGATTGGGAAATTAAACATCAGTTCTCTGTCAAACTATTTCCAAATTTGCTTTCTCTTCCTAACCAGGGACTACTGATTGTGATTAACTTAAGTCTTCGGATACTAAGGTTGACTACCATGCAGGTATAAGCACCTTGCAGAACACAGCATTAATACTCCCCACCAGAACAATCTACTCTTTGGGTGAGGGCTGCTTTTTCAAGTTTTTTAATTACCTGATGGGGGATGGCAGTGGGGGAAGAAGTTCACCTTTGCCTTCTGCGAAATGGCTAACACCAAGTATGTATTTCAAAACAGGCATTTGCCCTCATATATCTATATTACAATGAAATACTCATAATTGGCTTTTCACCTAAGCCATATCTAAACCTGGATCTCCTTCTTTAGCACGGATCTCCAGTTAAGTCTAGTCTTAAGTTTCCTTTGCTTTTAAACACAGAAGAGACTTTAAGAAGACTTGATGCTTTGTAACATTTAACATGTCTTTCAGCTCCACTTGATTAACAGAATTACGAATATATTGTAAACTTTGAAAGCATCAAATGCCATTTGGTAGTTCAGCAGAGAACAAAAGACTGGAAAAGGCTGCATTCACACAACTGATCAGCCTGGGGACTACAGGGAGTTCATTTTTGTTAAGTGTTGCAGAAATTACTTTGCACAACCGTGGTCACAGTGCTGAGTGGCTCCACCTCTCCCTAGCTGCAGAAGTTGGGGTGATCCCTTTACTTACATTAAAATATATGCTGTTGAAAGATCCAAACTGATGCGAGTCTGAGTTCTTTATAGAAACTCATGCTCCATAATGTACGGTCAAGAAACAAAAGTCGTTTCCAATTCTGATAAATGTAAGAGCACCAACTGCTCTGGTTATAGAGGAAAGGCCTCAGGCTCCCACTTACAGGTCCCAGTGCTTAATTATCTTTCTCTGCTTGCAGGGATGCTGTAGCCAGTGCCACTGCTGTAACTGGCTGTGCAATGCCATGGAGCTGCATCTTGGCCAGTTTCTTCTGCTCGCACTCCGTGACCAAGCGGTTCAGCTCTGCTGCGCTGTACCCAATCAGGGTCTTCAAGTCACACACAAATTTGTACACAAACCTCTTGCCTTGCACCTTGCAGATCATGTCTCCATCATAGTAATACCTGCAAAATAGAAATCAGCAACAGAGAATTTTAGCATCTGTAATTTTCATACGCGTCCATTAATTACTTAAGGTCACCAGAGGCTAAAATATTATTCTTTTTCTCATTGAGATTCTTATAATTTCATATATAAAGACACTGTTTAGGCATTTTCTTATATGAGAAAAGGGAAGTGTTGAAAATTGTCTCTGTGTCTTGGTATATTAAAGAGAAACAAAATACAGTAATTATTTTATAGGCCACTGGAAGCACCAGTTCAGGAATAAGTCCTAGAGCAGTTTAAAAACAGCTTAGCAGAGAAGATGTCTTATATATAGTGCTTTGACTTAATAAGAAAATATTGTCTTTCCCCTTATTATTGTCCTTTGCTTTGCTTTCCTGAAGAAAAAAATTAATGCTGGAAACAAGCTGAAAATTACCAAGCAGCTTCTGTTATATGAAAGAAGGTATTCTCTCCATACTATCTTCAAAGATGGAAATAAAACTATAAAGGCATGGGTTGGATTTTTGGGGTTTTGTTGGTTTAGATTTTTTTTTTTTGTTTGTTTTGTTCGTTTTTGTTGGATTTTTGTTGTTGTTGTTTCAGGTTTTTTTTGTTATAATTCATATACTGTCAAAACTAAATCCTTGCCTTTATTTACAACTAAAGGTGAGTTCTCTAACTATAAATACCTTTTATATTGTGTGACAAAAGAATTATCAGATTGGGCAGAAATACAGTGAGATAACAAGGTCTACATACCCCCCTCCACTCCAGATTCAGTTTAGGTCACACCAATAAAACAGAAATCAGAATTTTGTAGTTTTGTTGCTGTTCTCTCACTACCTTTAATAAAATGTGTATCACACTTCTCATTAAGGAAACTTAAGTGACTGGGATGTAAGTTGGATTTGATGAGCTTGACAAACTTGTGATAAATTTGGAAAATGATAAAAACTCAACCAACACAACTCATACAATATAATTTCCTCAAAACCATCACCCAAATGTAGAACAAATAAAGACAGATTTCTTGACTATCAAAAACTCAATCCTGTGACATGTTCACAAAGCAAAGACGATTTTTGTTCACTAGCAAAATTTAGCCAATTAAAAGACAAACTTCTGACTTTCAGGTCTAGGGGAAAAGAAGTAAGTAACTAAGAATCCAAGCAAATTCTTCAGACATCTCAAGTTCTGGAAAAAAAAGCCTTTTAGTTTCTTACTTTTGAGGGTCAGAGCCTAAGCAGCAGGACCAAAGACAGATGACAGACAGGCTGTGTAGAAAACAATGTTGGTTACTGAGATCATGCAAGAAGCCACAGAGGTCTGCCATGGAGTACAGGAAGTGTCAGAGCAGCTTACTATTGCACTGGGGGTAAAGACAGTGTGGTTTGTTTGCTAAAAACTCTCATGCATTTATGACATACAATTATTAAAAAGCTTCCTTTTCAGTCCTTCTCCTCACTCTATCCCTCAAAGTACCACCTGCCTCCCTCAGCTCCTGTTTCCTTCTCTGCATCCCGACATTTCTCGGCTATTGTATTGTATTGTAGCCTATTCTATCCTATTCTACAGCTTCCACCCAGCAATTCTCCGTGCCAGCCCTGTCCTCCAAAACATCTCAGCACCAGCTGAAGGAACTGTTGTGGAATGGTGTCCAGCACTTTCAGCCTCTTACTGAGGTTTAGGTGCAGTGGGTTGAATGAACTCTGTAACCACGAGGGTGGGATGATAATTTATGTTCAGCTTTGAAGCAGTCTTGTAGTACTGGGCAGAACTGGGGAAGGATGAGCAATAACCTGGTGTGTCCCTTGTGTGTGGGAACACTGGGCAGACTCTCATGTTGAATATGACAGGGTAGAGGACATGGAGAACCTGAGCTCTGCTCGCTTGGGACAATATGAAGCACACACAGAAAAACAAAGTTTATCATATGTGGCCATGGCATATGTCAAGTGGCAGTGGTCATAATTTTCTTAAAGTCAGTTAAATCTGTAGATTTATTGTACAATCCCATATAATCATTCCCATCTCAAAAAATGCTATAGAAAAAAGTTCAAAAAAACTGAATACACTTTGAATTATTTAGTCCACATAACTGATATGATCAGAAAGGAAAAGGACCACAAGAAATTAGATCATGTTTATAGGAAGGCCCAAAACATGCAGGATTCCCACATCTCAGGCTCAAAACACTCAAGTTAAAATCAGTCAATGTGGCAAAAGGGTATTTTCAATATCATGTTGAATGCATTTCTAATTACAGCATTTGCCTATTCAAAAATATAGAAAGCTAAAAATAAATAAAATTAAATACACATGCAAGTTCTCAAAGTTACTAGAACGTTTCAAGACACATGGAAACTTTGTTTCAGAAGAATACAGGAGATGAATTATTTTTCTTCAACTCTCACCCCCCTGCTGGATAACTAAACAGACCTGGACTTTTACAACATTTACCAAGATACATATAACGAAAAAAACCTGCTCTTCCCTTTCTGCCCCTCTGCCCTAATTTCTATATGCCTGCTTTTCCTACAGCTGGGCAGAGGAGGCAGCATATTTCTTAATAATACCAACATAATTTCCTGTATTAATCAATAATTGACACAGTGATTTCAATACATTAGTAAACAAAGCACATAATCATTTATCTAACTTTAGCGTGGCAACAGTGTTTATCACAGGAGTAGCAAGAGGCATTAAATATCCCCTCAGACATTAAAACTGTGAGAAAATATGTCAATATTGATGTAGCTGCCAAAATGACACCACTTTGAGGAATGTGATTTCTGTAATTCTGTGACTAAAATATAAACGCAAAACTTTTCTAATACAGATTTATGCAAATTGGTGCTTAATATCCCACTAATAACATTATTCCAAAGTTCTTCAGCTGCCTTTGGCAACTTCTGTGGAGGTATTGACAAAACCTGAAAACATCAGCATGGTTTACATGATTTTTATGTATCAGAAGGTTTTCACATATGTCTTTAGTACACAGACTCAGAGATACACAGGTTGGAAACATGGGAATGGTATTGGAACAATACAGGCTGGAAAAGAGCTGTACTGGAAAGGTCCTGCTTTGGGCAGGAGATTCAACCAGAAACCTTCTGCAGCCCCTCCAACCCAAGAGAGTCTGTGATTCTATGAAAAAAATTAACATTCTAATTAATATATAAATAATGCAAGAGCAGCCATATAAGACTGGACTAAAGATCCACCTAAAACAGGAACAGGCTCCAACAGACTGAAACCTAACACCTAAGGAAAAGCATGAGAGTAACCATCTACCAAGGCTCTTCCTTGCTTTTAGTGACCTGAGCCTCAGGAACTCTTAGAAGTTGCATCTTTCAATACCTAGTATAATTCTAAATATTTTTTTTCATTCATTTTTCCACTTGTCTGCCAAACACATAAAATAATTCTGGCACCTACAATACTGTGCCTAAAGAAATTCTAAGACAAACAAAAGGATATAGTTTATATAGTTTAGCTGTGTATCTCATGCCTGTCAAATGCTTATGAAATCCTCCCTAAAAGGGTAAAGAAAGCCAGAATATGGTACTTTACCATCATTTCTTACAGATGTATTTTCAAATAGAAGTTGATATTTTTATACAATGATAGAGGGGTTTACTTAAAGAAAAACCAACCAAGAAAACAAAATGTATCCAAAAATGAAAATGCTAGTAAGTAAAACAGACCTCAATCCAAATGCAACTTCACTTATACAAAAAGAATTTCTGCTTGAATAATTTCCAAGATTAGGCAAAAAACATCTTTCTTGAAAACAAATCAAGAGAAATATATTTAATGATATCAGAATAAGAAATCAGAAGTTCATTCTCAATGATTTCAAAGAACATGGATGAATTTTCAAATGATTCCAGAGACTAAAATAATCAGGGAAAAATAGTCTAAAATTCACGTACTTGCATTCTTCCCCCTCCTCAAGTACCTCACAGTGAATCAATAACACAAGTCCCTTTTTTTCAATGTGAAACTACAAAATCACAATGAAATGAAGACGCTGAAACACTTCCATTTCTTCAGATCATTGTGATGTTAGAATTGCAACTGCTGAAACACAGCTGTCAACTGTATTTTTCAATTTGAGATCCACACTATAAGAACGATGAAATGAAACAATTAATATTTGAAGTCAGAAAAGGTTCTTACATACAGAAAACCACTAACAATTACAGAGAAGTATCTACTTTATTCCATAAGAAGAACAAGAAGAACACAGACAGCAGAACATAAAAATAAGTTAGTAATTCACATATTTCTGTATCTTTCACCAATAATCAGTATTGTTTGGCATGCTACTAAAAGCATAAATGTTGAAGATAAATAAAAAAAGAGGTGTATTTCTGGAAGTGAGCGACACAGATGAAAGATCCTGAAAAAAGAAAATCTATTTTCAAGAAGTTATTCCGCTAGTTTCTTTAAAAATGAAAAAAAAAAAAAACCAAAGGCAAAAAGCACAGCAAATACCTCTCCCCCAAGACTAGCAGGATCTCATTGTAAGGACCAGCTTCAGAAGATTTGGTTATGCCTTTACCAAAAAAGCTGCAAGTTTTGCATTATGTTAATTAAAAACAAGGTAGCCAAAGGAAAGGAAATCAAACCCCCTGAGTTCCTCAAGTTTCTCACCTCAAAGCCCGACTAAGCTTCTCATAGTTCATCGTGGGCTTGTTCTTGCGCTGTCCCCATTTCTGTGCAACCAGTTCAGGTTGATTCAATTTAAATTCTCCTTCATCACCAACCCAAGAAATACAGTCCCGAGCATCTTTGTCAGTGAGAAGTTCTAACAAAAACTGCCACAGCTGGATCTGGCCGTTGTTCCCTGTTAAAAGCAGGAATAACAGGTTTCACTTCAACTTGTCCTTTTTATGTTCCACTCATGGCTAAAAACTTGCAACCAACACATTAAAGCAGACCAGCATAGACTATACGATGGAAGGAAAATTTCCACTTAATTAATCCCTTCTAATGATTCTTTTGCAAGCATTTCCCTGCAAAGTCATTAGTACCCATTTTTGTTAAAAGAAGATGAATACAGAAAAAAGATTAATCGAGATTTCACATAAATCTTCCTCTAGAACTTAAAAGAACCCAATCTCCCAACATAATCATTTAGATGCATATCTGTCTTTAAAATAGAACAGATTTAGCAAGAGCTGCTTATTCCTCTTCACACGCATACATATATGTGTAATGGAAGTTGTTTTTTTTTAAAAAAAAATTTGGTCTCAAATTTTCACCATGAAATACGAGAAATACAAAAGAAACCCCCAAACTTCAGCTCACATCAAGGCAGCATCTTTCACATCCAATCATTACGATTTCTTTCTAACTCAAGTACAGGCAGTTAAATTCCTAAATTCTTAACAAAAAACAAAGAGCAGACCTGACAACTAAAGAGAGAAACACAGAGTATTCCTCACTAATGTCAGCCAATACTACCTTGGCCTTAAAATTCTGAAGGACGTCATTAGAGGCCTTTACAGAGTCTAAAACAAATAAAAACTCAAGGAGGAAGAGAAGGAAGGATTTAACAGAAAAATTCACAACGTTAAAGAGAAGAAGAACAAAAATGACAGCAAGAAAAAACTAATTCATAATCAAAGAGAATGTACAAATGACAGTAATTCCAAAACAAAACTGCAAATTTAGTGAGCAGTTTTCCAGACATGCATTCATTTAACTAAACAAGAAATAGGAAGCTTTATCAATTTCGAAGTCACTAGATTGGGGAAAAACAGAGAAGCACAACAGACAGTGCAAGTAGCAGCTAGGCTACATTTAACACTATGGAGTTTATTTTCTTCCCTTTCTGCAAATAAAAAGAAGTTAAAAGCTTGAATAAATGCTATGCAGTGTTTTGAGAGGACAGACTGTTAAGTGATGGGGAAATTCATGCCTTTTATTTACTGCAGGATGCAAAAATTCCAGCATCATATTGACATGGTGCTTGTGTGAGCTGACCACCCTGCCAGGGCTGCCTGTGCTTACAACAGATTTTTGTACCCATGGCTCCCTTCACACCACACAGACTCCTACAAACCTCACATTGGAGCTACAAAGAAGTGTTTCACCAAACTCTAATTCATATTAATGGGTCAGTGCTCAGTGCATTAGCATGTACAAATAATGGAGGCAATACCTGTTCTGTTCCCAGGGGAACTCCTATCTTCCCCAGAGATCCTTGGAGCTCTCTGTACTTTAGCTGCCTTTGCACTGCTGTTTATCACTTTGATGGTGGTTGGGGTAGCAGGCTGTACAGACGCTGGTATAATCTGCACAGCTGTAGAGCAGAGAATGTTGCAGAACATCAATTATAAATTGCTGGCACAGAAATAGGCATATTTTATTTATTACCTGTATTATCATAACAGCTAGAAGCTCGGTTTTTTTCCTTTGATAAAAAAGCTCACTGCATTAAGTCACAATGCTAAGAATAATTTAAAGACCTTTTTACCGCTTATATGAAAATTGTAGTTTTAGACTCACTGCAGAAGTGTCACATTACAGATAAAACACCACCTTTAGTTTATTATCATGTGCATTACATGCTTGCACATAAAGATCCCAAACTCGCTCAAGCCCTTGTTTTCTTCATGCTGTTCCCACATGATCTGCCCTAATGCCCTTTTCTCTACAATCACTGCACAACCTCCATGCCTGCTACTCAAACAGCAAACACTTTCTAATTCAATGGTGTAGGAGGATGCTGATGACCCACTCAAGCTGGATTTAACTAGACACAACCACAGGATGTAATAAACAGTCTGTCTATTTAACATACAAGATGCTTATAAGTCTTCTGAAAATTTATGTATTTTAATAATTGATGACACTACTTAGCTGAAAGAATGAGCTTCAAATAACTGGAAAGTTACTTTAATGTATTCTTTCTAATGTTGTTTTCTAAGCAAGTCATCACTTCCACAGAACCCTTCAGTTTTTTGGAAACACTTTTTTATTTGAAATTAATATTTAAATAGATCCATTCATTAATGCAATATATAACCTAAAGCCCTGAAACAACTAAAAACCTCAAATATGTATCCTACACAGTTTATTTCAAGAAAGTGGAAAATCTACCATCCAAAATGAAAGTTATAAACTTCCATAGTTCAGGTCAAACACTACCTTTCAGCCACTAACAAAATACAGAGAAATTCAACGTTATGTTTTGAAGTTTAAAATATATCCTCCTCCCTTCCCCAAGGAAAAATACTCTCTCAAGTGATTTTCTAGATGCTGTACTATCATACTGCTGAACCACAGTACAGTGCTAAACCTGCAAACAGTGAATTATGTGAATTCATGCTGACAGAAGTACTTACGCTGATCAATTGTAACAGTTGCTATTTCTCCAGAGTGTTCTTGGCTAGCCAACACATCTACAAATTAGAAAAAAACCCAGCAGCTTTATATTTAACCCTTTATAATTAAATTTATATTTAAACAATAAGTCACCTGAAGATCAAAAATTTCAGTATGTCACAGAGAAAAGAAATAAAAATTTGGTATGAGTCTGCAAGAGACATGTACAGTTCATGGTCTTACAAGTGGAGACATTTAACATCTGTCATTCAATTTTTAGAAGGGTGTACATGGCAAACTTCCACTACCTTATGCATTCTCCATCCTTAAAAAGCCTTCAGCAATATTATGTAAATGAAGACAGAAATAGTTATTAGCCTGGTGAGTTACATCCAAGCCTGGTACATCCAAAATGCACACCTATGTTACTGTATTATGCACATGCAATGCATCACTTAGCAGCTGTGTTGTGTACCAGCTAAGGATTTTATCTCCCGTGCTTAATAATCTACACTTCAATATGGCACAGAAATGTACATTTAATAACTCACAATCAATATTTAATTACAGAACTAACAAATTCAGTAGGTGCACAAACTATGAAACTTTATAAAAAAGCAAAGGTGGGATAATCATTCACTACCTTTTACCAGTTATAAGGTTTGATAAAAGACAGGCAGTGTTTAGTATGCAGACAGTGTTTCACGGCAGCACACACTGTAATACGTCCTCTTATTTGTATTGATATCCTCATTTTTGTATTGATATTTGTATTGTATTTGTATTGATACCCTCATTTTTGTATTGATTTGTATTGTATTTGTATTGATACCCTCATTTTTGTATTGATACTTGTATTGTATTTGTATTGATACCCTCATTTTTACCCCCAACACTGAGTAAAGAAAAAATGACTGCTCATAATTGGTTCCACAGTTCAAGAAAAAAGTGAAAAAAAAAAACAAAAACAAAAACAAACTGCCATACACTTTCGAAGAAGCTCCAGGTGGCTCCAGAGGATTTCTCCCCGTGGGACACGCTGGAAGAAATCTTCTTGGCTGAGGTTGCAGAGGTCCCGCCCAGGAATGCTGAGGGCGTTGAGGTCGATGTCAGTCATGCTGAACTCCTTCATCACCCACACCACCCAGTGGAGCACCTGGTCTGTCGACCACTGAACTGGGTCTGGAAAAGATGGATTAAACTGCAAATCACCTCATCATACACTGCAAGGTTCCTCCTTGATTATATAATAACTTCCATAAGAGTAAAAGCACAACATCAAGAAGCAGAGTTACTGAGACCAAATCTGCCTGGAAAGTTGTGACTGTGTTTAAAATGGTGATGGAATGGTGTGGGTTGGTGGGGTGATGGAAAGAACTATTTTTAGAGAAAGTTTTTTACTATGCCTGACACATTTCAAACACAAAAAAGGGAATTTTCTTCTTCCACACGTCTTTAGCTTCAAAAAAAGAGAACTTTCACTCACAGAAGGATACTCTTCTTCAGTAATGTTGATCAGTTTGTGATTATGACAAAATACTAAATTCTAAACTCATTCACATCATCTCAGCTCCTGCTGACACAAACCACCACTGGGTATGCCTGGGATGGATTAATTTTCTTCTCAGAAGTCCCTACTTTGTTGTACTTTAGGCTAGTGACCAAAACCACTGTTAATAACAGACTGAGATGTTTTGTCTACTGCTGAGCAGTGCTTGCAGAGCCCAGGATGATGTGTCTCAGCTCAACACAGAGAACATAAACCACAAAACTAGCAAGAGAATTTAGAAGAGAACAATGGGCTTGAGTTGGCTGCAACCCATCGTCTCCTTCCTGACCATTAGGGACACCTAACCTTGTGATGGTGAATATATTATAGACACCTGTAGCAGGAATCTTGTTTGGATTGGGATTGTGCAATGTTCTGCAACTGCTGTATTCATCTGAGCATATCTTACCTTTGTGCTGGGTTTTAATGTACCTTGTATCACTCTAATAAACCAGAAATCCCACGTAATATCAGTGATTTTCAAGTAAATTTGATATTTAATATTAAACCCTCCACACATGAAATATCTAAAAGAACCTGCTCAGACTACTGGACTCCAATGCAAGGTCTGCTCTGTTTCTCACTCAGTCACCCCAGCAAGAGGCAGGGGGTGCACACGAATTGAGGGGGGACAGCTGACCCCAACTGACCAAAGGGATATTCCACACTACAGGGAATACTGAGCAATAAAACTTGAGAATCAGCTTTTTTTGAAGTATCCCTTGCATAGAGCCTGGCTGAACATTGGCCTGCTGGAGGCAAGTGATTGATTCTGCATGGCCTTTTCAGCCAGAGCATCAAGTTTTGGGGTGTTAATGTTGTATACAATCTATTAAAATATGTCAACAGGTAAGAGCTAGAAACTAAAGTAGGGACATCTACTTTTCACTGGAGCAGAGTAATTATGTATTTTTAAATTCTGATATCCCAAGCAGATGTCACCTTGACAATTTTTTATTTTAAAACTTAAAATAAATAAAATTAAGAATTAAGAAAAATTAAGAAAATTAAGAATTAGAGAAAGCAAAGTATTCTATTTCTATAAACATTTATCTAGGACCTACACATTTAATTTTGGTTAACAAAGGACAGCTACATGGTATCATTTTTAACTAATGCTACCTAAACCAGTGCAACGTAATCTTGTGGCAAAAGACACACCACGAGGGGGTTGATCTACCAAACATCAGAAGCAGTGAACTTTCATCAAAAAGCTGCTAATTTGTTCTCATTGACAGACACAATCTGCAAGGAAACAAAAATCATTACTTTCTCTAACCACTACTGTGGTTTCCAAGCTTTCTGCTGTTCAGTTTTCTGTCTTTATTTCTCATAACGATTAATATTTTCTTTCCTTCGAGGTACCAAATATTTGGATCCCAATAGCAGAAACACTTTTAACAGAAAAATATAATCTCTAACAAAACCCACCCAAAACATAACATAAAGAGAAAGCCACAACATTTTAAAGACCTACTAAAAGCTAGTTTTCCATTTGCAGCAAAGCAGGGAAGCCTTTAAGGATGAAGACAATGAACTATTACTTTTCTGGACGATTATTTATTGACTGGCCTTGACTCCTAACATCAACACTTCCTGTCTTCTGAGAAGATTCAAGAAATAATTTTGGATTATAATGTAGAACCTAGGGGCACCTTACTTCAGCCCAAGTCCCTGTAATGTCTACTCAGAAAACATTTAAAATGTTACTCTTTCTAGGAGATTAATTTAGCATATTTTTTGATATCAAGAGCACACCATTATTCATAATCCACGGATGTCTGTCATAATGAACTAACATGACTTTCCTGAAAAATCTGCACTCCTATGGCCCAAAAATCATTAAACTTCTAAAGCCACAGTTGTGAGTTATAGGGTTTTCTTAAAGCATCAATATTATTAAAGTTTATTAAAAATATTACTCAAAATAACAACATCGGTTTAAGTAATTTTCTTCCAATATTAACGTGAGAGCATGATGAAAAGTATTAGTCTGCTTCTGATAATCCCTCACTTTTTTTTTCCAAACATTCCACATCAAATCCCTGATTACCAACAGACATATCATGAGGAAAGCTATCTTTGAAGTGCTTACCAATGAGAAAATTAAAAAGACATGGAAAAGCCGTTGCTTTAGTTATCAAAAATATGCTCAAAATATTGGAAAGCTACAGGTCTGCTCATTTAGAATAACTTCCTGAATATGCCTTTACAGTGCATTTCTGCCAGTCATAAGAAGCAATTCAGCTGGATAATCTCCCAAACCTGATATAGGTCTAGATCCCACAATTCCAGTTCAATCTTAAACAGATATTGATTTTTTTTTTAATCTAACATTAAAAGAGCAACCTGCAAAGTAACAACATTAGCTCAAAAAAAGATGGTCATCTAGAATATTTTCAGTTCTGAATCATCTTTCACCAGTACAGCTTCCCATACAAAATCTGATTTAACAGAATATTCAGCATCCTCCAATTTGTTTCAGCAACTTTACAGGCAATGCCCCAATACCAAGTCTGTTCAATTCCACATGAACCTGAAGAGCTTTATCACTAACACACACATTTTTAAAGAGGGCAGGAAGAAAAGTGCTTTCTAAAAACTGTGTTGACAAGGTAGTTATGCCATGAAAGCACTCATTTAACTTTATGAGCATTCATTTTATTTCTCCTTGGATTTTAGATCAGGTACTAGGAAAAAATTCTTCCCTGTAAGGGTGGGGAGGCCCTGGCATAGTGCCCAGAGAAGCTGTGGCTGCCCCATCCCTGGATGTGTCCAAGGCCAAGCTAGATGGTGCTTGGAGCAACCTGGTCTAGTGGAAGCTGTTCTTGCCCATGGCAGGGGGTTGGAACCAGATGGTCTTTAAGATCCCTTCCAACCCAAGCCATTCCATGATTTTGCAATTCCCTTATGCAGATTATTTGTACTGTACTAACCCACAGCACAGGTTTCCTTCTCTGAGGTCCCAGAGAGAAGACAAGAGCCCAGCCCCCAGCTGAGCACACCCACAGCTGTGCATTATTACCATAAGGTATTCCAAGGCGCTCCTGCTCCTTCCGGTAGCCCTCCAGGGCTGCAGCCCATCGTGTCACTTGCTCAGAGGTTTCATCTGAAATTGTTGCAATATGCTTTGTTCCATCCAAGGTTATCACTTGAGCTTCCTCAACAAGGTGAGCTTCAGCCTCTGCATGATGAGCATCTGGATCAATCACAACCTCCACGGTCTCCACAGGCTTCACGATTTCCAGGATATTCAACTTGGGCTCTATCCCTAAGGATGGAAATAACACAAAATTTAAAAGACAGTAATGCAAATATAACAAAAACACTATTTTAAATCTTTCTGATTAGTAGGGTTAGCAAACACAGCAAAGAAGCAGGACACAAAACTGTCATTAAATTTCTGCGAGTGCCCTAAATTACAACGACATACTCTATTATAGAGCATGTACTTTAGTAAGGTGAGTAACAAAGCTGTCCCTCCTTCTTCCTCCAGTATTACAGCTTCCTGTTCTATTTAAGTGATCTATTTCACAGATCTTGAACAGAATGTTCAGCATGTGAGCATAAAGTACAAGTATTTTGGTCAGTAAGAAATGTAACAAATAAAAAACCCCAAAGTAAATAGAAAAAGCAACTTCCAAAAAGACCCAGAAGAAGTATCCAGCTTTACTCCAACCATAAGGCATTTCTTTCTGTTTTTACAACACTTCCCTAATATCTCTGGGGTCAACACAAAGCAGTTAACATTTTCTTTCAGTACTCTGCAGCAGGCAGCGAGTTAAACAGCAAGTTAAAAGAAACCTAGAAAATTCTTCACAATTTAGGCTTCATCAGCTATTCATGTTTTGGCTTTATGTCTGTCATTTCAGATACCAGATCACGGAGCTAACAAGGTATCTCTGTATCTATTCTGCAGCAAGAAAGAACACATTCACTAATGCTTTGTATCACCACTTTCTCTGTTGTCTTCCGAGGTGTTTTGTCCAGCTGGTACCTCACCAATGTTCTGATATTGCACAGATTATTTTTCAAAATTATTTCAATTTTTGTGACATACAATTTTCATTATAATGTCAACAACCACACTTATTTTATGAGATTTTTATCAAACATACTTTCACATTAAAAAAGAATCTTTACAATTCTGTTTTATCATGAGTTGGAAAACCTTGACCATGGTTAGACTAATGAAAGTAGGACTCACAGAACATCATATGGCCAGAATAACTTCAGTATCTTGTAGTGTAAAGATATTACTTTGCATCCTTCCTGTCTAATCTATATTAAAGCACAGCATGAGATGGTTCTGCAGGTAACAGCCTTAAATGCTAAACCCACAATCCAGTCATAGTTTTTAAGAGAACACAGATGGAGTATATATCTGTATCACAAGTAAGAAAAAACAAGTATTCCTCTAGATTTTAAAAGGCATTTAGATTGAAAAAATATTAGGAAGGGAACAAATATTACCAAGACCCTAGAGTACAAAACTCAGCAATGTGAAATCAAGGACGTGAAAATAGATGTTGACAACCAGTAAGTGGTTGATTAGATGAAGAAGCAAACATGAAGAAAAAGGAAACATACCTTACTTAGGAGAGTGTTTTATCTAGGCCATGAAAAATTAACATGCACAACACAGGCTTCTTTCAAAATCATACAAAAATGGGTAAGGGAAGCCACTAAGGGTTAAGATTCTATTTTTGATCTTCAAAAAAGAAAGTAAAGAAAAAAGCTTCTAGAGAGGTACAGTTCTTATATTATTGCTCAACAAAATAATTCACTGTGTGCCATAAAACTACATGTCAAAAGAACTTTGTGCTTTATCCACAATACAAACACGGAGATCAAAGCAATGGGTCTCTGTACAGGAAACATCTTGTAAGTATAAATGTGAATTAACAGTCTGCCATCTAACTTACTGCAACACTAGAGCAACATTAATTCCCTGGGTTTGTCTGCATCGCTCCTCACATCTCTCCGTTTACCTACTGCATAAGAGAGAATCAGTTCCAGATTCCCATTCCTCCAACCAGAGGAAATGAGCTAGGGCAAGGCAAAGCACCAGAGGAGTCTTACGAGTAAAATGAAAAAAATAGGAATGGTATTTCATCTGCTTTAGAATGAAATATTATAAAAGAACTACACTCAAGTTCAACTATAGAAGAACTATATTTCACCTGTTGTCTTTGAATTTAAAGCCAGCTGATCAAAATTTGGCAGAACATTTGAACTGATTTTGAGCAGATTTTCTTTCAAGAAATAAGAGAGTCCAATCCACCACAAGGATTAGCATCACTGATTACTCCAAGCTGAATTCTATACATTACACAAGTTAGGGAAAAATAAACCTAAGTGAACTGAGAATCTCTCAAAACCTCATTCATGCAAGTAAAATAAGAGGATGAAGTAAGAAGCCATTTTTTCCCATCTGGCCCAACGGGGTACAGTGGTCAAGAGTAACAAATCCATTTTCCTATTAGTGATCCAAATATCTTCCTTTTGTTTACATTCATGCTGTTTTCTGATATTCTGCCCTGCCATATTTTACATGCCTTCAACAAACAGATTTAAGTTGCTTAAGTATTGAGGCCTGACGAACAACACTGAGGAGTGTTCCAAAGTGACACAGAAGTACTTCATATTCAAGTGTTTCTTTTAATTTGGGAGGTGGGGAGGGAGAGAGAGAGAGAGAGAGAGAGAGAGAGAGAGAGAGGGAGAGAAGGTGTGATGGGGGCAGGGATCAAGAAGCTCCTTGTGCTATGCCATTATGAACCTCAGTTTCACATTAAAGGGAAAAAACCCAAACACAGGAAGAACATGGAAGATGACAGTTAAGATATTCATCACTCACATAATTTGAAAATGGAAGTCTGAGCACTGAATACTAGAAGTTACTGGGCATGAATTAAGAGCAGTTATTGTAGCTTCCTGAAGGATCTATAAGCAGAAAGGTAATAGTACACTTCCCATGGGAAGTTCCCATATGGGGAACTGAGAACTAAACCTAGCACTAGTCACCTGACACTCAGCACTAAATGCAAATTGTGTCTTACTGAAGACTGTTAATACAAAGCAGAAAAGTTTTCCTCTGTTTAATCTACAACAAAGCCACAAGGAAACAAAAAGTGCTCCCCAAATTTTGCTCATTTGCTTTGTTGATGTAACTCAAAATAGATAACTAATCTACTCCTGCACGAACCGGTCCCTGTTTAAAAATACAGAAATAAACACCCATAGCTGTTCCCACAGCCCAGTATGTATGTTGTCTTTAAAGAGTGGTGGCTGTCCTTCCACTCAAGACATATGGAGGGGGCAAAGCAGAAAACTAGGACAGAAAGCAAAACAGTGAAGCTGCTAGTTCCTCAGAATTTGACAAGGGGAAATCCTGTCATACCAGATAATACAAATGAAAGCTATGCCTCAACAAATCTGTATCCAACTGGTTAATGGTTCTCTTACACAATGGTGTATTCTGACTTCTCATCCAAAGAAAACAGACAACAGACAGTGATCCTGGACCTTGATAAGTATTTTCAGTTAGCTACATTCCAAAATGTACTTTCAAAATGTAATTGTTCCTACAGCACACAAGCTCATTCACCCCACAGGGATGAAACTGTCACCTACCTACACAAAAATCTTTTGCCTGCATCGATATTTGGTCTGACATAACTACTCAACCTTGAGAAAAATCCCATACTGTAGCTGACACTACTCAACGAAGAGCTGTTTGGGTTCTGGATTTGTCTTTGCTTTTGTTACTTATAAAAATTATACGAAATTCCTTTAAAAAACATTTCAAGTAGCATTAGTCCATGACGAATTATTTTAGTTTTACTACTTAGAACTACAGTACAAATAAAAAAGACATTCTGAAGCTCTGTGACCATTCACTGGTTTTCTCAATTTTACAGTTAGGAATAGATCAGATTTGCTCACAAGTATTCCTGCAATATCAGTTTGTCTGTACAACAAATGTAATTGCTTACCTTGTCTAGATATTACTTGCACACTGAGTTGCACTGTTCCATCTGTTTTTACTCCTTGATCAAAAAGGCTTCGATCTGGGTCCAGCTTTGACAAAAGCATTAAAAATTAAAAATATGTATTAGTCTTATAGTTAAAATCAACTTATTCTCCTTTAAACTTTAGAAACATTTGGTGCCTGTGGCAAATTTTCTGAAGAAGTGTGCAAATATTTTTAGTACTGTGTAGACATGGTACATAACAGAGAAAATTTTATCGTATTTGAAACTTGCCACTCTATTCAAGATATTTTTGTCTACAGGAACATTTTTTGGCCTAAAAGAAGCAACGTAATGTGGGGAGGTACTTTCACCACCTGAAAACTATTTACGGTTCCTTCTCTGAATTTTTAACACCCTCACAAAAATTCTTATATTTATAACAATATTCTCCTGTTGTTTCTGGAAAAGCCACAGATGTCTGATTGTAACTTCAAATAAAACATGCAGCTAAATGAAATGCAAAACAGTTATCATGCTAATGCCTGTAAAAACGGGGGGGGGGGATTTCTTGAGTAATGCTTTGTTACCTCTATACCTCAATAATAAAGAAAAGTTCTCATTTAGATTCAAAACAAGATTAAACTTATGGAAGTTCCAGCAGCAACAAATGATGTGGGCTACCTCAAGACAAAATAGTATGGTCATCACTCTCATCCTTCTTTCACTTCCAAGGTTGTTTCTTAACCTCACACCAGGAACTCCAAGAATATTTTGATTGTATTCATATTGAACTAGTGTGTATATATTAAACGGTCTTATGCTAATGAACCTGACATGAAATTAAACTCTTAATTGTAGTTAATATTTCACATGAAGCATGAATTCCACAGACAATGGAAAAAAGAGAAAAAGTATCTAAAACACTTCTCCATTATGAAGTGAAATCTTTCATAACGTTTCAATTTACCTGGATATCTTGCAGACAAATCTCATGTGCATCCAAGGAACACTGCAGTCTGGGTTCCAGCAACTTCTTAAGATTTCCAATGGGTTCACTGATGTCAATAGCCTGACTCACAAATTCTGCAGTGGTGTAGGTTTGCTCGACAATGCTTAAATTGGAAATTAATATAATAAAAAATTATCTACATGTTAATAGAGCAGGTATAGGAAAGCTTAATAAAAGTTAGAAGTAAACTAGATAAAAAGTAATACTGACTCTGAAATCTTAATATCATGCAGCATTAGTATGAGCACTCTTCATTTGAGCAGAGAGCCAATTACTGAATTGGGTTCTCATCAATTTTACAGTTGTGTAACTCTTCTTTCACCCTGTCACCACTAAAAAGCCCAGGTAAATACCAAGAGTCAGATCACCTTTTTCAAGAGAGTAAGCCATAGTTAGCATATCATATACTGTTAACTTGCATGTAGAGTAAACTAATTTTATTTGCTTTGCCTGGACTGTATTTAAAAGATATTCAAGTTAAAAGCAAACACAGAAACTTAACAGACAGGGAAAATAGAAGGAAAAAATGCTCACACTCATACATAGCAATTTTCCACGTCTTTTCACCAGTCACCACAAGAATAACAAGCTTAACACGTAAAAGGGACAACCAGAAGGAAGTACAGCAACATGGAGCCTTGAAGGCACTGAGTCAAATGACACGGTTGTCCTGCACTACAACAATGACAGTATTGGCACAGGCATTCGGATATGTCATCGTTATGGGACCCACAACAATGACCTTACACAGTTGGGCTCTCTTCATTTAGACAGAAGGAAACCAGAATGTACACAGATTTAGTCTGTAAGTGGTAAAAATACACCAAGAACTTAGAACAATAAGAAACCAGTAAGTGGCTTTGAATCAGTTCCCCAGAACAGGTTCTTAAAGAGTAGTTAACCTAACCAGCCTCAGTGTTTTCTACCTATCAGAGACTGAAATGTTATGATTTTTGGCTTAAACATCTTTATGAAGGACTTTTATCTGTTATAGCAAAAGGGGGGAACAAGAGCTGCATGGAAGACCATAACACCCTGAATAGGCCTCCTGACTGAAGCCCTCGACTGCAAATTAATAGAGATAAGATAAAGTGACCCAAGTCTGGGCTGGGGGAAAAGAATACATTCACAAGAGGATTGAGCCCAGCACCTTTGGGGTGGAAGCCACAGCCCCAGGTGTTTCTGTTGGCAGGCTTGCACAGATCCCTGCACCAAACGGGGGAAGGAGGAGAGGTTTAGGGTCAGATGCAGTGAACACCCATCCTCCACTGGGCAGACCGGCCCAGCTGTGGGACCTCCCACCCCTGGAAGGGCACATCTGTGTGAGGGACAACAGAGGGGGTGTCCTGGGCCACCAAAGGCCCCCAAAGGGGTCCCCAGACCCTGCACCAGAGCACTGCATGTGATACTGCATGATGTGACAGATCCACAGCCTTGCAAGGGACAGTGCCAAACGTGCCCCCCAGGGAGGTACCTGTGTGGGCCCACCTGCCCAAATGTATATTCATCCATGGGATTCTATGCTTTTCAGCAGGGATCCTCACCACCAAGGAGACCAGATGGAGGGAAGCAACAAGACGCCATTGGGACCCTTGGAAGGGTGATATACTTCTACTTAATACTGGTAACTCCCCCTGACCCTGCTCCCCACCTCTTTTTCTATTTCTTTTTTTCTTTCTTTCTTTCTTTCTTTCTCTTCACCTCTTTTAGTATTAAATAAAATATATCAATTTTTTTGGTATCAACATCCAATCTCATTTGGTTTTAATCAAGTTTTGGGGTTCGATCTGTTTTATTCATTGAGAATTAGTTTTCTTCGCTCTTCTGTGCATAGACCAGACTGCAAAACTATCCTACACGTTAACTGATGCTCTGAGCTTCCAAACACAGTAGTGAAAATTAGAAGGGAAGCATTGGAAACTAAAAATCCAGGCTGAGGTAATTAAATCAGAGGGTATCTCACCCCAGTATGTACAGTTTTCAATGGTCCTAACAACAGTATAGTTGATACCAAGAACCATTTCTGCTCTGTTAAAAACAAATCATCCTGTATAAATCCCATGTAACTGTAAAGCAAAGGACTGGAGATGCAGAAAGGTCCATCCCAGTTACAGATGGATCCACTGAAGCTGAAAGGTTTGCAACATGCACACAGACATACTACTACAGACATGAAAATAGGAAAAGTAAAGCACTAATAACGTAGCAAGAGATAACCACAATAGTTTGGGAATTAGATAACAAAGGTTGAGGAACATGACAGCACTATACAGATTTCCTATAGTGGCTACATTTTAACTTCTGGAAAATTGACATTTAATTAGATGAAAAACTTATTAGCTAATTAATTGCTGCCAAAGGATCCCAAAAAGCAAAGACCATACATACCTTTCTTCAGTGCATTCCTGTTTCTCAGTTCCATCAATTTCAATTTCTATCAACTCCTCTGCCTCTCTCTTAGTCATGGCTGCAATGTCTTAAGAACAGTGCTATGAACAGAAAGGAATTTTTTCTGTAAGTCACAGACCAACAAGACTAGACAATGTTTTGTGTCATATCACAGATATTTTAAATCAAATACCAGAATAGCCTTTTAAAGCCAAGAATTCATCTAAAAAACAAATCCAAAAGCTAATACAGATTTCACAAAAGATATTACTATACCTGTCCTCAAACAAATGTTCTAGAAGCAAATACAGGATTATTAATATATTTGCACAGAGCCCAAAGCCTGATTCTCTTGGAGGCACCCAAATTTATGGATTTTTTTTTGCTGTTACCACAGGCCACCTACAGCAAAGCACATCTGAAAATTCAAACTACCTTCCTAGCATGGCTGTAAAAATTTATAAATTTAAGCAGCATTTTACATGAAATGCTGCAGAAGGCAGTTAGGGAGAAGGTCCATTATTTCTTCATAGATAAATAAAGTCAACAACTAAGTGTTTGTTGACTATCTCATTTTTCCACCCACGCCTCCCACAGGTGAATGGTTGATGACATGAGCACAATAAATGTATCTTGTGAAGTCCCAAACTAAAGCAGGATGTTGGTAATGAAAGGAAAAGCCATTCTGTGATGACATTTTCACTAACACTGCAGATTTTCATGCATATAGAACACTGGAGTCTGTTGGGAACATAAGCAGGAAACAAAGAATTACAGCATTTGGTCTGTAAAGACATAGTATGTCTGGTATTACTGTTTTTCACCAACTAGCACATATATCATATATGAAATACATATGATAAAAACCAGGCCAAATTATATTAACAGTTTACAATAAATAACATAATGAAGCAGGAAGTAGAAGTACAGAGGAAAAAAAAAACACTGGAGAAAAAGCAAAAGATGAGTATTATTTAAATATCCAAAATAGAAGAGGTCACCAAGATTTCCATACTGGAATTATCCTTTCCCAGGTGCTACTCTATCTCAAACCCAACTGTTAGTTCGAGTATCTACTGGAGACAAGATAATAAGGATATGTATTAATCTTTAGAACTTCTCAGAAGTAATAGCAGCCAACTATGTTTTACAGCTGCTACATAAACTGTCTAAAGAAATTCAAACTACTCATCATCTCCTCCAAAAACTATTTTGTAAGACCAATTGTGAATAAATCAAGTGCTGCACGTGGTTCATTCTGTAAGAAGCTACCAAGGTTAGGAAGTAAAAAATCACCTTATCAATATCTCACCACTAGAAGCAAACACAGAACTCGTTCACAAATCTGGCTTCATGAAAATCTCCACTGAATAGGGCTCCAGGACTCCAATTCCTGTATCACTTAATCTTGCCTAAAAGGGAAAGACTGAAACACAGCTTCTGAAGAATGCAGAAAGGCTTAAATATCTGAATGCACTGACACCCGCATGGTTACAGGTGATCTATCAGACTGTTAAAAAATATTTCAAAACCAAGATTTGAGCAATGTCTGTTATTGAAAACTCCCAAAGAAGCAAACTGGTGTGATTAAAAAAGGGGTGAATGTCTTTTCTGTATAAGCAATCAGATTAAAAACACAAAACAAAGGTAAACTCTCTTTTTTCTTTTTTTTTTCTTTTTTTTTTTTTTTGTGATGAAGGGAGTTTACCAGTAAGGTCACAAAGGGGTTAGGCTGGTATTTCTGTTCTTTGACATATTCATGTTATTCACTGAGAAAATAGGGCAAACTGACAGAAAGAACGCACCACCCTGATAGATTTCTGGCAGAAAATATTCCAAAATGCAGTGATGCAGAGTGAGAAAATATTACTGCCCATAGTAACACTATGGAATTAGATAAGGCATTTAAAAGTCCCGATGGATTGGACTCCAAACTGGCAGCTGGACTAGTAACTGTTCACAGCCTCTTCAAAAATAGTTCGTGGTTGAATCTCTCAGGCTTTGCTATATTTTCGGATTCCTGGAGGGGCAGAAAAGACGCCAGGCACAAAGAGCAGGTACACAAAGAGGAAGAGAGATGGTTCCGCTGAGCACAGATACAAAGAAGGGAGATGGGTATAAAGAATAACAGCATAATGTAAACACATAAACTCATTAAAGTTCATAGAAGCCTAAAGGGGAAAACTATTCAGTCTTCCCTACACTATCATAAAGAGACTTTTTATTATATAAATATTTCACACGAAGTCTAGCAGTTTGCTCCTACAGGATGATGCAGAGTTTGAAAGTGAACATGGGCTCAGATGGGACTGAGCTGTCTGACCCTTCCCTGAAGGCTACTGAGAGACAAGAATGCTCAAAGAAACTGGCTTGCCTGGAGGGCTCATGTGACAGGAACACTGAAACAGCAGCATTTGTACAAAGGAGCATAAAAACTGTGGTTGATTCCTGTTAAGGTTCAGCCTACTGATTTCTGCTTGTTTCTACTTTTTCCTTCAACCTAACAAGTCCTAAGATTTACCTGTTAGCCAAGAAGAAATCTGACCTCCTCTAACAAGAAGGCACCTGCCAACAGAGCCTTTTTCCCTTGTGTGACAGTCCAGTGCTACTCCAGTATCTTTTACAGTAAGGAGAATAGTTCCTTTGTTCTGAATAGGATCTATCTTTTCCTTAGAACACAAGGAGTTAATTAAGGAATGAGCCCACTGTGAAATGGGCACAAACTCTCTGAGTAGAATTATGTTTGCTATCTCACCAGGTAATTGTGAAATGGGGTCCAGTTCTGGAGCTCATAGACATAATCAGCGGATGCTGAAGCCCAGTCACTGGAGTTAGCCATGCCCCAGAGAAGCTCTGGTGTGTGCAGCACATGGTTTCTATCCATCCGTTTTATCCAAACTATGAATACTAACACGAAGCAGATAACCTGTCCTTTACAGATTAGCTTTTACAACTCATGAGTCAGTTCAGTTTTATAATGGAGATAGCGAAGCACTGATCAGGGTGGGGGAAAGTCACACCAGATTTGATGTGATTATCTTCCCTATTCACAGCTTGAAGTGAGAAAATACAATGAAACTAGGAGCTGTGGCTGTGCAGCACCTGGCCAAGCATTAGGAAGCAAACTATGCAAGATCATGGGATCAATTAGGTTGGAAAAGACCTTCGAGATCATCATGACTGAACACCACTTCAACTAGATCATGGAACTAGTGCCACATCCACTCTTTCCTTTAACTTCTCCAGGTACTGTGATTCCACCACCTCCCTGGGCTGCCTAGTCCTGTGTCTAATCATCCAAACTAAACCTCCCGTGGCACAGCTTAAGACTCGTATTACGGGGTTGCAGTGCAGCAGAGCCTGACCCCCACCTGGCTGCAACCTCCTGTCTAGGAATTGTAAAGAGAAATAGGGTCCATCCCGGGCCTCCTTCTCCCCGGGATGAGTCCCCCCATCTCCTCCTCATCACTTGTGCTCCAGACCCTTCCCCAGCTCCGCTGCCTTGCTCTCGACTCGCTCCAGCCCGTCTATGTCCTCCTCGGAAAGAGAGGCCCAGGACTGGACACATCACTCGAGGGGAGAAGCACAAGACGCCACATCCTGTTACATTTTCACCCAAAACAGGGTTTCTACAAGCGGGGATAAGTTTCCACGCGCCGGGGAGGCCTCGCCAGCCCCGCGGCGGGAGCACCGCATCCTTGATCCCGGGGGCCCTTCCCCGCCACCGCCGAGGCGCCTCCTTCCCGTGGGCCCCGCTTCCCGCGGCGCCTCCGCGTCGTTGTTTGAACCCGAAACGGAAATAGGACCGCGGAGCCGCCGGGGGAGAAACGGAAACAAAACACGGGCCGGGCCGCGCTCACCCGCCGCCACTGTCCGTCCGTCCCTCCGTCCGCCCGCCGCACCGACACGTCCCGCCGTCCGTCCGCGTCCGGGAACTGCCCCAGCTCCGGGTCCAGGACCGGCTCCGGGAGCGGGTCCAGGAGCGGGCTGCGCCAGGCTCCGGGCGGCGCGCAGGCCCAGCGCGGGGAAAGCGCGCGACACCGCCGCGCCCCCGCACGAACTACGGCTCCCAGCGGCCCCCGCGCGGGAACTACGGCTCCCAGCGGCCCCCGCGGCTCCGGAAGGCCCAGAGGCGCTTCCCCTCGCTTGGAAGTGGCTGAGTGCGGGCACGGTGGGTGCTGCGCTGTCCCGGGGCTCTTCCCGCGCTACTCCAGATCCCGGCGGGTGCTGAGCGGGGGCCGGACGGTGTGTGGGGATGGGGGAGCCCCGGGTGTGCGCGGGACGGGGGGGCTGGGGTGGTGGTTCCCGGCGCGCACCGCGAGGGCGGCGGGGCCGAGCCAAGGTGACTCTAGGGAGCTTTGCTGGGTTGAAATTGTCACCTTTTTTTCTACTTAAACAAGGCGAAAAGCGGATTTCACGGTTTGTGTGGGTTGTTCTGTCGCGGTTCTGTACCGAACGGGCCGCGGAGCTGCGCCCGTGGGATCACGGTGCCCTGGGTTCAATGACGGCTGTCATTTCCCCTCCCCCCCATTCTCTTTTAAATAACCTTTGAATACCTCTCTGCTTTAAAGTTCAGCTCCAAAGTACATGTTTCTTTCTTCTTTATGGATCTATCTTAGTAATATCTTAATAAAGTAAATATCTTTTAAATACTTTATGATTTCAGCTCCAAGCTGTTTTTTTCCTCTGCTGTTTAAAATGCATTTATTACATCGCTGTGACTAATTCTTTATTCCTGCTTTGATGTTTTATTAATGGTTAAAGCAGCGGTGCCATCATGATCCTGCGGCAGATCTTGCGGTTTTCCTCCCTGTTCCGCTCCGCTGTGTCCGTTCACGTGCGCAGGAACATCGGGCTCTCTGCCATTGTCTTCAACAAGACAAAAGAGCTCGACCCGGTTCAGAAGCTCTTCTTGGACAAGATCAGAGAGTACAACACGAAGAGCAAGTAAGTGAAGGAATTTGTCTTAAGGAGGGAGCTGATGGCAAAAGGGGAAAACCTGTTTTTGACAGTTTGATAGTTTTGTAGGCTGGTCTGTAAATATTTAAGGTGTGTTTTCCTGCAACACTCAGTGATGGTTTCGCTAGTGGGAAAGCTATTTCTTGTATATCTATTTGAAAATATCAATTTTTTTCCCTTAAAAAAGAAAAAATCTCATGTCATTCTTCTTGAGCAGTTAAGGCACAAAGTTAAGTTCTTTTGCACACTACGTGAATTTTTTTTTTTTCCATCTACATGCTCTGTAAATAGAGGGGAAAAAAGCCAAACAAACCCTGTCTTTCTTTTTGGTTTTTTTTGACGGGGGAAAACAGTTATTTTGTAATTTTCTTTCCAGAGGCCGAATGGAAATAGCCTCCAAAAGCAATTGAGAATTAATGGAATTATTAGATGGTTCATTTAGGATCTTCAGTTAATAAGCAGTTCCTTCATATGGAATCTTAGATTCTTGTAATATTTGAAAGAACTACTGTCCGGGAAACTAAAACTAGTAATTCTGTGTAACTTACTGGGAAATATTCCTGGGAAGGAATAAGACGCTTCTTAGCTCTACTGGTGGAAGATGTGTGTATCCTTACCTACAAACCCATCTGTGGGAGGTACAGGAGGCAGATGTTTGGTGGTTTTACCGATTCTAAGCACGGAGCCTGTGCTCTTACAACTGAGTGCTAACAATCTAAAGAGTTACTGTTTTTGATATCTGATGTTTGAATCCCAAAAAGTTCCTGTTGTGGTGGAGTTCTTTGCTGCTTTAGCGTTCAAAATGTGTTCTCTTGGCAAGAACAGTTAAGGTTTACTAATT
This sequence comes from Acridotheres tristis, assembly GCA_037013685.1. Taxonomy (NCBI): domain Eukaryota; kingdom Metazoa; phylum Chordata; class Aves; order Passeriformes; family Sturnidae; genus Acridotheres; species Acridotheres tristis. Next base: position 14,220,107 of record CM072884.1, on the reverse strand, counting down.
GAGATAAATAAATCAGAGATAGGAGAGGTGCAAATCACAATTTTGTTACGAATTCACACCTGGGACAAAGAAAATTACAAGCCCTGAGAGCCTCCATACTCATCAGTGTTTTTGCCTCATAAGACCACCTTTTGTCTCAAAAGGCTTGGATTTTCATCCCTGATAGTTGCATTATCATCACTGATAGCAGAAAATCTTTACCCTGAGAATCTTGTTTGTGTGTAAGGTAAGGACTAAGGTGTCATATCTTAAGTTTTGTAAATATTTTAAGTTATTTCCTTTGGTTGGTTGTTGAAAAGGTTTTAATTCGTAAATGGGCTTGAAAATGTATAATTTTCCACGTGAAATGTTAGAAGTGAGTTCTTAATTACAACTTTTATTAATGTTTATTAGGCAAGCTGGAGGTCCTGTTGATGCAGGACCTGAATTTCAAAAAGACCTTAATGAATCCCTTGCAAGACTCCAGCGGGCGTATGGTGAGGGAGATCTCACAAAGTTTCCAGAATTTAAATTTGAGGGTGAGTTAACAATCTTACTGAATTCTAATTGCAAGTAGAGACATGGTGACTCACAAGTTTTTTTTAAATTCCCCTTCAGTTTATATTTGTACCATTAATTTTGTGTAAAATGCCCTCTGGGAATCTTATGCTTTTGCACAGTTAACATCTGTTTCCATGTGATTCCTATTTTGATTGTTTGCCTTTTCTAGCAGAGGTGTGGTCTTCCTTATACTAATGATTAGCAAAACTTGCAGTCAGATTAGGCTATCTTAATTGTCCTTCAGACACCCTAAAGAAAGAGCTCAAACAGAAATAGCCTAGGGTCTGTATTTTTCTCACCTTGCCAAAGAGATCAGCAGACTATAATGTGAGTATCAGTTAGTCTTATCATCCAAACTGTGACTTTTTTGCTTTTGTAAGCTCCTCTGGAAAGCCACTGATTTCAGAAAATGAACATAGGACTTTCTTACTTATGAGTATTTTGTGGCTAAATTATATTAAACCTTTTTATTCAGCTATTTGGATATGACTTCTATTTAACTGCTCTAAGTTTGTTTTAGCATGGAATGGAAAGGGGAGACAGCATGAGGCTTGGCAGCCAGCCAAGGCTAAGCAACCATAATCAACAACTTGTAGTTCTGATGAAGTGTCTCAGAGTTCTAATTTAGAGTAGGAACACACCTGAAAACGTTTTGGCAAGAATATTACTGAGGCTTAGCCTTTATACATAACTCCCACAAGGTGAAAAAGACCTGTCTCCAGCCTAGTTACTGTTTACTGCTGCCCACATTTTATCAGTAAGTGGGGGTGTAGACTGCAATGCCCTGCTTTAGCTTGCCAACATTGTAGTTTTCTTTGAATTACAAATTAATTGTGGTATTTGAAGATGAAATAAAGATAAGAAAAATTTTAATAGGAATTTCCTCTCTCCTGTTCCTCCTGTAGAGCCCAAGTTTGAGGAGACTGCGAAGTGATCTCTGCAGCTTGTAGACTGAACAGAAGTGTACAGCCATGGAGTTGCTGAACATTGCACCAGTTGTAATTTAATAAATGCTTCAGTTTGATTTCAGTGGTGTGAAGAAGCTCTTAACTGCATGGTGAGCATAGCTAGCCGTGATCAACTCTGACATGGCAGAGGCAGCTGAGTAGTGCTGCTCAATGTTAGCTGCAGAATTCCTTTGTGTGCTGTGTTTTAATGCTTAGATATTACAACACTCGTAATGATGTACAGGAAGGAACTACTTGTTCTGTTAAGTTTATCCAAAAAGCTTCAGAAAAGAAACTTCATGAGCCTTGAGCCTTAAGCCCGTAGCAAAGCCCTACAGTAGTGATGGAGCTGCACAGCCAAAAGCATGGGCACAAATGCCCTAATTCTACACTGCATCAATGAACACAAAGGTGATGAAGTTAATCTTCCAGAAGAAACAGAAATCTGCCAAAGAGGTTGTAAGGTGTGAATTTCTCAGCTATTGACACAAACACTTCAGCATTTGAGGAGCTGTTTATTTATAATAATAGTTATCTGAGAAACTACATAAACACTTTGACAGTTAGAGTCTACATAATACAGTTTGAATTGTATTGACATGATTTTTCTTCAGAATGAAACTACATATGCAGTCTACAGAGAGAGACTTCCACATTAAACACTAAAATGCTGCTTGAGCCTTAATTACAGGAAGATTTATTTTTTCGGCATAGTCAGCATACTTCTGCACAGCTACACACCTTGAAATTGTATCAGATTTGCCAAAATCATCTCTTAAGTCCTAGTAAATCAGAATTGCAGGAGAAATTGAGCCCCTGACAACGGCTGAGACACAAGTAGTGAGGTCATCTATGAAGGTTATTGGAATACATTTTTCTAAGCTGCAAGAGTGAATCTTGTATTGCTGCATGTACATAAAAACAAAAGGAGAAGCTTTCACAGAACTAAATTGAATATACAAGTTAATTTGTCTTTAAGTTTTTTTGGGGGTTGTTTTTTTTGAAAGGCCATTACAACTAGGTTGACTGAATATTGGCAGTTTCTACTTTGAGCATGTAAGACATGGAAACAATATTTACAGAGCAGAGGTCAAAAGATCCCTTGGTGTTTGGTTTAACCCCAGCTGGCAACTAAGCATCCCATAGCCTCTGGCTCATTCCATGTCCCCTCCCCCTACTGTAGCAAAGGGAATTGGAAATAAAACTCATGGGTTGAGATAAAGCAGTTAAATAATTGAACCAAAGTAATAATAAGGGAAGGAGAGAGAGAGAACCTGAGAAGCACAAGTGATGCACAGAACAAGTGCTCATCACTGCTTGCTGACTGATGCCCAGCCTGTTCCCCAGCAGCAAATGGTCCCTCCCAGCCAACTTCCCCAGTTTATATACTAGGTATGATGTTATATATCCCTTTGGCCAGTTCAGGTCGGGGTCCTGGCCCTGTTCCCTCATGGCCTGAGCACCTCACTGGCAGAGCATCAGACACTGAAAAGTCTCTGACTCAGGTAAGTACTGCTGAGCAACAACTGAAACACTAGTGTGTATTGACATTATTCTCATACTAATTTAAAAAAATTACTAATTTAAAAAACCAGCTCTGTGCCAGCTACTAGGAAGAAAATTAACTCCCAGCTGAAACCCGGAAAGTATCAGCTGCTTATTCCATACTATTTATGTCATGCCAGAGCCATGCTTTCTGATACACCACCACCTTTCCTGTCCTTTTATAGATGCACACACAGATGCCAGTTCCTTTATCTCTGACAATCCCCATAGAAGTCTACTGAATTCATTTAGTCCATGACTTGGCTTATGATAATCAGGACTTATGGCTGTCACAAAAAGTCTTTCAGAGCAGGAAAGAGAGTGTCTGGTTTTGGACTGTTGTACGTTGAAGCCAGTTCTGATTCCGTCACTGCTCTGCTTGTCCAGTTACATCAAAGTTCATTCTTAATGTGGCAGTTTGAGGGGAGTGGGGTCCAGATCCCCAAAGCTGGAGGGGTGGAGACAGGCACCATGAGGTGCCTGGTACAATGGTGGGCACACAGCTGACATAGAAGTGCTAATACACAGCATTATACAGCAATTAACATCACACAATTCACTGGCTATTCAAATCCACTCTGCACAAACCACTCGTCCATCCTCCCATCTTACCAAGTGTTCCCAGGTCCTTGTGCAAGAACAATCCCACAAATGAGTTTGTCTTTGCCCAAGGCAGTAATAACCCAGACTCTTCCGCAGCACATTTTTCATGTGCCCTACAGGAGCTTTATTCCCTTCTACAGTAAAAGTTTTGATTGGGCAGGGCCAGCCCACTTGGCAGGTCTTGGCTGTCTCACCAGGTGGCCTTTACCACCTGAAGATTCCCCCTGCCCATTGCTCTCAGTGTAGTCTAACAGTCCATTGGATCATTTGGTTTTCTCAGCTGATATGATACAATATACCCACTAAGTGCCATGTTCTTTGGCCCAAGTGTCTGCGAGTGTTTTCCAAGTATTTCTACTTTAATTTCTTCACAGGCTTCGTGTTGCTCAGACCCCACATGAAATCATTCTTCTGAGTCACTTGATAAAGAGGGCTTACAATCAGACTGGTTTGGAGTATGTATTTTCAGAAAATGCACAACCTCTAAAAGAGCTTACTTTCTGAAGAAATGGATTAGAATCTTTCCATAGGATCAGGAGTAAATTCAGCCCTTCCACTCTGCCTGGGAAACCATCCACTGGAGATAGGAGTAGCAGCTTTCCTGGAAGAACCCCCATTTGGGATTGTTTACCTTACAATTCTTATACCCATGTCTCTAGGGTCAAGGTAGGTCTTCCATCCAAATTCTTCATGCCCCCTCTGTGGTCTCTCGGCTAAACCCAAAGGGTATTCCATGGTGTGTACCTTCCAAATCCTCCCTCTTGAGCCAACGGTTACTGTCATTAGCATGGGACTGTAGAGGTGGGCAATAGAACATATCTTCTTTGAACTGCTGAAACTCCTTGGACAGTTTATCTGATAGTTCCTCCACAGTTGAGATGAGAGAAGTAGAGAGGGTGTCTTCAAATTCCCAGAGATTGCAAGCCACTGCATCCACAGATCACAGTGGTGTGATGTCCTTCCAGATTAACATTGCCAGTGGGTTGGTGTGTGCTCTTGGTACATTCTACAAACTTCCACCACATGGGCCATGTGCAGAGGAATTGGTCTGGATCTGTGGTGAACCTTGTATTGTCCAGGTAGATAAAAATAAATAATCTCTAGCACAGCTAATTCCCTCAAGTACTGGCTATCTTTCCACTTGCATGGTGACATGTAACATCATTCTTTTTGGAAGGATACCTTTCCTTCAGGCTTGACAGGAGTTGTTTCCAGCGGCTGAGGACTTGTATCTCTCTTACAATCCCCTTGCCAATGCCTGCTTTCTTAGAAAGTGATTCCTACCTTCTGATTCCAATCCATTAGCCCCATTATCCCAGCATCAGAGCAGCCAGGTGGTAGTATGCTCATCAGGACAACAGCTGAAGTATTTATGTATGTCCCACAGCTCACTCAGGAATAAGGATTGAGTGGCTGCCTCTTGCTGGCCTGTCACTGAAGTTTGTGTAGGCACAGTATGTGTTGGTGGGGTTTTGGTAGCCACAGATTGTTTCTTAACACTAAAGAAGGCCTGAACCATATGCAACGACATACTGATTGTTACCAAAAGGACCAGGTTGGTTTCAAGAGTAGTCACAGGATATGCAAAGTCTTTAAAATTCTCAAGCGCTTCTGTAATCATTCTGGAGGGGAAGGAAGGTGTTTTTCCCATGGGTTGGCTCTCTGATGGTAAAAGGCAGTAGATGCAACTGGGGATAGTTTCCACCAGATGGCTCCCAAAGGACGGAGGGGACACACACCAGGTAGGCTCATGACCAGCCATTCTATCATGTCATATCAAGCCAGTACAACACAGAACAACACAGTGATAATCTTAGCCCAGGCCTAAAGCAAATAAATCAATACGGTGAGCAGCAACTATTAAACCAATACAATGAAGGCTTATAACAAACCTGTTTTAACATGCTCTAGTCAGATCTGTTTTTATCTCAACCTTTTAAGTCCCACATTGGATGCCAAAAAGGACTGCCAGCAGCTCATCCCCATGTGGCTGCTTGCTCACTGTCCCCACCCTAGCCCAGTAGGAGAACTGGGAAAGAAAATTAAAACCGGTGGGTTGAGAGAACAACAGTTTAATAATTGAAACAAAATAAAATAAGATACTAATAATATTAATGATGATAATAACAGCAATAGAGAGAGAGAGAAAAGGGAGAGAGAGGACTAAAGCCCAAGAAAGACAAATGATGCACAACAGTTTTTCACCACCCACTGACCAATGCCCAGCCTGTCCCCCAGCAGCAGTTGACTCCTCCTGGCCAACTTCCCCAATTTAAATACTGCATGATGTTCTGGTGTGGAGGTGGTCACCAAGCACCACATTTGTTTGAGTTCCAGAAGTGTTTGGACAACGTTCTCAGGCACATGATGTGATTTTTGGGGTGTCCTGTGCAGGGCCAGGGGTTGGGCTTCATGATCCTGATGGGTCCCTTCCAACTCAGTTTATTCTATGATTCTGTGATTCTATGCATATCCCTTTGGATGGCTCAGATCAGCTGTCCCAGCTGTGCTCTGTTCTTTTACACCTCGTCACTGGAAGACCATGGGAATCTGAGGACTCTTTGACTTGGAGTAAGCACTACTCAGCAGCAACTGAAACATCAGTGTGTTATCAACTTTATTCTCATATTAAATCCAAAACACAGCTACTATGAAGAAAATTATCCCAGCTGAAACCAGGACACTGATACTTTTGTATAACAAGTAGTCATTTGATGTCCCTCACAGAGGCTGAAATCTTCTAAATAACAAAGGACTTGGTATGCTTGAAATCCTAAATGGAGCAAAAAACGTTACATTAATAATAGTTCAAATATTTTTAAGCAGGTTAATACTTAGTGCACATTTCAGAAGAAACTAAGGCATTGAGCTTGACAAGAAATGTGTCTGATGCACTGTTAGTAAATGTTTATTCTTTTCTGGGATGGGAGGTCTACAAAACACACTCTAAACAGAAGTAGTCATGTATTCATAAATACAGGTGTCAAACAGCTCTGTTCAGCATCTGATTTTTAAGTGCATTAATAATGATAAAGAGATACCATAGCTCTTCAAAGCTTTATCCTTCTCAGAGCAAACACGTAGTTGGTCTCAGGAAGTTTCTTATATACATACTAGGTCAAGGAATAATCTTATGCAATTCAGTATGTTTTGTTTCGATTAAGGAAATGCTGGTGTTCAGGGATCTTTTAAGGTTACATCAGTATTGCTCATGCTATTAAACTCCTAATGTCCTTAAAGTGTAAATAGTGATATTAAGTCACTCCTAGTTGAAGTTTTACTTAGAACTCTATTCCTTTTGCACCAATTTGAAAAGCTGGAGCTATGTAGATGTAGTTAAAGCCCTTGAGCCCACTCAAGGAAGTGGAGGTGGAGGTAGTAAATGGAAGTAGTAAATTCAGCTTCCATATTTAGTTCCCACTAATTCCACTTCCATATTTAATTCCCACATAATTTTTAGAACAGTGAGGGCCCAATCTTTCTCTCATTGCTGTCTTCGACTGTGTCTCAGTTAATCAATATGTACAAGAAGATGAAAAGTATGGAGCAAGGTGCTGTGGTTGTGTGGCACTGGAGACTATGCAATAGGAAGCTGTAAATGCAGACAGTGGTAAACAGGAGTGAGTAATTTGTGTACATGTGCAAAGACATTACAGCTCTAAGGAACTCTGAAGATATCTAAAGCTTTTAAAACACATTAATGAACACAAAAGACTTGCCTTTTCACTTGTAGATTGATAGTTCGTCTTCTTTCTGTTAACAGAGCAGGAAAAGAATACAGGTTAAATAACAACTTCCCCAGCGTTGTGTTTACCCCTTTGGGAGCCTTAGATATGAATGCATTTTTCCAGATTTCCCCTCTTCTTAGAAAAAACTTAAAATAATAAATACATTGAATGCTTTTAGATATCAGTCATTATTTCATAAACCACTGCCAAACACCTTCCCTAGCTTGTCCTTTCAAGTCTTCCAGTTATACTTTTTGTCTAGCTCATGGCCAGAACTAAAATAATTTGAGGAATTCTGACTTGCTACTAAGAAATTTGAGTGAAATAAATCCCTATGAAAGGAATAGACCAGGCACTGTCAGAAAGTTTCCACCAGTTATATTTTTACAAAACACTTCCTGATATGACCTGTAGATATGGATATGAGAGCAGTTCAATTTGGTTCTGATTGTCTTTTGCCTAGTTTGAAGAGGAGACCCATGAATGACTATAGCTGAGTTAGGGGTGTAAGCTATAATTATGTAAAAATACACATCTCTGTGTGTTTACCACAGTAACGCAATCATTCACTTTCTGACCAGCACAATGGTTTCTAATAAGGAAACCAGTTAGTGTGTAGGATCAGGTTTATCTCAGTGTCAAGAAAGCTACTGCACAAGAATCATGTTAGAAAGGCTGCAAAAATCATTACAGTTACTAAATCATCTGAAATGTAAATGTGCAGTGATTTAAGTACTACTTGCATCAAGATACTTACTGGGAAGAGCTTTCCTCTGAAAAAGAAAGGGAAAAAAAAGGATTAGCACAAGAACAGCTTCCTTAGCTGATTTAAACTTCTTTGAAATAGTTATTCCTAGAATATTGAGTTTCTAGAAGGAGTTTCTGAACCAAATGCCTCTTTTTGGTGTAGTGAGTTCAGGCAGAAAAAAGATTAGGTTGCTGTCAAGGGTAAATGAAGCTCCAAGTGAACTCTAAGGAGCATCTCTGTAGCCTCTGGTAATTTCAAGCAGCTGACCTTTTTAGATCCCAATGTTTGGCATCCATTGTTGCTGTGCTCAACCCCACAGGTACCAATGTAAAGGCTACAGAAAAGGTTGCTGGGTGTCAAGCTTCATGCAGCAATCCCTAAAAGCAAACTTTTTCAATGATCCAGAGGAAGAAGACAATTTAGTTTCCCCTTCATCAGAACTTAGCTGGTCAGGTACTGTAGACTAAAACTGGTTTATTTCTATGTTGTCTTTCTTAGGCATTCCTTATCAAAATTAGAATGGAGAGGTTCCAGGAACCAAGGTCTGTCTCTTTGCTTTCCCTAGGTTGTTGTTTGGTAGTCTTAAGTAACTGCACAAACATCTCCATGTCATTTTCAAAGTACCTTTTGCAGTAGATGTTGGCAGAATAAAAACATCTTCACAAAATGTTCCTGTTTTAATACTCTCCAGTTTTAGTACCATGGAGTTAGAACCTTCATGGAAAGGAGGACATGTCATCAGAATCATTAAACTATGGAATGGTTTGGGTAGGAAGGAACCTTAAAGATATCTAGTTCCAACTCCCTGCCATAAGCAGGGACGCCTTCCACTAGATCAGGTTGCTCAGGACTCCCTCCAACCTGTCCTTGAACACTTCTAGGGATGGGGTATCCACAGCTTCTCTAGGCAAGAGAGAGTGTCATGGAAACTCTGTTAAATAAAGACATTTTTTGGCACAAGGAAGGAGTAATTTTATTCTACTTACTTGCAAAGTAGCCCTTTTTTTGGGCATAGAATACTCCAAGGCCACACAGTACCATCACCAGAGCCACAAATACTACAGCCACGATGATACCGCTCACATTAAGGTCATCTGTAATTATAAAGCAGGAGTCCTATGTTCTAAATTGCAAAAATTTCCACTGGCTGGATTTTCCCCTAATTACTATAGGCATTTTTGTATCTATAGGTCTTTGGCCCAAGATGCATTAAGTTCATTAGTAACACTTAAATGTATTTAAGTAGTAAAAAATCACTAATGTGCCACAATCACTTTAGCAGAAGTGCTTGGTAGCCATCAACTGCTTAGTTTGGGTCAAAAGTAAGGAAAGAATAAGAAGGACCAAGGGATGCATACTCCTCATCATATCTACCCCAGACAAGTATTACCCAAGTCATATGTCTCTGAGGAAAAATATCTTTAAATCTTTGTAAGTGTTAAAGCAATATTTTTCATATAATTAATTTGCTTAACACAACCAAAACAGCTGATGGCAATTGGGTTCCACTTCTAAAGAACTCTTCAAACGAGTTATTTGAAATGCAATGATTTTTAAATTTTTTTAATAGCAAGGCTTTTAAAATACAACACAAGAAACCTGAGTTGCCTGAAGTTAAACTCTATGCCAGGCTACTGAAACATTTGGCCATTTTTATTTTGAAGGTGATGGCTTGAGTTCAGCCAGGACAAGGACCACACCCTTATCCTAATGGAATCACTAAGAGCTTCAGACTATCATCTGCTTTAAAAAAACCAAAATCATCAACAAGCAGAAACATTTTCATAGGTTTTTGTTATGTTTCCAATTACTTATCTGGATTCCAACTTTGAGCATATGTTAATACATGGTAGAGATTTTTACCACAAAACTTTTCAATTTTTGTACAATTTAGGCTGACAGCAATTTAGGACTTTGTGTGTATTTTCACAGCAATTCTATCTCAAGTAGCTTGAGGAACATTTGCTCATAATCTACCAGGAATGCATTAAAACCCATGACACAGTGATTTTCAGGTAAGTTCCAGAAAGCACCATATGAACTTTGCAGTTCCATGTGCTGCTTTATAGAACACTTGGACAGGATCTTCTCTGCAGTAGTTGTTAGGATTTGTTACCACTTGCTTTCCCATGATATCTGCAAGAACCAGTTGTATATTTTGCAAAAACCTTCACGCATTTTGGGTTATTACAGACTGTTACATTAAGATTTCCCATGAATGAATCCCAAAAGGGAGGCTTTATGTAAAGAAAACACCCCAGTGGACTGGCACACTCATCTGTAAGCCTTCCCCAAAAGTATTTGGAAATATTAACATTCTCATGTGGCTGATGCTTTTTTGTGAAGTTCAATATTTAGCAATCTAAAAGCTAATTACTGCGATAAAGAATGTATTTAATTTCTCCTCGCCCCCCAAATTCCATAACCAAATAAAAAGATTTATTTCAATCTGGTCTTAGCTTCTTAGTTGCACTATGCAATTACATAAATCCTACTGCAAGACTGTTTTCCACAATTCTTTTCTTCAACACATACCAACTTGCATTCGCTTCACTCTGCATTTCTGAGATAATCCAATCCCATTGGAGGCTTCACAGAAATACTCTCCAGTGTCATTCTTTGTAACTGTATTAAACAGCTGTTAAGAAAGAGTCCAAAACCATTATCAGAACAGGGGAAAAAATTCCTGTAGGATAGAAAGTTTGACATGTTAGTTTGTGGATTTGTTTGTTTTAAACAAACTAAACTCAATAAACTCTGAGGGCAAGTAAGAAATTCTGGTCGATTTCAAACTTCTAACAGCTCCCTAGTCACATTCCCTGGTCCTTCAACTTCTACTTGTTGCCCAAGAAGTTCCTTTAGATGGACATTCAACTAAGTGGAGAGTATCTACAAGGAAATTAATTTTCAGTGGATCAGAACTTTCCAATAATATCCACTTTTTAAGATATGCTCTAATTTCAGAATACCTGAAATCAAACAGTTTGTTTATTTTATCAAAACAACAACCCCATTAATTAATCCTTCAAAAAAACTGACACATACCACTTCCAATGCATTGTCAGCTGAAATTTTTCAGAAGTGTTGTTTGGGTGGTTCTCAACCCTCCAAAAATGCACTTTATATCTTCTTCCAACAGAGAAATGCTAAATCACACTATTTATCAAATACTACCACTGTGAAAATTAAAATCAGGGAGTGAGACTGTAGCAGGACATCTCCCCTGCCAGAGAAGAGCTTATGTGTTGCTGGTTAGTTGGTGTAATAACTCAGAGCATCTTGCTCTCACATGAGCCTTGGTGAAGTAACTCAATCAGCTTGTCCTGTACTGAATTATTTCATTGCCATGGGACTGATACTTTCAGCTGACAGTAAACGTTGCCATGGAAATAGATATGGAAAGAAAAGCTGGAATTTCTGACTGACAGACACTTCACTTTACAAATTATAAAAGGTATACCATATTTTCACAAAGCAGAAATCTTCTGCATGTTTCCTGGAAATGTGTGGGGTCTTTTCCCTAAAGTCAGGACACCACTTTGTGGTTACTCTCCTGGGGGCTGAGTGAAAGGGTTCTGTGTACTTTCGTGGTGAGTTACATTGACTCCTCATCTACATTATTTTTTTGCTAGCGGTAATATAGGCACCTTAATGTCATGCACTGTTTTCTGTTAGCTACTAGTAGTTCTTTTATTTTATACTGTGTAATAAGTAACTGTTTAAGGCCTCTTCTCTGTTCTGCCAATTCAGTAAGTAACTCATTTTATAACTGTCCATTCTTAAGAACTTGCGAGCCAGAGTGATTTAGGTTCAGGTCACCTAAGTAGAGTTGCTGCCAAAAATCTAAGCCTAAGGCAGGGCTTGTCTAAAGCTATCACTTGATCCATAACAAAGAGATAGACAGAGACTGACCTCATGTCAATTCCAGTGTTTCTATTTTTTTAATCATTAGACTTGTTAACTCTTTCTTTTTAATATATGCCATACTTTGGTATTTTCAGAAGTGATCAGTCAGTTTGAGTAGTCCACCTGATTTCTGTGATGTGCTGAAGGATCCTCAGAACGTCTGAATGCTTAGTCATACTTCAGTTTCCATTTGGACTTTGCACAAGAGTAATATTCTTAGAACTCTATTTCTGAAAAATCTCAGCTCCCTAAGTAGCATCAAGTTCTTTTGAAGGAGCAGCTAATGGGGGAAGAATGAGAGAGAGAGAGAGACAGCCAGTTCTGAAGGAAAAAAAACCCCAACACAAACTACAACTAAAATGAAGAACTAAGCTTACTTACAGTCCCAGCTCATTCTCACTGACTTCACAGGTGCTGGATGGGAACTTGTAAATGGCACTGGTTTGCAGAGATTCTGTACTGCCCTGAGTGCTGCACTCCTCCTGAAGTGTATGAAGCTATTATTCCAAATTTTAAAGTTCTGTTAAATTTAGCTCTGCTGCCATACTGAAACTTTATTCTCATTTGGCACTGGTTTACCAGTTGATGAAGTAAAATTTATCATGTATTTCTAGATTCTGTTGTCACTACTGCAGCCTTGCACCTCATCCAATTTGTGTGTATCACTCAATGTCTATGGCTTGTCACTGGTTTGAGACAGAAAGTACCTTCTACATTTCCCAGCACATTTCAGCATGACATTGACCTCCAACAAAGACCTTGTGAATTTTTGGATTTAGATCCCTGCACAGTAAATTTGGTCTTTTTGATAGCTATGACAAAGTTGGTTAATGCACTTACCAGAGTGCCAGACTTTTTATTCATGGTGTAAGTTATGTTTGCTGCTCTAGCACTGCCTGTTCCTGTCTTCTCCAGCAGGGCAACACCATTCTTGTACCACTGGTACTCAGATGGAGGGGAGCCCTCAGTTTCCTTACAGCTCATCTGCACGACTGTTCCTGTCATGGCAGAGCTGGGCACCTCACACACTGGAGTAGTCGGAGCAACTGGAGAGTGAAATTGCACTTGTTACACATGTTCTTATACTGTCCACATCTGTCAGAGACTGAAGTAGTTCATGCCTCAAACATTGATATAAAGTTTTGCCCGTTCTAACAAAGACCAAACAACCAAAGAAGCCTCCCTGAAGATACCTGACTGGGACTTTGGACTGAAAGTCAAAGTGCTGAGATTAGATAAAGGGAAAACCTATTCTTCAATCACCTGAAACAAGCAAGTAAACAAAGAAAAATGTGAGTCAAACACAGTTGCTGTGCTAAGAATCATCTCTGCCTCCCTTAGGGGTGGGGGGAGGCTGTAGCCCCCAGACCCATTTGCTGGGAGCAGGTTTGCACAGATTTCCCCCCTGAAACGAGGTGGGGAGAGGAAGTTTGGCTGTGTTGTGACCTCTGCTCAGGGGCAGTGAACCCATCCTCCCTTACACAAACTGGCCCACCGTGGAACCCCCAGCCTTGGGAAGGCCACATCGATGGGACATTCATATGAGAGGCAGCTGAGGGGGTGTCATAATCCATCAAAGACCCCCCAAAAGTGCTTCCCAGAGTCATCCCCGAAGCCTTGCACCACCGCACTGCACGTGATGCTACAAACCCAGAGTCTGCTGTAAGAGACAATGGCAAACTCACCCTCCACCCAAGGCAGGTGCCTGGGTTTTCCTGCCCAGCCTGAGTCTATATTAACCCATCAGATTCTGTGCTTTCAGGGGGGACCTTCAGCACCAAGAAGACCATCTGGAGTGGACTGATGAAACATCAATGGGATCCACAGAGTGGTGATATTTTCCTTATTCTGTCCCTGTTACTCTCTTTTTGTCCCTCCCACCTATTTCCTTTTTCTCTCTCTGTCTCTTACATATATTTACTATTAAATAAAGCCCATGCTATTGACACTGCCATATGGTCTCATTTGCACCTTAATTCAGGCAGGGACATTTCTAAGAACTCTAGTAAGGGGATCATGACAACATGACAAGAGGCTGACAGTCACTGTGAGGAGGTGAGCACTTGTGCACATTTGGTAACTACCACATCAATGAGATGAAGTGCAGGAGAAGGGCTAGAAGGCACAATCCTGCTACTGAGAGCACAGTAAAATTTATGAGTTGCTAAAAATGAAAGAGTTGCTTACTGCCAGCCTCCCCCCACCATATGCTGTGTCATCCTGTCTCCAAGCCTGTGCATTTTTCATCCAGCCCCAGAGAGTTTGTTTCACTTCGTTTCTTGTGTGGAACCTCTTGTTCACAGACAAGAGATGGGCTAACTTAGAATCTGTAGTCCAGCAATTGCCCCCTTCCCTGCCCTAGTGTTTAAGAACTGAAGAAAGGAAGAGGAAAAAAGAGTTTTTGTATTAAAAGGAGTCAATTTTTGAGAAGTGATTTTCAGAAAGATTACCCGAGACATCGGCAGTCATCATAGGCACTTTGTAAACCCCAGTCTGAGGACTCAAACCAATTGCTTACTATATTCCTGTTTAAATTAAAAATCAACGTTCCCCCACACAGATGCAGGAGAACTGTTTGTTCCTTCTCCTATTAATATGAACGTCTCTTTTTTAAATTTTTAATATGTGAACAGAAAATAAACTTATTGGTACTTAACATTATATAGAAGAAAAATAATGGTGAAGAGGCATCCATGGAACATTAAAAGAACAACTGACACCTTAACTAATATTGATATTTTTTCTTGGTTGATTTTAAGATAAAAAGCAGAAATAAACAAAACCAAGTGAAATACTAATTCACATTAACTTTCAAAAAGTTTTCTAAGCAATGTATGCCTCCCCCTTCCCTGCCCTTTCTCCTTTGGCCTCAAAGATTTCAACTTTAAATTAAGAAGCCATATTTAAAAGAGGAAAGTTGTTGAAAAAGTAGAAAGAATGAATAAGTGGGGTTACCTCGTTGGCACTAATCAGAAGTTCATGCATTTATCATCCTTTATGAAGAACTTAGAGACTTAATATATAATTTAAAAAGATCAATTATTATGATTTTTAATAGGACAAATATAGAATCTACAAAAGCAAGTATTTTCCTTTGTCCCTGTATAGCTAAAAAAGGGAAACTCTTGGCCTCGACCACTCATCCAGTGGGACAAATATAAACCCAATGTGAGAACAATGTGCTCAGTATTCACTTTTCCATCCATTCCCTAATTGGGAAAGAGAACAAAGACCCACAAAGAACAACTGCTCCCCAGCAGGCACCACCATCTCTCCTGTAAATAAAGTCCACTGATTGCCAGCTCTCTGGCTGTCATTGCACAAAAAACTATCTCCTTCCAAAACCAGGAGGAGACTGTAGCATATTGGAATGAACTTCTGCTTATGAATATTTGAAAAGTGTTGACAGATGCTGACTTTCCAGTGCCAAACACCATGATCATCTTATCCAGATTCTCAGTCACTGAGCTATTTCAGTTTTGAGAACTGAAACTCACTTTGATGCAATAAACCTCTGGTTGTCCCTTTCTAATGCAAGTGTGACTGTTACCAAGCTATTTTGTGATGCTGTAGAATGTTCATGTGCAAGTGTGTTTATAAACCCAGCAGCCACACACTCTGTGTTCAACCCCACCTTCAACATCCCAACACCCCATCACCCAGCTCCTTTAAAAAGCCTAAGTAATAAAGTTTGTACCCAATACTGTGAGAGTAATAGTAGCCTCTCCCAGGTGCTGCCCCTCTTCACTCTTGGCACTGATTTCACAGCGGTAGGTCCCAGAATCCCTCCTTGTCACATTCCTAATTCGGATTCCTGTATCCAGCATCTCTGCTCGGCCTCGAAGATCACCTTTAGGGAGAACAGACAGACAGGTTTCTGCTCTTTGCTCACAGAATCACAGAATGGTTTGGATTGGAAGGGACCTTGAAGATCACCTTGTTCCACCCCCACTGCCATGGCAGTGCCAAGGCACAACTTCCACTAGACCAGGTTGCTCCAAGCCCCATCCAACCTGGGCTGGAACACTTCCAGGGATGAGGCAGCCACAGCTTCTCTGGGGCACCTGTGCCAGGGCCTCACCACCCTCACAGGGAAGAATTTCCTCTGTATATTTCCTCCGGATACCTAATCTTAATTTCCCCTCTTTCAGTCTGAAGCAAGTATCTATGGCTTGTTGGCTTTCTCTGAAATAATGTACAATTTATTCATATTTTACATCATATTTTATGTGAAACTATTGCTCATTTGCTCAGTGTTAGTTACCTATCAGCAAAGAGCAATATGTAATCCCCTTCTCAAGACAGTATGAACCTTCCATTTAGTCCAAAAACCCCACACTCAGTTCAAAAAACCTCCTGCCACACATTATCCAGTTGGAAGACGGAATGCATTTTTCTGCAGGTGTTTCAAGAAAATATGTACAGCAGTAGTGAGGCAACTGAAAGACATCCCTTTCCACTAGAGACATGGCAATCATAACTTAATTACCTTAAAGAAAAAGTTGTGAGTGAGACCACAACAGTATTTGACATTTTAACTTGGCAAGAAAAACTTGATGGATTTAGCAAAGATGTTGCCATCAGACTTCTTACAAGGAGTAAGTTTTTCTAATTCTACAGCTTATTATGAAATTCAAGTTACATGCACACACAGAACCATGAGTTCCAGTGTTTCTCTAAATTAAATATATGCAGAAAAAAATCCAAGTTCATCAACCAGGTCAACACATTTGCAAGTTCTACAAACTAACAAAATTTCTGTGCTCTTATTTTACTTCTCAACCTTAATTTATTGTGTACAATGTAACAGAGACCCATATGTCGTCCAACACACAAAGCTGAGGTAAGTCCTTTTTAGAACATAGAAAGAGAAATTCTACTACTGAAACAAATACAAATAATTTAAAATATACAGATGAGTTTATATTTTATGTATATAAAAATGCTGCATTATTCATATCTAAGCCTCTTGCTTTGCAGGAGGCTTCAGAAACCTCTTTTTAGGATATGAGTGCAGAGCCTGCATTAGTTTAGGGGTGTAATTTCATTGAAAAATTTTGTTGAAAAATCCCAAGGAACCTGCAGTACCATTTTCCTTAATCTTGAATTTTATTATATTTAATTTAATTAAAATTAATAATTAATAATTAACGATTTTATAAAGAAATGCCCTTTTTTTCCCCAGAGAAGAATTATTTTTCTCAAAAGGACAAATCTGCTATATGAACAGTCAAGAGCCTTCTTGTTCAGTCATATTCCTGGTGATGTTCCCCAAGAAAGAGTCAACAGCTATGCTAGAGAATGACATGTTAAACCCTCTGTTTGTAGTACTGTACCTGTAAATTCGCTATTGTAGTAGACAAATGAGACTCCTTGAGATCCGATTTTCTTCCATTCTATTCTTAAACTCATCCCTTTCGAAAATTTGTGTTTGCAACTAAGAATAGCCTCTAGAGGGAAGGAAAAAAAAGTAAAGACAAAACAGAAAATTAGAGATTTTAATATTGTGTTGGTACATATTCAGGCTCCATGAAATTCATGCTCCCCCTTCAAAAGAACTTGTACAGTCAGCAATGGCCAGATCTACTTCTCAAAGTGATGCTTCTCCAGATTTACACAAACACAGTGGGGAAAAAGAAACCAGTAATTTTCCTACACTTCAGTGGCCTTTGGGTCAAACTTCAGATGCTGGGAACTAGATATTCCCATGCTGGATAGGGTTTATTACTTTTCCCATCAAACATGGGAATATCTAGTACATCAATTACATTCTTTATTACTACCCTCATTTTAGTTTAAACATTTTTGAGCAGATCCCCCCTAAAAAAAAGGGTGATAACTCTGACCCTGTTGTCAACATCCTTTTTGAATTACCATTCTGAATTCAGTACCAATAGTTTTTCTGTTTAAAAGTGTAACTTAATGGAGATGGAAAATATTCCAGTTAAAGAATGAGGAAACAAATTATACAGTTAAAGAAACAAATGCAATATAGACCTTGCTACCTGTAAGCTAC
This sequence comes from Acridotheres tristis, assembly GCA_037013685.1. Taxonomy (NCBI): domain Eukaryota; kingdom Metazoa; phylum Chordata; class Aves; order Passeriformes; family Sturnidae; genus Acridotheres; species Acridotheres tristis. The sequence continues at coordinate 14,202,074 of CM072884.1, read as the reverse complement.
TCCTTTTCCAATATAGGCCACAGTATCTGGAGCAAAAGCCTTTATAGTTTTGACAAGATCTAGCTTTCATGACACCAACGTGGACAGCTCAAACAGAAGCAAGCATCATCCTCCTTTCCAGTCTAAACAAATGAGGCTGGAAGGCAATTAAGAGCTACTGACAGATCTACTCCCTTGCCCTTCAGAGTCTGATTTCCTAGGTCTGCTCTGAAAAGAAACAAAAACCCAGACTGGTAGCCTTGGTGATATCTCAGGGGAAAAAAATATCCAGACTTGAAAGAAAAATTGAGGCAGGAGGGCATTCCTTGCCAGAAACATGTTACACATGCATTGGCCTTTTTGAAAAACATACTGTGCACTCAGGAAGTCTGAGGTTCCTGACTTCAGGTTGAGTGGATGGGTGGAGGCTTCCTGAATCTTAAGATTTGCTAGTTTCCTTTCCATTTTGTTTTTGTATCCTTCTAACAAAGAAAAAGCATCATTCAAGCTCAGCTTGCTTTTGCCACTGGCCCTGTGACAGCTGGCTTGCCAAATGCGCTGGTCTCTATTAGCTGACACAGCGACAGCTCAGCTGAAGTGTTCTCAGCTGAACAAGTCACCTCTGTCTTGAATCAGCTGCCCCTTTCTTGCCTGCCACACGTTTTTGTTTCAGAAAAAACCGTAACACTGATGCCCACCCACTAATCTTATTTGGAGGAAAGGAATGGATGGAAGAAAGGGAGTGTGCACAAAGAGAGACAACATAACAAAATCATCTTTAGCTATAGCTCCCATCTCCCACTTTTCCCCATAGTAAAGGAGTCAGGGAGAGGTATTTTCCAGAGCATATGACTTGCATTAAGGCAGGCCCACAGGATACTGTGCATCAGCACTGGTACTGCTAGGCTGCAAAAGCCCTCTGGAATCTTGGAGAGACCTGCACAATGCTTCATTTGGATTTACATCTGGTCTGGAGGCTGTCATTGGTAGAATTATAGACTATCTCAAGTTGGAAGGAACTCTAAAGATCAGTGAGCCCAGCTCCCTGCTCCTTGCAGAACTACCTAAAACTAAACCTTGGCTGGGAGTGTCACCTAGACGCTCCTTGAGCTCTGTCAGGCTTGGTGCCAAGACCCCTTCCCTGGGGAGCCTGTCCCAGTGCCTCACCAGCCTCCTCTGTGGTAACAGGAGTTAGAGGGGAAAAGGAAAATGCATTTCAGACCAGTTCACTCAGTAGAATAACTATGTCTATCAGCCCTACCATCCCATAGTGCTGCTACTTGACTTGGCATCTGGGCTGTGCTAAGCTAATTTCATTTAATGTACAAATAACAAAAGAACAAAATAAGCCAAGCAAGCCATATAAATATAAAAAGACAGAACCTAATCAAGCTTTAATAATACCTGAAGCATTTCTCTCAGCTTTTGCTTGCCTTGAGTTTTAAATGTATTCTGTCAAGAGAACACTTAACAGAAGTCTCCAGATGACAGCCTTAAAAACCTCCAAAATACTCGATTATTACCTCAAGAAGCTGAATAAGGTTTAGGGCTCAGAGAACAGTTTTTTTCATCCCAAAGTCCCACCTCTCTCCACTTCAACCAAATTCAAAAAACAAACCCACATAACCCACAAACCTCACACTACAGTATGCCCCTTTCTCATCTACTTAGCAAACAAGTTTTCCTCTTTGCCTCTCTAAGCTCTCCACCCCATTATTGGAAGTAATTTGCCATTTTATATTCAACATATACATATATAACTATGTAAATAGCCACTAAATTATTGTTACTTATAATTAGCCATCTTATATCTGTTCTCTTTAGCCCCTCACTTTTCTGTCTTGTAAGACATTTAATGTTTCTCCTTTCCATCAGCTCCCATAATATTGTGTGGAAAGAAACCAGGCAGAATTTACAGGACTGACAAACAAGAACCATAGAAGAGGGGAGGTTGAAAAGGATCTCTGGGGAGCACCTAGTTCAACCCCACCTCGAGTAAGAGAAAATGGGGACAAGACCAAGATAACACAGAATCAGTGGAGAGAGCAGGCACAAGACCCCTCAGGAAAGAGGAAGACATCCTCAATAGCTGCACAGCTTCTGTGTACATAGTTTGCATGTACTGTGTATATTTTAAAAATCATCACAACAATGCTCATACTGTACCCTTAAACTCCTCTGCTTTTACATTTTTGATATCTGTTTCAATGGAGATTCCAGACACATCAGGATCTGCAAGGGGACAGCAAAAAAAGACAATTCAGCAATAAACATTTGTGATTTCATACGTACTTCAGCATCTACAAGCAATATTGAGACCTCCTCACACTGTACAAGTTAGACATTGCCTATGAGAAAGAGTACAAACTAAGAGCTGGAACAGGGCTGGCCCTGAACAGTTAATCTTTTTTCTCCAGGCTCTGGCATCTGCAAAAAATAAGTAATATTTCTTTTTTACAATAGCATAATGATATTTACATGTAAGAGGTTCCATATAAACAGTAAACGTTTTATACTGGGGTAATGTCTCCGTCTGTTTATAACTGGAGAGACATCTATTAATCCATAAGTGTATTTTCCACTACATTCTTATTACAAGACATGCATGTTTGCTGAAGAATACCACTTACAGATTCTACAGGGTAAAAAAATACAATAATTGGCAATTATCTCAAATTCTTGTTGAAATGGAAAGGAAGATAACAAGATTTATCTAGTTTTAACTCAAAGAGAGAAAAAATCCCCCTACTCTTGGATATCTCATTGTCGCTTTCCACTAAGGGGGAACTGCAGGGGGTTCTTTTAAAACAGATGGCTGAGGATGGAATTAAGTTAAACAAGGCAAGTATTATATCTGGTATCATTTCTTGGTAGTGAAAAGGATGTTGCCCTACTAAGGAGGAGTAGAAAGGAGAGAAAAGGAGCAAGGAGAAGGAAAAAGAATGGAAAAAGAATGTCACCAACTGATTGGAGAACCTCTCTGGAGGTCAGTGTCCTTAGTGGTCTCCTACTGACTGCCTATTATATGTGAGGTGTGAGATGGCAAGGCAAAGTCTCCTGAGAAACAGGTCTTTCCATCTTCTCCTAGCTGCCCCCTGCAAGTAGCATTTGTACATCCTCTCCCCTCACACCTCTGGTAATTTCAATCAATATTGAGACATGACTCAAAATTAAATTAGTTCCTCACATTTACGTATTGAGAACACTGAAATTCCAGAGAGAACAAGTGAAATAACCACTAGACCTACATCAACCTCCATCCAGCTACCAAGAGTTGGTCACAGGTATAACAATTAATCCATGTCAGGCTAGCAAGTGCTTAAGAACAGCAGAACACAATTCTTTACACAGGTCTGCTTATTTTTTTTCCCAAAAGCATCTCAAGTTCCCTTGGTTTAGGACTACTTTTGAAGACAGCATGGACATTTGTAATGCAGTCCATCTCCTTCATCTGCATCAGCCAACTGAACAATTTCTACAGCAGGTATGGACAAGAACTGAGGACCTGTTACCATCAATGTTTAGAAACTTACCTTGGTTAAAAACAATCTTCCTTTGACTGATAGAAACTAGGAAAATAGCAAGATTAGACTTTCTTAAGCACATAGACCTCCTTCATCCATCCCTAAATAATTAATTTCCCTTTCCCATGCTTAATGGGGGAAGAGTTGCATACACCCTAGTAGATGAATATCTAGTCTTGACCCGAAGACACAAACAAATTAACAATCTCTTGATTCTTATGGCTTTCTTTTAACAGTTGAGTAGTTCTGTTGAAGTTAGTGACTCACTTCTGCCCTGAGTGAGTCCATTTGGGCTTTCAGTGCCCAAAGTCAATATGCTGTTTTCTTTGCTTGAAGCTATCATCATAGAATCTTAGAATGGTTTGTGTTGGAAGGGACCTTTAAAGGTCATCTAGTTCACGGTCCCTGCAAATGAGCAGGAACATCTTCAACATGAGTAGGTAGCTCAGAGCCCTATCCAGGCCAGGGCACGTTCAGCCTCTCACCCACCAGCACTCCCAAGTCCTTCTCCCAGGGATGCCCTGGATCTGCCAATCCCCAGCCTGGATTGGCACCAGGGGTTGGCCTGAACCAGCCACAGAACCTTGAATTCAGTCTTTTTAAACCTCATGACATTCTCACAGGCCACTTCCTGAGCTAGTCCAGGTCCTTCTGGATGACAATCCCATCCTTCAAGTGTGGCAACAGCACCACTCATCTTGGTGTCATCTGCAAACCTGCTGAGGGTGCACTAGATCCCTTTGTCTATGTCAGTAATGAAGACACTAAACAACACTGATCCCATACCCCACAGCACCCTATCACAGTTTTCTTCTCAATTAAAGATCATTCCTTATGATAAGTCTGGCACAACAGAAGGAATTCTTAATTCATTCTGTTCCTATGGCATTTTTCGTCCTTAATTTTCTACGTTTTTTCAGCATCCTTTAAAAGTACAAATTGCAGTTCTGCTGGTATCTATAACCACTGCCTCTGAGTCATGGAGCAACACTCAGAATTGGCACTGTACTGGCACTGTAGCAAGAGTTCAGTTATTCATTCACTGTATATTGATTGTATATTGTATATTCAATGTATATTCATTTTATATTGTTGACCTTGGGTGGCTGCTGGACACCCACATAGCTGCTCTCTGACTCCTCCTCAACATGACCAGGGAGAAAATATGATTAAAAAGCTCATGGATCAAGAGAAAGACGGAGTTTAGTTAGCAGTTACCATCACAGGCAAAACAGACTAAATTTGGGAAAAAAATAATTAAGTGTACTGAAGTTTAAAACAGAGTAAATGCAGTAGTTGTGGGAATTAGCTCCTCTCTGCTGCTCCTTCCTCTGCACACTCTCCCCTACTCCAGCAAGGGCTGCTTTCTGTAGGTCACAGTTACTGCCAGGAGCCTGCTCCAACATGGATTCTCTGTGGTGCTTTCCAGCTATCCCACATCCCCTTCCAAACACGTCCAACAATTCTTGTGTCTAAAGGAGCACAGCCTCACACCTGACAGTGTAAAGTGAAATTTCATGTGTGCACATTACTAAAAGATCCAAATCGTGTGTAGCTATCCTGTCTGTAATATGTTTTAATTTTATTAACTTCATGTTACCCCAAAAAGAGTGATTATCAGAAGTTCATAATATGACATAAGTAAGACAATAAGAATTCTAGCAATGACATTTACGTACTCTGAGAATACTGAAATAGCAAAAAAATATTTGCACTACAAATAGCACTTAGAAATTTTTTCCACCCCTCCATGAAAGAAAACTTTCCTACTGAACTTTAAAGAAAGAAATTTTTTAATCCTCTATATAAGCCCCCTCACACCCTGTTGAAACCAGAGGAGGAAACAATTTCTCCAGCCCCTCCCAAAGCAATCATTAGTCCTGCAAGTCCACATACAGCCCAACTCCTTGTTTTTGTTTTGGCTTGGTCTAGAATATCCTGAAGCCAGTCAGTAATTTTCTTTTTAAATCTATTAGGTCCTATTTAGATTTATGGGAAAAAATTAACCTGTGACTCTTATCCAAACCATGTTTCTAGAGCAATACCCCTCTTCCCCCATATTTTAGATGCCAATAGTTAACAAATCACATTTATCTATTAAAATAACATCTTCCTTCATGATGGGGAACAGCACTTTATTCTGAGATTCTGACAGCAGCTAAGGCTTGATAACATTTCAAAAGGAAGCCTTTCGAGGTCTCCAATGTGTGGATAAAACCATTTATAAGTTACTGGCACACATCAACCTCTTCTGTCTGGACACAAAACACTTCAAGTACATGCAATTCACCACTGTATTACATTCACTGTTTCATGGGCCTGGGAATTTCTCTCCTCCTCATTAATACAGATATCATGCAGCTCACTGTCATGATCTAAATATTCACAGAACATGAAGCCACAAACGCAAAGCACATTTTATGACTTCTGGGGCAGGATCATGGTATTTACTTTTCACTTTGGAAGCCATTACAGAATTAGTTTGCATGCTTCTTATTGGGAGTTAGAATACATGAAGATCTATTATACAGTACAACTAAGAAGAAAATATGAGAAAGAGAGGGAGAAAGGAAAAGTTCCACATACACACAGCCCTCCTCCTCACACATACAAACCACACATATGCATGACTCTTTTTAAGAAGCTGTAGAGTTCAAACAGTAATGTAAGGTGGTGCAGAGACAGCTGACTATATTAAAACCATTATTAAAACCATTATATATTCTGATCAAGCAGAAGGATAGCAGAGGTCCTTAAAACTAGAGGATCTCTTCCCTTAGACGTCCTTTGAGAAATGCCTTTGCCAAATATTCAGAATCCAAGTCTTCAGTTTTGGATTTTAATTCACCACATAAAAAGCAATAGTAAAAAGATGACATATTACTGTACCAGTAAAGCTTTTATTCAGGCTGCTTTTTAAAGACCACGAAAAAAAAAAGCTGCTTAACTATGCTTGTTTAGAAGTAAGCTCCAAAAACACACTTTCCATTTGATAAACACCCACAGCTGTAAACTGAAACTACTAGCTGGATGAATCATTAAGGAAAAACATATTAGTCAAATCAAATCAAAAGAAACAGTGTGCTGGAAGGAAATTACATGAGCACAGAATCAAAACAAAGTTATAAGCACAAGAGAAAAAGCAGTCTTACATTTGTTTTGCCAAGTTCTAAACAACAGGTGGTCTAAAGCAAAGTTTAACAAAGGGTTTCTGAGGATACTGTAAATTTAGGAAGTCCAACATCTCAAGAATAAAGCCAATTCTCTTTCTGAAGTCCCTGTAAGAGAATAGGAAACCAGACATCTGTTTGGTGTTAGCATCCTTCAGATGTGACCACTTCAGGGTAAAGCCTCAGTGACACGATTAGGTGCTGATGCAAATTTCTAAGCTGTGGAGCTGCCTACCCCGAGGCACTCAAATGATACCTGGAGTTCTGCCATTGTCACATCATTCAAGCACACCTGTTTTGGCTCCCTTTTGGCCATACTTCCTAGCAGAAGTAGCCCACAGACTACATAGTCCATAAAAGGGGGAGGAAAAGCTGCCTACCTTTGGACACCCCCTCTGTTGTCCCTCACACAGATGTGCCCTTCCAGGGGTGGGAGGTCCCACAGCTGGGCCGGTCTGCCCAGTGGAGGATGGGTGTTCACTGCATCTGACCCTAAACCTCTCCTCCTTCCCCCGTTTGGTGCAGGGATCTGTGCAAGCCTGCCAGCAGAAACACCTGGGGCTGTGGCTTCCACCCCAAAGGTGCTGGGCTGGGCCCTGTCGTGGATGCTCTTCCAGATGCTTCAAACAGTAATTTTTATTGTTTGAATAACAATTTTTATTGTTTATTGTCATTTTATCTCAATTTGCCTTATGTGGTTTAACTCACAGTTCAGGTTTCAGGCAGGAGTCCTATCCAGGGTGAGCTTTGGTGGTGCAGTGTTGTTATACACCTTTGCTACAATAGGCAAAAGTCCTTCATAAAGATATTTAAGCCATAAACCATAACATTTCAGTCTCCAACAAGGTCCCTTCAATCCAAACCATTCTGTGACCCTGTGATTAAGTTAACAATATAAATAGAGCATTAAGACCTCAAATTTTGAACAAGAGCTAGAGGAAGTTATCCCACATCACTGGGGGGAAAAATAGGCAAAAGAAACTGAATTTCAGTCACTCGGTTACCTTAAGTTACAAAATTTCTTGAATCTTAAAGAATAGTAATAGAACAAGGTTTACTTTGGGCAGAGGTTATGTGATTCACAAATAAAACCCTTGCATATCTTCAGCCACAGAAAACAAATAAAGGAGTGTGAATGGAGGGTCTGCAGGGTAAGAACAATAAGCCCATCTAAAGCCAGATGTGAGGAGCAAGTTTGTGTTTAATAAGCATGGCGTACTGCATAAAGGATAATAGCCTAAGGGAGAAAGCACAGGCTCTGGCTGGACAGCTAAAGGGGTCTAAATCACAAAAGGAACTTGAATTGCTTCTCAGTCACACCATCACTTTTGTGACAGCTGTCAGCAGTCATGTTTTGGAATCTGCATTACTTAAATACAGCATGTTTTGCTGTAAGGAGCTTTCCCTCTCCTTAAAACCCTCACCTAATTCCTGACAGATTTTTTTATTCATGGTGAAATGGACTAGGTTTTTGGAGGAAGGAAAGAGCAGGGACAGAAGGATGCAAACAGTTAAATCCAATATTTGCTTTGGCTTCTCTTTTGGAAGAGCAGCTATTACAAAATTAAAATTCCATCTTTACAGCTGACACACACAAAACTGACTTTGCCCCATCCCCAGCAAAACCAAAAGAAATTCCCCAAAACCCAAAAGCATTTTTCCTGCTTCTAGCCCAGGCTCAGAATGGATTAAATCACAGAATGGCTAGGATTGAAAGTGAGAGGAAAACTAATGTCTTTATAAACAATTTGATGGGTGAAGGTAGGGGTGTTACATCTTTGAAATGAGTCTTAAGTGTCTCCACTAAATTTGGGCAGCAGGTTTATTGCAGAGCCCTAGCACCTTGGCTTCTGAAACAGACAAAGGGGTCTGCACAAGCCTGAGTTTCTGAACTTTGGGCTAAAACAACAGGTTCAAGGGAGGAATATGTGATAGGAGATTGAGGAAGGCTGTACCTTCCTAGTACCTCAGCCACTGGGGAAGGAGGAGGGCAACATGGGGCTGGGAGTTTAGGATAAAAGGAGGCTGTGCCCTCTGAAACCTGGAGAGAGAAAACCCCACGGGCCTGTGCTTGGTGGGCTCTCTTCCTTTATTCTAATAAAGTTGAAGGACTCCTCTGTTTCATTTTTGGACATAAACCTCTGGCATTTGTGGAATTTTCCTGACAGAAGAGACATTTGGAGATCACCTAGTCCAAACCCCCTGCTATCTCAACCACCTAGAGCAGGTTGCAGAGTCTGGAATATCTCCAGAGAAGAAGACTCCACAGTCTCTCTGGGCAGCCTGTGCTAGTGTTCTGTCACCTTCACAGTAAACAAGTTTTTCTTTATTCAGATGAAGCTCCCTGTTTTCCAGTTTGTGCTCTCTGTCCTGTCTCTGGACACCACTGAAAAGAGTCCCATGCTCTTGACAAACACCCTTTAAAGATGTTTGTATATTTGCGTGCATTCACAGAGTCTCAGGATGGGTCAGGTTGGAAGGGACCACAGTGGATCATCTGGTCCAACCTCCCTGCCCAAGCAGGGTCATCCCAGAGCACATGGCACAGGATTGCATCCAGATGGTTCTGAAATATCTCCAGTGAGGGAGACCCCACACTTTTCTGGGTGATGTGTTCCAGTGCCTGGTCACTGCACAGTGAAGAAGTTCTTCCTTGTGTTCAGGTGGAACTTCCTGGGCATCCATTTCTGCCCCTTGCCTCTTGTCCCATTGCTGACACCCCTGAGCAGAGCCTGGTCCATGCTCTGACCCCTCCCTGCAGGCACTGGCAGACATTGATGAGGTTCCCTCTCACTCATCTCCTCCTGAGGCTGAACAGCCCCAGCTCCCCCAGCCTTTCCTCATAAGAGAGATACTCCAGTCCTCTCATCATCTCTGCAGCCTCTGCTGGACCCACTCCAGGAGCTCCCTGTCTCTCTTGGACTGAGGAGCCCAAAATGACACAGCACTCCAGAGGTGCCTCACCAGGGCTGAGCAGAGGGGCAGGATCACCTCCTTCCACCTGTTGGCAATGCTCTTCCTAATATACCTCAGGATCCCATTGGCCTTCAGTGAGGATCCGACTTAGTTTTTATTTATGCCTCAACATTGTCCAGGTTTTATGTCACAAACCCATTTTCTGACACAGGATGAAGAATTACCATAGGGCTGTACGTGACCAGGGAGCCTCGACACGTGCAGGGGGCAGCTCAGACTCATGATGGGGGCAGAGACTGCAGACAGAACTGGAGCAGTTTGTTGTCCACCAAGACCCCCAGGTCCTTTCCACACAGCTGCTTCCCAGCAGACCAACCTCTACTCCTATGTGGGACTCCACATTTGCCTTTTCTGAACCTCATCAGGTTCCTCTCTGACCAAATTTCTGCTTTGTCTAATCCTCCAATCCAGCTGCTCTCCCGAGACTGACAACAAGGAAGGCCAGCATCTGGATGGTAGGTCAATTAGGTATGTGACACAGAAATTTAAAGGTTTTGCTGGGAAGTCAGCAGACACTCTCTACCTTTTTTAATAAAAGATCTCAGGAACAAAAGCACATTATTTTAAAAAATGTATCTAGAGATACTCAAATAAGACAAAGCCATCAAGTTTTAAGATCTCCTGCCTGCAGGTCTTCTACTGCAACAAAGCAAGGTGCCACCCTAAAATGCACTTTAGGGGAGGTTCTCCCCTGACAAGTACTAGTTTCAGAGGAAAAAAACCAAAACCCCGAAGAAAACCAACCAAGAACCAAAACCAAAACCCACAACCAACCAAAACTAAAGTGACAGATTTTAAATGGGTGCTCAGTTTGAAATACTTTCCCTTATTGCAACAGGGTGCAGTAGATAATTTTTCCTTTTTTCAGATGATTAGTCCAATTCCAAAACTGAAGGTGTTTAAGTTATTAACATATCTATAGTGAACACACTATTTTAAATAGCATGCCTGGAAATAGGGTTAACTCAGGAAAAATGTTCTGCACCTGAAAGTCTATATATACAAGAAGAACTGGTTGTCCCCTTCCCCTTCCTCTTTCTCTGCTCACATAGCTTTCAAAAGCTTTGAGCAAACTTCAAATATACTTAAATGCTTCTAGAGACATCACTTTATTATTCTCTCAAAAAAAAAATCAGTGCATTCTCACAACGGCTATGTATGTGACAAAGCCACTGCACTCTTTGACAACTGGGCAAAGCCTTTGTTGAACTGTTTCCCTTCCCTTCTTCCCCTTAAAAAAAAAAAAGCAGCTAAGAATCTAGACACAACTGGAAAATGAACAGGAACTACGTGTGGATTTACTAATTACATATCCAGAGCCTAATACAAAAACTATTATTTTACTTAGATATAGCATAAACTGAAAAACAATCCTTTCCACTCATCTTTACAGAAAGTAGGTTTTAAGCAAGTTCAGTAACTGTGTTTATAGTGGAAATCACATGGGAAACAGAATGCAAAACAGCATTTTCATTCAGCTAGGAGTGATTTAAACAGGGAAGATAAGATTTCCAGAAAGTGACTAAGAGCAGGATTTCTACCTGTACTGAAACCTGGTGTTGGATGATTTGAGTATCATAGGGACAAGAAGTTCCTGTGCTAAATGCCACAACTACAGATCAAACCAAGCAAGAGATTTTTATTTATAACACCAACCTAAGAATGACTTAATCCTCAGCTTTGTGAGTACTGTTTAGTGAAATCTGGGAAGCCAGCACATCCGTCACGGTGTCTTTATTCTTAACTTTCAAGTTAAAAAAAAAGAAAAAAGAATCTTGAAAGTAAAAGTAACAAAAGACTGAAGTTTTCAGAGCCAATTATCTAAAGTTATCAGTAGGAGACCTAAGAATTTGAGGTCATGCTAATGATTAATTTAATTTCAGAGCCCCAAGGACAGTTGGCTCTGGAAACACAAAACTTGAAGTGCTTCTAGAGAAAAAAGTGGAAAGGAAAAAAAAAATGAAGTGGAACGGGGCAAGACAGCAAGAGATTATTTAGGTCAGCCTTTCTGAAAAACTGAACACAAAAGTACAACAATTTTAGATAAACACAACAGCCTCCTAAGTGCTTTCAGTAGACCCCAAAACTGAAAGAGTACTGCATGAGAGGGGGAAATGCTGAGGAAAAAATTATAATTTAATGTTTTATAATTAATAATCGAAACGTAAAATTTAATTCCCTTCAATGTTTATATTGCCTCCTCCTTTTCTCCTGACACAGAAGGGAAGAAGGGTTTGAATGCACAGAATGAGCAACTTGCAAAGGTTCAATGCAGCATGGAGTTTATTCCAACAGAGACATCACAGAAAGCATATGCTGTTAGCCAAATAAATATTTATAGCTCGCACTTTCACAAGTCTCAAAACACCAGTACTCTTCTTGTCTCCATGGCAATTCAGAGGGAGCTTCTGCAAATGGGGGATGGGGGTTTAAACTAGTCGGGCTCTCAAAAAAGCCTATTTTCCAGCCATCTCCTGGTCCTGCCCAGCAATGATTGGTTTCCACAGCAACTCATTGGCAGCTCAAAGACAGCTTGTAAATGCAGTGAGAGCCTATAGCTGCTTCAGCTGTTGCTTATTTTAAGATGCATCAAGATGCTGAGGACATGTGTCTGGTGCCATCATGTTTCAAAAGACTGTGTGAAGAGGCCACTGGTGCAGAAGCCCCTTACCACTGCTGTCCCACCCCCCTCATATCACACAGAGCAAAGCTGAACAAACAGCTCTACCTTGGCATTTCTAGGGGTAACAATCCAGCAGAAACACTTGCCTGTGCAAACACCTAGAGAAACGGCGCAATGCTATTAAATCTGCAAAATGAAGCTTGGTACCCAGGGCAAACCAGCGTGTTCCTCTGAAGTCAATAGTACCAAGACTGATTTACATCAACTGTAAAATCAGCTCTGAAACACAAGAGAGTCGGGAAACCAGAAGAAATAAATAATACCCCACACTCCCCAAATGAACACAACATTCTGGCCCGTAATTTGTGATAAAGATCTCTGAAGTCTCCTACAGCCTTTAAGTGACTTTTGCTAGAATTGCCAAATAATTTGGAAAGAATAAACACTTTCATGAAATCACCTCATTTATAAACCTATAAACACACCCATTATTTATCTGAAAATCCTGAAAAGAGATTTAGTTTACTTTCAAACTGTATCAACCAGTATTAGTTACAATTCCAGTAAACTCCAGATGAAACTGGAGTCCTTGCTCATTCAGAACCAGTGAAGTCAGACAAGTTCCCTTACTGTTGGAGCATGTTTCCAGATGTTTAGGAGGAACAACTTGACAGTATAATTTAAACTTCTAAGTGAATACATTGGTAAAGTGAGGAAATGTCTCATCCTATATAGTCCTACTAATTCAAGTTTCAACCTGTCTGTCATCCTCATTCCCTCTCAAATGGATCTTCTCAACACTTTTTTGACTAATCTCAATATTTCTACAAAACACACTGCAGAGGATGAATACATACAACACTGCATTAAATTCTGGCTTCTAAAGGTAGAGGAGTAGCTAACTAAGCAGAACTGTGCATAGCAAATGTCTCAAATAGCAGACAGGAGAGCTAATTTGGCCACAGTTGAATGTCTCATTTGCAGCCAAGTATAATAACCAAAACCAAGTCAGCATTGCCACCTTATATCCCACAATGTCCCCCCAGTGAAGGAGATAAAATATCTGAAATACTTTAAATTTTTTAAAAAACCCATTCTCTCTGAAGCAAACATGGACCTAGAGTATACTTCTATATGCAATACATGTAATGCCTTGAGATGAGTTTTTAAAAAGAGCTTTACATATGCTTTTTCTCATTCAAATTTTGCTGACTTTGGGACACACTACCATGACTTCATTCTATTTAGCATGCCCATTAAAAAAAAAAAAAGTCCTTCCAACACTGGTAGGATGCCCTTTAAATATTCAGCAAGGGTCTTGTGCAATGCTTTGTGAATTTAGGATTTCAGGGGATGTGGGTGGTGGCTTCACTTATGTAAATATCACTTGAACCATGAATTTTAGGACTGCATCCTATTGAGTGATAGAAAGCACAGAACTTACTTTTTAAGCTTTTTGGCCTCCAGACTAAAGACCAGGTTCTTTGTTAATATGAGCAGGGAACATGATGACCACTGACCACAGCTGAAAGAATATGGTGAACCCTTCCTAGCAATCCAAATGCAATGGCTAAATTGCTTATCCCATTTTTGTTCACAAATTCTTTTACATTGCTAAGGTTGCTCAATAATCCCTTTCTGACAGAAGCAACTATCAGTCATGTTTGATGACCAGTACCTGCAATCAGCATGGTAGTTTATAGTATGAATGCATATTTTAAATTTTAATTCTACAGGCCTTTAGTAGATAATTTAGTTGTTTAATACCAAATTTTATAGAAACATCTTCTGGCACACTTGAATGAGACTGAAGCCACTCTAATTCCATTAAGGCTAACACATGCCAAGAGAAGCTACAGCAAACACAAGATGTTTTTCAAAGGACAAGGTTGATTAGAAGAAATCCTCCGGAAGGTAGAGCTAGGAACAATAGGTCACAGTATAAGAATTGCCAAGTTCTCCTTAAAGAGGATAAAGAAAATTTAAAAAAAACAACTACAAAACACTACAGTCTCCATCACAGTAAAAGCTACACAAGCAAAGCAACATATAGGTGTTCAGATTAGAAAACATTAGAAAAACACTGGAAAGTTACACAGGAAACAGGGACAAACAAACCCTATGCCTTATCTATTTTAAAATCAAGCATAAATTTTAACTCAGTGATCATCACAGATTTCCACAGGAAAGATGTTTTAGGAGCCACATCCTCAAGAGTATTTCCCTGATGAAACATTTTGTGGCTTTGAATCAGAAGAAGGGAAAGCTCAGTGCATGAGCCAATATTCACAATTCAGTATGGAAGCTGATGCCATCTGGCATTGCGTGTTGAGAGTGGGTAATCTCTGGCATTTTGGGTCTTTGTTCCAGTGTGTGAGAGGTGAAGTCTGACAGTTTGATACCTAGAAGTTATTTACTTTTTTTCCCTGCCTTGTGGGCATTCTGTTTGTTAATAAACTGTTGAGCGTTTTTTTCATTTTTATCTATTAGTATTCAATTCCTATTGCTGGAAAGGGATTGTTGGAATCCTTTAGAGAAGGAACTCATCCCAGGGTGTTTTCCTTTAAATTGTCTCAAACTGAGACAAAATTGAAACAAAAAAAAAAGATGTCAGCAATCCTGCAATTCTATAAAAACACAATAAAAATATTTTCTAAAGCCATGTTGGTTTGTTTTTTGTTTTTTTTTTAGAGTAAACCATATGTAATTAAGGATTCTGCCCCTGGGTCACTACTATCTCCAGCACAATTTCCATGCTTAAAAGTCTGGTGGTTAAAATGGCTGTTTGCAATACCTCTACAGCATATATAATATCATCAATTTAGTTGTTTAATATCAAGTTTTATAGAAACATCTTCCAGCACATTTGAAAAAGTCTGAAGCCACTCTAATTCCATTAAAGCTAACACATGCCTAGAGAAGCTAGAACAAACAGAAGATATTTTTCACACTCAAAGTAGAACGTTGATTAGAAGAAATCAACATTACATTTCTAGAATATTTGTTAGAGTCAATAGATCAACAGGTTTTATTAAGTCATCCCTGCTATATAAGCATATATACTGTTTTAAGCTACTGCTTTGTCATCTACTTTGCCTACTTTTGCCTGTATTCCCTTTATAACCAATTGCTCAGGGCATATTGATGCTCAAGAAACGTGGGTGACACAATTATTGCTTAAAGTTTCCTTTAAAAAATCATAAAGTTGGAGAAGACCTCCAAGCCATCAAGTCCAAGCTGTGACCAATTCCTGCCTTGTCTCTCAGACCAGAGCACTGAGTGCCATGTCCAGTCATTCCCTGGACACCTACAGAAATGCTGGACTCCACCACCTCCCTGTGACCCCCATTCCAATGCTTAATCATTCCTACAAGTGTTGCAAACATCTGAAACAAGATGGTGCTGTTTATGTGCAGTATATATTTCTGACTGGAAATATATAACTTTCAAGCCTTTAAACAATAGGCATTTATCTGGTAGAAGTTATTTAAGAATATACCTTCTTCCAGATCTTGTTCCACCCCCTCTGCCATGGGCAGGAACACCTTCCACTATCTCAGGGTGCTCCAAGCCCTGTCCAACCTGGCCTTGAACACTTCCAGGGATGAGGCAGCCACAGCTGCTCTGGGCAGCCTGTGCCAGGGCTTCACCATCCTCAGAAGGAAACACTGCAGGGATTCCTGACCAGCAGTGCTCCTATGTCCTGCCACACCAGAGCCACCACTTCCCATCCCCACCTATTTCTCTATTTAGGCAGGGACTCAGACTGCCCAAATACAGAATATTGCCTTTTGTTATTAAATAACTTGGACAGCTTGCTTGAATCCCAGTTTCAGAAGTGTTCAGCACCACTGTTTTGGACAGTATCAAAGCTGAATCAAAGTCCTGTCACACTTCCCAAAATCCCAGTCAATCTGGCTAAGAGGTACAAGAGACATAAACAAGCCAGGAGTTTAAGAAAATTTCTCTCCTTTGTGAGTGACCTCGTCAATGACTCGAGAAAGGGCAGGAAAAAAGCTTAGGTGGCCCAATAGTCTAAAGTGCAAAGAATCAATATTTACTTTTAAGACCATTTTATAGAAACAGTAAGGGTAGTAGAGCACAAAAGTGACCCAGAGCATGCACCTAAACACACCAGTGCATTCTACAGATATAGTTTTTGAGATGTTTTTTGTCTTGGTTTGGAAGACAGATTTCTGCCAAGCAAGGCAGGAACTTCCCTTGGAATGGAAAATATGACTCCCTTCCCTCCAAATTATTATAACTTTGAAATTACGGGGCTTTCAGGTAAAGATATGGGAAAAAGAATAACAGTGCTTTACTGGAATATATATCCATATATCTATAGATCTATACACACACACACACACACACACACACACACACACACACACACATATATATAACAAGACAAACAAACAACAACAGAAGCAGCAACAACAAACAGAACCAGAATCCCAACCACAGCCTCAGCCTTCTCTGGGCTGTGGGCACTTTCCCCTTGGTGCAGTTCTGGTCACAGCCAGCATTTTCATCTCCTAAATATCATCATTATAATCTCTTAGGCAACAAACAGAGGAAAAATCCCTGAGAGAAAGAAAAAAAATAAAAAGGAAAAATCCTGACATCCAACATTTGTTTTTGCCAGCTACTAGAAGGCTTCAGTTATGAGTCAGGGCCTCCAGAGGCAAGTACTGTCTATATATTCTTGTGGCAAAACTGCTGTCTCACTCACATAATAGGCATTCAAGTGCTGGTTTTCTGCATCTATTTTCCTCATATTTTTACAAATGCTTGTCCAACTCTAACAAACATACACAAGTTCTTATTATAACGCCCCCAAGATTATCTCCCAGTTCATACTGGGCACTTTCTGCAGGGTGAGATACTATCATTTTGGTTTGTATATTATATTAATTTGAGCAAATGTAATTTCTCAGGAATTTTCCATCATTACCTCCAAGTAATATATTAGAAATTTGTGAGCAACAAACATAGCCTGTTTTGTTAAAATCTTGTAGTATCTAAACAACCCTATAATACATCATTTTTCCATACAGACAATAATATGTTTTGTTCCCCTTTGAATCTGATCCAGTGGTTTGGATGGGGTCAAAAGCATTTTCAATCTTTAAGATGTTAATCCACCTAAGAGCTATGAAATATATTTATTGAAACTTCATACTTGTAGGGTCTGCTCTTTCCAGCTCAAATCTGATAATTTCATACCTCTTTAAACAATCAGAATCAAATTATAGCTATTTCAATTCAAGTTTTATTTTCCCATCTCTTACTAAAAACTGCTAAGTTTTGAACTTTTAAAAAGCAATCATTCAAAAAGATTAATTTACAGATGTTTTTTCATGTTTTCCCCTGCAAATAATCTTAGGGAGAAATTGGATGCCTGCTTTAATTTTTATTAACCAGAAAGGTTTACAGACTTACTAGCAGTTCAACAGCTATGACTGTTCTATGACTTGCTCTTGTTCAGAAATTGCCATTTCCCCTTCTTTCTCCAAAAGCTCCTTCACCTCCCACTGTGTTAGAAGCCAACAAGTGAACAGGGCCAGATGTTCAGCTGCCAAGCCTACTTTCTGGCTGGTTTAAGAAATTTTATGTAAGCACCTGAGTGCTTGATGATCTATTGTGTGCACAGAGGTGACATAACTAATTGGATTCCTCCAGAAAAAGAAGTGACTTTGGAAATACAGGTGAGTGCAAGCACTGGCAATCATCCAAATGCTTCTCCAGCCTCATCTGCTGTCTCATTCTTTGAAATATATATTCCATTCTCTAAAAAACCCCAGCATTTAGATGAGGAAACAAATAATTCGTCTTGATTACAAGACACCATAATATTTGCTTTAAGCTTCCTGAAGTAGAATTACAGCACAATCACAGTGCTTTGAGGAAGACATGACAGGCTTTTCTGCAGAAATGTTTTGCTAAAACTGATGGTTCTTTCAAAGGTTTTGGGAATGGGAGATGACATGCCAGAAAGTAAATCTCTAACAAAGTTTGCTTAACAAAAGTGGGGTGGGAGTAGTGGGAGAGGGGGTGAACTAACCAAAATAGAATTAATGACTTGAAATAAAATAAACAGCTTCCACATAACATTTCCCTGTTTCCATGAAAGTTCTCGCCCCATGGTACTGAACTAGAACTGAGCTAGCCACTGAACTAGACAGTAAGAACTTATAAACCATCTCTTTTCCCACATATATGCAATACTACCACAAAACTATGATGGTGGAGAAAAAAACCCCAGCAAAACAAGAAAAACCAGCAACAAGACAGCTCATTGTACACATCCACAAGGACACTATTTTATGCGAATTTTTTTTGCTTGACATCGTTATATAACTTCAAATGAACTTCAAGGGAGTCTAGCCATTCCATATGGCCCTGGCAAACAGTCTGCAAGGACAAATACAAATGTCTACCTTGTGCTTCAATTGCTTTAATATACAAGATATTTATATTGCAATGTGGACATTTCTGGCTGTGTGCACATTTCTAAGTAACCTTCCTTTACATAAGCATTTGCACTGGAGTCACCTCCAGCATTTCTAAGGGAAAGTATGACACTAAGCCTTATTTTAAGAAAAGTGCTCCTAAAAGAGTTCAGCATGTGCAGGGAGCAAGTGTCTCCAGAAGTGCTCCAACACAAAGATTATATTTTGAATGTTGATGGATTCTAAGTAGATCATACCAGATGGAAACTTTTACATCTCAACTTCAGGACTGTATTGCTAGCTGGTCCTGGCTCTCTAAAAGCACCACCAACCCAAATCTACTCCCCCTCAAACAACGGAAGCTTGCTTACTGCTACTGCAGAAGGCTCACCTGCATGTCACTGTCTATCTTCAGTGAAGAAATACAACTATTATTTATTCATGTGAATTTATGAGGAAACTGAATTGCCATAATATCAGATGTACAAGAAGATTAGATTCTCCCATATTTCACAAGAGGACTTTTCCCTAGTGACCACCAGCACCTGAGAAGAAGGAAGGGCAAGTGCCTGCTGTAATGTTTTTTTCTCAGTTCTTTAAAAATAGGTCTGCACACACCCCAAATAACATTTAGAGTTAGTCAGTGAACACAGACAAGTTTGGTAGCTCTAGGTCATGAAAGATTAAACTATGTGTTCTGTTAAATCAATCAGCTGAAAAGATGATGTCAAAATTCAACAACTTCTGTATTCTCACAAAATCATTTGCACTGGCATCAGCCAGTTTCTGAAGCAGAACCTGGCAGCTAGCAAAACAGGCTGTAGCAGGAATTACAGGTGTAATACAGGAAACAATCACATATATAGCTCTGTGTAATTCAGTTAAATAGCCAATGGGAAGACCTCATCCAAGCTTAATTAGATCTGCTAATCACAGTGGTAGTTTTAACTCTCATTATTAATGCCAGATGCCCTATGATATTCACAATTACCAGAAATCTGTATCCTACAACATGAACAAAGAATTGTTGCAACTTTAAAACTGAGAAAACAGGACCCCTCAGAGACCAAGCAGTAACAAAAGCAAGTATTCCTCTTGCATACATCCATCTTAAGAAACATTTCAACTGTCTTGATGTAACATTTCCAGACATGTTTCTTGTCTCCTGAATACAGTGAGGGAAGACAGCCACCCCTAATTTTCTCTTTTATACATCCAATAGTAATAGTTGTGGGGCCAGCAACCTAGAAGAATGATACCATGGAGCCAGCCATGGAAGAGCTCTCTGTGCTTCCTCTCTGCTGGAGAGACAAAACAGCAACGCTTCTGGCTGAGCCCTCTCAGGAATACAGAGCCCCTTCTAAGCAGCATGCCCACATTTAAGGAAAACAGCATGACTTGCTGAAATGCAGCAAAACACATGATTTCCTGAGAGACACACCAGTAACTCACAGCCAGTTTCTTCTGAGCCCCAAAGATCAAAGCAAGAGGGTGAAATTGTAATGGTTATTAAATCAGCCAGAGAGAAGCATGCATCCCTTTTAAAGACAGAAATAGTCTTTGCTACCATGTCAATTTGTATCAGTTTTAGAAGCATTGGGTATCTTGTGCAGTCTCACCAGAGTCATATATGAAAAATGTTAGGCTGAAGACTAGAAACAAACATTGCTTTTTTTGTACTTAGTTTTCGTTTGTTTGTTTATATATTACCAGTTTATTCTCCTCCTACAGCTTATGTTGGAGTGTCTAAGAGTCTGTGCATATTTCTAAACCTTGAGCAGCCTTTAGCAAAGAAATACTGCTTCTCACCACAACCAGCAAGAGAATGAACATTCAATTGATGCCTCTTCCCCCAGTCCTCCTCCAAAATGAGGCTGTCTGTTTCATAGCATTATGTTGAATAGATATTACTAGAGAAGTATACAGTTTTACAAATTTAAGAAATCCCATCTCACCTAAATATGGCCTAATTTAGAAATCAGTTCCTACCAAGCTAATCCAGCAAACAAAGAGGGTTCAACAAAAGGGTTCAACAAAAGACTGAGGGTTGACAATAGTTTCAGTTTTGAGTACATCAGTTGTGTATCACATATGGTCAAGAAAGCATAGTTTAGACACTTCCACTGTCAATTCCTACAGCAATGCAGTCATGCTTTGATTTCTTGTCAGGGTTGGGGGAGAAAGAAACAAAAGGCTTCTTTGGTCTAGAATCTCTGCATCTGAGTGAAAGATTTCTGAAGAATAGGGAGTGGGGTTTTCTTAAGCAAAAATAAACAAATAAACAAAATATCACCTTATTTACTGCTCAAACTAACCCAGTGAGCTCCATCAAATATTTAGGTAAGACTACTATTTATTGCCTCTGCATTGTCCTCACACACACATTTTACTGCATTTGCTTCCAGTATCATCAGCTGAATTCTAATTTCAATGTGCACTAATAATAAGAAAAGTCCCACTTAGATGCTTCACAGAAAGGCCATTTAGTCAGTATATACTACCTCCTCCCATGAAGCCATAATGGTTAATAACAATAATTTCTGTACATATTCTGTCTTGCCAACAGAGATGACAAGGTGGTGTGGCACCTTTTACAACTTTCAGATGTCAGTTCCAGAAGCTTGTGCTGAGAGAGAGCATGATTAAATATCCCCAGCTCCCTTACTTCCACCTAAATTAAAGGTGGAAGATAAGCTCACAGAAACTACAATTTCTGCAGGTTATGAATATTTCTTAGCAAGTTGTCGATGAAAAGCATCCAAAACTCATCCACCTTGGCTGTGCTGATGCCCTGTGACCAAGTTACACAGCTTTTAATTTCTGCAGCTCAACTACCAAAAAAGTTCTCTACACCTGCTCCAGAATATAACCACAGAATTGCAGAATCATTTAGGCTGGAAAAGACTTCTGAGATCACTGAGTCCAACCTTTGGCCAATCACCACCTTCACAATTGGACCAGGGCACTGAGTGCCACATCCAGTTGTTTCTTGAACACTTCCAGGGATGTGACCCTACCACCTCCCTGAGAGCCCATTCCAATGCTTTCCAACCTTTTCCATGTTCTTCCTGATGTCCTTCCCTGACTCAGCCTGAGGCTGTGTCCTCTTGCCAAGTTGCTGGTTGCCTGGGAGAAGAGGCTGACCCCTATGCTGCTTGTGAGGTATCACCAATACTTCCTCACTAATTTCTTCCCATTCCCCACTATCTCCAGAGCACGTGGATCCCACTTAAGAGACTGCTCAGCCCATATGCCTGACTTGGACACCAGAATTACTCAGCTTTACTGTTCATGTGAACACACTCCAGCCACAGGAGCAGCAGCAGACTTCTGGTTGCCTGGGTTTCCTCTGGCTCTCACAAACAATAGGCATTTGCACCCCCACGCACCTATAGTCACTTTCTCCATGAAAACACTTCTTATCAGCACCTTGCTTGTAAACTTGCTTTCCACCTAGTGTTTCTTTGAAATTGGGACAGGAAGGGGGAAAAAAAAAGCCCACCAAGAAGAAACCTCCAAGTCTGATAACAATGTAGGCACCAGACTTCGCTGCACTGTATTGCACCCTCTATAATTTCCTTCGCAGTCAAAGCTAGCACTGCCAAGAAACAACTAACCAGAAGGCTGAGCAGCCTGAACACACTGAAACCTGTCACCAAAAAAAAACCCCATACCAGTTTCACCTACTCAGATATATCATGCAATTAAGAAGAAAAAAAAACAAAAACAAAAACCATGTTTATTATTATTATTAGTTGCTACGTGAAAGAGAATTTCTGCACTAGCTATTCATTTAACAGCCCAGCATTTCCATAAGGTCTTGTAGGAGAAAAAAGAGAGGAAAAGAAAAATTTCCAAGCCAAAGACCTATCAGACATGCATAAGTTCAAGTCTCTCCACTGCAGAACTCTGGAAAAAGAAGGGAGTTTACACACAGAGCTTTCTGTTAGGTAATGTTCTGTTAAGAGGAATGAAAGGTAAACCTCAAAATATACTCAGCATCAGTACTATGGATGTTCCATATCTACAATGGATTGAGAACTCATGCTGGGCTGGTCCCAGGTGGTCATTTGCTATGTAAGTCTTTTCAAAATACTATTTTCACATACAGCCCCTTCCCCAAAACATCAGTAAGACACAAGAAGCATAGAACAGGAGCACTGCAAGACGTGACCTGAAAGTGACAGCCTTGTCAGGACTGGCACTAACACTGTTAATTCGGTGGTTCTCTGCAGGTATGTGGCCCCACGGTCTGCTTTTTCGTATTATTTATGCTTGATTTCTGGCTGGGGACTCTTCGTCCAACTTATTCTAACCTTACCCTTTTGTTTTTAAGGAGTCAGTACCGCAAAAATACTGGAAACTCAAGTCTGTTCAGAAGACGCAGCACCCAGAGCTGGCAACAGAAAAGACGCTCCCGCCGCTCGTTCATTCACCTTGTAAAGGCCATCAGAGAAACAAACTGTGCAGCCCGCATCCTGAAGAGAAAAACCAACTGTGCAGCCCGCATCCTAAAGTTTGCACGGCTGCAGACGGCCGCTGCCTTGCGCTCAGCCCGGCGGGCCTTAAACAGGTTACAAACAGGTTACAAACAGGTTACAAACAGGTTACAAACAGGTTACATGTGCGCGGAAACAAGAGACACACGGACAGAAGCAGCGCACAACCCCCGGCTGTGGCGGGGGATGCGCTCCTTTGCGTTCCGCTCCTGGAGACGCCGCTCGGCTCCTCTCGCTCCGGGATGAGGGAGGGCAAGCGGCACTTCCAGGAGCCATCCCCCTCAACACGCACACGGAGATTCCGCGGGGACCGTCCCCCCACGGCCCAGCGCGGAGCGGGTCGGGGAGCCCGGATCGCGACAGCCCCGCGGGACAGGGACACTTACAGCTCAGGACCCCCAGGCAAAGGAGCAGCAAGAGGCGCAGGCTGCGGCTCGCCATCTTCCCGCGGCGGCGGCGCGGGGCGGTGCCCGGCGGGCCGGGGGCTCGGCGCCCGCGGAGCTGCTACAGGCGCCGGACGTGCTCCGTCTCCTCCGAGCCCGGAGCCGCCCCAAACTTTTAACGTGTCCGAGGAGGCGTCTCCCCGCTCCGAAGGCAGGAGCCGGGGCTGGACGCGGGGATGTGCCCTGGCCGCTCGCCCGCCCGCCCGCCTTAGAGCGGGGAGCCGCGGCGGGCAGCGGATCCGGGAGCATCCCTCTCCTCTACCGCCCCCGCGCATCCCGGGAGCTGCTTTGTGTTGGATCCAGCAGCTCTCCTCTCCGTTTTGTTCATCTGTTTGTTTTTAAGCTGGGACATCTTCATAAGCTCAAGGACATTTGTTGCAACAGAATAAACTTTTCGTTCGGAAAAGATTTAATTTCTCAAAGCAGAGCGTTGTCCCTGTTGGCGCGTTTCCCTCAGGCAAACCCCCCCAGGGAGGAAGTGGGGATAATGGGGTGAAAACACGCAACAAACATTTGGATATTCCGGCTAACAAAAAAAAAATCATGTGAGGGTGAGGCGCTGTTTTAAGGCGAAAGAAGTCACAGTGACTCCTTGTGCCTGTCTGTACAGCTGGACTGGACAGAATCCCACCTACAGCAGGAGATGGGTCTCACGGTGACCTCCAAAACCTATTATTCTTTTATACCAGACTGGGAGAGTTTTTGGTTAAATAAACAGGTGGTGTAATGGTCCTTTAAATTTATGAATCAAGGAAAATTACTCATCGTAACAGTTAATAGTGTATCTGAGTAGTTTCCAATGACATCTTAAAAATGCATTACCACTGATGTAAAGCAGTTCTATAACAAGAAAAGTATCACAAGAATTTTTTTTGGAAATCAGAACAGCAATGTCGGCTATATTTTGTTAGAGGGCAACAAAATGAGGAAAGATCATTTATAAATAAAATCTCTAGCTGCTATTTTAATGGAGAGCAAGGAAGTAGGATGCCATGATGCTCTTCATGGAAAAATCTCAGTTTATTTTTCACGCGGAAAAAATGTATACAGGACACAAGTAATATTTCTTGGAAAAAAATCTGCATACATATATGGATGGATGGATGTCCAGTATATATTACTGGTATGATGACATGCATTTAATAAAATCAAAACTGTCCCACTGAAAATTGAAACTTTTTTGTGTGTCCCAGCACACCATAGCTTTAAACATGTACAAGGGCTCATTGATTTTAGTAGGACTGCTTTACTATTTAGTCAGACTATGATGGAAACGTTGTCTTGATATAACATTTAAATATATGGCAGGAGTCTGGTGGAAAAGTCATAAACATGGGAAATGTTAAGAAATGGCAGTATGGAATTAAATTAAAAGATAGGTGATGTTATTAATGCTGATGGTTGATGAAAAACTAACATGTCCTGGCCGTGTGCTCTGGGAGCCCAGAACCCCCCGAGTGCTGGGCTGCATCCAGAGCCCCGTGGGCAGCAGGGCAGGGAGGGGATTCTGCCCCTGTGCCCCGCTCTGCTCAGACCCCACCTGCAGGGCTGCATCCAGCTCTGGGCTCCAGCACAGCAAGGACAGGGACCTGCTGGAGCCAGCCCAGAGCAGGCACCGAGGGCATCAGAGGGATGGAGCACCTTCCCTATAAAAGACAGGCTAAAAGATTTGAGGCTGTTCATCCTGGGAAAGAGAAGGTTGCATGGACAACTCACAGCAGCTCTCCAGTATCTGAAGGGAGGCAGGAGAGGGACTCTTCATCAGAAAATGTAGTTACAGGACAAGGAGTAATGGGTTCAAACTGAAAGAGGGAAAATTCAGGTTACACATATGGAAGAAATTCTTTATAATGAGCATGATGACACAGGTTGCCCAGAGCAGCTATGGCTACCTCATCCCTAGCAGTGTTCAAGGCCAAGCTGGATGGGGCTCTGAGTGACCTGTCACTAGTGGAAGGTGTCCCTGCCCATGGCAGGAGTGGAATGAGATGGACTTAAAAGTTCCAACCTAAACCTTTCTGTGATTCTGTGGTTCATTAACACAGCTCTTACACTATAGTAAATCCCTTTAAATGAAAAGGTTTTATACAAGCATGAGGTCAGACTAAAGTTCCTTTTTTCTGTTCACTGTTTCATTTCCCTTGCAAGTGAAACAAATTCCTAGTGTACAGGATTGTTTCCCCCACATTTCTCCAACTTTTTCTAGTACAATTCATATTTTCTTTCCATTCCCTTCTTTTATTTCAGCAATGACTTAATCATGGTTTCTCCACTTGCTTTATACAACTGCAGGAAACACCAGCAATTAAATGTCAGTATTTTGAAGGCCTTTACAGAATTACTGAAAAGTGGTTGTAATACATAGAGCTCATTTAATATATACATTTTTGCTCAACAGTGGTATTCTTAAAAACACTGTTAAGTACTTTGTTAGAAGAGCACAAGACTACTGTCCATATTTTTTATCTTTTAAAGTTGAATGTAGTAGAAATGTTTTTATTAAATAACAGAGTCCAAAAATGGAAGTTTGTTTGAGATGCTCAGTTTAACACTTATTCTTGGAGAACATTCCATAGACACTCCTTTTTAGAATAATAAAAACAGTCTATAATTAACATCTGCACAGAAAATGCCAGTCAAGAATAGCTATCTTATTTTATGATAGCTGTTCTAGTCAAGTTCTTCATATAGAAAAGCCTTGAAAAATTGAGTGTAATTGCAATTGTGATTTCAAGATTTGGACGTTTTGTAACAATCCCAGGAATTAATGAAATGAAAGACTGTGCTCATTTTATTAGACAATATTTTAGATAAATCTATATTCTTACATTGGAATGGAATACTTCCTCTTTTTAATGAAACTTTCTATTGCAAATGTGAAGTGCTGATGATAATCTGTTCTAATAATAAGAGTTTACCTTTTTTATTACTGCACATCACCGTGTTACTGTCCAATTTTTAGTTATTAGAAATGCCTCTGCTCGAATTAAGGTGTAAACAAGACCATATACCAAAGTCAATAATATGGGTTTTATTTAATAATAAATATAAGACAGAGAGAGAGAGGGAGAGAAAGACAGAAATAGAAAAGAGGAGGGGGGAGAGAAAGAGAGTGACAGAGACAGATCAAAGAAAATATCACTACTGTGTGAATCCCAATGATGTTCTGTTGATCCTCTCCAGCTAGTCTTGATGGTGAAGGACCCCTTCCAAAAAGCAGAATCCAATGGATTGATATACACTCAGGCCAGGCCAGCTGGGAATGCCCAGGTACCCCCTGGAGGGGGGCAGTCCCTTGCAGCAGACTCTGGATCTGTTGCATCACTTTGCATCCCGTGCAGTGCTGTGGTGCAAGGGCTCAGGAATGAGTCTGGGGAGCACTTTGGGGATCTTTGATGGATTGTGACACCCCCTCAGCTGCCTCTCACGGGAATGTCCCATGGATGTGGCCTGTGGTGATGGAGGTTTCACAGCTGGGCTGGTTTGTGTGAGGGAGGATGGGTGTTCACTGCCTCTGAGCAGAGGTCACACCACACATCCAAAACCCCCTCCCCCCTGCCTCGCTTTGGGGGGAGTCTGTGTAAACCTGGCCTCTGTGGGCTGTGCTCTACCCAAACCCAGCCAGGGATGATTCTCAGCACAGCTGCTGGGTTTGGCTTTCTGGTGGATGGATTCCCTTCCCTCAGCCTTGTTTGCTTTGCCCTAGACCTGAGATGATTGAACAATAATGTCCACTTTATCTTACCTAGGCAGCTTAACTCACAGTCCAAACTTCCAGTGAGGATCTTCAAGGAGGGGTGGGCTTCTGTGGTTGTAGCTTCTTTATACAGTTTTTGCTGTAATGGGCAAAACTCCTCCATAACAATGTTTAAGGCATGAACCACTTCAGTCCCTGACACACTGTCTGTTCTCCTCACCTAACAGAAAAGAAACTAGTTTGAAAAATAATTTGTAAAAATTCTGTGAAGCACCATGAACCTCCGACTCTTCACTTGGGAAACATTTTATCTTTCCTAGCTATAGTACGCTAAAAATAAATAAAGAGAAATTAGGTTATGTTAAGAAAATACTCCTTTTGGTGACTTCTCCATTCAAAATATGTTTTATTTTGCAGGGGGAGCAAAATGTCTCTAGATTTATTCTACAGTTTGCATGCTGATTTCTAGAATAGGTTTGATGTAAAATAACAACAACAATTCAGTATAACAAATTAGAACTGCTAAATTTGGTTGCAAAGGTGTTGCAATGTAGATACTCAAACATCTATCACAGACAGATTAGCAAGAAAGATTAGCAAGATGACTGTGATTCCTCTTCTCAAAAACCTGCATAGAAGAGGGGCAAAAGCAGTGTAATAAATGAAGAGAACTGGCTGTTTAATTAGCACCTTGAAGAGTAAGATGCTAATTTGTATGGAATCTCTTCTCCTTTATGGCTTACATATGCCAGACTAGAAGATAGTGCAAGAGAGATAATGAATGTTCATCCTTGCACTGCCATTAAAAATAACTTTAGAAAAAGTTTAATGAAAGACAATGTTTAACTAGTATGTCACATTCAGGCATATCTCAAGTTTACTCATTGAATTTAAGTGGATTAAATAATGCAACTCTCATTCCATGTAAGAAAGCACATATTTTTTATCCTGTTGATAAGCAAGTAGTATAGATGTGTGATGATCTGGGACTGGCTGTTCTCTTGTTTGCAGAGTGAAATGCTAGTGAAAGCATAAAGGATTACAGTTTTGTGCTGCTTTTCCTTTGTCTTCCTGTGCTTTCCTACCGTGATTGCTCTTTAAATGTTTTAGTGTCTCTTGGTTCATCTATAATAGAAGATAACCAGCAAGTTTGCTGATAACTGTGCCTGATAATGATAAGAGTAGCAGTGGGGAAGATGTGGAATATGGAGCCACAAAGGGAGAAAATGAAAGACACAGGAAAAAGAGCATTCCTGTGCATAAGCATGCCTATCATTCTTTATATGGACAGTTGAGAGCTTATTGTTATTGAAACTTAGGTGGTTCAGGCTTTTATCAAGAAGACAGCTTTGAACATTCTCCCATATCTAACAAAGAAGAAACAGATTTTTTCATATTTCTAAGAAGAGAAATGCTATGTTTGAGGTGGTCAGAGATGCCATTTGAGATTTCGTGCCATAGCCTGTGCATAAAATCTCTGTAGACATCTTTTTTCTAAGCACACTAAATTGTTGTCACATATATTTGCTCTCATAAGTGCTGAATACAGTAGCACACAGCTGTAGTGACCATTCTGGTGTGATTCCAGGTATAGCTATGGGACAAGTTGATGGAAAACTGTTTTGTGAAACTGCTAAAACAGATTCTATTTAATTTAGTTCAATTGCCAATATGCATATTTTATAATCCATGTCACAAATATTTTTTCTGAAATCCACTGATTGATGTACTATGTATTTTTTGTGCAGCTTTGACTGCCAGCCTGCAGTACATTGAATCTATCAGCTTGAAAGCCTTGCCCTTGGGTGTAAAGAATAATCAGCAGCCATGTGTAAGTGTGGGGACAGGCTGATATTTCCAATTTAAGGGATACTTTTTTTCTTTTGCAATTTTAGTTATCACCACACCTGGTTTTTTACAATATCCTGGGGTATTACTTTACTGGCTGTCCATTCCCCTGGTTACAGAAGGCCTTATCTCCTCTTGATTTCTGTGGCATTTTATTATTTTTTATAGCTACTTCATGTTCATTGTTTTAACTTACATCTGGGGAAAAAACCTGATTTATCTAACAGATTATCTTGTTTTGTACTTTGAAACTAAAATCTGTGAGCAAGCAGAGTTTTGAGAAAAGAAGCAAAAAGACATTTTCAGATATGATTTTTTTTCTTCAAGCTATCATTGATGACTGTTTAAAGACAGAGCATGCCATGGATTAGTTGCCTGGCTGTAATGCAATGGACTAGAGTACTGTGATAGAACACTGTATTGCTATTAGACTGTTAAAATAGTTCATACCTAATGGGACTGCCAAACAAGAAGGCCACACAATGTGAGGGTAGAACAAATAAAGAGCAATACAAATTACTTGTTCTCAGTAGCTTTTTTCAGTGAAACCCCCTACACCCCACCTTCATTTCCTGGAATGTCTTGTATGATTTTATCTTTGACTTGCAAAGTACAGAATCAATGCCTTTTTCTTTTTTTTTTCAACTGAGCTTGCAAGATTACTGGCACTGAGTAGGCAGCTCAGTAGCAATCAAAGGTACATTTCTAAAAAAGATCTATCACATAGGAGGGCATTGTAGGACACAATTCAGCCTAAGCAACAGTGGACAATGCATTAGCCACAATGCTGCGGTGGAGAATTCAGAATTATTTTGTCAGTGTTCATAATGCTTTACTGCTCACTAGCTAAAAAAATGTGGATGGCAGAGAGAACTCTCTGGATGGCAGAGCCCAGAGAGTTCTGGTGACTGGTGTTAAATCCAGTTGGCAACTGGTCACAAGTGGTGTCCCCAGGGCTCAGTATTGGGGACAACCCTGTTTCATATCTTTGTAATGATCTGGACGAGGAGATTGAGTGCATCCCCAGTCAGTTGCAAATAACATCAAGTTGGGTGGGAGTGTTGATCTGCTGGAGGACAGGAAGGGTTTGCAGAGGGATCAGACTGGATAAATGGGCTGATACCAGTGGCCTGAGGTTCAACCAGGCCAGTTACTGGATCCTGCCCTTAGTTCACAACAAACCCCTGCAGAACAGGCTAGGGCAGAGTGGATGGAAAGCAGGAAAAGGACCTGGGGGTTCTGGTTACAGCAGCTGAACATGAGCCAGCACATGCCCAGGTGGCCAGGAAAGCCAATGGCACCTGGCTTGTGTCAGAAAAAGTATGGCCGGCAGGATCAGAGCAGTGACCCTTCCCTGCACTCAACACTGATGAGGCCACATGTCGAATCCTGTGTTCTGTTCTAGGCCCCTTAATTCAGGAAGGACACTGATGTGCTGGAACGTGTCCAGAAGGGCAACGAAGCTGGGGAAGGGTTTGGAGTCTGATGAGGAGTGGATGAAAAACCTGGAGTTGTTTGGCCTGGAGAAAAGTAGGCTCAGGGGAGATCTTAGCATTCTCTACCACTACCTCACAGGATGGTGTATCCAGGTTGGCTTCTACTCCCAAGTAACAAGTGACAGGACAGGAGAAAATGGTCTTAAGTCGTGCCAGGGGAGGTTCAAGTTGGATATTAGGAAAAAATTCGTCACAGAAAGGGTTGTAAAGCATAGAAACAAGATGCACAGGGAAGTGGTGGAAGTGTTCAGAAAATGAGCAGATGTGGTACTTTGTGATACGGTTTAGTAGACATGGTGGTATTCAATTAAAGATTGGACTTGATGGTCTTGGAGGTATCTTCCAACTTTAATGATGCCATGATTCTATAATTCTATGGTGTTATAAAGAATACACCTCTTAAGATGTAGTTACACTGCATGTTGTCTTACAAGAGTATTGCTGCTTCTGGCCATGGATTACTGCTCTCACTTTGCTTGTGCATAGAAATTAGTATAAGAAATAATGTGAACCATCTGAATAAAACATTATCTTTCAGCAGTACTGATCCTGTAATTTGTATCACTTCAGCGACCTTGCATTCAGTGCTTTGTACAGTGCTGCTACAGTTGTTTACCTAGAGGACGAGCAGTGAGAAACAGTCAAGAATGGCAAAGGGAGGCGCAGGAATTTTTAAGCCAATTTTCCTTTTGAAAAAAATCTTTAAGCGAGCTCAGGGCTGGCTTTGGGACTATGAGGGTGATAAACTGTCATGGTTTGTTGCTTACACACTCCTGTTGGGTCATATATCATGGCATAAGAGCAATTACAGGGTTCCTGTTGCTTCAGAGGGAAACCTTGTATTTTCTGACCATTATAAAATAATAGACATGGTTTTCCTGAAAGTTAAAGGGCTTTATGAAGACTGGTAGGTTGTAATTATTCTTGGACAGTTCTGTTAGCCATCTCTTCTTCATTTTTCTTTGGGCATTGGGGGATCAATAGCTGGGCTGCCCGGGCTCCTTTGGATGCAGCCCAGGACACAATTGGCTTTCTGGGCTATGAGCACTCACTGCTGGCTCACATTCAGTTTTTTATCAGCCATCACCCCTAATTCCTACACAAAGCTGCTCTCAATGAACCCTGGGTGAAATTTTCAGCACTTTTGGATGCATTTTAATTTTCTCTGAGCAGTATAGGTTTGCACTGATGGCCAAGAGCTACCAAGGGCAGATGATCTTGCTCCTCTCTATAGTCTTTAGTGTGTTGCAAATCCCAGATTTTTTTAATCTACATTGAACTTCCAGAGCTACACCAAACAAGTAAAAGGAGGGAGCAGATATCCTACCATCACTTCTTCTGAAGATTTCAGCTGCATAAAAATTTGCAAATTCTTGTACAAAAGAAGGTTTAGAGATTAGGAAGTGCCAGTTTAAAACAGAAACGTATAATAAAGTGTGCAGTATTAAATAGAACTTTACTCCTGTTGTTCAATACTCCCTCAGAGTGACAGAATAGGGTTGTTTCTGTCTCTCATTCACTGAACATTCTGCATTTATCTACTTATAGAATAAGTGTTTATTTTATACTCTACACTACTAACCTTGTTTTGCTTATGTTTTTTTAACCATTTAAACCAAAATGATGTCATGTGATCATTGACTGCACATGATTCCTTGAGTTAACAGGAGAAATGATGTAGTTGAGCTGTAATTACGCAAATATTAGCATCATTCTAAGTAACTTGTATTTAACTAATTTTAAAAATGAGGAAGCAGCATGACTGCTTTGCTGAAATTCTTAACCTATCAAATAATGTAAGGAAGGGCACAAACAGCTACCATACTCATAACCCTGGTTTTATGGATGAGAGCCCAGGTGAAGAGGGAAGCCAATGCCAGGTACCAAACCAAGCAGACCCAGCTGTCCCACTGCTCCATACATGTGTTTCCACAGTGGAAAATTCCATGTCTTTTATTTTTTTCTGATGCTGAGTTTAATTACATGCTTTAGCTCTTAATGACACTAATTCAGTGTAACTATCTGACACTGACTTCATGATGGCCATTTATATCACTGACTGCAATGAAGACTATCATCAGCTAAATTGTAAAGCATTAAAATGAACTCCTGAATTATTTAATGAATTTATTGTTTTAATGTGAACCATGGTTTTCCTACATGAGCAGCAGCTAGTTTCTCTAGTTTCTGCTTGTACTCAATCTTTTGGGGAGGAAGGACAGCTGGGAGGTGTGAGGGGTTGGCCTTGGCTGGACACCAAGTGCTCCCCAAAACTGTTCCATCACTCTCCTCCTCAACTGGACAGGGAAGAGAATATATAGTGAGAGGCTTTCAGGTTGAGAGATCACTCACAAATTATCATCACTGACAAGCCAGATTAAACTGAGGAAAGTTCATTTAATTTATTGACATACCAGAGTAGGGAAGTGAGAAATAAAACCAAGTCTTCCCTCATCTCTCTCTTGCTCCCTGGGTTCAGCTTCACTTCTGATTTCTCTTCCTCCTCCCCTCCTCAGCGGTGTAGAAGGATGGGGAATTAGGTCTGCAGTCAGTTTGTCACACATTGTCTCTGCTGGTGCGTGCTCCTCATGAGGAGGACTCACATTTTCCAGTGTGGGCAGTGGAACCTCTGCTCTGGTACCTGAAGCACGTTCTCTCTCCATCTGCACTGACCTTGGGGCCTGCAGGGCTATTCCTCACACACACTCTCAGTCCTTCCTTATCTGCCTACAATTGCTGCTGAAGAGTAACTTTTTTCCCTTCTTAAATCTGTTATCCCTGAGCACTACCACTATTGCTGATGGTTTACCTTGGCCAGCAGTGGCTCTGCCTTAGATCCAGTTGGCATTGGCTCTGTTGGACACCCAGAAAGCTTCTGGCAGCTTCTCACATAACAATAGTGGGGTGCTCCCCCACAGCCCCCTGCTCCAGTTCCCAAAGCCTAGCCATGCAAATCCAGTGCAGGTGGGCAGTTTTAGTGAAGGGGAGCAGGTGGAGGTACAACATTTTGGGACGATGGTCCTGCCTAAAGTAATGCTCAGAACTACTCTCCAGGGCACTGGTCACAGCGCCAGGACTGTCAGAGCTCACACAGTGTTGGACAAAGCTCTCAGAGTCACAGGGTGGGTCATGCTGGAAGGCACTACCTGGTCCAACCTCCCTGGTCAAGCAGGATGATCCAGAGCACATGGCACAGGATTGTGTCCAGATGGTTCTGGAATCTCTCTCTCCAGTGAGGAAACATGGTGAGGAAACATGGTGTGATTCCACAACCTCTGTCTCATGCACATGGTGGTGAGATTCCTGGGGTTGTCCTGTGCAGGGCCAGGAGCTGGATTGCAATCACAGTCACAGATTCACAGAATGCCTTGGATGGGAAAGGACCTTGAAGATCATCTCCTTTCAACCCCTTGCCATGGGCAGGGACACCTTCCACTAGACCAGGTTGCTCCAAGCCCCATCCAACCTGGCTATGAACACTTCCAGGGATGAGGCAGCCGCAGCTTCTCTGAGCAACCTGTGCCAGGGCCTCACCACCCTCACAGGGAAGAATTTTTTACCTTATATATAATCTAAACCTACTCTCTTTCAATTGAGGCCGTTTTCCCTTTTTCTCTCACTACAAGCTCTGGTAAATAGTCTTGCCTCTTTTTTCTGTAAGTTTTCTTCAGGTGCTGAAAGGCTGCCCTAAAACTTTCTCTGTTCCAGGCTGAACAATGCCAATTCTCTCATCCTTTGCTCACAGCAGAGCTGCTCCATCCCTCTGATGCCCTCGGTGCCTGCTCTGGGCTGGCTCCAGCAGGTCCCTGTCCTTGCTGTGCTGGAGCCCAGAGCTGGATGCAGCCCTGCAGGTGGGGTCTGAGCAGAGCGGGGCACAGGGGCAGAATCCCCTCCCTGCCCTGCTGCCCACGGGGCTCTGGATGCAGCCCAGCACTCGGGGGGTTCTGGGCTCCCAGAGCACACAGCTGGGGCATGTCCAGCCTCTCACCCACCAGGACGAGACCCTCCGATGATGGTTGCGGGTCCCTTCCAACACAGAATACATTCAGTGGCTCAGAGTCGTGCCGGGCCCGCCGAAGGGAGCCAGGCCCAGGAGGCTCCTGCCGCCCTGCGGCCGCGCGCGGAGCGGCGGCGGAACCGCGCGGCTGCTGCCGCTGTTTCCGGCGGAGCCCGGGGAGGAGGCACCGGGCCCAGAGAGCATGGCGGGGCCCTGGGCCGGCCGCGGGCTGCGGGCCGGGAGCCGTGAGTGCGGGAGGGAGCCGTGAGTGCGGGAGGGAGCCGGGACTGCGGGAGGGAGCCGGGAGCCGTGAGTGTGGGGCCCAGGTGAGCTCGGGCTCGTACTGCGGCGGTGCTTTCAGGGGCTGAGGTGCCCTTATTAGGCCGCGGGGGAGTTGGCCTGTCTGAGGGAAGGGGCTTTGCAGCCAGGGAGCAACATTAACCTTTGCATAGAGCCGCAGAGTAATTGGGGTTGGAAGGGACTTCTGGAGATCATCCAGTCCAAGCCCCCTGCCAGGGCAGGGCCACCTGCAGCAGGTGACAGAGGAACGTGTCCAGGTGGATTTGGAATGTCTCCAGGGAGAGCGACTCCACACCCTCCCAGAGCAGCCGATTCCAGTGCTCTGCCCCCTCCATGGAAATAAGTTCTTCCTTAATGTTGAAGTGAAGCTTATGTTTTAGTTTATGGCCATTTCTGGTCACCACTGAAAGGAGTCTGGCACAAACCTCTTGGGACCTGCCTTTGAGATATTTATATGCATTATTGAGATCTCCTCTCAGTCTCCTTTTCAAACTAAACAGCCCAGCTCCCGCGATCTCTTCTCATAAGAGAGATGCTCGAGACCCCTCATCATCTTTTTGACCCCTTTTGTTGCCTCAGTCTCCTGTTGTGACTTTCTGCAGGCAGTGCAGGGGCCCAGTGTAGTCGCTTGCTGGAGCTGCAGAAGTGCTGCCTTGTATATATTGAGACGGACAGGTGGGTGATCGATAGTGTTGTAGAAAACTTAGACCTTACAAAGAGGCTTTGAAAACTCGGAATGGGTCACAGAATGGTTGGAAGGGACCACAGTGGGTCATGTAGTCCAACCTCTGCTCAAGTAGGATCATCCCAGAGCACATGGTACAGGATTGCGTTCAGATGGTTCTGAAATATCTCCAGTTAGGGAGACTCCACACCCTCTCTGAGCAATCTATTCAAGTGCTTGGTCACTGTACAGGAAAGTTCTTCCTCATGTTCAGGTGGAACTTCTGTGCATCCATTTCTGCTCCTTGCTTCTTGTCCCATTGCTGGGCACCACTGAGCAGAGCCTGGTCCATGGGATGCTCTGCTGCACCCACCCCAGAATTGCTTAGTCCACAGGGTTGTTGCTCACTCAGTGTCTCTCCTGTCACCAGGGCACATCTCCACACCAGCTTTCTCTCGGCTGACACCTGATGAGGTGGTTCGGATGCGAAATGAGCTCTTCACCAAAGAGAAAGAGAGACAATTGTCTCTTCACCCACGGATTGAGAAAATTGAAGTAAAATACACTGGGAAGTTGCACTCTGGCAGTGTGTTTGTCATGAACAAGGCTCTGTCTACACCATACAACTGTGCCATGCGTAAGTGGATGGAATTCTAAACTAGCCCCTCATGGTGAATGCTGTGCTGCCAATTGAAATAGAAACAGTTAATTTTTGGAGGCTCTTTTCACAGTTCATCCTTCCAAGTCATTTACAAATATGAAACTTGAAGTTGTTACAAATACAGCAGTCTGAGCTGCTGATCCTGAGAAATATGGTAACTAATACTTTAGGATTTTTTTACTTTCTTTAGATTTAAGTGAATGGCACTGCAAGAACTCTGTTCTGGCTTATGTGGATGGTGAAATCTGGGACATGTACAGACCCCTGACCAAATCGTGTGAAATTCGGTTCCTTACCTTCAAAGATGAAGATCCAGAGGAGGTAAACAAGGTAAGTTATTGTTCCATTGTAGGTGACCCTGGTTCTTTGTACCTTGTCTCATTGCAGGTGGCCCTGATTACGACCACTTGATTCTATGTGCACCTTTCAGTTCCATGCCTGTGTGCTTCCTTGAACTTTGTTGTCATTAAAGTTCAGATATTTTAATGTCATTTTTAATGGTGCATCTTGGCTATCATTAGCTGGACCAGTATGTGGGCTTGGTGAATTGTTGGCTTTCCTTTCAATTGCTGTATTATTCTATGATTTCAGATTTAAATATCTCCAGGGTTACATCTGGCTTTTGATTTTTTTTAATTTGATTCTGTTTGTATCTCCGAATAGATGTTTAAATGCTAAAGAAAGTAATCACGGAATTGTGGAAAAGCTTGGGTTGGAAGGGACATTAGAAACTCATCCAGTTCCATCCCCTGCCATGGAGAGGGACATCTTTCTGTAGACCAGGTTACTCATAGCCCTGTCCAACCCTTCGAGCAGTGGATTGCTTTGGTTGTCAGCTAGGTTTATGCATCATCCATTTAAGTTTTGGGTTTTGGGTTTTTTTTTTTAATGATTAGCTCCTAGGCAATAAATCTATGTTCTGAAATTCTCTTTGCAGGCATACTGGCGTTCCTGTGCCATGATCATGGCGTGTGTGCTAAAGCGAGCGTTCAAGGATGAATACTCAGTCAACCTGGTTAGAGCTCCAGAAGTGCCAGGTGATAAAAGAGTTTTATATTGATTGTCTTTTGCTGCTTCTCAAGTGAGTGTTTAATAACCAAGCTTGGAAAAAAATCAGAGGCTCTTTTTCCAATGATTGGTGGTGCTTAACACTGATAGGTGTGTTACATGCTGTTGTAGTTGCCTTTAATTTTTAATAACCACAATAAAAACAGTTTTGTTATCAACATTCAGAAAATTGCTCTGTGTGGTTTCAGACCACTTAGGATTTCATAGCTGAAATGAGTAACTAAACCTCTGTATTGTGAAATGACATGAGCAAGGTTTCTAGACGTGATGCAACATGTTTCTGTGGAATTTGCTCTAATAACTGCATAACCTTGTCCAGCACTTGAGTTACTAAAAATGACAATGTCTACACCAAATTGGAGGACTATTGACGTACAAACAAGCTTAGTAGCAACTTCTGCTCATCTGTGAACTGATTTAAGTTTTAGGAAAGTGAGCAAATGCACAAGAGAAGAGGTTGTTTCAATAACAAAAACCTGCATAATTATGCATTTAATATATGAGAAGGTTGGTTGGTGGTCATGTAGAGTGCTATAACTGCTTCTCTTTTTAGCAATTTTAGCATTTAGCATTGTGATTGATAAGCACAGATAAATATTTCAGTTCTACCAGAATTTGGAATAATCTTGGATATACTCAGCCTTCTCATTATATTGCGTGTATAGAAATAGCGTGATCTTACTGGGTTCATAGATTTGATTTCTAAATAGCCATAACTCAATATACAAAGAAAAGTGTTCTAACAACTGTCAGAGAAAATTGTGTTGCCTTTACCAGAAATTTGTGTCATGGATAAACAGCTCTAATATTGTCTGATTTCTCTGTGCAAGAAATTGCTCTTTATAATTTAATAGCTCACATTTATTGTATGAGGCATACGATTGAAAAATGGTGAAGTATTTTTAAAGTGAGTGGTTTTGTTTTTTCTCTGCAGTGTTAGATGCAGTTCTGTGAAGCAGTGTATTTTTCCCCTCTTTATGGGGGTTCTGTTATACTGATACTGCATTAAAACTCCTTTCAAATTACTTTCTCATTCAGTGAAACAAAATAAAAACAACACAAGTTCAATCTGTCATTTTACAATATAATCAGAGATGAAAACTTTTGTTTTATGATTAATTTCTAGAGATAATTCTGTTTTTCTTTTTCTTCTCATTCATTTTGTTGTAAGAATATAGTATGATTGTGAAATACATACTTTGTTACAAACACAAATGTTTTGATTTTTGGATTGGAATTGCAGTGATCTCTGGAGCTTTCTGTTATGATGTAGTTTTGGACAATAAACTGGATGACTGGAAACCAACAAAGGTAAGCACTTTTCGAACTTAAACCCAAAATGTTCTATAGCTTGTGTTCTTGTCCAATTGTTCTTTCTTAATAAGGGAGAAGGGACAGAGCTTTTTTTCCCTTTTTGTTTGTGCACGTTTGGAGTAGTCTTTGGGAGCTGATCTCTGCGTTTACCACACACTGGTGCTGTGGCAGAGTGCTCTCAGATTTCCTTTCAAAAATAAACCTTGTGCTGTCTTCCACATGCTTTCAGGCTTTAGGTCTGTGGAGCTAGAGAAAATTCTAGTCTGAAGTACAAGTTCAGAAACAGCTGATAGGGCCATTGGCACCTCAGTGCCATTTTTGTTACTGTACAGACCTGTTCCTCCTCAGCTGCTCTTGCCTGGTAATGTAGATGCAGCCACAGTCTTTGTGTGAGTAGAGTCTGTGAAAATGGAAGTGTGTATAAGGCATATTTTCTGGTGGTTTACAGCAGAATCAGTTTGTTGTTGATAAAATCTGTGAGCACATTCAGCTGTAGCTCTACTTAACAGCTTGCTTATATTTAATGCTCTGCAGTAAATCTAATAATCTGAATACTCTAAATCTCAGAACCATTTGAGATCACAATTTTTTTACCCATTTGGTGCCCATTCTTGTTCTCCTGCCCAAAAACTATCAGAGGTGTGTATGGATAGCAAAGCAATATTGGTACAATGCAGAATTTTTCTTCAATATGATCTTGTAGCTGAAGTAATTTAGTTAGAAATATTTTCTACATGACATTTTAAATGTAATTTCACCTCATAACAATTTCTTATTTATGAGTAAATCTGAATTATGCAGAACCTTAGATTCTGGTCCAAGGTGACCAATTTTTATTTATTAAATATTCAGTACCTTTTTTTTTTTTTTGCTTTTGTCTATCACAATAGAACTTATTTGTAGGTGAAGACACCACTCTGAGAAACAAGATATATAGATGAATATTTAACAGTAGGAAGACTGTGTATGTAGTACCATGTAGGGAAAACCTGGGCAGTTTAATTAATATATATTGTTTCTGATGGACAAATGCCTATTGATTTGACTGGGCATTGAATCTGTCCATTGAAACAGTGATGATCTGTAGTGCTCTAATGATAATAATAAGACACTCCTACAATAAAATTGCTATATTTGGGATTTGTAGTAGATGATCTTTGTTGCTTTGACTAATATTTAGTGTTTGCTGTGCTTTATCTGTTTGCTACAGCTGTGAAAAGGTGGTTACACTTTTTATGCCCTTTTTTTAGGACAACTTCTGTTCTCTTACAAGAGATGCCAAAAAGCTAATCCATCAAGACCTGCCGTTTGAAACGCTGCATGTTGAAGCAAAAGTAGCACGTGAAATGTTTCAGCATAATATGTGAGTGTGTGAATTTGCCTTTCTTTCAAAGAGGCAATTAGAAATCAAGTCAACTCTCTGCTTGGTTTTATAAATCTAAAATAAGATGTGACAGGTGAAGTAAGAAGGTACTTCTTCCACTGCTCTAAATGAGCCTGCCTCCATTCTCTTTCCACCAACTTACCTACACCAACTGACTTGGTTCTTACTGTTCTCTCCAGAGGCCAGCAACAGGCACCTTTACTGGATGTAGTTTTGTGACAAACTGAAGGACTGAGACCTTTTGTTCACTAGCGAGCTTCAAGATTCCACTGATATTAAATTGAAACTCTGATGGTGTTAACCATTTAAAGAAATGTACATTTATTGTGTCCTGGTGTCTTAAAATGAAGATTTGATGAAATGCAGTTTTTGAGCTCTGCAGGGGGAAAATCGGTAAAATACTTTGATCTGTGCTGTAAAAAAAGATTTGATCGAAATCTCCTGTCTTTGCTGAAAAAAATACTTCAGCAATGTTTCTGATCCACAGCTTTTTGGCAGCTGGAGAGATCTTGGGGGAAAATGATAAATAATTTAGCGTTTTATGAAACAAAATTAAACTACGATGAAGCTTAAGTTTCAAAGTGGCAAATTTTTTGGCTTAATGTTGAAGGTGATTTTAATATAACATATGGATCATCATCTCCACTTTGTTGGCTGCATTGGCAGCAGGTGGGAGCTGACTTTTGAATACCT
Organism: Acridotheres tristis; assembly: GCA_037013685.1. Classification (NCBI taxonomy): domain Eukaryota; kingdom Metazoa; phylum Chordata; class Aves; order Passeriformes; family Sturnidae; genus Acridotheres; species Acridotheres tristis. The sequence goes on along the minus strand of CM072884.1, from coordinate 14,161,283 downwards.
AGATATTGTGTATAGAAAGCACAGAGAAAAGAGCTGTTGAGGGCTACACATTGCATAAAATCAGTTTAGGTTGTCTCATGGTGTCTTTTAGTCTTACAGGTGACCTGAAAGACTCTTATTTGTAGTAGTAGGTCCATTGTATCTTTCTGAATGAAACTCTGCTGTGGGAGCATGGCTCTCCTATAAAATATGCACAGAATAGACTGGAATAGGTATTCCAATGGGAAGGGACCTACAACAACCACCTACTCTGATGATTGCATTATTTTTGAAGTGCCTTTCAGTAGTGCTCAGTAAAATCTCTACTTTTTTCATGAACTGAGGTTAACTAACAGGTCTGTTAATTAAGCATGTCAATATGTGTTTTCATTAGGAATTTCAGCCAGTCTCAAAGCTCACATAAATACAAGCATGATTTTTAGGAATTTTAAAGGAATTAAATTAATTTCTGAAGTATTCTTATAAGAACTACGTGTTAGAAGTGAGGGTTTTTGAAACAATTTTTTTTCTTGTCCAGATACAAAATGGAGATGATAGAAAGAAAAGCTTCTCAGAATAGGGAAGGAATTGTGCCGTTACATAGGTAAGCAAAACTGAACTCCCATTCTGTAATGACTTACTGGAATATTTGAGTATATTGCAAGTACTCTCTGCAAGTGAGAAGAGCAAGTTGCTTGTGATGGTTTTAAATTTGAAGATCACTTGTATTCACTGCTGTCTGTGGTCTGTCTTAAGTCGCTTGGTGTGCTTTGTTTGCTGGTTTACTTAATACAGCCATTATTTTGTGATACTATGTGTTACTATGTTTCTATTTCTTTCTAAGTTTTTGGTGGTAAGTGCCAGAAAAGTCTTACTGCTTTCAGTACATTTACATGAAAACTAAGTAAATCTCCATAGAGCTTGACAGGCTAAATAAAATGCAAACCAAATGCTGGTTTGAAGAGTTAGCGTTGTATAAGGGATTTTTCTTTCAAAGTTGTCAATATCTTCCTAACTTGCAAGCTACTGTTTAGTAGTGGTGGAGATGAGACTATATATATTGTATCTCTATTTATATTGTATCTCAGGCAATTCTCTATCTTAGGCTATTCAGTTTTGTAGATGTCTAAAGAGTTCCTACTTTGTTTTTGTGGTCCACGTCTGTCTAAAGGACTGGATGTCTTTGCAGTGGTGGTTCTTGACATTTTAGAACAATGTGTCATTCTTTCCTTCTTCCCACTCTGATTTGCTCAATAAAGGGGAAAATGGGCTTACCTATTGCTTTCTGGGACAGGTTCATTCTCAGTATTTCTTTGCTGTACTGTGCTGTCTCTCTTTTCTTAATTGATTTGCAGTTTTCCAAGAACTGGAAAGGGAAATAACTGTGCAGGTTGTAAACACTGTACTGTGGAAAACAGGCGATCTTGGAGATAAATCTTTTTCTGGTGAATGACAGTTATTCCAGTTTTAGAGCCAACGTGGCATCAAAGATTTTTTAAACCTAAGGTCCTTTCCTAGATTGAGGTTTAAATTTCCTTAGTTCATTTAGGAAAATTGTGTGACCTATAATTTTTGGTTTAGGAAACTTAAAAATTCTGAGCTGGAGATTTGTTTAGGGATTTATGTGGATTTTCTTTCTGCTGATTGGAATTTGCTAATCAAAGTTAAAACCTAATCTCCTTTTATTTCACTGCAAATATGTTTGATACATAAGCTGGGGATCTTTTTTGTCCCTCTAGGTTTGGTGACTTTGTAGACGTTAGTGAAGGTCCTCATATTCCAAGGACAAGTTTCTGTTTCCAGTATGAGATAACAGCAGCCCATAATCTTCGGACTGACCAGTCTGGATTGATAAGGAGATTCCAGGGTGTGTCTTTGCCAGTCCATTTGAAGGTAAGTAATCAATTTTGCACAGATTTTCTTCTTTAAGTTAGAGCATTTTGCCTATGTTCCCATCTTTATTAGGTGCTGTGTTGGTGGCTAAATGGAATTCATAGTTGAGTGCCCCTGATGATGACTGTGTTGGATATTTGGGGTTCATTTACCTGAAACTGTTTTGTGTTGTGGATGTGCAGTCAGAACTAGAAAAGTTTGAATGGGAAGGCCCATGATATTATTTTTCAGTATGGGAAGTGTTGTTTTGCTTGTATAATTTCTGCGTGGACATTTCATTCTGCTTGTCGAAGTTGTGTATGCCAGTCTTCTGACATCAAGGCTACTGATAATGCTTAAAAGAGCAGAACTTTGTATTTATACTCATGATAAATATACCATTCAAAGAATTTCATGACACCAAAGTAAAATGTAGCAACAACAAAAAAAAGTCCTAGCTCTAATGAATCTTAAACAAAGGCTTTGCAGAACTGAAGGTGGAGGCAGGAGTCTTTATTGCCATTCCTGTTGACTTACATGATTTTGACCTTGTGGTCTAGCATGTGTGCTATTATCTTAGCTGGAAAAGTTTTCAAGGGTTCCTCAGCTCATCTCTACGTTTCCTTCCTAAGCATAATTCCCATTTTTGCCAATTAACGCCTCAAGGATTCCACACAGTGGATGAATCATAGAACCATGGAATGGTTTGGGTTAGAAGGGACCTTAAAATTCATGCAGTTCCAATTCCCCTTCAATGACCAGGTTGCTCAGAGCTTCATTCAGTCTGGCCATGAACAGTCTCAGGGATGGGGCATATGATGGATGGACATTTATTCAAGTCTCCCACATAAATATGGGCAAATTGGACACCAAAATTTTAAGTTGTGGCATTTGAACTGGCCATTATTATGGTTTTGTGCCATCATTTCTCTCCATTTGTCAGAATCTATTCTATGTTAAGATTCTTTTTTACCTCTGTTAACATCATTTAATGACTTTTCACACAGGCTCACCACACTGTGTGGCACAAACTGCTGGAAAGATCAAAGAGGCTGGTAAGTCTCACTAGTGGTGAAGTACAGGTTACCAAACTCAAAGGTATCTTCTGATTGAGGACGGTTTGAATGATTAGAGGTAGGTAGTATACTCAAGGACATATCTTTAGCAATGGAAATATTCACAGGTGAATGGAAATCAGAAATCTGTTTGTTTATTAGAGGACATGGTAGCACTGCTTCTGAGGTCTTTTATTAAAATGCATTGTGCCATTAAAAAAAAATCATATACTATTTGATTTCAGAGCCTTCAGATCAATAATTCTACTTACTTGTTTGGCAAGACACAGGAAAAAAAGTACTTCATGTCTTCTGAAGCTTTTTAGCCAAGGATATGTTCTGAGCCTGCGCATCTTCCCTAAACTTAGTTTGAATATTCTTGTCCTTCAGGTTCTTTAATTTTGGAGAAATAATAGTCTTTGTAGGTTGTCCTTTCTTGTTACACTGACAGTGTGAGGGGAGGATTTTCAGGATCAAGGAGAGTGAAATAATCTTTAAAAATATAACAAAATTGATATCTCTCTGCAGGTCAATGAAGAAGAATATTTGGAGGCAGCAGCCCAATGTCCTGAGGCAAAAGATGGAACTGAAGAAGGAAAATCTGTATCAATTTAAATTAAGTTGAACCTCTAAATGTACATAATAAAATGTGTATTTTTACATGACTTGTTTGTGACTCATACAAAAATGTCTTGGATAATTGATTTGAATTGTGTGACCTAAATCATAGATAAGTTTAGACACGAGATGTTTCAGTCCACTTTAAAGATTTCCTTAATGAAATAAAGGGCAGGGGAAGGGAAGATAATTTTTTATCTGCAGTAACTTGCAAGTTGCCCCTGTCCTTACCTTGACAATGGTAATTTCATGTGTCCATCCATATGTTTTTGCCTACTGCAGCTGAAAGTTGAGACAAATAGTATCCTAAAAAGATACTCTTAAAGGTATGTAAAAGTGTATTTTTCCATTGCTTTACCAATACGAAAATAGCAGAATGTAAAACCCTGAAAGTTCTTGGGGAGTTGAATGATTTCTTTCTGCTGCACAAGTGCAGCTAAAGATCATTTTCCAGAATAATACCAAGAATGTAGTTCATTACTTGCATCCTCAGTGTAGTAATATATCATTTTCTGTCTCTGGTATTTAAATATGGTGACTTGAATTAAATTTCACAAGGGGGTTTTGTTAGATGATGTTTTCTGACATTTCATGTTTTCATCTCTAGCTCATTAGAACTGTTTACATTATACCAGAGGAAATACTTTTTGAAGTGCAAATATTTTCTCTTGAGTTTTATCCCAATTATTTTTACCATTAACTGCATCACATGGTTCCTAATCAGTTGACACTACAGTTTTGTGAGAGCAGAGTAGTAGTTCAGTAAAATACATTTAGGTATAACCCATATCTTCTCAGGATGCTTGGAAAACTGATGGGGTTTTTTCCTCTTGATTTAATGTTTCAGAGACTTTTTATAATGGTATCGGATGCTTATTTTTTAAAATAAGATTGTTGATTCAAAGTTTACCTTCAAAGTACACATATGCATTTACACATTCTATATATTTTTATTAAATTGAACTTGCCACAGTGTACTTTATCTTTGAGCCTGTTCTGGTGCTGTTGAAGAAGCAGGCATTGGTTCCTGTCTTCAGAAACACAAACATTTACTGTTTTGTGTTGTTTTGTTGTGGTTTTAGTTTTGCTTGTTTGGTTGGTTGATTTTTGTTTGTTATTTAATGCACTACTTGCCATCTTTGGTTAACCCAAGACTGGTGAAATCTTACCATCTGAATTTTGGGATGCCATCCAGGTGGCCTGTTTTGAATCTTAAGCTTGTTCTATTACAACCCAGAGAGGCCCCTGATGTCTGCTTGCTGTTTTGGATATCCAGAATTTCTCCTGGATTCCACCAGCTGCAGAGGAAGGTGAGAGTGCTGCTGTCCCTTAGGAATATACCTTTTTTAACCCCAGCTAGAATTTCAGAGCTTTTCTCGTATGTTCCTTTCTGGGGGGCTGGGGAGAGGGTTTTTTTGTTTGTTATGTTTGGGGTATAAGATTTTTTGGTTGGAGGAGCAGGTAAGTCGCCCCACAGGTGAGTCCCCACAAAAGGGACTTTTGCAAGTGCACAACAATACTGAAAATGCTGTTGAGGTCTGTAGCAGACCCTTCCCTGGAGGTCTGTGCATAAAAAGGTGAAAGCTCAAACTTCTACAGAACTCTGCTAATCTCACACCTTGACTTCCATGGGGTCCAGAAGACAGGTCTTCCTTAGGGAGAGATGCAGCTGGAGGGTGTCTTTGAAAAGCACCAGAATTCTCAGTGAGCCCTGCAACAGTTAAGAGAACTGGGCAATAATGTTCATTTCTTTCTCACCATAGCACATTTTGAAATGGGAATGTAGATTCAAGGCTGTTCTGCCTAAATGGGATTCAGAGCCACATGTGCAGGGAAGAACATCTGTTTTTTGGGAGGGATGGCTCATACGGTATTTTGGGTACTCCCTGCCTGATCTGTGTTTAGTGATGTCAGTGTTAGGTAAGTCCTGACCGTTTCTTGGATGAGTGTGAGAACAAATGGAAGCAGTGCTCAGTTCCCCTGGCAGCCACAGAGCAGCAGGGAGGTACGACCCTGAACCCAAGGCCATTTATTTTACCATTGACTGTTGGTGCATAAAATGCTGAAATTGTCTGCTGAGAGGGCTGTTGCAGCAGCTGGCTTAGAGTGATGCTTCCTTTCTCTTTTTGACTTAGGTTTTCTGAACTTCAGCTGAACTTCAGGGTGGTTCCACCCTGGCTGGCTCTTTGGGGCTCTGCTCCAACACATACCTGCAACTATCACTGTATATCAAACTTAAAGCTGTGGGGTTATATAAAATACCAAAATGGGTATGGCAAAGCTCTGGCTGAGTGTGGATTCTGGACGTCTGTGCACTCTCCTGCCTACTCTGGGGCCTGGCCCAATCTTCTTCATTGGAAATAGTCAGAAGAGACTGTCATTGATCAGTTCAAAAAGAGACAAGAAAATTGACGTTATTTTCTATACTGAACACTACAGTAAACTGCAGGGATTAGGAGTGGATAGATGGGCAAAAGACTGCAGAATTTAGCCAGTTCCCTTTCTTGGCTATTTCTTTTTATTAAATTTATGTTTGTAAAGAGACGATTTTTACTTAGCTAAAGAACTGCAGAACCAGTTAAGCTAAGGAAGAATCTAGGAGGACACACTGCTGCAAAATGGAGAAAGAGGAGGGCAGGGTCACTTGAGCCAACATATATGAGCAGAAGATGATACTGGCTAAATTCTGACAAGGAATAAATAAGATTTTTTTTAATGGTAAAAGTGGTAAGACACTGGAATGTGTTTTTTAGAGACTTGTGAGTACCTCAGCCTTGGAAATGGAGCTTGGTGCATGCTGGACTAGTGGAAAATGTCCCTGCCTGTGGCAGGGGTGTTGGGACAAGATGATCTCTAAGGGCTCCTCGAACCCAGCTCATTCCAGGATTTTATGATGGGAAAAAGCAGGAACTGAAGAATTCTTCCTTGTTGCACATCTCAGTAGTAGCTTCATGGCTTCTCACAGTTGTTCCTTCTTCTGCATCTTGTTTGGAAAAGTTGAAAGTTTTGATTTTTTTCCTTTTGTTTACTTATTTTATAAAAAAAAATAAAACCCTGTATTAAGGTTAAAACTACAAGGTGTCTTGATCCTAAGAGGTGGCAGTTGGAAGGTTGAGCAGTTCCAGTTGACACATATAACCAACTGAGAAGTTTTTTTTCCCAAAGAAATATTCTATATTTCATGTTATCATGGATTTTGGAGATAGAAAAGGCAATTAAGATATAGTAGGGCCTATTTTGTAACACAAGGAATTAAATGCTAAGAAAGAGTTATTTTGTTCTTACCAGGCAGTAAAGGTCTTCCCTGGGAAATTGAACACATGCAAGTGGTGAAAACACCCAATCATCAGTAGACATCGAGTCCTTTCATGGCAGCAGCCAGAACAATTTTCCCTGTCTATTTTAACTTCTGGCAAGGAGTAATCTTCTACTGCTTTTTGGTAAACTATCTAGCACTATCCCACTCAGTGCAGTACTTTGTTATATTTGAAGCCAGTGAAATTGCTACATTTATTTTATTAGTTTTTACAGACACAGGAACTTGGCAGCATAAAGGCATTTGATGGGAAGAGTTGACAGTGGGTATTTCTTGAAGAACAACAACCATCTGAAAATGGTAATGCTATCATCCTGTGGTTTTTCACAAGACTTAACCCCAGTCATGGACAGCATTAACATTTTTCCAGAGTGAAAATAAAACCTATTATTTTAGTATCTGCTAATATAATACCCACAACCTAACTTTGTCTGCTTCTCTGGGGAATCAGCTATGCAGAAAGAATACACATAATTGGTCTAATATTGGACCATATTTATAATTGCTATCTATTTCTTAAGTTTGCAAGTTACTCACATTTTAAAGAGAGAAAATATGAGGGAACAAATACTTGATTTTTATGGCATGACTATGAATCAGGAGGGTGAGTGGAAAGATTTGTTTTTCTTCCTTGAGACACCTTCTATTGACATGTGTCTGTACAGGATAGATGCTCTAGGATCATCTTTGCTTCAGCAAACCGATGCTGCTGAATGTGGCCTCAAATGGACAGGGAAATCAAACTGAGCTTCAGTGTCACCCAAGAAATGAGATTTTCTCTCGACTCTCTTTTGACACAATTTTCTTCCTGCTTTTAAAGCTGTTTTCTCAGGAAAGTTAATAGGAGTATGCTTTTCTTTACCAAAATGTGCTGCACCACTTTGAGAATTCCCTCTCAGGGCTACAGCTCTGAATTTGGAAGGGATAAAAATGGCTTTTCCTTTTTGGTGGTTATGGCCCTCCAGCATCCTGGAGGAGTCACTTAACCTAGAGCCTGGTTTGGAAGGCATTTAGGCCGTGCAGCTGTTCTGTTTGAGTGTAAAAATCACATTCAGTGAGACTCTTTGTATAGGACACTTTTTTATGAGACCATTGATTTGAAAGTTTCTGTGATCTTGAGTGCTCTGTGATCATTCCTTGTATTGGGGATCCACAGGCAGAACACAGATAACAGAAAGATGTGTTTATATTGATACAGCACAAACATTAACCATATGTCTTAATTCATGGTGAGTACTTTGAGTTTTTTAGTTTTCCCTTTTGTTCTCCCAACAAATTAATGTTTCATAGCTAAACTATTCCCCAGGTGGATTTTAGTAAAGATAAGATAGAGTTTTTAGGACTGGCTCTGTCACTGAGGTTTTGTGACTGTGAATATTCAGGAACTATTTTCATCTTCCACAAAATAAATCTAACAATACTTTCCTGTTTCTCTACAATTTTCTAAAATTTCTAAAAGTTTGAAATGCACAGGTAATCCTAAAGTAAACTAAAGATGTTTTCATTTTCTCCTAATGACTCATTGGGCCATTTCTCCTAAGGAACTGGCAATGGAATCTCAAAGAAATATTTTCTGTCTGCTTTTCTCTTTCTTATAATAAAATTCTGTAGAACTTAATAGAAGTTTACATGCCAAAAGTTTAATCCATCATTTTTTCTTTCCTAAATAAAAATGAAGAAATGAAATATTTGTGTAGAAAAGAGCTAAAAAGTGATAAAGCAAAACCCAGGTTGTTGTGTTACAAATGTTACATATTCGACATCTTAGTAAGGACTTGCTAATGCACAAAGCTGGTATTTTTTTGCTGCTTTTCCAGACTCTATACGTAGCAATCATGCCTATATGCAGAACCACTTGTCTTTTTACACGTAGGGCAGAGGTTTTTCCCAGCACAGCACTGACTGATTCATGATTTCTGTTCTCCTCCCACAGCAACAGTTTGTTCTGTGTAAATTCTGGTAAGAGGCATGGTACAGTGTTAATGCTAACATGTAGGAGTCAGTCATAGGTAAAAACCCCTATCACGATTAGCATTAACAACATACAGCCAACAGAAGAACCCCAGAGGCTGGAGTATGAGACATAAAGAACTCAAAGCACTGGGTTTTCCCCTTGACATACCTAAAGAAAAAGAAGAAAAAAAATACATATCAAGAAATTGTGGCAGAGGGTGGAGAGACGTCAGAGAGAGAATTATTGTGGTTAAATACACAGGAACCATCTGCTGTACATTTCAACCCAGTCAAAGTTGCAATTGTTTTAGTTAGAGAGAGAGAAGCAGAGTGCGTTGAGCAGCAAGTGCATTGTGCTTGCTGTGAGCAGGAAAAATACGCATTGCAGCATGGTCTTGCTTAATTTTGCATCCCTTTAGATATCAGTTGATCTCCTAATATAAGCCTAGCTCCTCAAAACGTTTTAAACTCCCAAAACTCAAAACCCAAAATGACTTGATTTATTCTAATTTAACTAAGAAAAAGTGCCTCTCAGGAGAGCTGCCTCTTTAGCAGCATATGAGAAACAGAGCTAAAACACAATCATAGTTTCATCAGTATGCAAGGTTGACGATCAGGCAACAAATATTCCTTTGGATTCTGGTATAAATGAGCAGAAAGAAAACCTGTTGGACAGATTTAATTGTTGGTCTAGAATCCATAGGCAGGGCTCCTACACCCTCATACCAGTAGGTTAGAATGAGATTAATGAATATAATTGTGTTGAACTGTTTGCTAATTGCCTCATAATATTAACCAGTCCATTAACTGATGCTTTGACCATAAAATTAATGTGCTGAATCTTTTTGACCGAAGTTGAACACTTTTATACTTCTTTCAGCCAATTATCAGTTCTCCTCTGGAACAAACAAGGAGATACAGTTTTAGAAATCAGCAATTTCAAAAATCTGCAAAGAAATCACATAACGAAATAGAAATATATTCAGTAAAAGCAAGGATAGAGAATCATCATTATATATTAAACTACCAGATTTATTTTTACAATTTTCAGTTACTTACATCAGTAATAAGGGTTGAATTGTTGAGACAGTCTTTCCAAGCAGTTTTAAAAAGGCCTAAGTTATGCCCATTTAGTTCTCTGCTATGTATGTCTTGATTGAAATATATTTTTCTTTATCCATCCTTGTGAAATAAAGTATCAGCTCCCGTGCAGAGTTCATAAATAGTTGAATCTTGTTTGTTTTCTCTTTGGTTTCCCAGTAACCACTTAAAAAAACAACCACCTTTCTGTTGTTTAATCCAAAAGTAACAAGAAGGCCCCTATGAGAAATGAGACATTTTATATGAGGCAGTCTTGGAGATCTTTTTTTGTATGTAAATTTAAAGAAACTGATGTACTTTTATAACTTCCCTACTGTTACCAACACATGTTTTAAGAGGAAGTTAAAATGTCATAGTAAGAGTGTGATCTAATTTAGAGATTTTAGGGAAATTACCTTTCACTTTGTGCCACTCTAAATGAAACCAACCTCGTATGTGGCTGCAATATGTGAGTGGCTAGAAAAATTCCAAGGTGAATATAAAATTTTGGTAGGCAGAAAAAAAAGCAGTTTAGAAATTTCCAAACCTCAGGTTCAAAGTGATGATTCAGAGCTCTGGTAAGTGTTCAGAGTAAACTCCTACTGAAGCTGGGCAAAGAGAGCTGTGGTGTAAGATTTGCATTTGTGGGCAGTGAAGTGAACAGTTTTCAAACCTGTGATAAAATGTTGTGTGTCTGTTCGTGGCGTGTGTGTGTAGGGTGAGGGACACAGGCCAGGGGAGGAGGATAAAAGACCCAAGTTGAGGTATCAAGTTTTGGGTTACTTTTTGCTTTAGGAAGAAAGCTAACCAGTAATTCCTGTCAATAAAAGGCTATTGTCTTACCTAAATTCATTCTGCATTGAACCTTCTCTGAGCAGGGCTTTGAGTTTGGTGATCTTTAGAGAATCTTTTTAACCTAAATTATTCTTGAATTCAATTATTGTGCTTTTAATGTCTCTAAGTCCCTAAATCCTTATTCACCTGATGTCACCCAGTGGGAATGCATATGTATGAAGGGCTCAATGCAAAACATTAGTTTCTTTTGTGGAAACATTAAATTTGCCTTCATTAAGCTTTGGATAAGGATCACTTTAGACAGTAGGACAAGAGCTTTCATACCAAAAGCTTCTGTCACCTCCAAGTCTACTGCCCCTAGAATATTTGTAGAATATGTTTGTTAATTTGAACTCTCTCAAATGTATTCCAGGTTGCTATTCTTTGCACCAAACTCTAATTATTTCATGTCTTAAATGGGTTTTGCTAAAAAGCAAATGCTTTTATCTGTAGTTTGCAGCAGCCATTTGTGGGTAACAGTACTTCTCAGCCTGCCTGTGTTCAGACTTGGAGAAGGGATCGTTTTGAAACTGATCACTTGAATAATCTAATAATTGTTTCTCTAAAGAAGTTGAATGAGTGCTGTACTTGCCCATGCCGACTTCCAGCAGTATTGTTGAGCAGTGATAGAAGTCAGAGGCTTTAGGCAGCACTTGGTCTCTGCAGCTTTTCTCCAGAGCCAGCCCTTCCCAGCAAAAGGAGAAAATATGAGAATTTATTTGGGGGCTTTTCTACTGCCATGATCTTGGATTTTTGTAATAGAATAGTTTTGCCTAGGCTGCTATACTTGCATTTCAGCTTTGGATTTAAAAACTGCATAGCACCTCCAACACTGAAAACTGTTTGGCTTCTGTGTGCTAAAGGCAGAAATACAAATTATGCTTTATCAGGAAGTGGTGAGAAATGACACGTGTTTCCTCTTGCTGAACCTTTGTAACAGCCTTTTGTACAGCTGTCAGGTTTCCTTTACATGAACAAATACCTGTACTGCTCCTTGCTGTCTTCTCAAACAGCTCTAAACATGTGGCCTTGACATCAGTGGAAACAGTGACCATCTAATCACGTTTAAATATAATGAAATAAAACCCCCTGTTATTTCCCTTGCACCATTAATAAAGAAAAAGCTCATAAGATCAGGTGTGACTTTCCTCTTCCCTTTTCCAGCACTGTCCTTCTTCCCCTATAATCAGAATAAAACCTTTATCCTTCCTATCTTATCTGCTGACCTCTGGTCATTAGTTCCCATCCACTCATCTGCTTCTCTGTTCCTTCATCTGTTGCAGTGACCTCAGATAGTAGTGTGCTTTATTTTCATTTCCAGGCTTACATCTGCTGTGTATTTTTTCTTCATTTGCTGACTTCTATCTGCTTTCACTGCTACTGCCTCCATGGAAGCTGTCCAATTAAAAAGTCTGATTCCCTTCAGAAGTATCATCACAAGTGTAGTTCAAAGTATTTAGTTAAACTGATAAATGCTTCTTTTCCCACCTGTACATTTGGATATTTTCTATGGTACTTTAAGGTTCTGAGGGGACTTATGGTAGTCCACTGAAGGATTACTAGCTCGTTAGTCTGGTTATGTGAATCTTAGCCAGTTTTTCCTCTCCAGCTCCAATGACCAAATTCTGATTTTCTTATTGCCCAACTGGAGGGGTTCCTTTGTCACAAATCTGGGATAAAATTCAACCTTTTGTCCCTGGGTTGATATGAAGAAGACATGCAAGTTTTGGTAGTACTTCCCAATATAACTTTTTTTTAAATGAAAAGCATGTGCAGCTTTGGAAAGTAATGCCAACTCTACAAAATTCAGTAGCCAGTTTAGAAAGACAAAAGGTGTTCTCCCAACAGTGAAAAGAATTTAGAACTTGCCTTTTGAGAAGCTTTATCTGATGGTGCTTAGAGTTGTGCTGTCACCTCTACAAAGTCCTTTTCTGGTGGGAGGAAAGGCAGTTCACCAAGGCCAGAAATCTGCAGTGCTCATACATGAGTATGTAAACTCACAGTCGTGTTGGAGGAATCAGACTGTGATAGACCCCAAGCCTGATGTTTTGGTAGTGTGCGAGAGTGTCTTTTGAATCTTTATTGCCCTGCAGTCATGGAAAAACCCATTTTTTGTAAAAAATAAGGCCAAAATGGAATGCACCAGTTTCAAAGATCTTTTAGCTTTGAATAGCAGAAATCTAATTTTGACTGAAAGAGAATTAGAGTTAATACAATTAACAATTCTATGAATGTTTTAATCACCTACAAAAGGCTGTTATATACAAACAATACACAACCATCCATTTTCACATACCCTGTTTACATTTTCAGGTTTTTAAGTCTTCTCATCTAATTTCTCAGAAAATAAAGCTATTCTTTTAAAAATATTTTAAAAATATTGAATTCAGGTTTTTAAGATGCTGGGAGAACTCCAAAGATGTGTATGTAGATAGAAAAAGCTTTTCTTTGCTGAAAACTTTCCTGTATAATAAAACATGCCTCCACTTTGTGGCTCAAGTAGCTGGATAATCTATTTTTTTAGTACTTACTTTCAGCTACTTTGCTTGCACCTTTGTAAATTAAAAATTGCCATATTGAAAAGCTAGTAGAATAAATTATTAATCTTAGATATTTGCCACCAAAATTTGAATCCAGAGCAAATTTTTATCATCAAATAAAACCTTAGAGTTTTTGCCAGACAGATATTAATGCTGAAAATGGAGCTCCTGTTTTGTTGATATGATTAGGGATTTCAAGGAAGCTACATGGAGTTCTTATATTGACATTTGAATTATGTTAATTTAAAAAAGAATTAAAACAAACCATAGCAAATGATGCAAGCCTAATGGGTATATTTTAAAGAAGGCATTTTTTTTGCTGCTTATTTATGGAACAAGGACCAAAGCTTGACACATTATCCAAAACTACTTCTTTGGTCAAAATTTAAAAAGTCTCGCTGGTTTATACAGCTACTTTTCCACACCTCAAAATGCCTCTGGCAAGCTGTAGGCAAGACAATATCTGCAGCTGCATCATGAAACTCTTCCAAGGAGGCAATGAAATGCTATAGAAATCTTATTGCATCTTGCATGGTCTTCTAAACTGTAGAGCTCAGAGGGAAGGGAGGAGAGCATGGGCTGACAGGAACCTTTCCTGTGTGTGCTGCCCCAGCAGGATGGGGCCACCCCCAATGTGAATCCAAAGACAGCAAGAGCACTGCCTGTGCATTCCCTGGAGCAGGTGCGAGTCTGGATGGCTGGGGGCATATTCCATCAGGACGCCTGCTAGGGTATTTCTGCATGTGTGCAAGAGTTTGAAGCTCAGCCTCCCTGGCTCCAGAGTCCTCTGAGCTCTGCCCTGGGGGCCCCTCCCTGGGCCTGGCCCCGTCTCCTTTAGCTTCTCATTTCTAAAAAACTGTGCATGAAAAAATAAACACCAAAGAACCAAGCTGAAAAACCTACCTGCTATGAGGCAGTGTCTTTACACAGAGATACAAGCAAAACCAATGCAGCAAGAAGGCCACAGACTTCCTTTGTTCCATCTCACAGGTTAACCATGATCACCCAGCTTGGCTTTTTTGTTCCTTTTAGAGAGAGAGAGAGAGCAACAGAGAGAGACAGAGAAAGAAAGTAAATGAAAAATAAGGCCAGAGCAGTTGCCACAGAGCTGTGTCGGTCTGGCTGGTCTCCTGATATCCCTTCAGCAGGAGTTAGGTGAAGAAAGCCCGCTCCAAACAACTTGAGACCCTTTATAAGGCATGAAGGTGACTCATAACCAACCGACTTGCCTTGCTTTTAGTAAATCCCCCGCTTTCCTTTTCTTAGAACAGAGCTTAAAAAAAAAAAAAAAAAAAAAAAAAAGAAGAAAAAAAGTAGAGAAACCCCAAGGAAAACAGAAAACTCCAGTCAAACTGAGGATTTTTAAAAAATGCACCATGTACTTTCCTTCCGTCGGACGTCTTGACATCAGCCTTTGAATTGAGTAATAATAATAATAATAATAATAATAATAAACTCAGTGGTTGTTCAGTGGTGCTGGTACACTCAAACAGGTTGTGGGTATGCTGTGGGAGAAGGTTCATGCCAGTATCTTCTGACTGAAGAGGGGGCTCACTGTGGTGAGGTGTTTCTTACTTTTCCCAGTATTACTTTTACATCCAGGGCTGTCCTGCATGGATTTTTGTGTTACAATCAACCCTGGCGGATCTAGGCAGAAAAAAATAAACCTCAAGGAATGTTCAGAGACACGGGACAGCTGTAGCTGGAACAGCCTGCAAAACTCTAAATCCAGGGACATAATTTCGTGAAATTAGAGTGTATGAGGACAACTGTAAACCAGTGGGCTGTGGAAGCCTGTTATTAAATTATATACTGTTTTTTAACACCACTGAAGCACTACTGCAGATGGCTGGAAAGACAGGTTGGTCTAAATGGACAGGAGATACAGTATTATCCAGTCCTTAGGTTCTGAATATATTCCCTGAAAAACCCAGTTTATTTTAATTTCCAGCAGTGAAAACAGTGGCTGCTACTGCCTGATTTTTCGCAGACATTGATGGTTATATTATATCCTGTGAATACAGGATACTTTTGCCTTGAATTTTGGAAGTTCTATGATGTTTTAAAAAATATTTTCATTCAGAACTTACTAAGATGACTGAAATAAAATAGTTCAGTTTGCCAACCACTGAAATATAAGGAAAAAATTCTGTCAAATCCCATCTTAAACATACTGTTGTTCTCTTTGTTTTAGGTGTGTAATTACAAATGTCTTCATTTCCCGCGGTAAGCCCACATAAGTTTCTGGTGTTTGTCCTGAGATCTGCACTTCCATGGTTCCATCATCCCTCATTGCTCATTAACAATGGAATAGGGTTTGGCTTCCATGGTTATAGAGATGAGTTTGAAGCTGTGGCTGGAGCAGTGATGTTTCCCTGACACTTCCCAGGCAAAGCAGTTCTTGGAAACACAAGACAATTTCTTAATTTTTACCTCAAAAATTTTTTTTTGAACTTGCATACTTGCTTGATTTCAGTATAAATAAAAACCTACATTCCTAAGGAGATGAGACTTGGGGAATTCTTGTGTATGTCTGTGTGCATACTGTTGTTCTTCTCTCAAATAACTTGAAATCATGGATTAATTTGAACACATTTGATGATGAAGGGGTATCTCGAGGATATGAAGCTCCTATAATTTCTGTGAAAACAAATGTGGAGATTAGGAGTGACCTTATTAAAATGCCCATTTGTGGCAAGGATGGTAATTGGAGTTCAACTCTTACTAAATACCACAATTCTACAAATCTATAGGCAATAATATTTTGTTCATTTCGCTACTCACAAAATTACAAGTTTGTAAGGGTTTATTTTATATGCATGAAAACACCACTTGATACATTGATTGATGGAGAATTTTGGGTTAAACAACACATAAAATCCTAATGTTGCTAAGAACAATATGCACAGGTAATTTAGCAGGGTAACTGTCAACTAGGCACGGATGCCTAATTAGGGTTAGACTGTTTTGGCCTCTGTATGTGCATTTGTTTGAAGGCAGGCAGAAAAGCTGCTCCAAATGCCCAGACCACAGATGCTGTGAGGTGATCTGGTGGCATTCCTGTGCTCTGGGATGCTGCTGAGGCTGTCCCAAGCTCTCTTCCTGCTCCTTGGAGTTTCACTCCCTGAACTCTATTTTGCACCTTTCAGCAATTATCAACATGGTTCTGCACTTGAGTATGGCACAGCATAATTTCTGGGGAGAGGATAAACACCCTTTGTATTTTCAGGTGTGTTGATGTGATTCCAATGGCTACTCTGAGGCCCAAAGCAATATCACCTTGCAAGAATGTAAAAAAACCCTGGAGTCTTTCTAGTCCAGCTTACATAGAAATATAAATCTCCTGGACCACAAGGCAAAGCTGCTTAGGTTCCCTGTCTTCTGTGAGCAGTATATGCATACAAGGAATAGACTCCAGTCCCAAACTTATGGGACTCAAGGTGAGTTTGAGCTGAGTATGACCCTGGTCAGACCCATAACACTCAGCACTAACTTCATCTGAGATAGTGGTTAAGGCTCAAAATAACTTACCAGAGACAGGAGCAAATCACAATTTGGGCTCTAGTAGAAAATAGACAGTGGAGGAGATGGAAAGGCTAGGTTTAATTAAAGTTGCTTAATGACAGAAGTACCATTTTCAAATAGAGTTTCTTTCTGAGTAACTGCAGAGTTTTAAAATATAAGTCACTGGAAAAAGTAAGAAAAATCTAAACGTAGCAAGCTTCTCTTTTAATTAGCTGCAATTTTTTTTCAGACTGTCCAGATTCATCTTCTCCCTTTTGAAATAAGTTTTGTTCTTCAAAGAGGCTTTTTCCACTGAAAATTCCAAAATTGCTAAAACTTTTCTTTGCAATAAAAGCTGCCTGTAAATTTTTTATTTTCAGTACCCTTTTAATACTTTCATGGAAATTTTGACATTTATTAGAAAAGATATTTTTGAACAAAAGTTTCTTAAAAGTTACCATTTCAGTTAGCCAAAAGTATTCTATATGATTTAATCAGTTCTTGTCCCACTGTGTAGTCTAAAACATCATTTGAGATGGATGTTTGAAGCTTTTTAAAATCATCTCTCCCCATTCTCCTCTATTCCTTTGCCACAGTTTCTGGCACTTCAAGTTGTACAATCCTGGGTCTTAAAGAAAACTAAGTTGTTTTTACAGGAAAACATGTTTTTCTTGTGGACACAAGAAAAATTCTGCCCAAGTTACTCTTTAAGTGCCTATTACCGTGATAGTGAAATTGTACTGATGAGCCCAAGAGGAGACAGAATGTGATTGGTCAAATCTATCTTCCTTTCCTGGTGCAGCTTTAAAACTGGTGAACAGTGCCTTCCCTTTCTTGTCTGTCTTCTTGTCCTTGCAATGGAGATGCTGCTTTCTAAAGCTGCCACAAAAGCAAGCTGTTCTGCAGGATGTTCCTACTTGGAACTTGTCTTTTCTGAGGACCTAGAGCTAGAGCCAGTGCCCCGGGAGGAGTGCAGGCTCAGGAAAACCTTGTGGTCCTCCTCCCCTCATGTCAAAATGGACAGTGAGGAATCCAGGAGGACACACCAGAACAATAAGTAGGTTTTGCAGGTGGTGGAGTGCAGCTTGGAGGGTGTTCCAGTGAAAAAAACTGGACATCAGAATTTGAACATGGACTCCAAAGTCCCCATGCTCAAGCCCTGGAACGACACAGCAGTGAAGGAGAAAACTGCTTGAAATGCTGCATCCTAAGGAAAACAGGTTCCTTCTACTTCTTTAAAGGAAAGACTCAGTCCCAGAAAGCAATGAAAACTGGAACTAGCAATCAGTTTTTAATACAAGAAGGGAATGGATGTTAATGTGAATTGCCTTTGAGATTAACTTTACATGGCAGAATGGGCTATGCTCACATTTTAATGCAACCTGGATAATTCTAAATGTGACTGAATAAAATTCAGGTACAATTAAAAAGATGTTTTTTAATGGCTAAATACTGTATGTAATTTTAATGTACTTTGAATTGTATCCAGACGTCAAATAATAATATCTGCATTTATATCCTAATGTCATTTTTCCTAACAGAGTCTTCAACTTAAAGTTGGAGCTTGCATAGTTTCTGGATGTTTTCTTTATTACAGCCTTTCATTCTTAAGGGAGAGCCAGGCTTTCAGTGATTTTAATTTCTAGCAGACTGTGATGCAATCCTTTATTTTTCATTATGTTTATCATCCATGCTTTTTCCACTTGGTTTCTAGGAAGGAAGGGACAATATAGGAAGAGAAATCCTGCTGGACTTGGCAGGAAGAAAAAGGAGTGAGAAGAGGGCTGTGCTGTCTGAATAATGAAAAAGCAAAAGCTGCTTTTGTAGCAGAGTTCAGAAAAGTTGAATTTCCATGTGTCTCCTCATTAAGAACATATTGGAGCTTTCCTGTTCAGCTGTATAACATAGTCTAGAATTGCATTAGGCCTTGAAAATATGACTGAGGAAGTGAATCACCCCAAAAGTGTGTTTAGTCCAAGCCGGGACCACAAAAATATACATGTAACCTTTAGGATGGAAGTTTTATGTTTCTACTGCTTTTTTTACCCTTGGTCTTGGTAGGCATGGGACAACACGACTCCAGCTTGGAGAAATGACCTTCACAAACCCCTTAGGTCCCTCACTAAGCTAAAACATCCTGGACATGCCTTAGTTGGGATCACAGCTAAGCTTCAACCCAAACTAAAAGAGAGTTTTTTCTCTCATCCCAGCCCAACTGTTGCACTTGTATTTTCACACAGAAGGAGATAACAGAAAACTCGGACTGCCTTCACAGTTGTGGAACCTCTTTCTATCTGTATGCCATTTACTCCTGTATGCCTTCCTTGTGTGGCATTTGAGAATAAGTACATTGAGTAGTCAGAACAGTCATTGTATGATTTTTATACAAGTTACACAGAAAAATGTGTAGGTCACACGTAAATGCCCCCAAGGGCAGACCAGGTATCAAATCCTTCAGTCCTTGTTTCCTTCTGAAAAGTCAGAATTACATTTTTGGGAATTAGAAGAACATTTCTATAGATTATTGATCACTTAAGCTGAAGAAAACTGCAGGTCTGTGGAATTTCTTTTTTCAGAAGTTTTATTGTATTTCTGAGGGTTGTAATTTTGGTTTTTTTTTGCATAAGCCAGGTTAGTGCTGTGAAAGAAATGGTGTATTCTATTGTTCCCACCTTTCCCCAGATAAGTAGTTTTAGATGTGAAATTGGACCAAGGGACACCTGGCTTCAAAAATAATCATTAACTGTTTGAACTTACTGAAATATTATTATTATATTCCAAAAGTACACATTGACATATCCTCAGCAAGAGTATGGGAAGCAGAGGAGCAGTTCAGAAGTTATGAGAATGTGAGACCGAGTACAAAGCAAAAGAAGACAAGCCTCTTGTTTCCTCACAAGAGAAGAGTTGGCAATATTTTAGGGGCTATCTGCAGCTTTCTCTGAGTGCTACTGGAAGGTCAAAAATCCTTTCCCTGAAATATGACCTATTTTGCCTTTGAAGATGATTGTCATGCTGTTTCTTCCTGAGCTGCATCTGTGTTCTTTTTGGTGGTTGTGTTTACTTACTTTGCCCTATGGTCAGATGCAGCAAGATAAGATTGGACTTGTAATTGAAGTTCCTTCCAGCCTGGTGTTATTCAGTGGTTCCAACAACAGAGTTCAGGCACAATATAGCATAGATAAAGGATTTCTTGGAAAAGAATGCAAAACTCACAGGTAGTAGACAAAACATTCTGACAGATGAAGTTAATGGTACATATTTTGGGTTTTGAATCTGGAGTTTATGATCTCTGCTCACCTCTTGTTATCATGTAAGCTAAAGACCTCTGCCCTATTTTCTTCCATTTGTACCACAAGTTTTATCCATGTGGAATATTAGGATAGTTCATAGTGAGTGTCTATTTTGATAAGCCATTATCTGCAGAACATTAGGAATCATTAAGAATTCCACAGTGCAAGATATCCTTACAGATCCAGAATTTCTCTTTGACTAGATGTCTAGGAAAATTTAGATAAGGATTATGAATTTGCATTGTTTTATTCACAGCTCCTAATCTCTTTCAGTCTGCCCATCTCTAACCATCCAGCAAAAGACTTCAGCAAGAACTGAATCAGAAATATCTACCACGTGTTGATAATTTAGAGCTGGATCTGGGCTCATGGCACAGCTCTGTTTCAACAACATACTAGGCTGCCAAATCAAGAAGAAAAACAGATGTCAATTTTCTAGGTTGAGAGAGCATGCTAAAGTTTTGTATGAGAAAAATATTTTGTAGCTGTTAGAAAAAACAACGCTGAAAAGAACATGAAAACACCCACAAATATCTTCTGTGCATAAATACATTACCCAATAGTAGAACGAAAAGTTCATAAAGGGAAAAAACCCTCCCCACAGCCACTGGTGTTTCCCACTGAGATTGTTTTTCTTTGTTTTTCATGCAAGGTTACAAGTGTGTAAATATAACATGTACTGAAAGGGTTAATGGAGTTTATCTGCTTCTTTTATACTCACAGGAAAATAACTTAGGTCAATTTCATGTATGATAGAGAGTTTTATCACACCATGAAACACTCAGCTGACAGTTTTTTGGCAAGAAATGGAAGGAGCAGCTCTGTGAGATCTTCAAAGAGAATAATGTGGGTGGGGAATTTTTACAAGCTACACATAAGTTCAAAAATTTCTGAAGAAGTCAGTCTTCAATCAATGATCTTTCTTTCTGTAAAGTACCTGGGGTTTTGTGCTTTTTTCTCAGTGATGAATATTTTCTTCCCAGGATACCCTTAATGACAACATTGGTTGGTACTACAGAGACACGAGATTTTAATGAAAGAAAAAAGATTGCCTGGTAATATGGTAGTAAGTATTTTGTGTCAGAGGGAGAGAGGGATGTCGAATGAAAAATTACATGTTTAGATGTATTCTATGCTCTTCTGAGTTCCTAGGTAAACTGAATAACTTTACAAATTGTTCCACAATTGTATTTTCTCTTTAAATGTTAGCAAGGTGTATTAATAAATGTCAATAAGGTTTATTACTGAAGTAGCAGTAGCAATAGTAAGAACAACAACAAATAATTTAAAACCTCATTTGCTGAATCCCAGTCTTTAAAAATTTTCATTAGATACAAGCCCTCTGCATTCAAGAAATGGGTGAGTAGGTAAGTAAAACAAAAGCAACACATAA
Organism: Acridotheres tristis; assembly: GCA_037013685.1. Classification (NCBI taxonomy): domain Eukaryota; kingdom Metazoa; phylum Chordata; class Aves; order Passeriformes; family Sturnidae; genus Acridotheres; species Acridotheres tristis. The sequence goes on along the minus strand of CM072884.1, from coordinate 14,139,846 downwards.
ACAAGTGGGGAGGGCTGGTTTCAGGGAGGTAACACACCTCTGAGAAAGATTTTTAGGCACGAGAGTGTCACACTTAAAGTCGTAGCTGGGAGCAGAAACTTGTTGGGTAGGGAAGATGTGGCTCTAACCAATATCACCATGACTACACTTCTATTCAGCTTTTTAAAATAAAGGAAAAATGGGGTCTACCTTTTCTGGGCTGGCACCCTGGAAGCTCCTGGCTGCAGGGAGGACAGGGTGTTTCAGTGCCATAAGGAGCTCTAGGGCTCCTAATCACAGCCTTCTCTAAGTGGCAGTGGCAGACCCAGAATAATCGAGTCCTGAGGGTATAACAGCATGTGGTGCCAGCATCAGGTTGTCTTGGGAAACCAACTAGGAATTATGTACCTAAAAATCATGTTATTGCATCACATCTAACATGGCCTTCAAAGGAGAGGCAGTAGTCTTCAGTGGGGCCATCACTTCTATTTTGAGTCATAGCCTCAACAAATTTCTTCTCTGTTCGAGGGAGGGATGAAGGAATATGTCTGGCTTGGTTGAAAGAGAGCAACAAATCTCTGCACTGAGAAAAGTTACAGCTGCATGGTCTCTTTAAAAAAGGACATGGTAGCACTGAGGACTGTGAGATGAGAGCCCTTCCTCACACTGTGTTGGGTTAAACACTCATATCAATGGTAGAATCTGGATCATCTACATTTCTGGAACTAGAGAAAAACAAATCAAAACACTCCAGACCAGAGGTTGCCTCAACACATAGGAGCAGGAAAGTAGCATTATACTTTATAAATGGCTGACAGTGTGACAGTGTAGCAGAGTATCTATCTATCTATCTATCTATCTATCTATCTATCTATCTATCTATCTATCTATCTATCTATCTATCTATCTCCATTTAGGTTGTGGTTCTGAGAATATTCCAGTATTTCAAGCAACCTCAGCCTAAGAATGGCTAACCTGGACACACAGGGTTCTTAGCAGTGAAGTGGAGATTCCTCAAACGTGATGCAGCTGGAGGTCTGGGCTGCTTGTAGCAGCCATCAAATTGTGGGTAGGTATTTCAGCCCAGGGAATCTCTGGCACACAGGAGTGGTCGATCCCTATGATGAAGTGCAAAGCCCAGGAGAATGTCTGGCTTCAGCACAGACTCCATAAAACTCTGCATAGTGGGGCACAGCAGGTTCCAGCTCCTCCAGAACTGCTGGAATTTTTGCTAAGGCATGGTAAAAGTCCTACTCTAATTCAGGGCAGTTGGGTCCTGAGGCTTTAATTTAGGGATTTTTTGGTCCTGAGGCAGTGCTAGTGGAAGGGAAGTGCTAGTCTGAGGCCAGAAGCCTCAGAGAGCAGAGCTCAGAGGGAGAGATGAGGTGGCAGGAAACCAGGGGAAATGCTGCTCCCTACTTAGTGAAAGTCCTTTGAAACAGAAATGTTTCCTTGAGGCCTGTGGTCATCATAACATTGCACCGTGTTGCTGGATTCTTGACCAGCTGTGATGTCTCCAAGTGCAAAAGCTCTGGTCAGAAGCAAAATGCCAGCATATTGACTTAAAAGTAGTAAAACATTTTTTTTTGCTTTTCCTTCATGTATTCTCCATTTTAGGATATTTTTTTCACTTTCTTTGTGTGCAGCAGTGAGGGCTTGCAAGCTTCCCTGAGTGAAAACTGGAACTATGACTTTATTGCAGAATTCTCGAGTCTGAGTTTGCTAAGGAAAGCACCCAGTAACCCAACACTTTAGTGCTGTGCTCTGCCCAGCAAAATGCAGGCACTGCAAAACCTCATTCTTTTAGCTTGTGCTCTTTTTCCCTGCATTCTCCTATCCTGCAGGAAGAACAGGGGGCACAGTAGAACAAGGGAGATCTGTTATCAGCCAGCACATTTACCTCTGTCATTTCAGCTCCATGTAGTAGCTTGGAAACTTAGGACATTGTCCCTTCTAATAATTTAAAGCATTGGACAATTGTGTTGCTGTGCATTGGATGCTACAAAGTGATAAATTGCTATGAATTTCCACTTTTCAGCATGCAAAAGAGCACTCATTTGGCCAGGAATTTTGCTGCCAAAGCAGAGCTGGTGAGATGGAAAAGGATGATCTAGTTGGGAGAGATGAGACAGATCAGTAGCTGTAAAACCCCTCAACCCCAAAGAAGATAGCTTGAGATGAGGCAGCTGGTTGCAAATAAGAGTCCATTCCTCCTAGGACTTGTAAAGACCTTGCTCAGTCTGCCCTTGGAGGCTGAATGTAATCATTGTAAGTGATCCATTGCACACGATCCATTGCACATTGTAAGTGATCCACTGCACATGGATTTATCTGTTCTGTCTCCACCCCAGCCAATGGTGGTCTTTGCTGTAGGTGACTTTGCTCAGATGACTGTGGGCACTCCTCAAATTGCTAAATGTGTCAATGAATAATTTTCAGAAAAAAATAACACAACATCAGACGGAGGATCAGTAGATCTGTGAATTAATTTATGGTTCCAGAAAATATACAAGGTGACAACTCACCGACACACATGCACACACACTTCTTGCCCAAGATCCTAAAACCCCTTTCTACAGGGTGAATCTACATTCTAGTATAAAAAGAAAACCTTCAGATATTAAATGTTACATGTTTCTCTGAAATTTCAGCCTTTGAAAGATGAACATTTATAAAGCACAGCCCAAAACTAATAACAAGAAGTGTGTCTATATTTTCTTACCCTCCACATAATACCCTCTTTTCCAAGTGACATAGCTTCATGCATAAAATTTTAATTTCTGAAGTGACTCATGAAATGCATGCGGGCTCTGTTTATGACTTCTTCACCTTCTTAAACCAAGAATGCCAAACCACTGAACGTTAGGAAGCATTCCTACTTCATTTCTTAGAAGTTTTTGCTGTTCCCCTTTCTAACGAAGGCTGCCGTTACAGTCATATGTCAAGAATGATTCATATAACACAAAATAAGTTTACATATGCCCAACTTTGTGTACTTTCTCTTATTCATAAACTTACACACTCATTCATTTACTTACAGACACACCATTTATCATATTACATAGACTTTTGTGCATAACTTATGTTGCCTGGGCACCTGGATGCTTTATTTTTGAAAAAACCCAGACATTTAAAAAAGAATTCTACAATATAGCTTGTCCAGATGCATGCATTTTTGTCTTCTAGATGTCATCTTACAGGTAGATGGCTTTATTTAACATTTACTGCTGTTCTAATTTTACTGGTTTAAGCAATTGATAGTCACTAGTACAGTAATTTGTTTGCTCTGTTGCAGCAGATGGTGACCTCACAGATTTCCAGATGTTTGCCAACACAGGCTACTGGATATTTAAAAATCTCAATAAGAGATGCCTAGGGTAGAGTTCAACTATTTAATATGAAAGAGGTTTGAATGCATGGAAAAGGTCAGTTCTTGCTCAAGATTTACTTCTCATGTACATAAACCTGTATATTTACCTCAGATGCTCAGGTCTACTTGTCCTAGACACTACATTTTTTCAGATGAATCCTATTCCTGAAGGCCAGGCCAAGTAATAGATTAACCATAAAAACCCAAGGAAGTGCACTAATCTCAGCATCCTCTTGGAGCAGGGGGTTATATAGGTATAGTAATTAAGATCCAGTGTTGATTACCAACTTCAGCAACATGAACACAATTCCAAAGGTTTCGTAGAGTTATTCTAAAAGATTCCAGGTGTGTATTTACAAAATTGATTTATTTTAAACATAGGATGTTGCAGATGAATACATGAATTTACTTGACACGATCCAAGTAAATCTCTAAGATTCCACAGTTAAAAAGTAAAGAAAACATCTGAAATCCATTAATGAAAGCTACTACATGGACTTTATCAATTTGCAGCTTTATCTACAGCTGGCTCAAATAAATCATCTGAGTAAATGTACCTGTAATGACCTCTATTTGCCAAAGGCTGTAAATAAGGAGAGAGGCTGGGCATCTTCTGGCATGGTGAGAGCTTTTTTGGCAGGCAGTGATTGCAGTCAGTTGATTAATTCCTTATTTACAGAGCACAGTGCAAGAACATTTATCTTGATCTAAACATCAAAACTTTCTGTGGATATCTTTATGCACAATTCCAAATTATGATAACTATATTTGAGCCCATAAAGTCTTGTCATATTCAGATTATCAGCTTTGTTTGGAGTTAATAGATTGGATTTATTTTCCACTTGTCTGCTGCCACAATCTAGCAATGCCACAGGCAAAAAAGGGTGGATAGGGAAGGAATTTCCTCACAGTTTTGCAGAAGTACACATTGCACCTTTATTTAGATGTGCCACTAAGGACTTATTCTGATGTTGCTTTCCTACTGCCTGGTAAAATAGGTAAGACAATAAACATGGGTATTGAGTGCAGGGAATACTTTTTCTTATATTCTGAGCTGTAAACAAAGGTTACCCCATAGCCCACAGCTCAGAGCACTGAGCTGTGAAAGGAGTTGCACCACTTGAGTGTTTCTGGCATTGCACGCTCCTGAAAGGTTCTGTTGCTCCCCTCTTTCAAACAGGAAATGCCACTCAATTTTATCAGATTTTTAAAAACAGGACTGTGTTTTAGCCACAACATTTGTTTTATGAAACAAAATTGCTATATTCTGACTTACTTCTGAGACATGCTTATGCACAGGGAAAAAAAGAGTAACTATTTTTTAAAGAGAAGTCTAACTTGGATTTCAGCAAAAAGTTAGAGTCAAAGAATCGTAGAATATTTGGAGTTAGAAGGGGCCCATCAGGACCATCGAGTCCAGCTCCTGGCTCTGCACAGCTGATCCCAAGAATCCCACCATGTGCCCAACAGCATTGTCCAAATACTTCTGGAACTTTGTCAGGTTTGGTGCTGTGACCTCTGCCCTGGGGAGCCTGTTCCAGTGCCCAACCACCCTCTGGGTGAAGAACCTTTTCCTGATATCCAACCCAAACCTCCCCTGACTCAGCTCCAGCCATTAATTTGAGTCCTGCTACTGATCATGAGAGTGAAGGGATTAGCTTGTGGAGAAAGGTGACCTAGAAGGACTTGGAAAAAGAAAGATGCTTCATTCCAATCAATTACATCAAGAGAAATCTGGGATGCTCGGCTCCTTCTGGGGGGTAGGCTACTAAGCAAGGTAATTTGTCCATTAAATACCAGAAACATGTGTGATATTTAATTTAAAACCACAACAATAAAACTTTTGGGTTGGCAGACATGTTCCCACTTATACTTTAAAAGCAGTATGAGTTTCCCAGACTTTTCCTTTGGAACAGATTTGATAAGAAACTATAGAAAATAAAGGTAAATAGAGAGAAATGTATTATCATCTGGAATATATAATTAATTTTAACACTGATGGAATAGGAAACCAATTTTCTTGCAGGGTATAACGTGGCATTAACAACAAACAGTGGTTACTCATTAATTGAGTGTATTTCTAAAAATAGTTAGTTATTCAAACCTATAGTAACTAATGTCTTGTGATCTTAATACTGAAGCCCATGGGACACGTACCATAAGGATAGTTGGTTTTATTTTGTCTAAATATTATGTAAAATTAATAAAGATTGGGTGGAGGGAATGAATTTATTTATTCATGCTGTTCCTACCTATATATCATCATGTTGTATCTATTGAAGACTCTCACTTAGTTCATTGTGACTTTGGAAAAGGTGGATCCAAATATATGAAGACAGAAAATATGAACTATTTCTAAGAACAAAGAGTTCATATATATATCAACATACACATATATATGATATATATACACCTTGGTATGATACATACACTTACTCAGAGATACTGTGAAAACATACTGTTAAATTCAATAGAAAATCTTGTATGATCATATTTTTTGTCACATGCAACTGTTACTTATTTTTGATTTTCCAGTGTCTCAACATCTAGAGAACTGATATGGAGACGAATTTCTCTGTTTGAAGTAGAAAATCTCATATGATATCTTTTAATTTTTAAAAGAATTTTAACTAAATCTGGAACGCAAGTAATATATTTTATTCAAAACTAAAAATCAGGTCCCAGAATGACAAACTAGTCTAAACTGAAAGAATATGGAGTCTTACATGAGAAGAGTCACTTCTTCATGTTTCTGTTCAAGAAATGAATCAGAGCTTTGTAGTGGCCTGCAGTCATTTTAAGCTGAGAATTTCACTGGTGTGGGGATAGTTTGATAATTCTTTTGGGAATATTTTCTTTTGGGAAAATCTAAAACCTCTTGCTTTTACACCTTTCATGCTGAAACTGTGTGTGTGAATATGAGATTACTCAGGGTTCTTACCAGCCCCAAAGGAAGAGTGTGCTCCCAAACTTGTCTTCTGCTCTCAGAGAGGACAGAGTGATGCCTTCCCTTCATTTCTCCTGCTCTACAGGCCCACTATAGTGGTTGTGCTCACAGAAGTGAGAACTGCTCTGATCAACATGTCAGAAGACAGTGCATCTATTCTCTTTTTGTGAAGCATTAAGTGTAGTAAAAGTAATGATACTTGTTCTCACAACTTTTTTTTTCATTTGTTCACTATTAATTTCTTGAATACACTTCAAATTATTTTATTCCAGGAGCATGTCCGGATAAAATATGAGGTATTTCAGCAATATTCAGTGTGTGTAGCTCTCCTCAACACAACATAAAGTGTCCTACATTTCACTTTCACTCCTAGTGCTCTACTCAGCAACCTGCTTTTTAAAAAAAAAAATTTTAATGAACTTTGGAAACTTTCCTGTAGTCACAGCAATCCTGATAACAGTGCTTGGCGTCATGTGAAAGAGGAATTTCAGCAAACCTAATGGGACTATTAAAAAATTTAAGGTAGAGTAAATCTGTTTGTAGGACCAAAACCTGAATTTCTGCAGGATCCATGGGGATCACTGTGATGCACAGGAGAAGACAGTGAAGTGATTTTTTAGACCCCTTGTAACAAACTCTTGAGAAAGGCTATTACCTAAAGAACATTTGCATCTCATTTTTGGCTGATAATTTGTTTCCTTCTTGGGACCTACAGTAATTTTTTTTGTATTTTAAGGCCACTAAATCACAGATGGAGAGAGAAGGTAGCAAGAGGACTTTTATTTCCTCTGGATAGCTATGTGCCATTAAGTTCCCTTACAACTCCAGCTGTTTCTTGCATCCCAGGGTGGAATTGTTTTACTGAGTGATATATATGAATACTGTTCAGTGATCATTCTGTCTCATTATATGTTTTCATATCTTGAAATCTGCTTATGTTAATTTTTGCAGATCTTCATGCTTTTGCCTCAAAGAAAAAAAAAATCTAAATCAAGTTTGGCACCAAACTACAGGCAACAATTTAAAAAGAATTTTCAATTTCATATATATTTATGAATAAATGTATCCCTTTGCTATTACTGCAGTCTTAGAGCTATGATGAAGCAACATGGCTTACACAGAGCAGACTTAAAATACATACAGAAATAATGGCAAATGAAAGCTTTGACTTAAAAAGCAACGTATTTTTTAGTGATTTTAAGCCCAAGGTGTCTGGAACAACATCTCTGGTTTTGGCTACAGCAGGCTGAACCACTGCTATGATTCATCCTGGCAATTCTCAGTTGATTCTATACATTGAATGGGGATTCCCACTGTACAAGGGTAATTCTAAAAGAGTGCTTGAAAGTGAATTTCTGCATCTCAGCAGATTTCTGATCCCAGCCCTGTTGTGAAGACCAGGACTTTATCATCCTACATGTGCATCTGCTGATGTGCTCACTCTGACACTCGCTCACATTCCCTCTACCTAAACCTGAGGGGGCACTGAACTGTGCAGTGGGGGGGAATGGGGGAATGGCACCATTTCCATGAAAGAGTTGGCTTCTTGCTTTCCACCTCTTTTCCTCACTGTCCGTACCTTCTTTTCCTTTTCCAAAAATCTTCATCAGAAACAATAAAGAAAAACTCTTTTTGGTCTCACTCACTCTTCTTGGCTTCCTGAGCTCTTTATCCAAGACATTCAGTCATTTACCAGCAGTCCTGGTTAACCCAGAAAGATCTCAGTTGACTGGAAATTAGCAGGTATGTCATTTAGCCACGAGAAGGGCTGGAAGAAGTATAGGGGCAACTACAGGGCTGTCAGCCTGGCCTCAGTGCTGGGGAAGGTGATGGAGCAGATCATCTTGAGTGCAATCACAGCATGTGCAGGACAACCAGCAGATCAGACCCAGCCAGCACCGTTTATGAAAGGAAGGTCCTGCCTGACCAACCCAATGTCTTTCTACGAGAAGGTGACCTGCTTAGTAAATGAAGGAAAGGATGAGGATGTTGTTTTACCTGTAATAAAGCCCTTGACACCATTTGCCACAGCATTCTCCTGGAGAAACTGGCTGCTCATGGCTTGGACAAGTGTATTCTTCACTGAGTTAACAACTGTCTGGATGGCCAGGCCCAGAGAGTGGTGGTGCAGGGAGATAAATCCAGTTGGCTGCTGGTCACAGGATGTGCCCCCAGGGCTCGGTATTGGGGAAAACCCTGTTTCATAACTTTATAAGTCATTTGGATGAGGGAATTGAGGGCACCCTCAGTCAGTTTGCAGATGATACTTAGCTGGGCAGGAGTGTTGATCTGCTAGAAGGTAGGAAGGGTTTGCAGGGAGATCAGAGTGGATAAATGGGCTGAGGCCAGTGGTCTGAGGTTCAACCAGGCCAATTACCAGATCCTGCCCTTAGGTCACAACAACCCCAGGCAGTGCCACAGGCGAGGGCAGAGTGGCTGGAAAGCAGGAAAAGAACCTGGGGGTTCTGGTTACAGCAGCCAATCATGAGCCCAAGTGTGCTTGGGTGGCCAAGATGCCCAGTGTCATCCTGGTCTGTATCAGTGAAAGTGTGGCAGCAGGACCAGGGCAGTGATTGTCCCCCTGTGCTGGGCACTGGTGAGGCCACATCTCAAATCCTGTATTCAGTTTTGGGCCCCTTGCCACAAGAAAAACACTGAGGGGCTGGAGTGTGTCCAGAGAAAGGAGCAGAGCTGGGGAAAGGTCTGGAGCACAGTCTGATGAGGAGCAGCTGAGGGAGCCAAGGGCTCTCATTCTGGAGAAAGAGAGAGTTGGGGAAAACCTTCTCAGCCCGTACAACCCCCTGACAGGAGGGTATAGCCATGAGAGGACTGGGCTTTTTCCCAGATAACAAGTGACAGGACAAGAGTTGTGCCAGTAGAGATTTAGGCTGGAAAAAGTTCTTCTCTGAATGAAGAAATCAAGCACTAGAAGAAGTGTTTAAGTCACCATCCCTAGAGGTTGAAAGACACATAAATGTGGAACTCCAGGACATGGCTTAGCAGTGAACATGGTAATGCTGGGTTTACTCAATGACCTTGGAGGTCTTTTCCAACCTAAAGGATTTTATGACTCTATCTAGTTCTCTCTGCTCTCAACATTTCAGTAACTGTGAAGACTGTCAAAACTGTCTCTGGAAATGTGGTTTCTGAAGAATTTCCAAAATTCAACACACGTGTGACTACTAGAGGAGACACATAGGGAAGAGTAGTAGAAAGCAATCAAAATAGTGCTGTTTAAAGCAGCATTTGGAACGGACATTGTAGCACTTTTCATATGGACCTGTTTTTTTGGTTCCAATAAGTAAATTAGGACATTACCCATAAAAGCTAAGAGCAGATAAAGAAAAGGTGTCTCTTAAACGCAGAACAGATTAAATTTCATCGAAAAGCTGAATCTGAGAAGATGAACTCATGTGTGCCGCAATCTTAATCTATTGATAAACCAAACTGAAAATCTGGATGGTCATGAGTGAAGTGAAGCATGTTAGAGCATGTTTGCTTCCTGGTTTTTCTCTATATCTACTTTTCCTCAATATCCTTCCTAAATACTGGGTCTCATTCTGAAGTCCAGCTGAAACACCTCTAAAGTGACTCTTTGCATATGGAAGCTCTTAGTGTAGACAGAAATGATAAACTGGTGAAGAGAATGTTTGTCCTGGGAAAGTATTCCAGGCACATTTCAACTCAGCCTTTGCTTCAAGGTGACTATTCACACCTGGAGATGGAAATTTGTTGATGGTATTCCAGGTTATAGCAGAAAGATTAGCATCAAGTTTCTCAGTTTGCCTTGAGAGGTTTTTTTTACTTTCTTCCCTCTAGAGCATCGGTAGGCATGTTAGCCTCTCTGCTGGGAATGGAAAAACAATGAAAATAATTGTGTCCTTGGCTTTCAAAGGACTTTTATATCGCTAATAACTTGGTTTAGATTATTGTTGCTAAAGATGTATTTGCTTTATTTTGCTCCTCACAAAAAAAAAAAAAAAAAAAAAGGCTAGAAAATGGATGCCTAAAAGTACGGCACATGGGTTTAACCTGTGCTACCTCAGATTTTAATTCCCTGCAGAGACTGCCTTTCATTCAGGAAGAAAAGTATTTCAGTGATCTCAACGAATACAATAAGGAAGATTACAGACTTCCTTTAATTTTTTCTTGAAGACAGTGGGTGAGATACTTCTGTCAGCAGCTGCTAGATCTGCCACACCCAACTGTGCTGGAAAAGAGTCAAACAGGAATGAGATAATAACACACAAAATACTTAGTGTACAGTTTCTGTAGGAACAAGCATAACTCCTTGTACTGCCTTAGGGGCCCTGTTCTTTAGGAAGTGTTGCCTTTGTCTTCTTTCAGCTATCCATGGGATTTAGTATCTGGGAAATGTCACCACGTGTCTACAGGACAGTCATGCAGGGGATCACTTCTTACTCCACACCCCGAAAGTGCAGCTGGTGGCAAAAGGCAGTGATGGGATCTGTAGGAATGTTTTGTAGGAGCTGCTTTGTGCCTGGGGCAGCCATTGGAAAATGAGAGAGCAAGCTTGACATGGCCTTAAAGTCATTCACAGTTCTCTCTGTAAACCTTTAGGAAACAGGCAATACAAAAAAAAGTCTGCAGGAGTGTAGGCACATCACAAAGGGAATCTAGTTATAGCCTCTTACCTTTTATTACCAAAAACCATTGAAACAAATAATGAAACAAGGAATTTATAAACCCCTACAAGTATAGATTCATTAAGGACAAATTGCATGAAGCAGTTTCATTCACCAAGGTGAACCTGATTTTGGGCTAGGAAAGATGCTTAATTTTACATCTTTCAACACTTTCGTACATTACATTGTCATAAGTAAACTATAGAAAAATTATCCAGATGAAACTGCTGTAGAGTGCAAAACTGGTTGGAAAACTATTTTTACAGAGTATCAATTAGTGATTCTTCACCAGAAGAGAAGAATAAATTTTCATTATCGTCCATGATGAAGAAATAGGGACCATGACTTAAATTTACAGATTACATGAACATTAAAATTCAAAGTGTTGCTGGTAAACTTGAGAAAAAAATCTGGGAAATGGTGCTATACAATTAAGACAAATGCCAGGTTGTGCCTTGAAGGTCAACTTTCTGGTATATTTACCCTGTGTTCATCAACCAGAGTGTTTCTCTCAATCCTCATGCTACACAAACAATTGGAGAAAATTTAGAAATGAACAGCAAGAATAGTCCACGTCCTAAAATATGTGACCTATAAGGAAGGATCAGGAGCTGTTTAGTCAGGAAGGAAATGAGAGAGGTAGCAGTTCATCAGTTGTGAAAAGCAGAAGAAAGAGGAAAAAAATATTCTGTTCTCTTTCCTCTTGATTGGTAGGATAAGAAATAATAGACTCTGATGTAAACTCTTTGAGTTAAGAAGCCTACACAAAACTCTAAATAATTTCCAACAGGGAAATCGAGATTTTTCATATCAGGTGTTAGGAATAATATAGCAGCAGTTCTACAGCATTTGGGGCAGGTGAATAGACTAGATGGTGTCTTTCAACTGATTCATCTCCTGGTTCCTGTGATACAGCTTTCGATAGACAAATCAGAAGTTGCTGCTTATAGAAGTGTTAGTCTTGAATTCAAGAACTGTCTTTTGTGCTTCCTTTGTCTCTTTGGTTAGAAATGACTGTTTCTGTCTTGCTCCAGCTGGGGACAATCATGCCAATGTTTAGCTGGTATTGATGTACTGGTAAAACCAAGCCTGGCATGGCAGTGTTCCTTTTAACTCACCATTATCAGGGTGATAATGTGCACTAATAAACCATAAATCCCTGCCCAGTCTCACCTGGGGCTTCCACCCACACCTGGGGCTCCAGGAGCTCTTTTTAAGCTCAGCCCAAGCCTCCTCTCCCTGGTTGAGCTGGGATCTTTGGCTCTGGTACAGCCTTGCCTTGGCCTCTCTACAGAGCCCTCTGAGCTGGGGAACCACATGCTGTGGAAGGCAAATTTTTCATAGCACAAATAAAGTACTGTGAATGAATATCAGGACAGCAATAATTTCTGTTTAGGCAGGCAATACACATATGTGGTTTTGATTCACCTCTTCTAAGTGTAAACCTCTGAAGTAGTCATTTTTATATGACAATTTTAACCTTTTGCTTATGCCATGCCCATCATCAGGGTCCTGAGGTATTTCGTAAAATGAAGGAGGCAAAAAGGGACACATAGAATAAAAATCTTAACATGGAGGATGTATTTTAGATTATAAATTTCCCAATCATGTCAGGACTTCAAAAATGCTTTTTTTTCTACAAATGACATCAGCTTGGAAATAACCTGTGACTTCTCTGGATAGAAGATATTAGTACAGACTCCTGATAGTAGTATTAATCATATTTTTCACTTCTGTTATGCATAACCTTGGTAGTACAGACAAAGTGAAAAACTTTGAACTAGAAGATTAAATAACAGGTTACATATATATGGGAGAGACCTAAATTCACATTTAAAAGCATAGGCATTAAATAACTGAGAGAAAACAGAAAAACTGCAAACAACAAATGAAGCAATGCAGTTGTATTGTGAAGTTTAATGTAGTACTTTTCATGATCCTTATTTAACTTGGATGTATATTCTTATTACTTTTTCACTCTTTAAATCTTGTTTGTGTTGAAACTAATTAACATAGACATCTAGTAGACATGTAATGTTTATATACTTATTTTTCAAAGAAGGCTTGAAAAAATTAAGAACAGAAAGTCTGAAAAATCCCTGACCCTTTCTATACCCAAATGTTCCCTTTCCCCATAAGTCTTGGAAAATATTACTTGAGTTGTTTTCTTCCTCTTTATAAGTTTTGGTTTTTTTTCACGTATAACCTCCTGACTGTAAAAGAAAGCAAATACTCACAAGAATTGAAAAGAAAAACAACAAAACCTTCGCGATTTACCAGCTCTACTTCAAAGAATGAGGAAACATTTGAGAAGCTAGGAAAAAGCTGTCTTTAAGGGTTTTCCAAGGAAAGTAATATCAATCTTTATCAAGACAGAAAGTGGCAATATTTGGATTTTCAGGTACATTTTAGTGCTGAACTACTTATTAGTGTTTGTTGAATTTTTGATCATCTTGGATAACTAAAAGAGCAGAATTAAGAAGCATCTGGCACTTTTCAGAGCTCTGCCTCTCATATCAAACGGTTCATTTAAAATCCATTTATAGTAAGAGGCTGGAGATATTTTTTGATATTGCAGAAAGAATAAAATTGTAAAATGTGCTATAAAATTTCAATACAGCAGGAGAAATTATGTTCAAGAAGAGGACACTGATCGCTGCTGAACAGTAACAAACAAATGGGAATGTTCTGATCAGTGAAGAAATATATCAGGTTTCATCAAGTGTGGCTGTCTAACAGATATCTGGTTGCACTGAGTAAGACTTGTTTTACCTAATTTATTAATGTGGTGGTTTTTTTCTAAAAATAATAGGTAAAGATAGTCCCTACCAGCTGTTGTTTCAGCCTTACTTTCTTAGAGACCTATATTAAGATGCAATTAATTACCCTGTGGGTGTGACTGTATGACACAAATTTTCTATCAATAAATGGCTCTTGGACAACTATTACTGCGTAACTTCTAATTTGCATTTCTTCCTGGGTCTTTTAAGAGAATAAAAAAAGGAAGTTTGTCCTACTATGCATTTCCATTAGGAAATGCCAGGTCCTGCTGAGTGCCTGGTGCTGTAACTGTGGACGGGGATGTCACACATATGATGTCCATATTTCTGCAGTAATAACTCTTGGCTGAAGGAGGCACAGGAAGGTCTCTTGAATCTGCAAAACAAACTATAAAAGCTTTTGCTGGGGATTTCCAAGCACCTTGTATCTCATATAAAAAGGTGTGAGCAATGCATCCAGATCTTGTACCCACAGTGACTCAATTTCCTGCACAGTTTAATCAGTAATGCTGTGGCCTGCATCCCTAATATTCAGTATTCCTATATTCTCTAAAACCAAAGGATTTGTTTTTCTTCCTATACTGATACTACCAGTGCTTTTCAACTGTATATATTACTGATAATTTTTCAAGTACCATTAGCTAAATTGGTTTAAAACATTTTTTGATTATAAAAGCCCCCTGCAGAACTACACATGTGCTTATAGCTCTGCTCCATACACTAAAGAAGAGTAATTTGGGGGCAGCTCTGATTAAAAAATTTCTTGGGGAGAAAAGCCCTGTACCAAAATGTCAGAAGGATTGCTCATAGAGTATAATTTTTAAAAAGCAGGAGCTACTGTTTCTTACCTGTGAAGAGTCACTTTCCAGCCCCTCTTAGGATCATCCTTTCCATATACTGAGATTTATCTTCTTCCTCATCTTTAATAACTCAACAGTACCTTTTCTTTCCAAGCTTAACATTTTTTTTTAGTGGCTGGCTATTAAAACAGAATTCTCTTGCTCAAGTGATTCTCGGTTGAAAGCCACTGGTATATCCTCTCCCCAGAATTTTTAAATAGATTGAGTTTTGATGCTTTTTCTTGCTGAGAAATCCCTCAAGCAGAAAAATATTGCTCTTTCACAATTTAAAAATGGGACCTCCCTTTCAGCAAAAACTTTTCGTCTTGGCAGTTTTGATCCATAGAGTAAGTCATCACCTATTTAAAAGAAAATCCTCACTATTTTGGTCATAAAGCCTCTGTTTATTTTCTTATCATTTTGTCAGCCTATCATCAGTAAAAACAAAATTTTGTAAGCTGGTCATCTTCTATCCAAAAGTTTTGCTTTAGTTTATTATGGTAATAAGTGGCCATGAAGATGCATCAGGTTTATTTGAGGACAGCTTTAAGAGCTGGACCTGTGATAGGTGGTCTGAAAGTTTACATTTGGATCACAGGGCTAGATTAACTTTGGAATGAGATGGATATTTCTGGTTAGTCCTCCACTGTTTTTTGAATGTTCTGTAATAAGTGTAGGAAGGATTTCCCCTATAGTAATTAGTAATTTGAAAAAAGAAAAAAGTGTCTGAACCACAGGAGCCACCTTTTCAATAAAATTTCCCTTTAAATGCTAAACAGTCTGTACAACAAGTGAGTAAAAACTTAATCATAAGTAAAGTATCACTAAAAGACAGTTTGGGGAGCTGGATTGAAGCCAATCCATCACAGAAAAGCACACCACATATAGTTCTGGTATAAGAAAGATTATTTTTGAACCTGAAAGTCTTTTGCCTTTTTCATAAGCTAATGAAAATTCAGTCTCAAAAAATCAAACTTCTAGTGTTATTAGTACACTGAAGTTCTCTTTACCACAAAGCTACAGTCTTTCTTGGTGCTCAACAGAGTCATGAAAATACAAATTTCTACCTTTGGTTTACCTACTGCAATTATCTTTGTGTCTGAGTGATTACTTTTGTCTGCTTAAATACACACTAGCCACAGCCAAGCTGCCATGAAAATAGACCCATACGCTTCATTTTTTGGCTGATTGATGCCTGTAGTCGATCCCAGTGATAGGAGCTTTAAAATGTAACAGTCTTCTGAGACAAAAAAATGCTGAACCAAATGGAGTGATTTATTTGGAACTCTTATAGTTACGAGGTGTTACTGATAAGCTGCAATTGTGAGTTTGCCCTATTCTAGAGCTGAAGAAAAAAAGTTTCGAATTTGATGGCAATATCACTGTTTAAATATGCTGATTATTGCAAAGCTGTCAAAATTATCCTGTATTTGTAATTCAATCAGTGACTAGATTGAAGGGGATTACCTAAAATTTAAATACTAAAAATCTAACCTCTCTCAGGTAAAAAGGTACCTGCTGCAAAATCAAGTATCTTGAGCATAAAAGAAGAAAAATCAAGGTTTTCTCTGTGTATGAAACCTTATTGCTGAGCAAGAACCTTATGCATGTATTCTTTGAGGTATTCTGTTTATTTTTTATTGTTTCAAATATATGCCTACTTAGTGAGAAGCTATTTAATGTTTTATTAATATCACAGTGTGATTCACTGCAATATTTACTCTAATTTGCCTTCTTTGAAGACAAAACTTGTGACCTTGATTATTAACTGTGATAAATTTGTTTAGTATACTACATGTCTAGAGATGCAAAAATATCAGCTTGTTTCTTACAGAGGGGAAACTGAGGTACAATATGATTTTAGGTCTAAAGTGTTTCAATCTTGGATGCCAAGTTCAGGTTGTCTGGAGCTTGACTTTTATCTAGGCATTTAATGAGAAACTCATAATTAGTAAACACCTGAGAAAATAATTTAAAAGCTTTTCTGATCAGCTGATGAGTCTCTGTGACAGAGGCAGGGATAAAGATGTGATTCAGTGGGATACGTTTCAGCTGTCTTACTCAGAACAGTGTCACACTATTGCCTGTCAAATATTTTAGGTGAGCTATTCTTCAGAAACCTGATGACACGATATATTAACTTTCTAAATGTTTTTAAACAAAGACTTGAAAACGGCATATTTCTGATAATCATCAGTAATATTTTCCTTCAGCATATGCAAAGAATATTTTATAGTATTAATACCAAGTTTCAAGTTATAATTCCTATCTGAACTGATATTTCAGGGACAGAAAGGCTGCAGAAAAATTGTTTGTACTCTGATTCTTCAACTTCAGCATTCTTAGATACCAACCAGAATCTGCTATATGCTATGGTAGCCAGCTGGTGAAATATAGATTGGATAGTGAAGATATAGGGTGGGTGGATGCAGAGGGGCCTTGTCAGACTGGTGAAATGATGGAGCCCTCATCCAATTGCTGGGTTTCTGACTGCCAAGAAAGGGGTTCACCAGTTGGATATGAATGAGCAAAGGGCAGTGAAGGAAAGAACTGCCCCTATCCACTGCATTAGCAAAAGTGTAGTCAGCAGGCTCAGGGAAGTGATCATCATCATTCCCTTCTGTTTGGCATTTGGGCTGGGCTCCTGTGGCCTCTTTGGGGCTTCCCCAGTACGAGAAAGATACAGGCACACTGGAGAAAGCTCCCTAGAGGGCAACTGGAACAAAGAGTGGGCTGGAACATGTGGTGTACCAAGTGCTGGCTTTGTTCTGTGTGGAGATAAAAAGGCTGAGATGAGGATTTTAATTGCTGCTTTCAGAGAGTGAACGAGCAAGTATAATGAGGATGGAGCCACAGTCTTATTTCAGTTAACAGTGAAGGGCTGAGAGATAAAGGGCATAAAGAGCAGTACAGAAAACTCCAATGAGATACTAGAATTTTTTTTTTTTTTTTGCCATAAGTTTATTCAAATAATAGAGCAGATGTTCTAAAGAGATTGTGAAATCTCCAGCCTTGGAGGTGTCCATAATTAAACTAAGCAGCCAGCTCTGAGTTCATCCTTTGAGCAGCCTCCAGAAGTCTTTTACAAGCTATACAGATCTGTAATGTCTAAAAGTCTCTTTGCCTGGGCAAGACAAACTTTTGAAGTAAGACTCATCTTTTTTTTTTTTTTTTTTTATTTTACTAACAATCATCTGTTGTTGCTGAGGGTTACAATATAGTAAACATACTCATCTATCTATAATAAAGATCTGGGTGACGGAAGTGAGAAGCACACTGAACATTTCTGAGTGCAGAGCAGTTTGCTGATACTGCATGTCACAGTCACTTTTTGGGGGACAGCACACCTTTGAGTCACAGTTATGGTGATTATAAAAAGGGACTAAAGTTTTCCAGTCCCAGACAGCTACTTTGTTAAAATGATGGTGGAATGGGAGTCTTTGATCTGTATTTTCCAATCACGTGAGTCAGTACAGTCCCTGTGTTGGGACTGTTTACACTGTTGGTAAAGCACTCCTGTACAGAGTTAAGGAGTCAAATGGGTTTTTCAATTTCCATTTTAGCCACTCATCCCAGCTGTGTGTGAGAAATTGTCACAGTTGCTAACTATTTGTGCCTCTTGACACCAAAGAATATTCAGTGAACCAGCAGCAATTTCCTCTCAATGAACAGCTGTAATTTTTTTACCATGGTAAAAATTCTTGAATGGTGTTACAAGTTATAGTCTCTGGAAGATGCTGATTCAATCTTTTTTCTCCAAATATAGTTCTCCTCTTCCATCAGAAAGAGAAAGGGCTACCTATAGCTGAGTCATCTTGGCAGTGCTCTAATGTGCCAGTCCTTTCACATAAAAATTAAGAATATTTAGTATATTGTCATAGGATATGGCCAGGATGGGATGGTAAACACTTTACTCCTTCTCTGCGGTAGGAATTGCATGGTCCTTCTTTGTAGGGTACTCTCTGCTAAATTCCCATATCATGGCCTCTTTTCAAGAAGTCATGGTGGGGGGCCCCAAGAACCTGGCCACCCATTGCTCACACTCAAATTTCTTTCTGGTTTTTGTGTGGGTGTGTGTATTAGCTCTATGGAACTGGTGGCAGATGAGCTATGTAAGCCTCAATCTTACATGGTCACGCTTGAAGTTCTCAAGGTCAGGCTTGAAGTTTCTCAGGACAGAGGAAAAATTGCTGGTTTCTATGTTTGGGCTTCAAGGTAAAACAAAGGAAGCCAGCAGTTTCTGTTCATACTGAAATGATCAGCTGGTGGCTTTTAATTAGATCTGATTAAGGCTTTCTAATGTAAACTGAGCGTAACCACAATGAGCTGAACAAACCAAAGTCTGCAAAATTGATATTTTCAGTGCTTAGGTTTCAATTTTGTTGCAATGTTTTGATTTCCAATTGGGAAAACAAGCTCAATATTTCATTTCAGACTGAATGTATCTGAACGGAAACATGGTGGTTTGTTGAATTGAGGTAAATGGTTTGCATTCAGGTCAGATTGTCTGAGCTGATGTGGTAGCTCCTGGAAGCAGCAGTTGTGGGGAAAGTAATCATATGTCTTGATTCTCTAAGGAAAAAGTGAAATTAAAATAAGTAAGGCTTTATGTACTTTATCTTCTGGCATCTTCAGGACCAACTGAGAATCACAGATATTTAAATGCATACATTTTGAATGGTACATATATGTACAGAGATATGCATTTCTAGAAGAAAAATACATTAAATATTTTTATATATAGGTAAATGTATGTATTTGTTATATTCATGTTTCTATAAATGTAATAAAATGTATTTTTCTGTTGTTTGGGAAAGCATGGCTGGAGCCTAGAGTAGTAAAGATGTCTACAAAGTAAGAATCTCCTTCTCTTTCCACATATGTTTTCCTGACATATAGTGTCTTTTATTTTTATACATGGCTATGCTTTATCTGAACTGCTCATGTGTGCACAACAATTACTGGCAATCCTGTGCCACAGATAGGGACTAGGAGACCTAATACTGGAACTTAGCTGAAGTATAGAAAAGAATGAGTTCATGTTGTTAGGGCTCTGTGCAGCAGAGCCACAAGATGGCAGGAGCACTACGTCAGTTTCTTTTCACAGCACTTCCATCCTATTTTACTAATTTTCTTGTATTGCATTGCAATTTGCATAGTTTTGATGATTTTAAAAGCCAACTCGGTTCAACAGCAAGTCATTTTAAAGGTTTCAGGTCTCCTGCTATGTATGCCAGAATCCAGAGTAAATGCAATAGTAACATTAAAAGCTGAAGTGTTGTACTAATGGAAGAATGAGCCATTTTGACATCCAAATGCATAATATTTTCTTTATTCATAAAATAAATTGTATCTCCATCATATTTTCAACTCCTGTGGAAATCAACTTCTTCTTTCTTTCTTGATCAAGTTCATGATGTTAAAAACTTTTAATGGACCAAAAAAACTATCCCAATCTATTCCTCACATTAAAATTTTTGGGAAAAAAAAAAGCAAACTGTTCCTTAACCAAATTAATTAGAGACTAGTATAGTCTTTGTGCTACTGGAGGAAAGTGCACCAGGTGCAGAGCTATCAGAGTCTCACCTAAAGCTAGTGCAGATATGGAATGTTGCCCACAATTTGACAGGTGTAAACAGTTTTGGAAGGCTTCAGCAAAGCAAAATTAGCTTTTAAACACTTCCTTCCCCCACACTCTTAAAAATATTAAGCAGCTATCTATGAAGCATCTCTAGCATATCTGTGATTAGAAGTACTGAAAATAGGAAGGCATCCTTCAGAATCAACAATTTTCACCATCTCTAGGAAATGGGCTCCTATTTGACCATATGATTAGCCTAGATGATTGTCATTGTACAAGTACCTGGCAGAACTCTATTAAGAGCTTGGAAATTTCAGTATTTGCTGAGTCTTCTTGCCTAAGTGTTTTTGAAGTGCTTCACAGGTTTTTCCCGTGTATGTGGATACACACAACATCCAATTGAATGATCTGTGTGCATCAGCCCTCCTGGGCTCCAGGGACTGAGCAGCCTTTCCCCTGCAGTTGTGGATGCTCCCAATCCTTCTGCTCAGCTCGCTGTGTGAGACCAAGGCCCTGCAGGACAGACAGCATGTGCCCAGTGTGCCACCAGAGACGGCACCGAAAGACTATGTAGGTGGTGCAGAGAACTGAATGAGAACTGAAGTGGAAGGAAACCACCCTCATATGAAAGAGAAAGGAATATGATGGGGTTGTTTTGGGGTTTTTATTAGAAGGATTAGCAACCAAGAAGATGAATTTTAAAAGAGAATGCAGAAAATAATGTATTACACTGCATAATAAAGCAGAGGAAAAAAATGCATGAGACATTTGCAAGGGTGGACTGATGGAGCCAATGTAGAAATGTCATTGCATGCAGCATCCTAAGAGTCTGTGGGGCCTCACTGCTTCTGTCTAATAGAGCCCATCTGCCTTGGATGCCAAGGATATCACTCACAAGTGCAGGTATAAGTACAGGGGTGTTCAGGAGTTTTTTTCCCCTCAATAGGTGAAAGTAATTTTACATGCACAAATACAGTCCCTTTACTGCAGACCATGAATGTGAGAGGCACATTGGCAGCTTACCATTTGCTGAAACCACTGGACTGGAAGAAATATCCTTGCCTTCTCCTTCCTCCTCAGGGCTCCTCAAAAGATGTGGACTGGTGGAGGGAGCCTGATGTATCTGCCCTGCAGTGCTGTGCTGTCTTTGGAGATACTGATGTTTTTTACACAGCCCCAACTCAATACTCCCTGGAGCAAAACCTTTGCTCAGGCATTGAGCAGCAAGACAAAAACCAGGGTGATTCCCCCCTCCATGGCAGGCAGGAATGTGTAGGCAGGTCTGCATCTAAAATCTGACTCTTTTTTTGTGTTAAGATTTTGTTTTCAGCTTCTTAGAAGATTTCACAGCTTAGAATGTTCTCTGTGAAAATGCCCATGCAGGGTGTCATTTTTAAATTTGTATAAGAGGTACAACTGCATGGTTAGACAATTTCCCAGAATGTAAATAGGGGGAAAGTACATTTGCCCTTTAAAAAGATCTCAAATGTTTCACTGAGATGAACCGGCGCTTCTGGGTTTGGAAACATCTCTTGTGGGACTTGTTTCTGAATATTGTTTCTGAATAAGGGTATTGCCTTTTCTTTATGAAGAGGAGATGACAATTGATTAAATTATGCATAACTAGATGTTATATAGGCTGGTAGCTTCTGTTACTGGCTGGAAAGGAGGTAGCTCCTTGATAGCAACAATCCTCAAGGAGTGGCACTGAAGGATCTGTAAATCTTAATTCTAAATTGTCTCTTCCCTTGTCTTTCACCCTGCTCCCCTCACCCATGTGTCTGCCTCTCTGTCCTGTTTCTGTTTTGAGAGGGTCAGCAAAACTAAACTTATGTTTCTGAGAAGCTATGAACTAGCTCAAACTAGTCCTCCCAGATGGCAAACCAAGGGATTGCTTTAACATGAAACATCTGAGGAAGCTCTATTTAACAGAGGTCTGAGAGAATTTGAAGTACTAGGATAATCAGCATAACACCTAATGATAGCATCACTTCCTATGGCAAACACATAACTAATTTGGCAGAAAATCTTAACTTTTACATTTATACTCTTAGAGGCCTCACACAGTAACTTTTTTTGACCTTTGATGCAACTAAGGCATGTGCATGCACATAAAATTTTTGTGTGTGTCTACTGCAATCTATTTATCTAGCTATCTAGTTCCCTTGGCATGAATAAAAATCTATTCTAATACAAACCCACAGCTTTGTATTTCTTTGTAAAGCGGAAAATATAAGTGGTAATTTTGCCAGCAGAGAAAATCTATTTGAAGGTTTTCTCTTGATGGCAGTTGCTTCTTGAATTTTTATCTTCTTTAACACAATGTGGGATGCTAAAGTATACACCTACCCAGAGGGATCATAATCCATTTTAGCTGTTCAAACAACATGCTATTAAAGGACTTTTGATTTCAGAGCCTCCTCACTGTACTGGACTTTTTTTTTTACTGCAGCGGTATATTTTGTCTCATTCTAGTCCATTCTGTACCTACTGTTTGTTGTAATCTCATATTATTTACTGTGAGTGTTGCATATAATAATCTGCAATTTGTATTGTTACATTTATTTAACATATTTTAGAACCAATACCTAGATAAACACTAAAGACAAAGCAAAAATTGACCTGCTCCCTTCTGTCCTCATCTCAATCACTTATCTTCTGTGTTTCAAAAATAAAAAAAAAAAATTGGAAATTGAGGGATTGACTTTTTCACCTTTATCAAATCAAGGCTCCTGTTTGTGAAACCTGTTGTGTGATTCAGCTCTTTATTGAAGTCCCAGAGCTATTTGTGCAATGTATACCCATGATGTGGCTGCTGCAGGCATCTCAATTGTTTTGTTCTGAGTAGGTGGCCTAGAAGGAATCAAATTAGAAACACAAATATCTGTGAACATATTTGAACTTGTTATTTTACTAAGAATTTGAGGGAAGAAAGAGATAGTGTATACTTTTACTGCCTGCACTGTAGTTATAATCCCAAAATGCATACAGAAAACTATATAGCATTAACTGTAAAATGGAATTATTTCCATCACTGAACAGGATAATGTTCCAGGCATTATTCTTTGTGTCTTCCCCTATACTTGGTTTGTCATGTCATGCTTTGATAAGCCTCCAGAATTGCAATGTATCTTTTGTGTGTGTATGTGTGTGAAGAATTTCAAATAATTTGAATTTAGTTTTTTTGAAGATTACAGTCTTTTCATCAAGTTTTACTAAGAGGAATAGTAAATGCAAAACTACAGAATAACAGCTCCTCTCAGCGCCTCCTTAATCCTTATGGAGACTCATGGGAGATTGTGCTAAATATAAGGTTTCTTTCTACTGCCTTTATTTCTGAAACTAGATTAAAATGTTTGTGGAAAAATGAAGATATATAGGGAGATAAAATTCAGACATTTTATGTCTTTATTTCTTTTATGAAGCTTGGGAAAGGCAATGTCCACTGTGGTGTCTATGAAGGAAATTTCCAGGAAAAAGAGGACACATCTATAATCTGTCACACTTAGTTACAACCTTCCTATAACACCTCCCTTTATACTGAAAATTCTTCTTTCCATAGGAAGTCTGAAAATACTGCACTCTGCCAGTCCAGCCTGTGCACATCCTCTAGAATGATGATCTCCAGTGCTTTACCCTGGAAAAAGAGGTTGGAAAGGGTGAATTTACAATTCCTTAGCTATGGAACAGCCAAAATGCCATCATATCAAACCATTGTTTATGTTGAAAAGAGATACTATTTTGGGGAACAGTAGGCAGTAACAGTAGTTAAGAGTGGTTAATTTTAAAATAATCTCTAAAACATGTTTTTTTCCAAATAAAAAAAGATGGTTTGCTACTTGCACTTAAGAATTTGTCCATGTCGTAGAAGAGTACTGATGAGTAACAGAATATACAATTTTATTTATGTTTGACCTTTAGCAAGGAAAGAAAAAGACTCCTTCAAAAGCTATTAAGAAGATAAGACCTTGCTTGTTAGGCAAATGAAATGAAATAACATCTGTATAAATGATCTTTGCAGTTACAACTAAATATTAGACATAAACTCATTTATTTTCCCTTTGTTATCTATCTTGTAAAATATTTTTCATGAAACAAATGGAAACAGTTCATGAGAAGAATCAGATTGCAAGAAGCTCCTGTCTGTTTTCCATTAAACAAATCTGTGGCTTTTCATTAAAAATGCTTTTTCTAAGTATTCATAAAAATATCTCTTTTGTTATTAACATAATTTTCCAGTCTGCATTGTTAGAAAGAAATGTCATGGTGACTGACAAGAAACCATTTTGCCCTTTAATGTTTGCTGAAAAGAACAGAAATCAGGTTTCACTGATGAGTTGGACTCAATCATGATAATGAGAGCAAACAATTATCTAATACGGGTTCTTCACATAAGGCTTCACATGTATCAACGTACATTTTTCAGGTATACATTTTCAGAGCATAATACTGAGGGATAAAACCTTACCATTAACATGAAACCCTGCATTTTCCTTATTAGGAAAATATGAGCTGTATGATATAGGATCATATTTAGAAGAATTTTTAAAAGAGAAATGAAATGTTTACTTTTGTGTACTCAGATTTAGTACAGAAATGTATGGTACTTAGTTACATTAGTACCGAAATGTATGGAAGTAAAGGCTTTGATTTTTTAGGGTGTTTGTTTCTTTTTTTCAGCAGGGAAATGTTTTAACTGCATTTCTTGGGAGTACAGCTGGACCAAAATATTAATTTCTTGATCAGTGAATATTTTATTATAACCTCTATCCACCCCCAAAAACCCTCAAATTACAAGGAAGATTCATAACCCTCATTCAAAACCTCCCATAACCTAAATCCCATCTGTAGTAGTGTTAATGATGTTGTGATTAATTTGAAACATAATATTCTGATGTAAACATTTTTTTACATTTTAAGCATTAGTTCAGAGTGGTCATTCAGATGCCATAGTAGACACTTGAGAAAGCCATAGGGCAACTTCCCTCTTGGAGTGGTGAGGGTGTCCCAGGGATGTTCCTCCAGCAGTCCAGAATGCAGAGGGAATGGGCAGCTGGAGCTGTGACTGTGACTGTGCTTTCACTGCATCTGTAACAGGACAGAGCTGATGCAGCCCTTGAGGCCAGCAATTATAAACTGAGAAATGGAGACCTGAAGTGCAAACAACCAGAACTGCTAATAATGGGAATAACAGGAATTGTTAATAATCATGCAATTTACCTGCTCTTGCACATGATATAAGAAAGACCTAATAAATTGAGACCTCTAATAAACTGAGATGTTTTAAGGCAAGAACTGCTTGAACAGCATCATCTGTTGCGTTTTCCAGTGATTAAAGATTTGGAAATGTAATATTGCAAGACCATTGACCTGATGTTACTCTGGGGCTGATCATTGCTTAAGTCAAGCAAGTGGAATGCTTTTCACTGATATGAGGGACAGTAGTCCGTATTTAAGAAGGGAGCTTCATGAATACCACACGGTTTTTCCAAAATAACTGACTTACCTCTTCATTGGCGTTTTCTGCTTCAGCACACTAGTTTGAAAACAAACCAGTGGGAGATTCCAAGTCAGAACTACAGTTTAATAGGAAAATTAAAATAAAGGCAATAGTACAGAAACGCTGGCTTAAACTGATGAGGTCTGAATATGACCTGACACCTTGTTGGTCAGGGTGGTGGTAACAGTCCTGCTGGAGTGACGGATGTGGTTTTGTGAAAGCAGTGATCCTGGAGAAAGGTCTGGTCCTTCTCTGGAGGTCCAATGGTGTTGTCAAGGCCTCGGCCTCTGAGAATCCAGTGGTAGTGTTACCATGGTGTTCCAATCCTCAGATTATAGACAGGTAGGGATGTTTGGTTCTTCCTCATAGGGTGAGGCATATCACAATGGGATGATGTAATTCTGTGAGTCATGCAGGGAGACCTTGATGGTCCATTAGCAGAGGTGGCCCCTCAAAAAGTGGCTGCTGCTTCCCCAGAAGGTGTTATCAGGGCTGACTCATGGAGAAGACAAAGAACACTGCCCCACCTATTTTAATATCTTATGTATATGGTAATAGAAAACATACTTTTCATTGCATCTTACATTGTAACCCAAGACATACATTCACCTTGAATAATGGAAAAAATAATCTAATATTAAACATCTGTGACTCCAGTTGCCCAAGACCTGAAAAGAAAGGAAATGTAGGAGAGGAACTAACATTTTCAGACTGGAAGATGAAAAATTCTGGGGTTCCTTCAAACTATGATGTGTGGTTATAGATTGGGAGCTCCAATTTTTTGTTAGCTAATAAATCCAAAACTTCACTTGCTCTGTTTCCTGCATGAGATTGGACTGAATGACAATTAGAGGGTCTTTCCTCTTCCTTATGCCTCTCATGTCCAGTTCTCCATTTTCTGTGAGAATGCTAGTTTGCCTTAAATCCTTTTAGATTGTGCCTCCCCTCCTGTCCATGGTTTTCCTGAAGAGTAGCTGATTAACATCCACAACATTCTTCATCATCCACAAACAATGAGTCACATAATTAGATTAAGAAAATGCAAAACTGCTTGTACAGTTGTTGATTTTAATTTTTTTTGGTATATAGTTGAATGATCACTATTCATAAAATTACAGAATTTAATTGCTGTTTGCTGCTTACCTCTGTCATCAGTATTGTGATAAGCAACTAATGTGTTGCTACATCAGTAATAATAATAATATTAATAATACAAAGTAATAATCTCTTATAATCACTTCAGATATTTGTCTCTATTGAACTTAAATATTGCAATTAAAGCCAACACTTATTACTTGTAAACCTCAGAAAGTGCAAAAAATATTCCAGAATCATGTTGCTTAATGCCTTTTTCCACATATTTCTCTGTTTACTGTGGTATTAGTCTGCAGCATGCTGCAAAGCTAAAATTAATTCTACAGAGAATTATTCATGTCCCTGTTCATATGTCACAATAGAGAAAAACACATGTGTTTACAGAGTGATGTTGTTCCTGTAAAAATACCATTTACTAGTAAGAAAATCACTCAAGTATTCTAACAGGCATTGCTCAAAGTGAGTGAGGCTGGTGAACAATGACAGTCTGTGCTGTACAGCAGTGTTTTATTACATTATAAATTCTCAAGGCAGTGACATCAATATTCATCTTCTCTAGTACAATGCAGAAGTCATTGCAATTATGAACAAAGTCTTCCACAAGTGATTGTTGTACTGGGTTGTGTGTAAAAAAAATCAATATTAACAATTTAAAAGAAAAATGCTAAATGAAAAGGGTAGTTGCTAATGCAATATAAGAAAATCTTTCAAAATATGCCACTTCCTCTTCCCTCCTCTTATTTCAGTTCAAAGGGGAACAAGGCAATGACATTATAAAGAAAATGTTACCTCAGTAGCCTCATAAGCCATTCAGATTTTTGATGTTAATTTTCAGGCCTCTGTGGATTTTGACTGAATTAGTTGCTTAGAAGTATCAGTTTTCTGCTTTTTTTGGAAACCCATACTTTCTTCTTAAAGAACCTTTATTTTTACAGGACTAGTGCATACAGCACCTCGAAAGTGCCTGATATCCTATGATGGGAAATAAAACATGAAGATTAGCAAAACATAACTTCCTCCAAAATTGAACTTTAAATGTACTCCTTACTACAATTAATTATAACCAGCAAGAATAAAAGGGGATAAGATTATAATTTTCTGTGCCTTCCAAGGTCACAAGCAAGTTTTTATATTGTATCTTTATTTGACTGTTTTGCCCAAGTTTATATGGGTTGTGAAACAAGGAAGAGGAAAGTTGTGGTGGAAATTATATTTGGAAATTATATTAATTTTAGAAGGTGCAAGAGTAACAAAGGAAACCAGTAGGTCATCGTTAATGAGGCAATAGGTAGAATGGTTTACTCTCTGAAAAGCTGTAGAGACCACTTGTTGCTGATTTTTATGTTGGATTATTAGGGTGAGGCAAATTGTACTGGATCTTTCTTGCTCCATAATCTTTCATCATCTAATGGCCTTTAAGATCAGGGGATTCTGGCTTGGCAGCTCAGAAAAAAATGGTGGAAATTTCCTAATTGCCGCATTTCTGTTTATGGTAAAATAATGTTTATTATCTCTTGCAAGAGACCATAGGGGACACGCCCTTGCTGCATGAGAAAGATGGCTCAGCTGGAAAATCCCTGCCCCGGGAAGGCCACATCCATGGCACATTCCTGTGAGGGACACCTGAGGAGGGGCCAGAATCCATCCCAGAGCCCCAAAGCGCTGCCCAGACTCACTGCTGAGGCCTTGCAGCACAGCACTGCTCCTGATGCAAAGGGATGCAGCAGAGCCAGAGGCTGCTGCCAGAGCCTGTGTCAGACTTGTCCCTGCCAGGGGAGGAACCTGGGCCTTCCCAGTTGGCCCAAGTGTGCATGGACTCCTGGTACTCCATGTTTGTGGGGGACCCTGAGCACCAAGAAGACGAGATGTAGAGCATCCACAGTATGCCACTGGGATCCATCTCCAAGGGATCTGGGGATGCTCTCCTCCAGAGAGCAGTATTCCACTGGGATCCACAGTGTTGAGGTTTTCTACTTCATCTGCCTCTGTCACTCTCTTTCTCTGCCCCCATCTCTATTCCATTTCGATTTTTATCTCTCTGTCATTCTCTCTGCCTCTCATTTACTCTTCAGTAAAATCCACACTATTGACTTTGGCACATGGTCTCATTTGCACCCTAACTGAGGCAGAGCGATTTCTGATCATTTTAATCAGTGGATCAGAACAAGGGTCTAGAAGCCCTCCAGTCTGGGTGCTGCTCCGTGCCGCTTCCAGGGGACTTGGGCTGCTGAAGGTGTGCTGGGCTGGGCCCTTTGTGACACAGGGTTGTTCTATGGGCTTCCTGGGTGTTGTTGGGCATTCTGTTGTCCTGGTGACATGGAACAGCCCCAACCTGCAGGCCTATATAAGGGGCACAGGGCCCTGCGCTGCCCAGTCCCAGGAGCGCCACTCACACAGGAGGAAGCAGCTCCCGGGATCTCTGTGCGCCTCTCCGTTGCACATGGAGAAGCAAGAGGTGAACGCTAACTGCAAAGCAGCCAGCCCCATGCCCAGCAGGCCAGAAGACCAGGGCTTCAATGGGCAGTGGCTGGCAGCAGGTGACAGCTCAGGCCTGCCACCATGCAGTGACCTAACCAAGAGCTGCCATGAAGGATCCCAAGAGGAAGCCTGCATTGGGCAGAAGCTGTCCCCTGCAGAAGTCTGCAGTGACCATGAGGTCTCCAACTGGGATGAATGTGCCCAAGAAGAGGTGTCCCACAGCAATGTCAGCAGCTACCAAGAAGTGTCAGACTGGGAAGAATGCATCAAGCAAGAGCTTTCCGATAAGGAAGGCTCTGTTGACCAGGAGGTGTCCAGAGGAAGTGTTAACGGAGCGTCAGTGGAATCGAACTGGGAAAATGACAGTCACCCAGACCTCATGCAGCACAGCTGGGAAGAGACCACCGGGGACAAGCCCTTGCTGCATGAGGAAGATGAGTGGGACGGAGTGAGCGTCCTCGAGCTCTGCGAAGATGCAGAGGAGCGAGAGCGACGATGGGCAGGTTTGTCCGCAGGCGGGTTCCCCGGGGCTGCCCCTCGCGAGGCGTGGGTTGAGCCGGCACCGGCTGAGCTGAGCTCCCCAGGGCCGTGCTGCGCCTCCCCTGCCCGTGTGGAGGCGCCCGTGGCCATCAAGAGGCGGCCATCGCGGCTGCGGCGCGCACTGCGGGCGCTGCGCCGCCTGTGCCGCTGCCCCTGCCTGGCTCTGCACACCGAGCAGTAGGGGCCGCGGCCGGCGCCAGCCCGGGCCTCTCACATGGCGGCCGGCCCGCAACCATGCCCGGCCTGAGCGAGCCACATGGGCTGCCTTGGCCTGCGCACGGCCCTGCAGCCTCAGCGGGACCCGCCTGCTTTGCACCATCCAAGGCACTCAGCCAGCCCCAAACCTGCCTGCCGCTCCAGTCCCACCCAGCGTCTGGCACCACCACCATGGCCCTGAGACCGTGTCCCCAGGTGCCACAGCCAGACAACTCGAGCACTTCCACAGATATCGGCTCCAACACCTCCTGGAACAACTTCTTCCCATGCCTGACAGTTCTTCAAGGGACCACCACACAGGCGCCTCTTGGGAGACAAATGAAGGTTGCAAGAAGAGGAAGAAACATTTGCAGTAAATAAGGATAGGAATTAAGAATAGCAAGACATAGAATAAGAAATAGAAATAAAATTAG
Source organism: Acridotheres tristis (assembly GCA_037013685.1). Classification (NCBI taxonomy): domain Eukaryota; kingdom Metazoa; phylum Chordata; class Aves; order Passeriformes; family Sturnidae; genus Acridotheres; species Acridotheres tristis. The sequence goes on along the minus strand of CM072884.1, from coordinate 14,109,462 downwards.
GATTAGAAATAGAAGAAGTAGAAGTAAAAGTAGTAGTAGTAGAAGTAAATAATTATAATAAAAAATAAATAAAGTTCGGATGATAATAATATTATGATTAATGATTATGATTAATGTCAAGTTGAAACATACATCTTTTTGAATCGTAGTATACTTTGGGTTGGGATCAAAAATCATCTAGTTCCATCTGATTATCTTACTCTCTCTTTCTCTCCCTCTCAGTCCTCTGAACTCATTCTTGCAGGTCCACGTCCTCCTTATGCTGGGCTCCCCACAAACGCATGTCGTGCTCCTGGCAGGGTCTCACAAAAATGGCCCAGAGGGCCACGCTCACCTCCCTTGGCTGCTGCCCTTTGTCCCTTTCCATGCAGCCCAGCCCATGGCTGCTTTCTGGGCTGGCAGCACCCACTGCCGGCTCGCGCTCAGCTTCTCCTCCCCGCGCACCCCAAGTGCTTCTCATCAGCCCCTGCCCCGCTCGGCTTCCTGTCCCCTGCACAGCCCGAGCTGAGGGCAGCTCCAGCCCCTCTCTGTGCCATTGGAAAAGCCATTCCAGAGCCCCGGGGCCGAGGCAGAGCCCTCCCTGAGGGACACCCCTCATCCCTGGTCTGCAGCCGCCCATGGAGCCGCTGACCACAACTCCCTGCCTGCGTCCATCCGGCCAATTCCTCTGGCCCCGCACAGCCCAGCCTGCAAAGCCAGGCCTGGCACTGTGGGGCTCGGGGGGTCTGTCCTGGGCCACTGGGCCTCACAGGGCTCTGGGCTCAGCAGCTGTGTCACACGCTGAAATGTGATGGGAAATGGCTTAAACACTGCCAGGAAGGAGATTTCCACATTATGGCTAAATTGAATAAAGATGCTGAGACCACCCAAGCCCAGCCCTCCTTCACCTGACTGCAGCTTTGGTCCGGGACTTGAGCAGCCTAACAGCACCTGAGGTAGCATAAAGGTGACACTATTGATCAATTGCCGCTGTCTAGGGAGAAGGACACAAGACTGAGGCAGGAGAATGTATCCAAAGAAAGCCAAACCCATCAGCTGTTTGGAAAATCTGCTTGGGCCAGGCTGGGGCTGGGGGAGGCCGTAGCCCACAGGCTCATCTGCTGAGGCCACCTTTGCACACACTGCCCACAGCCAGCCAGGGAGGAAGAGAGTTCTGGGGCTGTGGGGAACCTGAGCTCACAGGCAGTGAACACCCATCCTCCCTCACACAAACTTAGTTTCAAGAAAGGATGTGAAAAAACTTGTTTTGCTCTCTGAACTACTTGTCTGGATTGCTGGAAAATATATTTTATTATTTTCCTATTCTAAGAGCCAACACATAAGAATTTTATATATCTATAGACCTATGTATACACATACATAAATATATATATATGTATATATGTATACGTGCTTTCCTGTATACACAATTTTTATCTAGTTGAAGCAAAACTAGATAGGGATATAACAGTGTATACCCAAGAATATGGTTGGATATATATGTGTATCTACGTAGCTGTGCATAGATTATCAGTGAATTTATACCATGTGAACAGTTCAGGATGGGAACTCCTGTGGTTTTCAGAGCTATTTCATTTCTTCTGTTGAATGAAACAATTTTTTTCAGGAATCTGTAGAACAACATGTTTTCACTCAAAAAGAGATTCCATGAAGTATCAAAACTGCGTAGTTCAATGGAACAAATAAATAATCAGATTATCAAAATTACTGAATCTGATGACCCAGATGTTTTGTTAGTACTCTCCTGATTACTTTATTCCTTTACAAGATTAGAAGCAATACCAATTTACCCCTTAATCTTCATGAAGGCTCTCTCCCATAGGGCTGACTTTTAAGTCAAAATTTCTTTTCTCAAATTCCCTGCTTTATTTTGGGGCTCTTATGATAACAGTGGAAGCAAACACCTCACTAACTAAACAAAACCTTTAATCTTGGTTTGAAAGACAAGCAGATATATCCCTTCTCAATTCTTATAGACCATTATGCCCTGAGTCCCTACAAAGTAATGTTCACTATTTTAGGACTAATTAGTGTTTTAAATTAAGATTCCATGTACTTCCTTTAAAAAGACTGGTTACTGAGCCACCTATTAGGAAGACTCTTAACCTAGCAGATAAATGGTGAAAATTTCATGAATGCTGTTGCTAGCTAACTGATTTTCTTTAATAACAACTACAAGGCTGGTTTAGCATTCCAGTTAGTCCTTCATTGATACTAATTTTTTATCTTAATTAAAACACAACTCTGTTTGCTGCAAAATACTTTAAGTCATGGGAGAGCTCCTTCTTCGCCATAAATGATGGTTTTCTTACAGCAGCCACTGGTGCTTACTTTGCTATGAGGCTGTTGGTCTGAAGCTTTTTTGGTAATGGGTATATTTCAAATCATATGCTTCTGTTTCTTTGGGAGCCAAATTGTTAAATTTGTGAAGTTACAGCACCTCAGGAACCTGATTTCAGATTATCAGAGCCTCTCTTGACAGTAGTTCCTCCTCGAATTCCCCAAAAGATATTATATTCTATCCCTCTTTGCTCCAGATGGTACACTGATAGTTCTTAAGATTAGAAACACTTCAGAAAACCACACAACTAACAGAGAGTTATTTATTTTTATAATATAAAATATAAATATATAATATAAATATATAAATAAATATACAAATAAATATATAAATCTATAAATATATAATATAAAATATTGTGTGAACAATACAACTTTTATTGTGCTAGTAATCATGCAAAATTTAGTGGCGAGCACTATGTACACAAATGGAGTTTTGATGGAATCACAGACAAATCCTGATTCAAGCTCTGAAAATAAAAATTGCATGTGCTAGTGAGCTCCTTTGTGTGCTTCCGTCATTTCAGGTCTCATCAGTGGCCTTTCTTTAACACTGAAGTCCATTGGTTTACTTTGTTTCTATTCAATTCATGATACAGATTTGAGTGCTGTTTAGACATAACAAAGATGTATTCTTATGCTTAATAATTTATAATCTATTATTTTCTGGCCTTCCCCTTTACTAAAATTAACACCCCACAGTCATTTTTCATGAATTATTGTTTTCTGCATGTTGTTTTGAATTTCTATTGTCAATCTATCCCTAGTGGAAAATTATAAATAGTTAGAAAATGATTGGCAGCATGCTTAAACATCACCTACCTTCTTATCTAATTAAATAGCTTGTTTCTGATCTGTTTTTTCTTTGGTTAGAACAGCAGGGTGGCTTCAGAACAAAAAATAATGAACTTCAAACCATTGTATCTGAACAGTACAGGCAGCTAAAGCCACAACTTAGGACTGAGGTTCAACTGTATTATGTCTGTGCATCTTTTCCTGGAATTAAAATTACAAAAACAAAGACTTAGATTAAGTCCTACTTTTTGTTATAGTTTTTGGGTAACTTTGTGGCTTGTTTTGTTGGTTTTTTTAAAAAGAATTACAAGTCCATGGACTGTGGCTTTGTTGGCTATGCTGCCAATATTGAAAGATTAGCAGAAAAGGCAAGGGAAAGCAGCATTTCCCAGTTTAAAATGAAAAATGCAGCTGAGCAAAGGGTTCATTAATATTGCCTATAGAGTTTACATTATTTAAGAGAATGTTCCTGAAAACAATTCTGCTAATGTGCAATAAAAAAGTATATATTTTGTGGCTATTTTTATAAGTCTAACATTCACCTTTACTAGTGAACAGTGAAAACTGGGAGCAAGTCCTGGATCAACCATTAGTTCTCACTGATATGCAATAGCTGGTAAGTACAAAATATACCAGGCCAACAGTTTCTATGTCAAAAGATTATTTTACTCATTTTGTTCCTGATTTTCAATCAAATAATTTATTCTCCTTGTTTACTGAGAGTACACACTATGCCATCCAGAACTAAATGTACTCAATTCGTTTGATGTTGGAATAATTCAGATTTCTTGCAATTTTGTTGCTTGCATCCTGCTTGCTTAAGTGCTCTTTTGAAGCTTAATGGAGTCACTTTGCCATTTTAATTACTAATATCTGATCATGTTCTATTCACATGCAGGTTTTTGTCTCGGTAAATGTTTGCCTATTTAGTAAATAATATAATTAATTTGCTAATAAGTGGGTCTAGAAATGGAGGAGAATTTTCTTTCCTCGTAGCTTAAAATCCCATTTCTAGCCCCCATTCCATGTATATTTGTTGTTTTCTACCTCTGAAATTTGTGAATTCTTTCCAGCTTTTCCAAAATGCTGTAATAACTAGCAAGATGAATATGATATATTGAAAAATATATTTGATACAGAAGTTGTTAATGTGTGAGTGAGACTGAGATAGCAAGATTACAAATGAGGTGAAGGAAGGTCATGATATTTCAGTGTTAGTGTCATGGTAAAGGCCAATATACATTTTTTGTTAGATGTAATATGGGCTTAGTAAGCATCTGTGTCAGTGGGAAAAACAAGTTGAATTTCCCAGTTGTTCTAGGATGGATGAAGAAATCGCCCCCAGAATCTGAAAATATCCCTTAATAAAACTTCTTCAGCCACTTTGCTACCAATGAAAAGGATCATTTGTGTCAAACTAGTGTTTTGGGGAGAAAAATATGGTTTTATTGGAAAATTCCTATCTCTAGAACTCAAAACAAATGTATTTTAGCCTCAAATAAAGTGGAAGATTAAATATATTTCCAGTCTAAAGCACCCAATAAATATCTAATCAATCCCCTGAACAGTTTTCTCACTGTAGGTAAAAATTATCTTGTTTCACAAGAGAGAGGAGAAACAGGAGCACGGGGATTATACAATTCATTGAAGGTCACGCTCAGAGCCAACAGCGCAAGGCTTTGTTTCATAATCCAATATCACCATCACAAGACCAGCTTCTCTTCATCACTACTCAAAGGCTGGAAAAATATGCTATGGGAAAATCTAATTTTCTTGGCCTTTTTTCTTTTCCCCCCCCCCCATGTTTCCATCTGTAAGAAGTTAATGAATCACTTGGATTATGCAGTTCCATAGATGAGCTTTATAGAGGATTCGGAAGCTGTTTTCAGAGCCTACTGTCAAACAGTGCCTTGAGAGCTGTGCCCTACCATGCCCTACCCAGCATTTCTGATGTGTTCTCCCTGGCCTAGAACTATGGCCATTCCTAATTACTGTGGGTTTGTGATAGCAGGTTTTAAATAATAAAACCCCTTCACTCAGCTTGGACTTCGAAATGGTTGAGAAATGGTAATTTTACAAACCAGTGTCTCTGAAAAAAAGACCATATTTATGTATTTAAGCATAGTCTGGCAGAAGCAGGAAAATTCCCCCATTAGCCACATACTTACAATCCTTAATCCCTTATATAATTTAAAGTATTAGGTGAAAAATGAGGTTTGATCCTGCTTGTTCCATCTTGTAATGGTACCTAGAAATGTTCTGGTTTGGTGGAGTGAAAATGTGTGCCCTATATGGCTTTCTGTGACTATTAGAATGGAAAAAAATATAAAAAGCTATCTTATAAATGTACTGCAGGCTTACTTTTATTCTTTAAAAGAAATTATTTATTCAATATCCTTTTAGTTCCACTGGATTCAAGTTTTACACAATTGACAACTTTGGAGGCTAATTAAGTTGCAGTCAGGGGCTATTTTAACTTGTCTTAATGTCTCTGACTTCATGGAACATATTTGTAGAGTAAAACGTATTTATGATTTAAAGGGTGTAATGGAACAAATAGGTATTATATAGGATTCCTCCTCAAGGTAAACTGGAATGGATAATTTAATTTCCAGGGTGACAAATTATCTTATCATGAGCGAACAGGCAATTTCTTCCCTGCAATAAACTAAGTAGGTACAGACAGTTCTAACCAGATGAAATCATTATCCTTTTTAAAGCAGAAACATTGAATAGAAGTAATTTTCTCAGCCTTAGTTTCAGAATAGAAAGTAGCTCTTGTAAACACTGTACACTGTGGTCTTAGGTAAGAGAAACAAATTTAACCCTTTCAGTGAGAAAATGAGTTTGAAGGAAGTTATTCTTACAGCTCTTTGATTCTTTGCTCTGCTGACAAACTCAATTTTTTTTCTTGCTATTATGGCCTGATTTTTGGCTAATGGCAAATACTATGCACCTTCATCAAAATCAACCCAGCAGAAAATATTTTTGCACGCACTTGTTTTCTGCTGCCGCTGTTAGACATGAGCAAAATAACGGTTAATACACATACAGTTTTACTAAGTATGCGCAACAAACAAACATTTAAATTTACAACCTTCCAGGTAGTTGAAAGAAAGATTATGTCTTCTGTTCAGACCTAGAAATGAAGTGTCTTTTCACACTCTCCATGACCCACATTGAAATAGCATTTGGTCTCCTCCCTCTCTGTGATAGGAGCTTTAGCAGCTGACTGGAGATGCTGAAGACCACTGAAGGCAGCACATACAGCCACACTCCCTCACACACTCTGCAAAGTCTGCTCAAAAAGTTGTTCAGTCAGATCAGTGCAAGATGAGGGATCAGAAGACAGAAGTGAGTGGAAAATCCAAATGTCCATATGTTATGTAGTTTTCCCTTATTTATCCCATCTTCTCCCTATTTCCTTGCCTCTCCCTCTCTCTTTTCTCCTCCCCACCCCACTCTATCAAGAGTCCTTCAGATTGCCCTTCCCTCAATCTTTTTAACTTCATTCTTTCTCTCTTCCCTTTTGCCTCATTCCATACCTTTCAACAGTGCTCCAATTTTTGTTTCCCTCTTCTCTATGCATTGCCACAGTTTAGCCAATTTTTGGATTCTACCCTTTGGATCTTCCTTCAGCTTAAATCTGATACTTGCTTTTATGGTTCCTTGGAGTCCATAGGATCCATTCGTTTGTCTCTGTCTCCAGAGCAGGGAACACTGTTTTAGGCAAGGATACACGGCTTTCTGTCTGACTGGAAATAAAAGATGTTGGCTTTTAGAGAAAGTCTGACCTAGCCTGTGATGAGTTAGAGTGGCTTGGCCAAATGCCAAGCTTGTCTTCTTTGTAGCACTAAATGATTGTCTGCTTGGCCTCACTGATTATCACATAGCTGGAGGAAGGGTACTGTCAAGATAACATCTTAGTATCTCCTTTTTTTTTTCTTTTCTGTTTTCCCAGATCTGCAAGTATTTAATCTTCTCTGCCTTGCTAAACCAGAGGTAATTATCTGGCCAGGACATACTTTATTCTTTTTTCCCTTCTTTCTGTATTTCCACTTACTTCCCTGGAGATCATTCTTGGAGAATTTTCTAACTTCTGTCTAATATATAATTTTTTTTGATAGCTCTGGGTTTTATTCCTTCTGGACTGTTTCCCTTTTCCTCGTAGCCTCTCTTATACAATGGAATAATTCAAAAGGACCTATTGTAACATATCATCACAAAGTTAGTTATGACTGTTCTTTTCAGTTTTGGTTGGAATGCCTCAACAACTCTTAAAATAAATAGTAAGAGTTAACTATTCAGGCAAAAGTAAATTGACCTCAATTATAAGTGGTTTTGGCATATGAAGACAAAAATCTCAGGACAACCCATATTATATGTTTTTCTTCTGCCTAGTTTTAAAATTGCATGGTGGGCTAATTACACTCATTGTTCTGTCTCTCTCATGGTTTTATTTGATCTCTTTAACATCATATTTTCAGATTTTTTTTCAATTTGTGTTCATGTTCTGCTATTCTTATTATTAGAATTATTAGCAGTAGCAGTAATTCTGTGGCCCACTTCTATCAAGTATCCTTCGGAGAATGTTACATTTTTCTTTGGCAAGGCAGACTGTCTGAATCCAGAGATAGTAAATCCACCCTTTAGGAAATAATGTATTTTTATGATACATAAGGAAACAAGCTTGTTTTGAATTTATGTATTTGTTCTCCTATCCGTTCTGATATTCAATAGTAAATCACAATATCCGCTACTTTCTACTCATAATATACAGCATATTCTTCTACCTCTGACACTAATTTCTTTTTGCTGTGTTTCATATAAATTTTCTTGAGAAGCCTTGGAGAAGGATGACTCAAAAAGCCAATAAAGGGCAGATAAATTCTATATGTACAGCAAGCATTCTCATTATCTTCTGAGAATATCTGAAAAAAAAAAAAAAATACTTGAGAACTGTGAAATGTGACAAAATAAGCATCTCCAGAAATGAATATCAATTTTTTTGAGGAGTTGATTGTCTGCTGAAATATCCATTCAAAGAAATATAAACTCTTTAAATTAGCTTCCTGTATTCCCTGTTAGGAGTAAAAACTTGCTTTCTCTAAAAAGGTGGTTTTTTGCATCTTTGTGAAGAGTGTCTGTCATTGGATTGCTAGATGCATTCCTTATTTAGACAATATGTTTTTCTTTTTAAACCTCAAATTTGTTGTGAGTCAATAAACTTTCTCTTCTCTGAAGTCAGCTTCCTTGCCCTCTGCCCCCCTGCCCTTGGAACACATGGAAAATGGCTTGTACTTTGGTAAGTAACCCACTACATAAGTTTTTATTCATTGTTAGTTATACAAGAAAATATGACACACCTTTTTTTTTTTGCTTGATCTTAAAATAAACCCTTTTTTCCCTGTGTTTCCCTCTAACTTTCTGCTAGAGTGGCTTAATACATTGATCTATACAGTGGAATGAGCTAGGAAACATGTTTTAAATCTGAAATCTTCTATTCTGCTGAATGTAACAAACATCATTAAAAGAGCACCAAATGTCCAGAATATGTCAATTTTAAGCACACATGCACTGTGAGTAGTCCTGCCAGGGACTCAAAAATGGCAGAATGCAGATATGAGTGTTAGGAAAAGTTATCTTTCAGTCATTAATATGACATCCCAGCATAGTAATTATGTACAGTGCATTATGTTCCTGGCTTTTTCTGTGATGATATTGTATAGCACACTCACCCATTTTCATTATTATAATTTTATAGTTTCTGGAAGTGTGTTTACTACAATATTCAGAAGCAGCACACTGCAATGTGATCCCTATAGCCTGGGAACTTCAGGCATCCAGTGGTGAGCCAGAACTGTGCCAATGAGTGTTGTGGTAGGAGGATAGAACTTATGCAGAAAATAACCCCCCTTGCTTTCCTCAGATTTCAGAGGTGCTCACTGCAGCTGGGCTGAATTTCCAATACCACACTTGGCACTATAAATACAGTTGCACTTAATGAGATCCCAGAAGAACCAATAATGTGGGTTACACTCTGTCTGATCTCATTCATGATTACAGATTCGTCACTAGTTTATTGCAAGCAACAGATAACAGATTCTTATTATTTCAGTGATAAATTGTTCTAGATAATGTGATAATTCCACTAGATCTGCAAAATATTACTGCCTAGCTCTCTGTAGAAGCGTCCCCAAGTTAAAAGGGCACAAATCTTACCAGAGGTGTTCCTGTTTTGGATAGGAGAGAGGAGCAAATATGTCAGCTTATCTGCAAGGGAATTTTATTTTCCTCCACCATGGAGGATTTCAAATGCCAGTTTACACTTTTGGGAGAAGTGGAGGTGAGACTGTAGTCAAATGTCCTGCTATTGATGTCATAAATGGCAATTTATGCATGACAATTACAAAGAGAGTGATTTCAAAGTCTGTGTGGTTGTACAGGGGCAGAATAGAACTGTGACATGTTGGTATCACTCCCTCTTCCAAGTGGCTGATGGCAGTGGTAATGGTCTGGTAACTTATTACCCCATCAGCTGTGCCTTTGTGCCCAGGGAAATCCCTTCACTGCATATCTCAGAACATATGTCATGGAGAGCCCTCCACCACACAAATACCTCACAGCTACAAGCCTCATTCCTGCAGTGAGATCTTTAAAATTTGATCACCACTGAGGAATTTAAATTCATCTTAATAAACAAGACAATAAATATATTCTTTGATCTCCAGAACTTGGCTGTATATGTTTCAACATCTATTCTATGTGATGCCTGCATAAGTAGAATATTTTTGAAATGCTTTTTGTATTACAGTCTTTTTCTTTCTTGTTGGTCTGTCATCCAGTCCTTGATTTCTGTGGTACATGTATTTTGAATAGCAAAGAACTGTTCTTTAAAGCCCGGGGCTGAGCATACTTAGCACTTTCTTCGAATTGCTAAAGAGTTTTATGTTTCCTATGGTTGTGATTTAGTCTTTTACAGCCAAGTTCTGATCATTTCTATGCTTGTCTGGATGTACAGATCAGTCTCTTTTGATAGTGAGTTTACTGACAATCTGTAATGAAACAAAGACTGAATTGTTAAAGAAATGAACACCAAAATGTTAAGGAACAAGTAAAAAGAATCTAAATGAGAAAACAAGAAGGAAGAACAGGGAACTATGCAGTCAGGTATTTCAGGTATTGCTGCAGTGAATTGCAAGTTTAATATGCTGAGAAAACAACCTGATTCGGGGACTGCTGGAGGGTACAAATGAGTCTTGCTGTTGGGTTTGTTTATGTGCTTCTTTTTCAAAAGAGATTTAATTGTTATAAAATATCCCATAAAAAGCATTTAGCAACTGTTTTATTGGTTACTAACCTTCTGGTTTAATAAATATTACAATCATGTAAACATTTTAATTAGTGTTTTGGAACTTTGACTGTTAGGAAAACCATGCTTGTTCTTTGAGATTTTAGGGAGTCATCAAAGAGGATACTCACAGGAAAAAAGGTGTAACAGCAGCATAATAAGTGATTCATTCAGAGTTCCTACTGGATTTATTATGAATTGAACAAAACTTTTAGTTAGTCACTTTCAAAATAAGTGATGTATAAAAAAATAAAATCATCAAAGAAATGTGCAACCCTTGCATTCATTGCAATGGTGATGAGATTTTCTTCCTCAAAGTCAGGTTCATTACATTAAAAACAAGTTGAAATCCATTACCCTCTAAAAAATACCCAGAATCTAGCTTTCAAAGTTACACTACCTTTCTGAGATTCTTCTGTGGTGAGACATGAACTTATAGGATATTTTAATGATGAGTTGTACAAAAATGCTGAGTAACTATAGTAGCATCCATATTATCACAAGTCAAGTTGACTTAATATTTCTTGTTTAATCCTTATAATTTGCCCAGGAACGTTTCTATTCAGCACCAAATCAGTCTTGCATGAGTCTGAAATAACCCTAGAGGGAGATATGGTTACTCAAAACAGGCAAGTAAAGAAAGTTATTATAAAAGGAATATATATGTTTGCATTTTATTCTAACTAAAGGACAAGACATTAAGCAAGAGTAGAATATTTTTTGTAATTTCATAGTGAGTTTGCCCTTCTATTCCTTTTGGGTTCATGTAGACACAAAGTATTAATATATAACAAAGGCATGTATGAGAAAAGGAGATCATTAGACCTAGAACATGCTTAGGCAAAAAAAAAATCAGAAAAAGTATGTGATGAGTGGAAGTATGGAGCTTTTAAATTTTTTGTTGGTCTTTTGGAGCTTATTTCCAAACACTAAATTTTAGCCCATTAATTTACAAATCTTTCCTTTTTTTTTTCTGTCTTTCATTACTATCTTCTTGCAGTTAGAGTAGTGCAACATTTTTAGTAACTTTTTTATACATCATAAAGGTGTTTTCTGACTGTTTCTAAGACAAAAACATAATACCAGAAATACTGAGTCTTGGCTTCCAGGGTTTGACTGAGAGACTGCAGAGAGCAAGTTCTACAAGGCTGTGGGAAACTGACTCCACTGAGGAATAGCAGTTGAGTCAAAAAGACTTTCAGAAATCATTTAAGTTACTTTTCATGTATCACAAAGAGGACCACAGGGTATAAACAAAAGCATTTCATTTTACTTTGTCAATATGTGTGCCTGGAGGTAACTGTTATTTTGGAAGACCATTACCCATCTGCTGGAAGTTTCATAAACAAATACAAGTAATGACAGAATAATTTGTGAGCTTGTGAATCTCTGCTGGAAGTGGCACAGGAGGAAGAAAACACTGGAATAACAGAGAGTGGGCATGACAAATGCTGTTATCTGGGATGAAATGAGTTGTGTGGGAAGGAAAAAAGGGAAGGCTGAGCATCAAACAGCAGGAAGACTGGAAGGATGGAGGAGTTAGTGGATGAAAACTGTGTATGCAGTGAGGTGTGATGATCTGCCTCAAAAAGCAGCTTATGTCATGAATTGACTTCCTGTTGTAGTGGTCAAGCATTTTTCAGAGCTTGTAATTTTCTTAATAACAGCTCTGGCTCATGTGGCTACCTTTGGGGCCAAGTTCCCTGTTTTCCACTGGTGCAATGCAAAGAGGAGACTAGAGCACATTCCAGATCCCTTTGGAATAAGTGCATTGGCCTTGCCCTTTGCTCCCCTGATTTTCTTCAGCCTGAGTTTCCTTACTGTGTCCAACATTTCTGTGGCCCTGCAGTAGCCTGGGGTGTTCCTGTGAGAAAAAGTCTTTTGAACATTTAAAGCAGGATGAACTCCCTGAGAAAGTGTTAATAGAATGGGAAGTCTTCGTTGTAAATGTTTAAAAGAGAAAACATGAAAAAATACCAGCTTTGGTATTTGTGAGTTTTGTATGTAAAGCACTTGCTTCTATTCTTGATGTTTTCTGTACACAGGAAGCAATAAAAATAATTCTCGTTGGTTAGAGAACCAAATGCATGCAGAATTTACTTTGGTGCAGAAATGAAACAGTATTGTGGCTGGTAGATCAACAAGACCTATTTGTCAGTGACTTCAAGCGTAGGGGGTTGGTAACATACATAAGTGTCCCTTAAAAAGCCTAGCCAACTTTCTTGAAGTATTTTTTCAAAGGAATATTAAAACTATCTTTTTACACTTAGGGACAGTACTGTAATGAGGGAAAATAGTGGCTTCAATAGTCCCAAGGGCAAAGAAAAAACAGGAACTGAATGAGTGAAGCTGAAACTTTAAATAAATTCAAATGAAGCATTTAAAAAGTGCAATCACACTGGCAGCTTCCATCCTGCTACTAATTAATTCTGATTTTTGCAATCCATGTATAATGTGCATCATCCTTGAATAAATGAAGAAATGCATGTGGAATGCTGTCTGAAATTGATACAAGTGGAAGAAAGGAATTGTGTACCCCAAAAACATATTTTATTTTTTTAAAAAAGTGGTAATTGCTCTGCAATTACAGTTTTGAAGACAGAGCTTTTCAGTGGGCTTATTTAGTCTTATCAGGAAAGAAATGCAAGAGAGATATGAACCACGATTAGTGAGCATATGAAAGAGCAGTTGTTAAATTCATGCCAAAATTGAATCATTGTGTATTAAGGATATCCTATAGCAGAATAGAAACATACGGCAGTGTTTTCATTTTTCAAAAAATTACTTTCAAAATATGTTGTTTTACCACCTTGTGTGTATGCTTGAACATTTCTTTTTTTTTTCTTTAAATTTTGAATTAAACCTTTATGAATTGCCAATTCCAAGAATGGCTAGTAAACACAATTTCAGTACGTGCTGAGGGAATTTTATGGCAAAAAAGTCATGCTAGAGGATCTACAGTTTCAGCAAGCAATCTAGAGATGTATGAAAAAGCTGATGAAGTAAATCATTATTTAATCTTGCTTATCATAAGGCTTTTGCTCACGAGACATGCAAGCAACTTCAGCATACTAATGCATGATAGCTTTATGGGCTTGGTCCTTAAAATGGAGTGGACAGATGTGTGGTAATTATGAAAATTAAACAAGTATTACAAAATTGAAGCATTTAAATTTGTCTAAAATCCATGCATGGCCTTTTATATTTTGATTATGCTAAACAAATGTAAAAGTAAATGAAGACATTTATAGGCTGCTATAAGTGATATATCATGACATGAGTGCATGCTACCTTGATTATGCATTTAGAAATTACCTGATGAGAACAGTTTACACTCTCAACGGTGGAAAATCAAAGCACAGTTGATTGATGGGCTCCATTTAGAGATATCTGGGAAATAGTCACAGAACCGTAGTAGGACAGTAGATAATTGCTTTTCCCCGCAAGTCAGAAATTTATATAGGAAAGGTAAAGCTCTAAAAAAAGGTTAGTGTAAAAGTAACTTAGCTGCATATACACTTTTCCAGAACTGATTCAACTTCCTAGGAGTGGAAGAGGGCTGCAGTCTTGAGACCTGAAGCAGCATGTTTTGAGATAGCTTGAGAGTCTGTGTAGAAGATTGAAATGTAGATTGAGACATAGATTGCAAAAATTACTCACTATAAAAATCAGGACTCAGAAACACAGTAGCAAAGAGCGATCTATTTTACTGATTTTCTTCATACTGATGGCTCCTCTTTCATCTGGAGTGTAAGCTAAGAACACATCTGAAGAAGAAGGGACCATCTGAGGGAAGAGGAGGAGACTGTGGTTTTCTTTCTGAGCAGAGAATCACAGTTTGAACCAGTTTCAGGATGGACACGGTCAAGGATAAAAAGGCAACATGTATGGAGTTAGGAATATGTGGCTTTGTTGGAGACTTAGGGACTGATGAAGAGAACAGGGAACATAAAGCATGACATGTGACAGAAAGAGAAACACTGTGGGAATTGGCAGGGAGTCTTCTAAACTTGCTGAAACCATCAGAGATCTTGAACCACCTGGGTGAAACTATTAGCTGTGGAGTGTCCCTCCAGGCACCCTTAACTCTGTAACTAAAGACAGCAGTCTCAGTATGCTAAATAAATCTGTAGAGTTAAAAAAAAAGTAACAAAAAAAAGAAAGGAAAAACCCCCAAACACTATGTTCCTGTCCCAGACTACCAAGTGTTCATTTACATTTATACCACCTGTAGCATGACATTTTCTGGAGCCACTGATGAACTTCCTGTGTGAAATTTTTCTCCACCTTTCTCAGGGAAAGGAATGTGATAGTTTCTAGTTGTTGATTTTTCTGTTCAGTGTACTTTCAAAAAAATTACCAAATTACTTAAAATAATTTCCCTTTCTCTTCAGTTAGTCTCAGTATTTGAGTTCTGGTACAAATCTAGAATGTTAAGTGTGAGACATTGCTCTGGTGTCTTGAGTTTGGACTATATCCCCAGTATCCAGTATCAGAGATTTTTTTTTTTTTTTTGTCTTTGAGTCTGAGCCTTGTGGGCAACTCAAAATGTTCACACATTCTTTTATAATGGAAAGAGGAAGTCGAACTTCAGCTAACCACAGAGGAGAAATAACTTGTTTCATACCACAAACATACTATTTCAGTCTCTGTCTTTCTTTTCAGACCTCAGAAACTTTTCTCATCAATATGTTACTGCCTCCCTCCAATCTGAGACTGGATTCCCTTAGTTGATACTTCTGACTCTTTTTTCTTTCCTCTTTTTTTGTAGTCCATGTGTTTGGAAGTGGGGCTATGTGTGTTGCCCCATTCACATTCCAGACACAGTGCAGCATTTCTCCATCTGTGTGAAAATACAAAGAAAAAGAGCACAGCAGGTCTTGGGGAACTCCTGGAATTTGTCTTAATCATTTGAATTGTTTTTGTCTATTTCAATCCTGTTTGATCTGTTTTGAACCCGATTTATGAGAAAACGTCCATTGACCTTTTAATCTATTTATTTTTTATGTATTTATGAAAAGGATAATGCTCTGAATAGGGATTTAATATTCTAAATTTTATTCTAGTTCTTATGTATGCTGCTAATCCAACCTAGTAAGGTAATCCAGTTGTTTTCTCAGATGCTGTCAAAATGCAGTATGTAGGTGTGTATATATGTATATATACAGTATGTATATACACACTGTAGAAGAACAAATCAAGAAATTGTTATATCAATTTAAGACCAATTTATGGCTGAAAACTATCCATATTCAACTGGCATTTCAACCACTGTTTTGGAATGCAACATGTTCTAGATAAAAATGAAGTTAGTCACTCTTGGTTATCATGACACTAGAACACCCAGACCTCAAAATTTTCTATTTTTTCTCTCCACAAGGCATAATAAGCCAATATCTAATCCACTTCTAGTTTTGTATATTTTTCTTTCCTTCAAGGTGAATAATGGGATGATTTACATTTTTTGGTGCAGATCATATCATGCCTCCAAATATTCCAAAATATATTTTACCCTTTGGAATTGTTTTTAATATCAATCCTTTCATGAAGTATATTGGTATGTATTACTAAAGGACAAGCAGCTGCCTGAGCATTTGACACATATGTAAAAATAACTTCCAGAACACAGATTATCATCCTACCCAATTTTCAGCACCACAATATAAAAAAGATATAAAGCTATTAGACAGCATCCAAAGGACAGCTATGAAGTTGGTGAAAGGCCTTAAGGGGAAGCTGTAAGAGGAGTGGCTGAGGTCATTTGGTCTGTTCAGACTGGAGAAGACTGTGGGAGACCTCACTGCAGTTGCAACTTTCCCTTGCTCATGAAGGAAAGTGGAGGGGCAGACTCTCTGCTCTATGGTAACCAGTGACAGGACCTAAGGAAAAGGTCTGAACTAGTGTCAGGGAAGGTTTAAATCTGATATTAGGAAAGGGTTCTTCCACTAGGGGGTGGTCAGGCACTGGAACAGGCTCCCCAGGGAATGGTCACAGCCCTAAGGCTGCTGGAGCTCAGGAAGTGTTTGGACAATGCTCTCAGGCACATGGTGGGATTGTTGGGGTGTCCTGTGCAGGGCCAGGAATTGGACTTTGATGATCCTTGTGGGTCCCTTCCAACTCAGCTTATTCTGTGGTTCTATCACCTAGTGAGGCCATGATGATGCCTTGAAGCCCATGATGGTGGCTGAAGACTTCTGTGGAGTTGGCAAAAGTAGCATCCTGAATAGTCTGCTCAAGGAGGACTTGTCCAGTGAGGTCCATTTCTGTGACATGGACTGGTCCCTTCAGATGTGGCTCAGTGCCCTTCTGCAGTCCCTGTTCATTGTAGGGATTCACTGGACCACAACAGCTGGGTGTGGATACAGCAGCCCTGAGGCTGCTGGCAGTCCAGGTGAGCTGGCACCTGAGCCCAAACACTGTGCCTTCATCTGGCACATCTCTGTCTGTGCCTATGGGAGACTCTACCACAGCAGGCAAATACTTCTGATTCAATGAGTAAATAAGTTATATCCATCTCATAGCAGCTTGCAGCTGCCAAAATTTGTTCATGTTGAACA
The DNA here is from genome assembly GCA_037013685.1 of Acridotheres tristis. Lineage (NCBI taxonomy): Eukaryota > Metazoa > Chordata > Aves > Passeriformes > Sturnidae > Acridotheres > Acridotheres tristis. The sequence continues at coordinate 14,092,419 of CM072884.1, read as the reverse complement.
GATTTCCTGCTAGGTCAAAGAATATATTGCATGTAGCAGTATATACATATATTTGTTTTTCTTTTCAAATTATTTTATTACTGCACCTGTAGGTATTTTTAGACTTCTGCTGGATGCAGGTGCAATTTTTTGTTCCCATCACATATGCCCTCTTAAAGGCAAAGCTTTTGTGTATGTGCTTTCTCTCACTTCTTTCCTTTCCTTTTGCCCTCTGCAAAAAGAACAGAATTATAAACAAACATATACTGTTGGAATTTTGCATATGGAAAATACTGTTCATATTTTTTCATAGAATTATGGAATGGCTTGGATTGGAACAGACCTTAAAGATCATCTCATTCCAACACCCTGCCCACCACAGGTGGAGGTGCCCACCACAGGTTGGTCCAAGTCCGGTACAACATGGCCTTCAACACTTCCAGAGATAGGACATCCACAACTTCTCTGGGAAACCTGTGCCAGAGCATTACCACGCTCACATAGAAGAGCTTTTTTTCTAATATCTAATCTAAACTAATATATAATACTCATATTACATAATAATAGTAGATATAATAAAATATTAAAATGCAATACATATATTTTCTATTACTATAATAACTATACATTAATACAAGAAATATAACAATATGCATTACAGACAATATATAATAATAAACTACACAATAATAATTGAATACAATGATAATAATACATCACAGAAACTAAGATTTTTTTCTATCTCGTGTATTCTGCCTACACAGTAAGTCCATGTTACTCAATGTAAAGAGGAAATGGAAATAAATGTGATGTGCTAACTCTATATTTATTTCCCAAAATGACTTAATACTGAAAACACAAATCAAATAATTTACAGGAACAGGAAACCTTTGGTAAATGTCTTCCCTCTCTGGAAGGATCTTAATCAGCTGATCAAGCAGATAATTCTCTTTTTCATACAGATTACATGGTGTTCTGGATTTGAGCAGAGATGGATGATGGCAGCCATTCATTTAGGTAATGTGGTAGCTTCCCAAAATACCTGATGCCTATGGAAATTTCCTCCTCCACCACTATTCCTTCTGTTACTCTCATATTAATTTTCAATACAACTGAAAAGAAACAGTTGACTCAGGTTCATGGTTCATGTTGTAAATGAATCTGCTTGTCAGGACAGTGACCTAAAGAGGAAATTCGTAAGTAGCAAGACCTTGCCTTTACAATAGGCAATCACCAGGCAATTATCACTTTATCACAATGATGAGGAAAATGAATAGTTAGAGGAACGGTAATTTGCTTTCATGTTATCTACCCTTGATGTCATTGAGCTTTAAAGAAAATATTCAATCTTCTATTAGAAAAGAAAAATGGCAACTATTAAGTATGGTGATTTTTTTCCAAGTTGCTTGGTGTCTGTGAGCTGGGATGTCAAACCTTTGATTACATCCTTCCAACAACCCTGACAATGGAATGCATTTTTTCATCCTGCTTAATATAAAAATCCCAGCAGGAGGTCTTACTTTCAAAGGCATTTGATAAAGGAGCACACTCATGGAGCTGAGAGGAAATCAACTGAACTTTTTCATTTCATGGGGCTCTGATGCTTAAGTTCCATGGTATAATGCATTGCTTTTATGGCATTTTTCTGACAGTGCTCTTTCTTCCGGCTTACATTGCCTTTTGTCTCATGCTCACATTTATTTTTGGCAAGTCTGTTTGTAATTTTAGGCTGTGAAATCTAGGATATGACATAGCACTATGTTGGCACACTAACGAGATTTAAAATATTTTTTGTATATAGAATCTATCAGTGAGAACTGTTATCACTAAATGAGCTCAAGAAGGAAATCTTCTGTGGCCTTAATACATATTCTCCCATATCTTCAAACTTGAAAACTTACATTAAAAAGAAAATAATCCCTATTGCTCATTTGAAATTCTTGGCCTAAGATAGGAATGACCTATGGTATTTATCTTTCTCTCCTCTCCCTGGGAGCAGTGCAAATAATTTAACCTGGAGGTTGCAAGGCACTGATGAGCCAGCATGAGCATAGAGATTCCCATTTGGCTGCTGATGGATGTTGGAGTTTTTGTGGAGTGGGCTGTGTGCCACAGCCAGTGGCTCCACAGAGCTGGTGCAGGCACAGGCACAGACCCAGGAGCTGCTTGGTTTGCTGGCATGGCATTTGAAGGCTGGTTCATGTCCTGGCTGTGCTGTACAGGTGTGCATCATGTCACTTCTCTCATGCCTCTCAGCACAGACTTATGAAAGGAGGGCTCTGGATCCTATTCCTATCTTCCCTTATCAGGGAAGTTTACTGGAGATTCATGAAAGGGCAAAGTTGGGACTTAATGTGGGTGACATGCAATTGGACACAGCTTGGAGTTGTAAGCAAAGAAAAGTTAAAACCTACTATACATTCACAAATCCACAGAATCACAGATTCACAGAATCACAGAAACAGAATAAGCTAGTTTGGAAGGGACCCTCTAGAACCATTGAGTCCAACTCTTGGCCTTGCACAGGGCCGTTCCCACGAGTCACACCAAATGCCTGAGACCATTGTCCAAATGCTTCCTGAACTCTGTCAGGCTTGAAGCTGTGACCACTTCCCTGGGGAGCTGTTCCCAGTGCCCAGCCACCCTCTGAATGAAGAACATTTTCTTGGTATCCAACCTAAATCTTCCCTGACACAACTTCAGCCCATTCCCTCAGGTGCTGTCAAGGGCACCACAGAGAAGAGATCAGTGCCTACCCCTCCTCTTCCCATCATGAGGAAGTTGTAGTTAGAGTCCTTATTTGTACACACAAAGGCTGAACAGGTTTTTGCTGGACTTTGGTCCAACGTTCAAGATCGAGGCTTGTCTTGACTGTTCCTCACACCCTCTTGGATGTCCTTGTCTCCAAATTAGGAAGCCTGTACTTTTGTCTGATCACATAGAAGCTACATTCCTTAGAGAGGATTTTCAGGAGAGAAGGTGTCCTACTGGTCTTTGCCTTTCAGCAATCCCTGCCCTCACACAGCAGCTGCTGGTGCAGTCTTTGATGTCTGGATTTGGGATAGTTGCCCAGCCTGATGTCTCCTTCCTGGGCAGGGGTCACCTACAGCCACACCCTGTGCTCTCCACTGGCATGGGTATCCCTTTCCTTGTTATTTGGTGTGTTGTTTGTGGTGTGGGGAAAAGAAGGGCCTTCTGATACACAGCTTAGATTTTACCCAGATTTTAGCCAGTTTTTATCCATGTGTCTACCACTTTCTAGTGGGTCTAGCACAGGTCCTCATTTTAATTCCTGAGTTGCTTTCCTACCTGTCCCTGTTATGAATTGTTAGTCTTGGATGACTAGAAGGAGAACAGAGAAACCTTTTGCAGAATGTGATTAATTTACTTACAGTCAAGAGAAACTGAAATGATGGAAGAAAAGTGAAAAAACTATATTTTCTGTTTTGGATGTATTTTTGTTTAATTTTATAATGTTGAATAAACTTTACATTTTAAAGCTGTGGGACACACAGGAAAGCCACCAGCTTGTTTGGAAGTCTGTGCTGACAGAAAAGGAACAACTGTGGGGAGATAATGGTACAATCTCTAAGATCCATAGGACTTAGGCAACTGCTAATCACTGCTTTATTTCAGTCAAGTCTCATTCTGGTTTAAAGAAGAAAAAGAAAAGAGAAAAAAAGCTGAACATAGATACAAAGAAGAATTTACAGTTAGAAGATCACCATAGTGAGAAGATACAGGAAAACAGATGAAAAATCCTAGAATCATAGACAGCGTGAGAAGAGATCTGAAAGATCAGCTAGTTCCAACTCCCTGCCATGGGTGGAGACACCAAATAACCTGCTTTTGACTTTGATTTACCACAGGATAGTTCCTGTTTGTTTAAAAGCAGTGCAATAAGGTGGAGAAAGGTCAAGGAAGAGCAGCTATAGAAAGGTACTGAAAAATCGGTGTCACCATTGTTCTGTTTATACTGTGCGGATGGTTTATGTTGCTGTACTTTTTCTCCCCTTGAATGCTATTATTTTCCCTTCCTGATAGTCTGAAGGAAAGTTAAGAAAAATTCCTAGGGTCAGCTTATTGATTTAGAGCTGTCAAATTCTCCTGATGTGCCATTCTAACAGCTAATTGAAAGGTTTCTGTTGTGTAATCAAAAGTATGCTTTTGGAAGCTGAAACACCCTGTTTTGCTTCTCAACTTTTTGATCTGAAATAACTAGGTGAGCTGTTCCTAGCTGACTACGGAAGCTGATTACGGAGATGTATGTCCCTAATTTCCTCCTTTCACTGGCCCCAACTGTGCTACCCTTTTTAGCTCCTTTTAACTAACTGTCATTGAAAGTAAAGTAATTGGCTTTGGATGCTTCTATTCCTCAAAACTCAGAGTTAGATCTTGAAACATGTTTTCTGCTCAAAATTCCACTTTCCATCTTCAATGAAGAAATAGATATTGTTATTTAACTCTGTAGAAAAAAAAATCAAGCCTCTGTATCTCTGTATCTCATTCATGTTTCTGTCTCTCTAGCCTGTGTGAGTAATATCGTGACTTAAAGGCTACACCAAGTTAAAAAGACATTTCTTTTCCAAACCAGGCTCTTTGTTCTGCCTTCAAGTACCTCAGCATTGTCATAATTTCATTTAAGTGAATTCATCCAATACACATCCATGAAGAATGAGACTTTTAATGCTCTTGAAATAATTTTCCAAATTTAAAGTATATTTATATATTTTTGCCTACATATACAAGGTAAAAAGTATGGTATTATTTAAAAAAATCCAGCTTTAGCAGTGGGCACCTACTCCATTAGCCTGTTTATGGAAGTATGAAGTCAGGCAAAGCAAGTATCTAATCCTATGACATTTTCATTTTTATCAGTATTGGGCCTTGTCACAGGTATTGCTCCTTCCTTCCCACAACAGAGGTTTCCATGCCACTGTGCTCCTTTAATCATGAAATTGCTATTATTGACATTGTTGCAGTGTTTCATTGTGCTAGTCTGAGATTTGAGTCTTTTTAACAGTTTGCTTTCCAGATGTAAATTTTCCTTGTAGAACCTAATGGGATTAACAACTTCAGAATGGCAAATATTTAAAATCTCTGTTAGATCCCCATTCTGTGTCCATCCCTTTCCAGATGTCTCTTTGTGACAGCAGGACATGGGAACCTCGGCTTGAAGGTGCCTGGGACAAGACTGCAATGCCAGCAGGCTGGAATTTTTCATCCTAATATAACACAAAAAAGCCTACTTACACTGATTGTTAGATGTCCTGCTGTCTTCTTCAGAGCTTCTGCAAGGTCAGCACTGTAAGTATTCCCTTGCAAATTCAGAAAATTCTGTATTAGAGAATAAATGAATGCATAAGGGTTTCGTCTGGCAAGCCCCATGCCATTACTTTTGTGCTCTGTAATGAAATGAGATTTTAAAAAATAATAATTCAAGTTCTCATTTTATTTCTTTTTCTTTCTTTTTTAAATTTAAGTACTTTGATTTCCTATTTCCAACTTTCTGGAAGAGCAGTAGCAGGTGAAAATGACACTTTTCAAAACTAAAATAAGATTCCCAAGCCCTTGTGATTTCAGATGCCAAGAGTTAAGAAACAAGAATCCTAAGATGCATGATAAAATGGTGAAAGATGGAAGTACTGTAACTAAAAAGTTCAGCTGCGAGCATTCAATCTCAGAAAAAGGTAAGAGAGTTTTCTCTCTGAGGAACGTCATTTTAAAATGAAACTGGAAGAACTACTTTTAAATGCAATGTTGAGATTCCTGTTCAAAATGAATTATGATCTCTTTATAAAGACATTCTGCAAAAGTCACCAAACTCTTTCAGTGTTAGTCCTCCAAGTACTAGAGTTGTCAGAATTTTCTATAAAAGGGCAGAAAATGACAATAAATACTTTCCTAAAGGATAAAAACATACAAGAGATAAGAAGCTATTTTCTAGTAGTGCCAAATTGATTATGGCTGCTTTAGGCACAGGCTCAGAAACAACTAAAAAAGCCCATGAATGATTCAGCCATAACATTAGTTAATGTGTCATCCAAAAGTCCCTCCATATACTTTTGATTTGAAAGGTCAAATTTTGCTAAAAAGAACATTTTCGATAAGATGGTCCCAGGAGGTCATGAACAACTGAGCTGCATGAAACCAGATACACAGTGGGCAGAAAAAACAGCTGGTCCTCATCTGTGGAAAGGCAGCAAGATCTGTGCGAGTCAGAACAAGGGCAAACACTTCCTCTTTTCACTCATTTCCCTCTCTATTAGAAGATATTCTGCCCAGGACTTAGTGGGTGACATCAGGTATGTCACACAACACAACTCTCCCTCACTGAATGACAATAGAGTGTCTTGACCTCAGCGAGGTGTTTTGAAGATAGATTTGTGTTCCAGTAAATTGTCTGTCTGAAATTATTTGACTATATAAATGCTAAAGCTACTGATCTGAAACAGTGTTTCCCCCTTTAATGTAATTTCTGATGTGTAGAACAGTCTGCCTTCTTCAGCTGGAAATTCCCTTGGGAAGTTTACCATGAGAAGGGAGGAATTCAATCTCTGCAGGTGGGATCCCACTGTGAGTCCTGGTCTGTCCAATCAAGTTTTTCTGGACCTTATGTGCTCATGTTCCATCAGACGAAGCAAGGTAAGGACAGAACACCAATGTACAAGTAGAAGAGGGACTCCACTACCCTCCTTGGCATTTTAAAATACAAGTGATTGCTGTCTTGATGCCTTAGGTTTCAGCTTTCATATTTTCTAGATTCTGTACTGCATTAGTATATAACACTGAACTTCATCTAAAGTGTTAGCAACTGTTCTCACAGTTTAGTTAGACAAAACAATCCTTTTCCAGCCTGAGAACCAAGGACACCATTGCAGCTTCAGGCCCAAAAAGTGTAAACAACAACAGAGGAGAGCAATCTGGGAGGACGGGACTGCATAACTGAAGCTGTAATCGGACAATTAAGCCTAATATGTAAGTGGACCAAAACTTGTAAAACCATGAAAACTCGTGACACGCCGTCCCTCTTGGCTGTAGCCTTGGCCAGGCTCTTGTACTGCCCAAGGTGTATCCTTTGAAGGCCTTTTAATAAATACCTACTTTATTCTTTTAACTCTGTCTAGCCTCTGTTCTAGGTAGCCTCTCTAGGTATCAGTCTCCTTGGGTGGAAAGGCTTAAGTGGGCTTAATTTGTGAAGCTGAGAGATTAAAGCAACATAAAGATTCACTTGTTCAAACACTTTTCACAGCGGTATGATCAAAAGACTAGAGCAAATAGCAACTTTATAATGTCAACTGCATTTTTCTAGTTAAAAAGGTGATCAAATTATATAAATACTACTTTTAAAATGTGTGTTTCTTAAAACTACATTTAATTAAAAAACTCAAACATGGACAAACCAAGTACTGAAACGGTAATTAATTCTTTTTTTCTAGAGGCCATTTACTTCAAGAAGTCATGCTCTTAACTGCATCTCCCAAGGAGAGCAGTGACTAGGAGCTCCTGTAGAGTAACTGCCTTCACTTTTCATGATGGGAGATGGGAACCAGCACTGGAAGAATATTCTGAATATGATGTACCATTTTTGGAGAGGAACAGGAGTCTGAGGAAAGTACAATGTCAACATTTCCTAGAAAAAATTTAAGTTTTCTTTTTTTTTTTTTTAATATTTCCTCTGTAAAAATGAGACTTTACTTATCCCTTTTAGTGTATATTCATAATGAGGTCCTATGGCTTATCACAGTCATCCTTTCATTCATTTGAATTATTTATTTTTGCTGCCATGTTGGGCCAATATCTTTGTATACTAGTGTGCCAAAGATACCTGGAGTTATACTTGCCCTTCACATCTGAAAATTGTGAGTTTTTCTCAGAATTCTTCTAAATAATAGAATGGATTTGTCAGTCATGGAGATCTGAAAACTTGCTCTATCCACTGCTTTATATAACCATTATGTGACAGTATCACCAACCTGCTTAGAAGACCTGCGTGATTTAAAGAACAAATGCTTTGATTCAACATACTTTTATTTACGAAATCTGGGTCGCCTGGAAGATCTGTGTTTACACCATAATGAATTGATTTTTCAAATACTCTGTAAGTGAATCAAATTAATGCAAATCTGTGATAGGATATTCCCTATCAAAATAGAAACGGAATCAATGCTTAATCTGTTTAATTCCTAGGCTTCTTGCTCTTGCAGTGCTTGTTAGGCTATTAATACTAGTCAATACCCTCTGCGTTTTGAGTGCCATTCATAAATACTTGCAGGTGAATTCTGATAATAGATGTCTTACAGAAACATATTTGTGCACAATGCACTACAGATCTTTGCCTGTTCTTCAAGGTTATGAACTTTATAACACAGCACAAGCTCCTTTGCACAGAGGCAGGATTTCATCCTGGAATATGGGGAATAATGCTCATCTCAGAAATTTTTGGCAGATATATCAATCTGTGTCTTGATGCAGGACTAGATCTGTGCCAAAGATGTGAGTGCCAACAGCACCTCCTCCTGTTGAAAACTTACCTGTTTAAACATTCCTGACCACCTTACTGACATACATTTTAAAACAAGTATTTTCTGTGCAATAAAGAATTAAAAATACTTCTCTGCTTCACAGAGGAGCCCATTTCTGTGGATTATTGGTAAAAATATGTGGACATGGCTAATGAAAATGTTAAAGACTAATGATATTTAAGTCAAAAAAAGTTAACACATACTTTTCAAGCAATGTATTCCATCATCAGCACTTCCTGCTCTTTGACACTCTGCTTTGCTCCAACTAGTTTGGATGCTGACATATGTGCACGGTTTGTTACATGCCAGTCTAGGTTACAGGAGCAGGTATTACATTTAGGACTTAGAAATGTTTCAAATGCTCTTGTAAAAAGTTGGAAATAAACCCCAACATTTGCTTTACTTCACGTATACAGTATGTGCCTTTATTGACAATGGTACAAATTAATTTTGTCAACAGCAAAGGCACTCTGGTGTGTGCCAACAATTTCCTTATGACATATGATTCTGCTAGAATTTTTTGCTCCATAAATACGGAACATGTGGTAATTTAAAACCTTTTTTTTTTTTTTCTGGATAGAAAGTCTGTATTATAGATTTTTATTTTTTTTTTTTTTTAAACAACTAATTTAACAGGGATGAGCTCTGTGGAGGAGGGCTGAGTAGCAGATATTGTCTGTCTTGATATTCTGCTTCCCATGGCACCTTTTAGCCAGTTTGGGATGTGACAGGCTAGATGAGCACGCTACTCAAGAGGTGGGAAACTGATTGACTGTTGGCTTTAAGGCAGCATTTATGGGGTCATACTGTGCCTTGAGACTGGCTGTGAGTGAAGACTCTGAGAGATCTGTCCTGGGGCCTGTCCTATTTAATGGCTTTACCAATGCCATTGCCCTTGTCAAGTTTGTGGATCATAGCAACTTCTAGGAGGCTATCCAAATTCTCAAAAAACAGAGTGACCATTTAGAATGAGCCTCACATACTGGAGGAATGATCCAGTAGAAATTTCAACAAGAACAAACACCAAGTACTATACCAGAGATGGGATAACCCTCTGGAATGCCATTGACCCGCTGAGGACCAGGTCTGTGGAAAAGGACCTGGGTATACTGGTGCACAGAAAGCTAAAAAGGAACCAGCTTGGAAAAGAGACACATGAAGAGTCATCAGAGAAGTCATTAGGAGGACACAGCCAGGATTTTTGCAGCCTTTCCCCAGTCCTAAAATCATGAACCAGACACAGTCAGGTGATAAAATGCAGTTACCTATATGGAGATCCTTTATGGTGCACAATATGCCAAAAATCTGCCAAAGATGCACACCAGAACAACAAAGTGGGCACAATATTATATGTTTAGCAAATTAGCATAACTGACAAGAATCCTTAATCAGAGACACAGGTGATGAGGCAATCATCCTCTGATTTGACCCTTTCCTGAGACCTACCTTTTAGATAGTAACTGAACTTTGTTTATGAGGAAGAGTCTCAAGAAGCCGTTTTAACCTTGGTTCCCAGAGAATTTAACCTTGGTCCCCCAGGGATTGGTACCTTTAGGGAATTTATTTTGTCTTTCTATCTAACAGAGTAGGTGAAATTCTAGCTATGAATATCTGTAGTTATACAATAATCGGCTACAGAGCTACAAATATATATGTAGAATATAAAGAACACATGTAAAAGCAAAAATGCAAAAATCAGTTTGGCATCAGGAGAAGACACAGATGATGAGTCACCAGAGAAGTCATCAGGAGGACACAGCCAGGTTTTTGCAGCCATGTGTGAAAGGACAAGAAGATGACAATGGGAATAAAGAGGGGAGATTTATAAGAGACAGAAAGAAAAATGTCTCTCCATGAGGACAGCCAAGCAATGAAGCAGATTGCCCAGTGGTTTTGCAGGCTCCATCCTTCAAAGTTTCAAGGAGGAAGCCCTGAACAACATGGTGCTCGAGATTAACTGCTCTGGACAGGAGCTTAGGCTGGTGATTCTATAATTCTCCTTGTTTGTCTGAGACTCCCAATATTCTCTGATGTCAGAAATGCAACTTCAGCGGTCAAATTATACAGTAAGAATTTGCACAGAAATTTATTCTTATGCAAAAGGAGGCAGTTCCAATCTGGTATCTAGAAAGAGTCCACATTTTCTCTTCACCCCTCCTTCCCTCTTGATACCTGTGCCCTTGAATAGCATAGGTGTCAAAAGTCTTGAATTAATTTTCATCCCAGTTGTGACATCCTGTCTGAAATTCTTTCATGCATGAATGTGAGGGGCTGAACAGGGAAACTGGGATGATATGGCATAGTTTCCTATGAAGATAAGAGTGTCATGTTAGTCCTTGACTCTTTGGTCTTTCAGGTTAAAGAATTATATGTTACATCCAAATTATCTTCCAGAGAATTTCACTCTTATTCTATAGAAAACTGACAGAATTTGACAGCGCTAAAAGAAGAAGCAAACTAACAGTCAAAATTAGAATAATCCCTACCAGACCATATTTTTCTGCAACCAGGAGCAACTGGTGGGGGTAAGAAGAAAAGGAAGAAATTATTAAATAAAAGGATAAGGCAGAGTAGATCACAAAAATTATATACAGTTCTGCACTAAAATGGCATCAGTGAGGGTGAACTATATGGCACACTACAGAGCAGAGAACCTATCCAAGAGGCAAAACAGAAGTGTCAAAAGTACTTGACTGTCCTGTTTTCAAAAACTACTGGCATGTTCATGGAGCCTGGAATCTGATAAACACCACTGAAACTCAGGGAATCAAAGCACATAAAAGCAGATTTGTTGAAATCTGTGGGAACTAAGCACTTACCTGTTTACCATAAAAAATTCTTATTAAGCATTCATCTGCAAAACTGATCATTTTAATAACTTTGAAAAAGCTGACCACTTTTCTAAAAAAGCTCTGGCTAAAAATAGGTTAAAGCTCTTGAAACGATTATTCATAAGGGTTTGTTTTACCAACTGGTACATAACCACCCTATTTGGCTTTGACTACCAGAATTGTCTGGTTATGCTAATATTAGTGGCAGTTACATTGCTAGAAACTTCATTTGTATGATATGTCATTCTGAATGCCCAGCTTTTGTGAAAAGTATTGCCTTGTATTAGTTGTTTGTCACACCTAAATAGGTGTACTTTAGTTGAAGAATACATTTTCTCATGTAGCTATTGTAATGCCTCTCCACAACTGTGACAAATCTGTCTTGTCTGAAGACAGGTTCAGATTTCTTAATTCTCATTTGGGTGACTTCAATCATAACATCGTGCTTTTCTCTCCTCTTCTGAGACATTTGTATTACCTAACTGTGCAGTTAGATTGCAGGTCTCCATCTGTAAAGTGTTTCTTTTCCTTCCCTGGAATTTGGCTTGGATTACAGTTCTAAATTTAAATGGAACTCTATTTTCCTTATCTAATAACCACTGAGTAATTAGGCTTCTACATGGAAAAAGAATTATCTAAAGAAATGTGTTCCTATAAATGACATTTTGAGCACTGTAGATATATGCCTCCTCTGCCAGGTTACCTGCAGTGACAGAAACAAACCTTAAAGATACAGATCTATTTTTATATATCAAGTCCCAGTAATTTGTAATACTCACTTCCACTATTTGTGTATCTTATCTCTTTATATTACTGGAAAATATTCTTACTTCCTAAAAGAGACATTTGTTTCTAATGGAGTGGCCCATTTAAAGATTCACATAATAATATCTTTACAGAAAATGCAGCTGCATAGCTCAATAGGTCTTTGTCCTTGTCTTCCCCATTCCCCTCCATTCTACTACCTGGATGGAGGCATATCTGATTGTTAGTAACTGTTTCCACTGTCTTATTCAGATTTGTTTCCGTCTTAATTCCGTTATTGGTCAAATTTGTGGGCTGATATTTGGAATGAGCTTTGTCTAAAGTTCTAATATGCTGCTGTATTATGCTGTATATCTTAATGTGCTTTTCAGACTGTGGACTGAATAATTTGTAGTAATGCCAGTGAGGATTCCACCACTGGATGTGTCTCTGTGCTGCAGTGGATTATGGAAATGGCTATTCAGCTTGGTTATTGCAGACACATGGTTCAAAAAGGTCTCTGAATATTTGATAGTGTTTGGGTGGCCCTAGCCTGGATCCCACAGCTCAGAACCCCACAGTGAAACATTCCAGCGGCTGTCCCCATCCCTAATTGCTCTCCCCAGCTGGTGCTGCACAGATCTGCTGTGCCTCATTTCCCATATCAAAGTCATCAAGACAATCCAGCAAGACTCTGGTGTGTTTGGCCTCATTTAGTGTTTCCCTCAGCCTGGGTCCAGCTCCCATCCTGCCCTCATTAGTAGACAACTGACTTTGCTGTTTCAAAACATGTCCAGCTGGAACATACAGGTAATTATCCATGTTGGACTGAGTTTAATCACAACAAACTCAGCAAAATCAGCAAAGACCAACTGTTTTAAAGTATTTGTCATAGCTTTGACCATTCCACATGAGAAAGCTCGACAAGCACTCACATGGGCAGCTCAGCTGCCAGATCAGAGAGAATGGCCCTTCCTGGGAGGGAAGAAGTGATGATCCTGTGGAGGAGACAGTTTCATCCATAAGCAAATGCAGGTAAGGAAGGTTCATGTCTGGATGGTCAAATGGTAGCTTTTACCAGGCAACTGGCAGTAATTTTAAAGCACATTGTTTTATGGGACATAGAACTAGAGGAGTATGGCTTCCTATTTTTCTGTGATTTGTGTCTCGCTCAGCTCCCTGGCCTATAATATTCCCATCTTCCCGTTACAAGGCACAGTCACTCTGTGGCACTGGCATGTTGCCTGGCCAGCCAGCCTGTGGCTGCTGATTTTCCATCTAAATGTGTGAATTGATGGCAGACTGCTGTCTTCCTTTGGGAGCCCACTCTCTGCTACTTACAATCTTTGGAGAGACCTGGGGTCCTTCAGCCCCTGCCCCTGTGTCAAATTGAAAATTGATTACTACATTCAAAGGCCTCTGGGAGATACAGGTCTGAGGACCCAAAAATTAGGTGATTGTGTGTGCTTCATTTCCTTTGCAAGCTGGGAGAGCAAGCATTTTCAAGTTTATTTTTTATTAAACTATTTCTCAAGCAAAAGATTAGAAGCAGCAGCAAGAGAATTGTATGATATACAGCATAAATTTTCAGAATACGTGAACAAATCAAGGCAAATGTCACACAAACTGATAGTGGTGGCCTCTTGGGCTAAGGCAGTTCAAGACCAAATGTCCTAAAAATCTTCATAAGACCATTAGCTATAAACAACTCTTTATTTTTAACCATCCTGCTGCTTATTTCCATGTCATTTTTCATGAAAATCTGAATGCTTTTCCTTTCAAATACTGACGAAGGCTTTAAAAAAGGTTTAAAAAGAGGTTATCAGTGCATGAGTTCTTTGTAGTCAGTAATTCCCAAGGCAGCTGTGAATTGGGAAAAGCAAACAGCACTTGCCAAATGTATCTTGGAGATAAAACCCCAGACAAAAGCTCCTTTCCTGCAGACATGTGTTTGGTGGGTGTGAACCATAGAAAAACTCAATCATGGCTAAATTATTTATTTTCCATTATTTGGAAAGGAACAGAAAATGAATCATGAGCAGCTTTTATCAATCCAAATATCCAAAGTATGTGTGTGAAGCACCAGTAGAGGGCATTAGTAGCCCATGAAGAAAGTACTGCAGCAGTAATAAATTATGAAATGTATTTGCTTTAGAGTTAAAGTTGTAAGAGCTGCAAACGGTATGCTTTTGTATCCTCTTGCATCAGAGTATTTGCCTGTTTTTAACCCTTAATATGTAGGTTCATTTAGCTATTTTCATTTGACTGGCAATAAGTAAAGCTTCTGAAATTTTTCATATCCCTCATCTGGAAAGTAGTTTGCAACCCATTCAGGATTTAAATTTAGTACTATTTTCTCTTTCTGACAAACATAGAGTAATTAGGCTTTTCAATAGACAAGCGATTACCTAATAAATGACCTTCTGCAAAAGGCTGCAGTAAAATGAATGAAAAGACAGATTTAGCACAAATGATGGCCAAGCAACAAGGTGAAGGAACAAAAGAGAAGCTTTGCAAAATCAATCTGCTTCAGAAGCTTTAGAAAAAATGAAAATGTTTGCTAATGATGTAATTTTGACTCTGTGTGTACATTCTTAAACACAAAATAGGATAGGCTGCTTGTCATACTGGCCACTAATTCCCTTGAAATTATAGTTACAACTGGGACGAAGCATGATCACTTTTCACAGGACACTTATCACCTGTGGTCGTTTCTGAAACAAAATGTAAACAGCAAGCAGATGACAGAAGAAAATGGCCAAGTTGCATATAGCTCCCAATGTTTTTTTTTCCAGTGGTCTTGGGGATGGTTTATTATGCAATCTCATTTTTGGGGTCTTTGGTTTGCTCTGTTTTGTGCCCGGGGGTGGCGGCTGTCCCTGTCCCACCCCATCCTCCCTGGCTCGGGGCTGTGGCGATCAAGGGGAGCTGAGCTGAGCCGCGCTTCCCAGGGGAGCTGGGGGCGGCCGGAGGCATCTCTGCCTCTCCCGGACAGCCGGATGGACCAGCGGCCGGTATCTCTGTCCACGGACCCTGCTGTTTCCGTGCGCTTTGCCGGCTTCTTTTGTTTATTGTTTTTGTTGAGTTTTGCTTCGGCGCCGTGCCTGAGCTCGCCGGCGGGGCTCCTTGTGCCGCTGTGCTGTGGGGAAGCGCAGAGCCCGGAGCCGGGGCGGCTCCGCCGGGACTCGGGGCTGCCCCCGCCCTCCGCACAGCCCGGCCTTAAGGACCGGCCAGCGCCGCTGAGAAAATCCTGCCGAGCCTTTTACGGCGTTCGGGAGCCGGACTGCTCCTGCCTAACCCCCACCGTGCCTCCGCCATTGCTCCGGGCTTGTGCTACACTGCAGCGTTCCACCCTCTGCCTGCCGGGAGGTCCTGCCGTTCCAGCTTGCTTCTCCTGAGGTTCCTGCTGCAGCTGCTTTTGCTGTCCAAAGGGGGCAGCGGGATCGGCAGGCTCCGGGGTTCGTAGAGGAGCCCCTTCCTCCATCCCTTCTGCCGGCTGTGCCCGGCATCATCCATGAGGAGAAAGCTGGGCGGGCCCGCGCCACAGCGCCCCCTGCAGGCCTGGAGGAGTCACCGCGCCCGCCCCGCGCACGGGAGCCGCCAGCGCCCCCTGCCGGCTGTGCCGGAACTGCAGCGGGAAGAGACGGAGCCGGGATTCGTGTCCCTGTTTGGGGGCGCTGGTTTGCCTCGTTATACACACACACACTGATAAAGAACGGATATTCCTTTTCTCATGTATGCCTGAAAGCCCCTTCGTTTCAAAATTCAGAGAGGAGGGGGTCATATTTTCCATTCCAAGGTTCCTTCCTTACCAGATACCTGCCTTTCAAACCGAGGCACCAATGTATTTACAGGGATATCAAACAAAAGAATTGTAAAGGGAATTCTTTGAGCTATTGTCTTCATGGAATGTCCGATCTCAATCTACTCAGATCAAGCAAGTGTACTACATGCAATCTTCATGTGTGTATTTCATCATCTATCCCTTCACCAATTTTGCCTTCTGCCTCTGCAAGCAAAATAAAACAAAACATACCACTTAGTATTCCTCTAGAATCAATCTTAGTGTTTGAGGATGAAAACATTTCATTTTATCTGGCAAAGAAGTTAAACCTTCAGGAAACAAAATATTTTTTTCTCAGTACTGAAAAAATTGCAGTTGTGAGAAAATATTTCAGCCTTTGAATCCTGCAAATACTTGAAAAGTTACTTTAGAACTTTTCAAGATGTAAGGAGAAAAATAATTGTGAGAGTGTTCTGGGTCCTGGGCATTTCCTGGGGCGAAACCTATTTTTCTCAGCATGTCAGCAATTCCCAGAATATATCTTAGGCTCATCTACTCCTGCTTGATCAGACTTGTCACAAACAGGTTCAAGAACTGAATTTTTACTTGGTGTACAGGTCTGCTGATTCACTGTTTCACCCCAGACTCCATGATCATGGCACATTTAGAAGTGATATGAGACTCCAGCCCTCACTGAAAATGTCAGGGCCATTTCCACATGCATCCACTACTGTATGTGAAAGAGAAAGAAACCAGAGGCTAGTATTCTCACTGTTTAATTCCCAGCTCCCACTTCAGCTAAAATAGGAGCCAATTTTCATTAAATTGTTGCAGAAAGAAGGCTTCTCCTGAGGGTACTTCAGAACAAAGGACTATGTTAGGCCCTTTGTCAGCGTAGTTTTACTTCTCCCATTATATCTTTCAAGTAGCAACTGTGCATTTTAAAAAAAAATGAAGTGGTATGTGAAAAAAATAACACTACCTCTTTCTTTTATTGGATTGCTGAGGTCAATTGCTAAATGAGAGCTTGAAATATTTCCCTCTCTCCCTCTAATATATTCTCATATGAAGATCCAGGCCATTGCAGAAGATAAAGAACACTGTGCTTTGTTTTCTCAAAGCATAAATAGAAGGCAGTTGTTTGTATCTCTGATCTGTAGTCTCCAAGACTTTTCTGATCCTTTGGTATTGCAGGACCTATAGTGTGTCAGATATATTTTAATACACTTTTTGGTTCAGGGTTATCCTAAAAATTGACAAATGATGTCCAACATTTCAGAGCGACACTCTGCCACCTAAACCTTTTTAGATACCTTTAGCTGAGAATATAGAGAAGTATATTATGAAATTCAAATACATCATACAGAATATATTGGTTTGTAGGGCTTTTTAACAAGGCATTGGTAATCATTAAGATAACAGCACAGATCTTCCTGTGCTGAAAAGCCTCTTAGTGTTGGTATAACAAAGTCATTAAGGCACTGGTGATGATTTACAGGGAGAAAGGGAAGGAATAGGAACGGTCCACATAATGCAGTGATGGTCAGCTGGCATCAGTTTAATTCTTTTATTTCTGCTTACCTTGTGTGTTGCTTTTTTATTTAAGAGGTCTTGTAAGAATGCATGTTTTCCCCAGACATGCATACCATGATACAACAGGTTGGCTATTAGACAGCAATGAATGGCTTCTCTTGGGTTCTTCACACTCAACACCAGAAAATGAATGGGCTTCTGTCTTCCTACAGATGCACTAATCTAAAAATAAATTTAGTCATATTATTATGCATATAGAAATATTTAGAAATACTGCTGAAGAGTCACTGCACCTATATTTTTGCTGTTACTGTGAAATTATTTGATTTCAGCTGGTCTTTCTTAATCTGTCAAAAAATACCTCAAGACACCTTATGGTCACATGCATCTTTTTGGAGTAGATAATTAATTGTGATTTTGAAATTACATTCTTGAAATGAAGCCAAGAGATGGAGTGGAAGGTTGAAAACTCCAACTTTTCAGAATTCATGCAGGAGTGAGTATTTGTTGAGTCTCCTGGCAGCCTGTATTGCTGTATCCTGAGAAAATCCACTCCCCTAATCATGGCTCAACATAATCCACGGTACTGTATAAATAAGAAATAATGGTGGGCAATTTCCTGCCCAGGTGATTTTTCCCCATTTGCTTCTACATAGCTAGGATTTTGTCCTCAAACTTTAATGGGATTTGAGGGTGTTTGGCACTTCATCAGATTGGATTCTTATTTCCTTGGTTTCTTGATGGGATCCAAGCACATAGAAAAAAGACATTTTGCTTAAAATAAAAGAGCAGAAATAAACCACTTTCCTCTTGCTCTGCCCCCAGATGTAAACGTAAGGATAGGTACAGAAATGTGTCTGTTGTTGTTATATTTAATAGATTACAGTGTTGTTACCGGAGTTGAGGTAGGGAAATGTGTTTTTTAACTTTATATTGAGAGTGCTCCTTTAAGCAATAAAGGGAAAAGTAGAAAATAGCATTTAAATAAAAGGTCTAAATATAGCTCATAAAAGCCCATATTTCATTTTAGCAGCTATGTTGTTTCTCCATGTATAATCTGCATACCTATTACTTTTTCTCTTCACTCTGAAGTCAGTGTTTAGTGGGCACAGGCTATAGTGACACGTGACATACAGTGTCTTGGTGCAAATATTTACAAGTATTTAGTGTCAATAATAATTGCAATATTGTTGGTGAGATATACTGTAATTCAAGTGCAAGATTTTAATGAAATTTAGCAAAAGTTTGTATTATACCTCAAACTACTTTGTAACATTTTGTTGTAACATTTTGTTTCATGTTTTTTGTTGTACAAGGAACAACTATATTAGTGTCACATAGATGATTTATGTTATAATAAAGCCATGAAAAACCTATGACAGTTACAAAGAAAGTACTCAACTTTGAATTTCTATATACTAAGTATCTAGATCTAGATACCTCTAGATCTAGAAGAAATTCTAGATTCTTCTGAACCTGACTTAAAACACAGATTTTGTCTTTTTAGGGATCTTCATCTGGCTTCCTGTAACATGCAAATATCTTGTGTAATATTACTGTTTAGGATAGTAGTTGGTAAATAAATTAAATTAATTTTTGTATGCCCTAGCATTCATTTTTTGTTGTAAATAAAATTAATTTTATTTTTCTTATGTGAATGGTGCCATTTTAATGTCATTTATAGCATGAGACCATTAGCTTCAATTTTCATCAGAACATTTTACTTGAGATGTGAGTCATTCTTGAAAGCTTTCAGAATTCTAAAGATTTAATTTAAATAAGGCTGATGAGTATTTGAAATAAAAGTTCTGTCTATGCTTCGGGTGAAGACTGTGCAACAGACCTTAGAACTCAATTCAGCAAAACAATTAAAATTACATTTTGCTTTAAGTTCAGGACTTGTTGCCTTCATTTTGTTCTTCTATTTAATGGTACTTCCTGCTGTTATAATTCATTCAAGATGCAATTTGGAATCTCTATCATTTGCTGATAGCACTCATATGGCAATAATACAAAGTCTTCCTGGAATTAGCATAATAAATATTTTTCTTTATGAACAGTTGTACTCCTGCTTGATCTTTAATGAATTCTGAGCTGTGTGGAAATGATACTCAAATCCATCCATTCATCCATCAATAGTAACTGGAAGATGCTCCTCATTAAGTAAATAGTAAACAGCTGGGGGAAAAATAGATATGAGATAAAGTGCTTTGCAATTTTATATAAAATTTTCACAGTGCAGTGGGTTACGAATAAGATCTGTGAAGATTTATCTGTCTTCCATGTGGGTGTTTCTCAGGTTTTCTTCTGAAAGTAAAAAGTGTGGCACCAGCATGGTAGCTACATAATATGACCACACCAAAAACTTTATTCCCTCTCTTGATTTTACTTCTGTATTACTGTGAGACTTTCAGGGACCATATATTTCCAGTGCTTACTTTTAGTACCAAAATTTGCCATTCTGAGAAGAAAGCTAAGACAGTAGGTGTTGTAATGCAAGAACTTGAACCCTATGTGTCATGGAAATAAAAGAGGGTGGCCATCAGATTTGATGAATTTGCCAAACAATGCAGGAGTGCATTTTTCCTTTTCAGTACCTGCATTTCTTCCAAGCCATACTGCAAAATTATTATTGACCACAGAGGCCAAAATTTATTACATTTTTTGACAGAGTTCAGCTAATCCAAAAGTCTGACTGTATTTGAAACACAAAGTACGAGGGGGTTCTACATTTCTCTGCAAGATTCTTTTATTGCTAAAATACTTTAAAGATTAGAAAAAGCCTTCTAAGTGTAAAAACACTGGGAAAAGCTGGCCCTACACCTGAAGACTGATTTTTGAAAGCACTGTTGCATTTTTGCTGTCAGCAACTGGGAAGTTATAACCAAGGAGTAGCATTTAGGAAAGATGGACAGACAAGAGCAGAATCAAGTTCTTGTCAGAATATCAGAGGCATCTCAGGAAACGTCTGGCTAGTCTCCCACAATCATTCTTTCTCCTTCCACTTTACAATGAGCTAAATTCTTGCCAGTTATCAGCTCATGTTCCCTGTGCAAAATGCAGAAGTTTGGGAAAAAATGACCACTTTTGCATGCCTTGAAAAGGATATGTCAGAAGGCACTGCTCTGAAACTCCTGATAATATGTGAGTCACACCTACTCTGTTCAGAGGGAGAGACTAGAGGTGCCTGTGCAGATACTGAATAAAATGGAAGATTGTACCATTGGTGCATGACTGTTTTCTTTTTTGGGGTCTTTCCATGCTCATTTCCTTTCCTGCTCTGGGAGAAGACAGCAAAATCCAAGTTCACTCTTTTGCAGACTCTGGAGCATCTTCCTACTCAAGATAACAACTCTTTAAAGAGAGAACTAGAGCTGAGACTATTGTTTGAAATGGCACATTGCTGGTAAACAACATTTTCTCTTTATGAATTAGGTCTGAAACGGTTCTTCTCACCACCATCCTATGGTACTATCCTGCTTCATCAAATATTCTGTTATCTGAGTACTAGGAACAGCCAGAGTTATAGATTGAGTAAATCTTACAAGATCATTTCTTGAAATTTATCAGTGGGAACTCTGCTAGGCCAGATCTGAGCAGGTCTAATTATATGTGAGGACTATGAATTAGTCCTATTTTCATGTAGCTAATTTTGTCTTTTTTGTGTTCTTGAATTATGCTAACTGAATTTCAAGAAGGTGAGGCACTTATCCAGTTCTTCATATGCTTTTGGTACAAATAAAATCAAGTCAGTTACTTTTTAATAGTGATCCTTGTGACCTCATGCCAGATTTTGGGTGAATTGAATGGTTATGCAATACATCTAAAGTATGAAACCATAAGGGGTGATAACATTGCAATAAACATGATGTCGGATTTTTTAGATGCGTGTTCAAGAGTTTTCAGCTTAGAAAAGATCTCAGCTGCCGTATGTGTTGGTTTGGAACAGCCTGGTTTCTGGTAGCCACACAGGTGGCTCCTGTGAGAAGGTGCTGGGAGCTTCCATGATGTC
Organism: Acridotheres tristis; assembly: GCA_037013685.1. Taxonomy (NCBI): domain Eukaryota; kingdom Metazoa; phylum Chordata; class Aves; order Passeriformes; family Sturnidae; genus Acridotheres; species Acridotheres tristis. The sequence continues at coordinate 14,071,011 of CM072884.1, read as the reverse complement.
TGACAGAGTCAATCCCTGATGGCTCTGAAGATGGACATGCTGCTGGCCAAAACTGGGCCACTGAAGGAGGCTGGTAATGGCTCTGTGACAAAGTATTTAAGAAGGAAATCAAAACAAAGTCACATAGTTTCTACTTCAGGTCAGAGAAGAGGAGGAGGTGAGAACATGTGAGGGAAACAACATGGAGACACCAAGGTCAGTGGAGAAGGAGGGGCAGGAGGTGCTCCAGGTGTCAGAGCCAAGATTCCTCTGCAGCCCAGGGTGATGACCATGGTGAAGCAGCTGTGCCCCTGCAGCCCATGGGGATCCACGGGGGATGCAGAGATCCACCCACAGCCCATGGGGATCCACAGGGGATGCAGAGATCCACCCACAGCCCATGGGGATCCACGGGGGATGCAGAGATCCACCCACAGCCCATGGGGATCCACGGGGAATGCAGAGATCCACCCACAGCCCATGGGGATCCACAGGGAATGCAGAGATCCACTCACAGCCCATGGGGAGGTGCCCGTGCTGGAGCAGGTGGATGCCTGGAGGAGTCTGTGATCCAGTGGGAGAGCTGGTGGAGAGAGGGGGTCCCTGCTCCCAGGCTGGAGCAGCCTGTCCTTGTTGGATGCAGCCCATGGATGAGTGAGCCATGCCACAGCAGTTTTGGGAGGACTGTCTGCCCATGGGGGGAATTCACCCTGCAGCAGGTGTGGTTTGGCTGCTGTTCCTGAGAGTGGACCCACGCTGGGGAAGTTCACAGAGAACTGTCTCCCGTGGGAAGGACCCTACGGTCTCACAGAGGGTGGACTCCTCTCCCTGAGCAGTGGAAGAAGATTTGGGTGATGAACTGACCAAAGCCCCCGTGCCCTGTCTCCCTGCAGTGTTACTGGGAAGGAGGGAGGGGCTGGGGGGAGAAGGTGTTTTCAGAGCTTATTTTACTTCTCATTATTCTCCGCTGATTCTGTTAGTAATAAATTTCACTTTGCAACTAAAGCTGAGTCTGTTTTGCCCTTGAAATGTTTTCTCCCAGTCCTTATCTCACTCATGAAACCTTTGTTAGCTTTTTTTTTCTGTCCTCTGCCAGCTGTGGCAGGGGAGGGTGAGCGAGCAACTCTCCTGGGTACCTGCCATTGGGCCAGTGTGTAACCACAACACCATAATTTTCCAAAGGTTTGCTCTGTCCCTTAGAGTGGCTAAGGTAGCATGAAATACTTGACTCAGGCACTGTTGGAATTTAGGTCAGGCAATGGAGAACTCATGTCTAGGCTTCCAGAAGACCGAGAGGAAGAGATCTCTAGAGTTGAACTATGCATCAGGCCAGTCCCCTCTCATACAAGGCCACGGAACACAATTTAAAGAATAAAATACCTTGATTGGATTGCCCTTATTTCCAACTGCAACTACATGGAGAGAGGCAAATGACCTTTAAGTCAATTCCCACCTAGATGGATAATTTCAGTCAGGAACTGAAAACAAAACAATTCACTATACTTCAGTTATCACACGTGTGAGTGAGCACCCAATCCCTAATGGGAAAAATAATGGAACTTTTAAAAAAAGGCAGCTTGCTTGTAGCATTTTCTTGTAAATACAAAGCAAATACTTGGTTTAAATGCTTCTATTTATAAAGTCTTGTAAAAATAAATACCATGATATGTGGTAAGATGTCAGGCATGGTATTAAATAATTTTACTACTTTTATGTATGTCTTGACTGGTGTAATGCAGATCAGTCTCTGAATGCCCACTGGTTACAACATAATGCTTTGAAGTGAAACGCTGCTGAAGCAACTGTCACCCTGTTGAAAACACACAAGTTTATTTTAAGAACAAAACAAAATTCTATTCTGTGTCAAAGCAAAACAGTTACAGATGAGCAAGGCTGTCCAGGGTAATAAATTACATGAAAGTAAAGAATAAATGTATTAGAGAACATGCTGGCTGTGGACCAAACAGTACATTTCATTATAATTTGTCTGTTGAAAGAGTCAATCTGTGAGAACAATGTCTCTCAGTCAAATCAAAGTAAATGTTATAAATCAGTGAAGATGTATCATTTGAGCATCTATAGAAAGAATGAAGACACTCAAATCTAAAACTTTTGCACAATTTCGTTGTTGTTGTTTTGGGTTTTTTGTTTCCTTTTTTTTTTAATTGCAACGTTTATCTTGAGAATGAAAGAGGAGCTTGTGAATATATTAATTGAGGTTAATATAAGAATCTCTTGCAAGTTAAGGAACTGGGCATCTCACCAGGGTGGATATTAATGTCCACATTACACAGACTGAGTTCCAGCAGACTGGGCTTCTTTCTTGGTCTGTATTATGTATTCCACGAGAGGGCTCTTGCTTGTGGTCAAAGGAGCTGTCACTAAATATTTAAATATCAGTTCTACGAAAATTAATCACATGGCAATTTAGGTTGTCTCCTTATTTGTTGCTGCCTGATGACTCAAAGCTATGATTTGCAACTTGGAAACAAACTGGCCAGTCTTTTCGTAGAGGCTCAACAAGAAGGAAAAGCAGCTGCATATTTTACTCTGTCTTTTGCACAATACAGGAGATGAAATTTACCCCCTGTACTCAGCCTACACTTAGTTATCTGGCAAATGTACCACAGGGAGTGCCCATTGTTTTCATCCTTGCTTAGGTGATTTGGAAACAGATCCTTTGAGATACAATGAGAAAGATATGACAAGGAAATCCGAATTTGTCCCATATACTACTCCAACTTGAAGAGTGTGGCAACAAGCAGTTCTTGTGAAGAACAAAACCATCAGAACTCAAGTGACATCCAAAGTACCTCATTCAAGGAATCAGAGCTTTTTCTGTCATCTGGAAGGCAATACAGCAGCAAATAATACAGATTCAGATTCCTGTTGTCAGATATTTATTGGCATGAATTCTAATAGTGGCAAAACAGAACATAAATGGTATGACATAACTGGTATGACTTGAAAGTGATCATTAAAAAAAGAGTCTTGGTAACTTTGTAAGGAAAAGCTGCCACACAGGTGACAGTGTTTGCATTCACCTCTAGTATAAACCTTTAGCTGCCTTCCTATCCTTTCTACTTGTCCTGGTAGCCTGGCTCCTCCTGGGAACTGGTGATGCTATGGGCTTCCTCTTCTTTTCCCAGCTAGAGAAGTAATCAGTGCCCAGCTCAACATGCTAAGCACTTTGATCCCTCTTCAGGAGGGCAGTTTGTCTCCTTGCAGTTCATTCAAGATCACTTTAAAGCCAATTACCTTTGCCTTGCAAGAAGATATGTGGTAATTAATGGGAGTGGGTAGACATGGTTACAAGCTCTTTATAGCTACAGTACCTGGAATATATTGTATAATAAAGTAATGTTATAAAGCTACTGTAGACATCCAATGTTCCTGAGTTCTGTGTTATACTATAATATTTTAAGCTCATTGCACTTAATGCAAGTGATATATCTTGTTTTATTAATCAAAAGGCAGTAAAGAGGGCTGAAAAGCTCAGTAATGAGATATTCAGGATGAACTGAAGGGCACTGGTGGACCTATTTCATCTGAAATTATAACATCTTGAACTGGGATCTAAGGTGTGGATTTTTCTTGTTCCAGTTGTTAATAATTTGTCTTAATTTTTTTGCTAGTTTTCTGTCACTTCAGACATAGGTTTTGAAACTAGAAAAGCTGCTGGTAAATCAATATAGTAATATTTATACATATAAACAGAAAAATACAGAAAATGTTGCGCTGAAAGTTACTACATTAAACTTTAGAGCTCCAAATAACACTAATAGAATACCCTGTAGGTAGTCATACTTTTTGTTACAGGATCTCCAAATGCTCTCTGACAGTATCTTCACTGTGAGATGCTGAAAAAATCAGTCCTCTTGACTCACCTAATATTCCTAACACATATACCTCAAGAAGGTACTCTTATGGATTCTGTCATTGTTGTCCTACCATCAGTTAAAATGCTATGCTAGCGAGATAATAGCTGAGATTTATCACAGAGTGATAAAATGAATTTAAATTTCTTTATTGACTTCTGTTATTGAAATATATTTTTATGCTTTGCATATCTCTTATTATCATGGTGACCACAACTTAGTCAGACATGAAGGTCTGCTGAACTATATTATTCCAAGAATAACCTATGTCAAGGTAGATTTATATTTTACAGTGCTTTTTATTATTGTGCTTTAAAACAAAGCAAACTGTTTCATATAGTTAAAACCTTATAAAAGAAAGGCCTTGTAAAATCAGATCTTATTGCTATTTCAGCTGAACTAACAGCTAGCCCGTTGAGTTCCCATGAGAAATGAATTCCAAGAATGAAAATCAGTTTGCATAACAATCTATACTTGTGAGATAAAACAGGTTGCACCTGCAAAAACAAGAATCCTATCCCATGGCAATCCACAAAGAAAACATGTAAACACCTATGTAAAGTACACACACAAGCACCTTCTAACCAATGAATTGAGTGGCAAGATAGTTAAAAACCAATTGGAGTTAAACACGATGTCTTTGAAAACTGTATAAAAATGGGCTATAACATTAAAGTGGGGCTTTTGCTGCCAGAATTTTGAAGTGTTGTGCCCGTCTTTATTCACCAATACTGTTACAGCAAACAACTTGAAGAATGTTACAGCTGTCCTGAGGATAAATTTAAAACCATCTGAGAGTTCAAATACACTTAAAATATATCAAAGATATTAAAATTAAGAAATCAAGTCGCTAAAATAATTTTTATTACATCCTGATATAGATTGACAATAATCCCCTGTTTGAAGGTACTTGTGTGCACTGCCTTAGGATATGCAAAACTCTATTGTTCAATACATACTGTTACTATTGCATACTATTTTTTTTATTGTTATAATTCTTATACTATATTTTATCTCTGACTGCAATATTTTTGGTAAATGCCTATGAAAGACAAAAGAGTGATTGCAAAATTATAGCGCATCGAATTCTTCCATACTCGTAGCTGTGGAATGCTTCTAAGTTACAAGGACTCATCATCTCTCAAAAAAGATTTTTCTATCAGCTTCTGATTTTTTTGTATTTGTTTTTGTTTTTATTTTTTGTTTTTTAGACATCTTCTGTAAGTAGAGCTATCTGTTTCCTTGTTATTTCCTTTGTATGCACTGGGAGTTGTGAAAGGCAGTTTTTGGAGGAGTTATGGTAACATAAACCAGCATGATCTTGTGTTGCCAATGGCAGCCAGGCAGCTGAGGGGCTAATTAGCTGCCTGTTACAGCAGGGATGTAAACTGAAGCAGTGGAAGTCCCTGCAAAGGAATCTGAGAAGAACCACATCTCCCACAACGTATATTACTGAGTATCTATCTATCTATCTATCTATCTATCTATCTATCTATCTATCTATCTATCTATCTATCTATCTATCTATCTGTCTGTCTGTCTGTCTGTCTGTCTGTCTGTCTGTCTGTCTGTCTATCTATCTATTTATCTGATCCTAATTTGTCTTGATTCCATTCCTGTAGAAGTAATTTGCACATATTGCAACTACAATTATTGGGAGCATGAGGGAAAACTCATGGATCTGTCATAGGAGAAAAGTTAGCATTGTGTTTTTCTCTGCCTTCATCTTGTGTTCAGAAGAGAGCTAATTTCATAGCCTTCATCTGTACTCTGAAAAGGTGGCTGTATTTGATTTCTCTATGCTCTGTATTTACTGTTGGATTAAATAACCCACCTCTTCCATTGAGATATGCATATTCTCTTCCTTTCCATGAGCATTTCAGTTGTGCATCCTCAGTGCTGGAAGCTCTCTGCTGTTTCAATGTAATCTGTTGGTATTTCTGTAGCTTTGAATATTTTTCAGTCTAGTAAAATCATAATAATTTTTCTAATGTAAAGATTTAAAACTGCAAACTGTTTGCCAAGAAATACTTTGAAGCTAGGATGCCTGCTGGACTGTGTAATAGACTCTATGTGATTGGCCTAATTCTGCACTCTTAACAATTTTGAGTCTTTATTGATGTTTTGTGCAGTGATCACGCTATAAAAATGATTTTTTTTCTCTCCAGTGTAGAGAAAAATAACTCATGGCTGCTATCTATTTATTAGAAATACCCTATCTATTTATTAGAAATAAATGAAAATGGATGGTTTGTGAGATTTCATCTTCTGGGCTGGCAGTCTTTGTAAATAGGATAAAAACTTTTCTAGTTCTTCCTTCTTCCTGTCTCCCTCACTTGAGACTTACTGCTGTCAAACCCAGAAAAGGCAAGTCAGGCTTATGAGCTAGAAAGTGCCATGAAAGGTACTGAAGCAACACAAGAGCCTGTCAAATCAAGTGGCTCCTCCTTTCAATCACTTGAGGTTCCAGGCCTGGAAAATAAGAGCAGTGTGATTTCTGAGAGTTAATTGGAAACCTCCTTTTTTTCCTGCTGACTCTTGGTCTTGAGGACCTGTCAGGCTGGAAGGACAGATGTCTTGTCCATTTCCCTGCTGAGACCAGTATCAACTATAACTGTGATTATCCTGGCAGATATTTATCCAACCTTTTCCTAAAATCCTCTGGTGAGGGTAAATCTGTGCTATTCAAGGATCTTTAGTTCAGTGTACCACTACTTATGCTGATAACAAGTTTGTTGTACAAGCCAAATCTTTTGATGTAATCTAAGTTCATTCGTTTGTTTGTTTGACATAGACATGAACACAGTGTTCTTTCCCTTTGGAAGCAGTTTTTGGTGCATGTCATCCTTGTGTCTTCTGAATCTTCTCATCTTTAAACTAACCTTTTTGAGTCATTCTCAAAATACAATTCATGTTTTTGAGGTGTCTGACTCCATTAGCTGTTTTCGTCCAGATTTTCCTCACTTGGCCCATGGTGTTCTTTGACACCCCAAACTGGTTGTCATATTCTCACTGCACTCCTAAGCAGGGCATAATTTATCTGGTTATTGATTATATTAGTCTATCTGATCATATGAGATTGGCAGGCCATGCTGCTGCTCATAATCCCAGGGGGATATTTAGTGTACCAACCTGTATGCAAAGGGGTGCTGAAAAGAGAATCTCAACAGGTCCTCGGGCAACCCACCTTAAGGTGCTACCAAAAGTAGTACCAGCACTAATTTTTTTAGCTTGCTTATGAGGGGATCATAAAAGACTGAACCACATTATTTTTTCTGACAAATTTGAGAGTGGATATAAGGATTTGGAGTAACAAATATGTGCTACAGCTAGTGGGAGGAATTTTTGTTTCCTGACAGCAAAATGGGTCTAGGCTTATTAGGGGAAAAAGTCTTTATTTTTTTTTTTTGGTGCAGATGGTGGTAGAAATGAGATGACACCTGGTTATGTGTCTATCTCCTTAAATTTGTTTTTCATCCATTGAGAGATACGAAACAAACAAATAAGATAAGGATTTTTCTCAGGAAACTCATTCATATGTTGATACCTTAATTTTTTTCTTTACTTTTTTTTTTTTTTGTTATTCTCCAAAATAAAATTGTGTGTTATTAATAGAAACTATGTCAAGTTTCCAATTAGAAAATATTTTGTGAAATAAATGTTTACATATTAGAGCAAATAATGGAATGCAAACTTTGAAACTTTTGTGGCTCCTTATAAATAAATTTTTAAAGTCCAATGTTTGTTCTGGAGGGAAAAAAAAAAGGCATAAAGAGAAATTAAGGACCTACATTATTAGATTTATTTTATAGCACATTTTAGTCTTGCACATTGCAAGTCATTTCTAGCAGCGGCATAGTCCATAAAATAATACTTCCCTAGAGGAAATGGTATTTACCTTGAGAAACTGCAATGAAAAGCTATTTAGTTCATATCTGGATGCTTGCTAATAGAGGATAACAGATTTATACAGATAGTTAAGAAATAAAAGGAAACAATAATTCCCTGGATATAAGTTGAGTCTGGGGTGGACAAAATAAGGAAAAAGTAATAATAATATTTTTAAAAAGATCCTGTGTGAACTTGCCTTTTTACATAAGAGAGGAGGAATAGGAATACGTCTGAAACTATAATTCCAAGTAAAAAGTGAGGTGAAGGACTAATTATTAGAAAGAGTTTTATATCTTCTGTATGAAACAGTTTACTGTACACTCACTTCATAGCAGATTACCTCTAAATACAACTATTCTAATGATAAAATGTAAACTTTTAAACCTCACTAAGCTTTGGCTTTGTTTCTCACAAGCATTATATATTGAAGGAAACTCATTTGGAATCCACAATAAGCCCTTGAGCATAATAATGCCAGCACTTGTTTCCTCCATCCCCTTGGAATTTCATATCTTGTGTTTTGTGGAATAGACAAGACAGTATTTCCTTCTTCCTCTCCAGCAACAGAATAAGTGAATTGAGAATGGAAAACAATTGTCTTTTCCCCTGAACCAGCAGGAGTAGGAGTGAGAAACACTTTTTTTTTTTTTTTTTTAATATGGCTGGTATCACTTCCTGGTGGTCTGTAACTCAGCTTGGAGTGAAAATTTACAAATCAGCACACCTCTGCTAAAAGTAGCCTTATTGTGTGGGTTGTCTGAAGTAATAAAATATAAGGTAGGAGACAAAAGAATAGATGATCAGACAAATGAATGGGACATACAGAAAAAAGCGCAAATATTTCCCCAAATTTTATTCAATTACTTTTGAATGCTTTGTTGTCAGTAGAAGCCAGAGAGTTTCCCTTTTTGGCAGTCTCAAGGTTTACATTGCCTGCTGTAAAGATTCAAACTTGAAAAGGATTATATTGATTTATATATATATGAGAAAAATCATGATCTGAGGCCTTGCAGGCAAGAGCATGTGCATAACCCTGTAGAGCAGCTGTAATTAGGGGTGTGCACACCCTGGGAGGCAGCTGTCAGTCAGCTCTTTTTTTTTTCAGCTCTCAGTGGACTGAAATGAAATAGAAAAGACAGAATTTTTAGTGTAGGAAAAGTAGCATCTGCCTCTCTCTCTTGCTAACTTTCACACGGAGAGAAAAGATTTTTTTTCTGTCAAATGAACAACAGTATAGCTAAGAAATCATATTCTCATTAATTAAAAAATTAAGCAACTAAAATTACAGGATTAGTTTTATTACATTAGCAGACATGAATGAAGGTTTAACAGTTGGAGATTAAATGCTGCTAACAACATGATAGTAAACTATTTTTATCTTTACCTAAAAGTCCATGCACTTAGTGTCCAATAAGCTCTAATTTAAGATGGGATGAATTCTTTAATAATGAAACTTATCTTTGAGAACAAGATTATATGCATTGTATATGACCTGTAAAAAACTAAATTAAAACATATAAAATCAAAATTATAAAATATAAAATGTGAAAATCAACGAGTGAGGGAAAAACTTGACAAGACTGAAATGCATCCTCATACATTTTTTTTCTCTTTAATAACTTTTTTTTTTTTAAAGCATTCAATCAGGCCAGACTGGAAGCATTTCTTCAAAGATATTTAACTCAGAGAAGAATAATTAGAAAGGTGTTTTGGTTCAGGGTTTGAAAGGAGTGTGTGTATGTGTGTCTGTGTGTGTGTGTGTATGAATAAGAGAGACAAGAAACAACATTCCTTGTCAGAGTAGCTCCTGGGAATCTGAGTGTAGCATCAGTGATGGGATGCTCTCCACAGTAGAAGGATATGAAAAGTTGTTACTGATTTTTTTACTCTTCCTGACTTGGAGTTTAGCCACTTGGAGTGGGTTTTCTGATGAACTGTGATGTGATACAGTAAGGGGCTTATGGAACATTCCATATTGATTACTCTTCTCTGCATAGGCCTATGATTATGGAAAATTTCCTTATCTGTATGAAAAGGATGCTTGAATTTAAAGCTTTATTTAGTGAGTGGAATTATTTCTTGAAATATGGCCACAAAGAATATCCTTTTCTTTATGTAAAACCAGATAAATGTTTTTAGCAAGGAAAACAAGCTTTCTAAATGGTTTTGCTCTCTTTTGCCTTGAAAATTATCCAGCAGAACATCTGCATTTGTTCCAAGTCTTCAAAGCCTGACACACAAGCAGTGGCCTCTGACAGAGTGCAGGCTCTGAGAGGGTGTACAGCGTGTCTGGCTGAGCCCAGGGCAGCAGGGATAATGGGGGACTCCAACTCTTATTGTCCTCATTTTGGATTGTTAGCACTTCTCTAACCAATGCCTTACTGCTAATTCAAACTAAATATTTTCAAATGTTTTCCACAAAGCTTTGCTGTAGTGTATGCAGTCAGAAGGGTGTTTTACTGCACATAATAATGGAGAGAATAGAATTAAAAAAAAATAAAAAAAAGGAGAAGGAGAAGGAGAAGGAGAAGGAGAAGGAGAAGGAGAAGGAGAAGGAGAAGGAGAAGGAGAAGGAGAAGGAGAAGGAGAAGGAGAAGGAGAAGGAGAAGGAGAAGGAGAAGGAGAAGGAGAAGGAGAAGGAGAAGGAGAAGGAGAAGGAGAAGGAGAAGGAGAAGGAGAAGGAGAGGGAGGAGAAGGAGAAGGAGAAGGAGAAGGAGAAGGAGAAGGAGAAGCATGCTCGACTTTTCAGGGGAAGAGAAACAAAAAGAAATTATTTGAAATGGTGATTTCCAGGATCAATGTAATTGAGAACTTAAGCCTTCAACAACACTAGTCACCATTTCTAGGACCGATCTGAGTAACAGGGAAATACAACAGGATTGGTTGCCAGTAGTATAAAATGGCATTTTAGAATTATGTTGACAGCTTGGAGAAATGGGATGGATGAAATGTAACCTGATGTTACACTCTTAACAAAATAGTTTGCAGAATCAAGATAGGGATTAATTTACAACGGTTCTGTGGAGCAAGAGTTTGAGATTACAATGAATGGCTTCACAAAAAACTTGTAAAAAAACCCACCCCAATATCGCTCTAAGTTTATGAATATACAAAAGGCATGAGAAACCGTGATTGAAACACCTCACCAAGGAGACAGGGAGTGTATCTGAATGTAATATAAGGCAAAAGCAGGGCAAGTTGAGCCTAGGAATGAAAAGAGTTGGACTGAGCTGGAGAAGAGGTCAGGTATTTCCCTAAAGAAAGGCTTTTACTTTTTTCTTTCTTTTTTTTTTTTCTTTTACTTTTTTTTTTTTTAGCTGAAACTTTTGCCAATAACAATGTGACAAGTACTGAGCTCAAATTAGACATTGTAACAAACTTTCTAATGGCAAGGGTGTCTAAGTAATGTAATTGCTGTCCCAGATTCTATCCTTGAAGGTTTGGATATTATTTTATACAAATGCTAAGTAGGGATCACCCAATTCATGGGATTGATTTTTTTATCTCATTATCCATGCTTAGGGATCAGCGCCTCCCTCCATTTCCCTGCTATTCCTTGCAGCTCTTATTCACTTAATTTATAATTCTTAAAAGCCTCTAACTTTCAGTCTCATGCCCCCTTTTACACTTCCTTAAATTTTTGCTCCTAGGTTAATTTTAGTGCCTGGTCTTGATTATACACAGACACATTTTATTCACCTTCAGCAGACTGTGTTAGCCCCGTTCTTTCTTCTCTGTCTGCTCTGCATTCCCTCATCTGAGGTGTAACCGTGGAGTTCAATATTTGCTCACTTTTATCAATATATAGATAACTCCAGAGTAAGCCTTAACAATTGAAATACTGGGTGACTTGGTAATAGCAATGATTTGATTGCTGGCCTGAGAATTAGGCTTGTGAGTATACTAAATGATTGGGTAAAGCCTTTAGAGTATTGTGTATTCCTGGCAGAAGATAACTAATGCTATCCAATTAGAATTCAGAATTCTGCACACTTGGGACCTAATGGAGCACATAATTATGCAAGAGGTGTGTACAAATTTATCAGCATCTAAAAATATTAAACTCACAGTAAAGACTATGGCTTTTCAAAGATCACATAAACACTGACTTTCCAGATAGCAAACTGAGTATTTTAAAGATTTCATATGGGCATATTTCAAACAAAACTTTCATTTTTAGGAAGGATTGCATGGCTGTAATTCTTTTTTGTGCATCAGATTTCCCAGTGGTAACACACAAAATGTTTTACATTATTTTTCTTTTTTGCATCTTAAAATCTTTCAGTCAAATAATAAAATTGTGACTTAAAAAATAAACTACAATGGTGACTCTGACAAATACCTACAACAACCAGGAATACATACTGAAAGTGCAGAGAGTCATAACTTAATCTTTCTATTCAGAAGTGTCTTGGGGTGATTTTATAAAAATAGCGTGTTCTCCTATTGTCTGCTTTATGCCCATAAATAGGTTCTATAGCTTTAAGCTAGGTCCGGGAGGCAGAGGGGAGCCAGGGAAATTCTTTGGCGTGGTGTTGTGTTTTAGCACACGCTCTCCATTCTCGGTTCTGCAGAGGAGAGGGACTTACATTCTTTGCTTTTAGCTGGCTTCTTTTTGTGAACTGGGACAACGAGTTTCTCCTGGGACTGTGGCTTTTTCTTCTCCTGGAGCTGTTGAGCTCAGTTCTGCTCCGAGAACCAGAACATCACCGGAGTGGGACTCCATCCACTGGTGGGGTGTCCTGGGACACCTCGTCCTGGCTCCAGACCTCGGGAGCAGCTGAGCCACAGCTCAAGAAAGAACTCTGAATCCACCAGCAGAGAGAAATTCCAATATTAACAGTTATTCTTTTTTTCCCCATGCCTGTGGGCACTCTGCTTTTTAAGTAGTTTTTTTCACTTTCCTCCAAGAAATTCCTTTTGTATCAGTGGGGAGGGAGTGACAAAACCTCCCTCTACAGAGGTGTTCGTTTCAGGACGTTTCCTCCTAAAATTCTCTCAAACTGAGACAAAACCTCAGATCTAATGAGTGGTTCTGTAAGAAGGAAGAAAGCAGTGTGCCCAGGTGGCCAAGGTGCCCAGTGTCATCCTGGCCAGGATCAGCAATGGTGTGGCAGCAGGAGCAGGGCAGTGATTGTCCCCCTGTGCTGGGCACTGGTGAGGCCACACCTCAAATCCTGGATTCAGTTCTGGGATCCTCAATTCAGGAAAGACATTGAGGGGCTGGAACGTGTCCAGAGGAGGGAAATGGAGCTGGAGAAGGGTCTGGAGCACAAATCTGATGAGGAGCAGCTGAGGGAGCTGTGGGGGCCCATCCTGGAGAAAAGGATGCTCAGTGGAGACCTCATTCTTTACAACTCCCTGAAAGGAGGGTTTATCCAGGTAGTGTAAGGGTTAGTTGCACTACTTAATTAGTGACTTGTCTTTATTTCCTTTTGTCTCCACTTAGAGTCAGGATTAAAATACAAAGGAGACAGATTTTTTTGTTTGGACTTGCTTGTTTATTAAATTTTATTTATAGTACAGAGAGTTCTGCCACACTTCTAGCTACTAGCTACAAACAAGCAAAATGGAGGTGAATTTAGCTAGTTACAAGGTTTTTTAAAGCTAAATAGTCCAATTAAAAGCTAACAGTTATATTATTTATACTTTTGATCTAATAACTAAACACTTGTGACCCACACTGTGAGATTTTTTATTCAACTGAAAACTACTACCTGAAAACATGAAGAAGGAAGAAGACAGAAAGAGACAATGCTCAAAAATGTCCATCTTGTCCCATACTTATTACTATATTCTAAAACTTCAAATTAAAAATATTTCACCAAGTGAAATTACGTACTTCTGACTACACACCAGTCATTCTAACTTCATCACTCAAATCTGGAAGCCTTCTTCAAGGTTTTAAGTCAAAAGCAGTGTTCACCTGGGAGTCAGTGTTAGAAAGCACAGAAAGTTCAAAACTCCCAGGCTTCTGGGTTCCAACAAGGTAGGGATCAGGCTCAGAAATGACTGGACATGGCACTTGGTGCTCTGCTTTATTTCATTATGCTGGTGTCGAGGTGATTGATCACAGGCTGGACTCGATGAACTTGTGGATCTTCTCCAACTTCAGTGATTTTATGATTCTAAAAGAATGTTGTATCTTCTTGTACCTGGCTCTTCCCTGTTTGAGACTGTTCACAGTTTTTGGGAACTGATCACTTTTTGTTTGTGGCAAAGGTATGGGAGTAATACTTTATAACTGTTGAGCACCAGAATATGTGACATCTTTCTCTGCTGTGTGAAACCTTCACCAGCACCATGACTGAGGGTGAAAAAGTGTGGACACTCAAATCTGACCAGAGATGCTTGTGCAACCACATCCAGCTCTGAAATGCAGTGCTTAGTCCTTTCTGTCATATTTCACTCTTCCACCTGTACTTTTGAGTGTTGATTGTGGCTGGTTTACATCACCTGACACATAGCATCACCCCACAGCAAATTCAGAGCATGTAGGAGAGAAGTGAGAGGAAAGCAGAGTTGTAAGGCAGACCCTGACCTCTGCAATGTAATGGTCTGGATCACAAAATCACACCAACCCCACACAAGAGAATATTAGCTACACACCTATGAAGGTTACAGGTTAAATTTGACATTGTTTTTATGCTGTTTCTTGAGGTTTGGCAGTAGATTGCTACTGTAGCTGTATGCAATCATAATAAAAAGCAAGTATATAACTTCTCTACTCTGATGCAGCCTATATTCACAGACTGCGGGGCTGCTTAAAAGCACTCTAATATTTTAACTTTGCCATGGGTGGATGAATAGACTGGATAATGGGTTTGTAGTCTTAATTTCACAGTAACTGGTGCAGAATATAAAACACACTGAGATGGAAAGCATATTTTTTAGTGCACTATAAGTATCTCATACTTTATATAACAACTGTAATTGGAAATATTCCATTTAAATTGTGTAATTCAAATTGCATTTATGTGAGTACTTCAAGTTCCACATCCTGATAATTTGGGTTTTATCTCATCATGTTAATGATAATTCATTTTCTCAGCATTAAGAAGAACAGGTACGAAGAAATGAAAGAATTTCAGAATATATATTTTTCATTGTAAGTTACATGCCATTAGTACTGAAGAAGCAGCCACACCTTCAACCAAAAACAAACCAACTTTCATTCCATTCAGTCATAATTATGTTGTTTGTATTGCATGTACATTTTGAGGGCTGTGAGTTAGGGATAGTAAATCCTAAATCCTCTGAACACAGTAATTGCACATCTTTCCACTAAGTGAAAAATTTTATAGAATCTAGGATGTGTTAGAAGAAAGGTCAAATAAGCTAACATTACTACTCACCACTCTGCAATTATAGAACAAAAATCTTATCCATTTTAATGCATATATGCAAAATGTCCGAAACAGGATATTTCTGTGAAAATTGTAACTACAGTTTTAAAGTTTTGTTTCACAGAATCTCCGTCTTAGTTTTACTGAGCACTGAATATGCATATCACATATACATGTATATATCCTTTACAATTACAGGTTATTTTCATAACATCAAGTATATAAATAATTCAGATTTTGTTAGAGGCGAATGCTGTAGAAGCAGAGAATTCAGAATGAGTGAAAATTTACCTAACATATTTGAGTGCCTTTATTTCTCTTCACTGTATCTTAACCAGTCCCCCGTTTAGCAAAAGCTCTTAAATATGTGCTTTATATGAGACACACTTGTTCTACTGACAGAAATTGGGTCATCTCTAGTTAGCTTAAAGGTGATCTGTGCATGAAGTTTATATACAAACACTGGGATTATTTATAATCATCAAGCTGTTTAATGACCTTGCCAGAACCAACCAAAAATTTCCTTTTAATCAACATCAGCTTGTTGGAAACAAATGACTTGTGTGCTGTGTGGGCAGTGCATACCAATATTTCCATTTTTAAGCTAAACATGAGAAGACTTAGGGTGAACCTCCTTCTTTTATCGGATTCAATATAGTTCAGTCCTCAAAGAGCCTTAAAATGAATTGTGTACTAATGAGTGAGGTATAAAAAACTCTTGCTCTTCCTTATTTGAACTTACTCCCACTTTGTAGTTTTAATTTGCCAAAATATTTCCAGTAAGAGAAATTAAACCAAATACTTTAATGAATAAAAGTCACATTTTCATCTGAGGTAAATCAGATGGGCTCCATTAAATCAATGAAAATATAATAGCTTTTAATGATAAAATGTCAAATTCTTAAAGTTGCTGCTTGTTTGTTTTGTATATCAGCACTATACACTCAACTGTTGAATAACTCAACTTATAACAGCTTTTCTGTGCTGTTTTCTTTAATTTTACTTTCTTGATATCCATAAGAGGGAGAGTGAAACTATAATCCTGGATCAAGAAAAATCTGATATTTTTATAGGTTACTCTATTTGTACTTTCCTCTGAGTTCATTATTGATATGAGAGCACACTTGAAAATGTTGCTGTGCTTCTGTAGAACATTTTCTTGCTTATCTTCTGATCCTTCCCATCTTCTCCCTTCTTGAACTGGGCTATTACAGCTTTTGCTCATGGTAGGTTTTGGTAGCCATATTTGCTTAACTTTCAGATGTCAGCCTCTTAAAAATGTGAGGTGTTCTGTTTCTTTGGCTGAAATGGGCTGTTACTATGGCAACAAATTTAGTATGGCAGCCTTATTTTTCCATCTTTGCACACCTTCTACTCTTAACAGGTCTCGGTCACCCCCTTGGTTTTTTTTTTTTGGGTGGTGATTGATGTCTTCTTTGTTTGTATGTTTTTACTGCTTTATTCTTTAGAGAAAGAATCCTGTGCTTTCATGAAATTCCTAACATCAACTGCTGCTATTTTTTAAAATAAACTGATCTAGAGCAGTATAAATTCAAAGTACTTATTTGGTAATGCTCAAATTAATGATTCAGAATCAATGAATTTGATGATGATTTAAATTTACAGAAGGTCTGAGAATTCTGTATGGTGGGCACAGACATTTAGCACTGATGCTAAGACAACTTCTTGGATAAACCTGACAGTAAAGCAAATCAGGTGTGTGATTTTTAGTTTATTAATTAATTAATAGAATTAATTAATGGAATTATACTAGTTTTAAAAATTTTTAATTTTTTTTAAACTTTTGAATAAATTAAATGTTTTTTAAGTGTTTAAATATATTTGATAAATGGAAGAGAAAACTGTGAAGACCCTTAAGAGAGAAATTTCAGTTTATCTACATATATAGTTGAGCACAATCAAGTTTAGATGAATTTTAGCTCAAAGTCACACATATGCATATATAAAAAATATATATTAAAAATATAAAAATAATCTTGCTTTTAATTTTAAGCATTTTCAGATGTACTTTACTCAAATGCTTTCTCTCTTAAAGCTTGGAATAATCATTAAAATCCATATTTCCCTTTTTAATTTTCCTGCTTACAGCACCAAGAATTTGGAGAAGACATCCTCCTGACAAAAACTTCATGGTAAAATTGTTAGAAACTACAACAGGGACTCCCACATTCAACTCCTTCGAAGATGAAAATGGAGCACTTGATGGCAGGGCATGCTTGACACAGTATTGCAATCCAACCATAACAACAACAACAACCACAAAATAATAATAATAATAGTAGTAAATAATACAGAGAAAATAATTTTAAGATGCTCTGCACCAGCTCAGGGAGAGCTGCTGATCCCACCATAAAGATCCAATATCCCAGTTCTTTTCCAGGCTTGTCTAGCTGACCAGAGCAGAGCTTGTGGCTTCTGGGTTGCAGTGGCATAACAGTGGTCCAGAAACAAGGCTATTTACAACCAAAAATTAAGATTAAGATTGGGAAACTAATCAGAAAAACGTAGGCAAAGTCAATTCTCAAAATTTATTTTTATCATAACTAGGATTTTGATGATTGGTCTTTAACATTTATTAAAAATCACAATGATTTATAATACCCTGTTTTTCAATCATAACTTTCTCTGAAATACACAAGGCTCATATTCAGTTCCTCTGTGTGAAAATGACATAAATCGTCCTAATTGTAAATATGTCCGAAAATATATATTTCTTTCTCTTTAATAATATGAAAGCATTTAAAAAGATTTATTAACAATTTGCATTTTATTGTGGGTTTTTTTTGTAAAAAAATGACATGTATGAGAACTACACAGAAGTTCTGCAGTCTGATTCTACTCTTTTTCTCTTACACCTTTCTAAATCTTTAATGAATCAATGAAAACTAAAGGCAATTAGTCTCTCACCTGCAACTGTGGGCAGATTTCAAGTGAAGATTTTAAATTGGTGCTCTGGACTGCAGAAGAAACTTAGTTTCTTAAAAAATGAATCCTACCTCAAATTTATATTAATTTAAAGATTAAAGCGAAAAGAAAATATGATGTGCTGTCTAGCTATTAAAACATGCAAGCAAAAGTGCTGAAAACAGTAACATCTGGAACACAAATTGCTAAGAAATTCAAAAAAGTTTCATCAGCTTTTTTTATGGCTGAGAGTTTAATAAATCACTTGCTTTTGCTGAAATAATTTTGGATTTCAGTACACATTTCTTTTAGACACAGTATAATGAAGAAGAATATCTTACATTTACAGTCAGAATCTCAAAGCTTTTAGTCAAAAGGATAGATTTAGCAATAAACAATGTCTGTCTCCTCATTTTTTATGGCCACATGATATGTCAAAACTTTTCAGTGTCTTCTGTTTGATACGTAACATAAGACTCTGACTGAGGCTAAGAAACAAACACAGATGATGCAGTTCAGTGAGGCGACTTTGGAATGTTTCTGCAAGAAATATAAAAGAGGTAGTCCTAGATAAGAAATAAATCTAATATACCCACATGACTGATCTGGTCAAGGATGTAAATAATAATTTTCAGAATTATAAAAATAAAATAAAAATACTTCCCTTTCTCATTTCACCCCTCCCAGACCCCTTCTTCTTTGGTAGGTTTTTGAGAAATCCAAGTGCATTAATAACTATGTTCCTTATCCCTCTTTCAGCAATGAGAAATTTAATACAAAGAGAAACAGAGCAAGACCTTGATTTTTGCAACACTAAATGTCTCAGTACTGAAATTCTGTATACATGAGTCACCCAGAGGAATCTGAAATCCTTTCATTGCTGTTATGGGACTTTTGGGGGAATATTTGCCTGCCTAAATCCTCAGTTGCCTCCAGCTCTTCCTGAAACTGGGGAGGAAGCACTTGAGGGAGTCACAGATGTGGAGAAATGAGTAGGATAATTTGAATAAGTTAGTGAACACATTGACTGGCTCAGTGTGTGACTACGCTTGGTTTCTTTCACAGAGTACAAAGCTAACTAAGAAAATCTTAGAGCACTCTGGGAGTGCCCTAGGACCATGCAATGCAGCTTAGTAGATCATGCAAAACATGTTTATGAATCTGAACATTTTATTTTCAAACTGGGAATAGATGTTCTTAGATGACTTCACACTTTTCAAAGCTGCAATTTATCTGTACTTTTGCACTTTTGTTCAAATAGGCTAGAACACAGAAAAAGTTGTGTGCTGATCGGACCTTTCTTCACAAAGTTGACTGGCATGAAGAGGAATGCTCCAATGTGTAAATACTTGCAGCAGGAAATACACTAATCTGGAAAACAGCAGCAGCCCTGTGGCACATCCAGCCCAAAAGGCTCCTCTGCTCTCCTGCCTTCACTCCTCTTTTTCCATCTCCATTGGGTGGAGAGGTGCTGGGGAAATCTGCCCTGGTGCCAGGGCAAGGCAGGCTTAGCCAAGGGCTCTGGCAGAGAGAGAACATCTGCCTCTGGGTGGGAAAGGCTCCATCCAAAGGCTCCATCCTTGTGCCACAGGGGCTGGCACAAGGCAGAGAGATATGGGGTTGGGCTGGATGGGATCTCCCTATGCCCCTTTGGAAGCTGTCTCCATCATGGAAGGGAGGGAGGGAGGGAGAGCAGGACAGGAAGCCTCGATCTGTTTTGCACCTGCCCAGCGCTGAAGGCAGGTTGGGTGTCACCAAGGGGGGATGTTGGAGTGTGTGAAACAGACCCAAAACAATCCCAACAGCGGGGACACGATGTCCTGCTGTCACACCTGGCGGAGGAGGTGATGTGTCCCAGACACTTGACACAACGTGGATTAGCACAGGGTACCTGGCAGAGGTGGAGGAGGTGAAGGAGTTTGCCAGGGGTTGTCAGCACTGGCGAAATTTGTGAGGCTTCACTCCTATGAGAATGCCTTGATTTCACCTCCTAAAATAATTTAATTTTGGCATCTCTGGTCAAAATCAACTACCTGTCGAACAAGAATATCTGGAATTTTATCTGTGGTTATGGTTGTTGTTTGTTCCTTCATTTTGCTTGAGTGGAGTCGCTTCAACATCTTGAAGAATTTTGTATATGTGGCTTCAAATGTTTTTTTCAGAGTTTAAGAGCATTATTTGTTTTTAATGGAACCTATTCAAGCCTTGACAAAACATTCCTGTGGTTTACAATAGAGGTACCTTCATTGCAGTGCAGTTACAGCAGAATTGCTCTGCAAGCTCCCTCTCAATAGAACTAATTAACATTACTGAGTAATTCACTACGTATGTATATTATTCATTGTCTTTTCTCATTGTAATGCTTTTACTGAGTGCATTAATGTTACAAATTAACTCTGTTGTAATTACACCATAATTAGGCACGCAATAATACAATCAGGAAATTAGTGGTAACTGGTAATAACAAAAAATGTTACTACTCTACAATTGTTCTTGTAATTACCAAATAACTGTGCTTTAGCTATGTAATTTGAAGGATACAAAAAATTAATCCTTCCACCTCTATCTGAAAGAGATTGTATACATACTCATATATTGAATAGATATTAAATATATTAATTAACAAATTTTTAATACAACAGAAATAAGGCTAATTTTATGCCTCACTGTAGATACATCTGTAACATATCCCTGTTCACTAAAGAACCACTCTTCTATATCTGTTATTTTCATAAAATAAGTAATTTCTATTTTCCATTTTAGACTTCCTAATGCTAGCATTCAGTGTCAGGTACAGCCATACTATTTTTGGGATATTTGTTAAAATATTCCCTATATGATAATCAAACAGGACTCTGGAAAAGAGCTACGAGAGCTGATGTGATGAGTCCATATAGTTGTCTAGATGAGTCCAAAACTCCTGCCACAGTGTGAATGAATTCACAGTGGAAAGAACAGTCGGATTTACTATGACTCTCTGAGGCCCAGTTGCTAAATGTAAACTCAAACATATTATTTCTGTTCCTGGCCTTGCTGATGCTCTTGAGTACATTCATGATTTTCCACCTTTTCTAAAACAGTCTGAACCCCATTAGTGGATGGTGCTTATCAATACTTGGATTTTATTTCAGAAATTCTGGAAGTTATATGTGAAAGTAGAACACAGATTTCCATGCCATCTTCTGACTCTTACCAGGATGTGTCCCCAGCATTACAACAGCATAAAAGCACAGAAAGCCAGTTTTGGTTTATGAAAGAAGAAATTACATGGAGATTGAGGAGAAGTCAGGTTAAGCTCCCTTATAGATTATGCTCCATGACATTCATATACAGGAAGCCCATTGATTTATTTGGGTTGATAGTATGATCCTGTAAACTGATTGCAAGAGTAGTTCTGTGCTCTGCTTCCTGTGATGTCCTGTATACTCTGATAAAATTATTGCTCTAGAAATTATTGAATGAGACACAAATCTCCAGGGTTTTCTTACTAGCAGTTAGGGGGAGTTTGTGGATTAGAGGTTAATTTGGTACAGAAAGGAGCATTTCCTTGATTGGAAAATGCTTTTCAGTCTTCACACATCGGCCTACTGAGTCTCATCAGTATGCATTTTGAAAAATACAATGAAAAGGAGAGAATGATAATGCTATATGCTCATTTCCTTGGTTCTGCAACAGCAACAGGGTGAGTGCAAGAGGGAAAGAGTAGCTGGTTACACACACCTTGTCAGAAATTTAAAACATGCATATTGATTTAATATAAGATATAGCTTCGAAAATGTGAATCACTAACTAAACATTTAGCAATCCAGTATAGGCATAAATAATTTTGCTGTAAAAGACTGGCAGAATATTTTAGTAAGTTAGTATGTGGGGTTTCCATTTTTACTAATATACACATCTTTTAACCAACCTTGCATGTTTGAACAAAAGCAGGTTTTAAACAGATAAATTTCATTTGCATTCTAGTAAGATGACCTGAAGACACACAGGATGTTTCACTGGTAGATTCATATTTAGCTGGTTTTGCTTGTGCTTAAGTATATTAGCTAATACATATTATCCTTTATTTCTGCAGGATTAAATTTACATCTTCCATATATCAATATTTTGTTTTACATTTCTGCTGTGAAGTACTTGAAGCATTTCTATTCCTGTATTAAAAATATAATCACTGGATATGAAACTGTGGTCTAGGACAGGAGTTTAAAGGTTTCTTTTTTTTTTTTTTCCCAAACCAAGCAATAAGCATCTTGGGCAAAATTTTCTCTGTAATTTTCCAAGGGAGCTAAGGCAAGATCTTCTGACTTTATCCAGAATTCAGTAAACCTTTGGACAGAATGTATATTTGATAATCCTCTACTACTAGTGTGAAATCTATAGTTATTGAGCATGGAAACTGTCCAGAGATTTCCCACATAGTTCTGAGTTACTAGTGTCAAGGGCAGCCTAGCACATCATAGGGATGGGTTATATGTGCTCATACTAAAGCACTAGACAGAATATGAGAAATTATCCTCTAAAGTTCTCTGAAAATATTGTCAGTTACTTAAAATCCTTCATAATTAATGAAATATTTAGTTTCTCAGCATTATTTGTCTAGAACACTTCATGATGTGCATAATTTTGGTTTTTTTTCTCTATTTTTCTGCCAAACTCCAGCTGAACCTATACCTTTAGCATTTTAGCACAGTAATTCCTATGCTCAGAGTTGTAATAAAAATTAAATTCACAGCAGAAACTCAACTCATGTAGGCTACTTGCTGCTCAGCATTTAGTGTTGAAATGCAGGTGGCTGGGGATTTTTCTAAAACAGATAATTCTGAACCCTGCCAAGCAAACACTATGATAAATATGTTTATTTTATGATACAGCTTAGGACATAGCAAATAATTTTTCTAATGCCATAGTAGTATGGATAATGAAATGGGAATGTGTTGATATTCCATGACTGGAAGACACTGAATGATCACACAGCTATGGTTGTTAAAATAAGGATTAATTACAAGAATTTCAGTATGAACTGGGGTGGTTATTGAAGAAATGTTGGGCAGAAAAATGATAGCTTGTTTAATGTTCCAAGTCACGGAACATTATGTGACACGGGGAAAAAGACAAATGCAAAAGAGCCAAGTGCAGAAATAAAAGACAAAAGCAAAATCTGTATGGATGAAATATGGAAAATAGTAATATTTTGTAAAAGGTGCTTGCTAGATTAATCTAGAGTGCTGTGGACAATTCTGTTCATCCATGTTCAAGAACAGTGTACTCAAGCTACAAACACAAATAATGGGTATGAATATTTAGGAAAGAGACCCTGAGGGTGTAATAAGTTTGTCAAAATTAATTCTGAGACCAGATGTTTATCTTTTAAAGGTGCATGAAGGCAGGTAAAGATTTCTGATGTATAAAGCATTTAAACTAAAGCTCATTGTTAGTGCGAGAAGTGGGTGCAAACCTGGCCTTGATTCAAACCTACATTTGGAATTCAGTGGAAGTTTATATATCTCAGAGGAATTATGTTTTGGAGTAATCTTTGTGTATTGGGAGATGGTGCCTGAGTTATGCTTAGTGGCTTGGTTCCCGATAGATCTATGGAGAGAGCTGCAATCAGGTGATCTCCGTAATACCAGAGAATGAGACCCAGTGGGAAATGGTTCCAGTTCTAAGTTGTGCATGCACAAGCTGTGCCAGTTAACTCTTAGCTTAGACTCTCATGACTGTCCTGACATATGTTGTCAGACATCAGAATATGGTTTTACGTTAGTTTACCACAATCTGACTTTTAGTGGGGGCAGAGGAAACCACAGAGGCTGCTTCTGGGAGAGAACCTCATCGAAACTTCTACTCTGTCCAGCAAAGCCAATCCCTAAAGGCTCTGATGATTGACATACTGGCTGGCCCAGTTAGAGAAGTTAGCAACACCACTGTGATGACATATTTAAGAAGGAAAAAAAGGCGCACAATTCCTCTTGATTCCTTCAGAGGGGTGGTGAGGAGGCCGTTGGGCTCCTTCCCGGCAGGGCAGCCAGGGCCCTTCCCTGTGGAGCTGGGGCCCTTTCTGGCATGGCCACTGGGATCATACTGCTGGGGAGGGCCATCCTGGTGGCAAGAGCAACCACACAGCTGACACCAACGTGGCCAGGAGTGGCTGCATGGCCAAGATCGGCACAGCCAGGGCAGCCCAAGCAGCCGCTGCCGTCTCGGCACGGCTCGCAATGAACTTCATTTGCTCAGCGGCTTTTAGCCAGCCATTGCATGTTCCATGCTGAACAGAAGGGCAAGAGTGGTGACACCACCTTTTCTCTTTTTCAGTGCCCTGCATGGAGAGAGGCACTGAGTAAAGCATGGAATCAACCTTTCAGAGCTGCAGAACTCTATAAAATAAACTTTTCAATTGAGAACAAACGAACCTACAGACACCGATTCTCTCCTGAGTCAGAGAAAAGGAAAAGGTGAAGACACGTGAGGAGAACAACACAGCGACACTAAGGTCAATGCAAAAGACCGAGGAGGAGGAAAGAGGGGGAAGAGGAAACGCTCCCAGCATCGGAGCTGAAATTGTTCTGCAAGCCGTGGTGAGGACTACAATGGAACAAACTGTTCCCCTGTAATTCATGAAGGGCATGGGGGGATGTAAAAGTCTTCCCGCAGCCCGTGAGAACAAGGCACTCACACTGGAGCAGGTGGATGCTGAGAAGCTGTGATCTGGTGAGAGGCTTGAACAGAGAGAGAAGATCCTGAAGACCCTTACTTCCAAACTAGAACAGCTCATCCTTAAAAAATTATACCCCATGAACTAAAATTACCCACCTCATGTAGTTTGGGAAAACTGTTTTTCCCGTGGGAGGGACTCATGTTACAGCAGGTTGGGCGGGACTGATCCTTGTGAGAATTAAAACCCTGCTGGAAAAATACAGAGAACTGTCTCCTGTGGGAAGGATCCCATGGCATAGCAAAAGAGACTCCTCTTCCTAAGCAAACTGAAGAAAGATTTTTAGAAGTGACAAACTGACTAAAACCCCCATGTTCTGTCTTCCTGTGCTGTTGGTGGAAACGGAAAAAGGGCTGGGGGTGTTGAAAGTGTTCTAAAGGTTTATTTTAGTTGTCATTATCCTCTTTTGATTATGTTAATAACTTTTTCTTTATACTTTTAAAATTTTGAGCCTATTTTGCCCTTAAAATGTTTCTTCCCAATCCTTACCTCAACTCACAAGGCTCTTTGGTCTTTTCTTTCCCCATCCTCTGCTCAGCTATAGCAGAGGAAAATGAGTAAATGTTTTTTTGTGAGTGCCTGGCTCTTAGCCAGTGTCAAACCCCTGACAGGTTTGTTCACCTGCTTGATTTTAATGCTTTGACAAATATTCTGTCTAGTAGCTCAGCATCTCATAGACATTTCTGGAGGTGTTTGATTTTGAGGGCAACTGTTGCAAAATCTGCAATACTGCAATTGCCAAATGTATATGAAAAGAATTTTTATAGATTTCCCAAGGTTAACGAGAAACGGTTTTGATGTTTGGGATTGATGATGCTGTGACTCATATTAATGATAAATGGCAGTAATACAGTTCTTGCAAGCAATTTTCAAGCCAGGCACAATGCACAAAAGCCTAGCAGAAGATTTGACAGCAAATGATGAGTTTACATTACAAACTTTAGATTACGCTTAATGGTTCACATATAGATTGGGGAATAATAATAGAAGGTAAGCACGTTCTCCTTCTGCCTTTTGGAGAACCTTGAAGTAGATGAAGATATGGATAAACAGGAAAATCCTGACTGAGATCAAATTTAAAAGAGGCACTACAGAGAAGGTGGAAGCAAGGATGGGCTTTCTAGGAGGAATATAAAGACATTGCTCCAGTGTATTGGCATGGACAAAGCTCAGCTGCCACTGAAAGCAGTGACTGGTGTGAAGAGCAGCAAGAGGGACTGCTGTAAAAACTGAGGGCATGCAGGAAACTGAGGCACATGAGGCTTGTTCTGCCCACTGGTGAGGCCTGACAGTTCTCCAGGCTGACCCAGAACCTAGGGAGATGCAGCACTGTACCTTTTCAGGAAGAGGGTTTAGGGAGTACATAAACCAGTGTATTGGCTGTAGGTGGGCAGGTTTTTGTAGGGGGCTGTTGGGGTCCCACTATGAGGATCATCCAGGGCTGCTCTGTGCTGGATGCAGCTGCTTCCAGCCACTTCCAGCTGATCCACTGCAGGGCATGGCTGAGCCCCACAGCCCATGGCAGTGCCTTGGGAACAGCAGGGATAAGGGAGGGCAGAATGGTGAAGGGAACAGTGAGAGAGACAGACCTGAGACCCCCCAAGGGGAGAGACAGACAATGGGGTACTACATGGTGATGGAGAAGATATTTACTGTGGCCTGTGGAAAACCAGTGCTAGGGCAGATGGATATTCCTGAAGGAACTGCAGATCTAATGGGGACCCCACACAGGAGCCAGGGAAATGTGGGAGAAGAAAGGAGCAGAGAGAAACACTGATGGTAGCCAATGTCCTCCACCTTGTAAGGACCTAAAGAGCACAGTTGCCTGTCTGAAACACTGCCAAGACCACAGAAGGAACTTGCTGTGAGATCAGCCCCTGAACCATGAACTTGGCATAAGCACAGAAAGGAGGAATCTCTGACAGGAGGGAGCTAATTCCAGGCCTGGTAAGGCAAGCTATGGTTTAGTACTGGTTGGTGAATGCATCTGGACAAAAATTCCCACTGTGGCAAACTAGGAAAAGAAGCATTGTGTAAAAGAAGGAACTCCTCACACATGAATCACCTTAAATTATGCAATGGCATCTGTGACCACCCCATGGATACCCAGAACTCAGACTATATAAAGTGGTGCCTCCAGACAAATGATCCTGGACCCCTATAAGTAAGAAGCCCTGGGTGAAAAAGGACTAACATGAAGCCTGTGGATCCATGGGTGGTGATGATCTGCTTGATCTCTCCTGCTCTCTCTCTTTCTCCCCCCTACCTCTCTCCCCCTCTCTCTTTCCCTCTCTCTTCCCTCTTTTCTATTTTTTTCAGTCTCTCTACCTCACATTTACTGTTAAATAAAATCTCCACTATTGACTTTGGTATATGGACTCATTTGCATCTTAATTTGGGCAGAGGCATCTCTCACTAATTGGGTCATAACACACCTCCTGCCTCTCCTCACCTTGCTGAAGGGACTGATTAACCTGTGGGGATAATAAGAGGGAAGGAGAGGACTTTGGAGTGATGGAATAGAAGTTGGGGAAAGGTGGAGAGCAGGTATTTCTTTTAAGTGTGTGAATATTTTCCCCATTTGAATGCAAAATCCATATTTCCTTTACAAGTGTAAAAGAGAATGTCTCTGCTCTGCTGAATTGTGCAACTCTCCCTGAGCACTTTTTTCTTGACTTTGTCCAGAAAAAATGCCTTTGTCTTGAAATACTTGTGTAGTCTTTGAATTCTGTGAGGCTCAACCTACTCTAGCAAACCGTATGGTCATACACATGAAGCTGAAGAATGAAGCATTCCCCACATTCTATGGCATTTTCAAGATGCTCAGTAACCATACCTAAAGCTATTAAAAAATGATCAGACTTTTGAATATTCTGATATTTTGAGTAGAACAGGATGAGATGTACAAAAAGATACTAATTTCTGGGTCTTCTGGTATGTTTGCCTACTCTTACAAGGTCTTAATCTTAATCTTAATTTGTGGGATCCTAATTCACAGTTTTGCGGATGCCATGGTTTATTCCAGTTTGTTCTGGGCAGAAATTAGATGAAAGCTTAGGGAAAAACATTCTGATTTTGAGCTGTGTTGAATAAGAAAACATTTTAAGAAAAAGAACAACTAAGCTTTCTGCATAATATCTGTGCTTATGAAAATCCTGGGAAAACTATGTATTCACATTTGTTAGTTCTGCTTTTTGTCACCTTGACAAATGTCAAGTGTTTTTACTGAAAAATAGCTTTTGCAGTATTGAAAATTTTAATGGATATGGTAATCGAGGAAAATTCCCTCTTTTGACTTTATTAAAAAAGTTATATTTGGTATCAGTGGGCAAAATGAAACTGCAGTTCTTTCTATCCCCTTTCAGTCCCCTACTGTTGATTATTCTGTACATTGTTGTGGGTTTTCTATTTCCTCAGTTGGAGACAGGATGATTTAGAAAAAAGAAAAATGGGTTTCAAACAAAGAAGACAATTAGTTTCGGGGAGAATTATCAGGGGAGAGAAATTTTAAATAGTTTTTTTTAAACTTTGAGTGAAATGATTGTTGAAAAAATCTTGGGAAACTACATGTCTTATACTACATCTTTCTTCTTAATAACTGACTGGACCAGTGCTCTCCTGCCTCTGTTCAACTGAACTGCATTGTGAGCTAGGGGATTTCAGTATTCTGTGTAGAATTCCACAGCAAACTGTATCACTTTTCCTTTCTAGGGGAAGAGAAGCAAACCATTTTTTACAAATTCATAAACAAGCAAGGCTATGGCTTTTGGATAGGTGGTTTGTTTTACCCTTCTAGAGCAATCTTTTGTTTTGATGCAACAGTCACTGCTTTGCATTTTCCTAAAGATTAGGTCTATTTATGTTGGCAGTCTCTTTTTATTTTATTTTTCTTTTGTGGGTGTGTTTTTCTTGTTTTGTGTTTGTTTTTGTTTTCATTTTTGTTTTGGTTTCTTTTGAGCTACAGTATAACATTTTGAGCAGAAACCTTTCTGAGTTTTGTCATCTTAGAATTGGAAAGTCAGATCTACTATTTTCTCTTTTTTTAGTCAGGTTTCTGAATTATCCAGTGTCTCTATTAAAACTGAAATTAAGGACTAATTACTAATCTTTCTTTATATACAAAGACGGTTATAGTGTTAAGTAGATGTTAGTTAAAAAAAGAATAAATAACACTCCCAAAAACGTCCCTTCAGAACTCACAAATTCTCACCTTGCATTCTTCTAAAGTCAGCTTTGATTGGAGTTATCTTGGATATTCATATTTCAACCCTTAGATTATCGACTTTCACCTTTCTTTTCTAAAATATCTCACTGGGAAATTATTAAAAATGCAACCACTGCCTCAGATTTCTTTTCACATATAATTTTTGAGCCTATTTGCACTGCATGTGATTTCTCTTTCTTTGTGTCTTTCCTGTCCTTCCATTTATTGAAGAGATAAA
The DNA here is from genome assembly GCA_037013685.1 of Acridotheres tristis. Classification (NCBI taxonomy): domain Eukaryota; kingdom Metazoa; phylum Chordata; class Aves; order Passeriformes; family Sturnidae; genus Acridotheres; species Acridotheres tristis. Next base: position 14,041,838 of record CM072884.1, on the reverse strand, counting down.
ATTAGGAAATAGCTGATGAAGGAAAGACATGCAGTGTCTTCACAAGACTGTAGTGTAAATTAAAACAGCAGATACTGAAATTTCTATGAAGATTTAAGTAGTTTATCTTCCTGTTTGGTATCTGATGTTTCAGAGTTAATCAGTTTTAAAAATTGGAGCAAGTTTATGGTCTGTAGGTGTGTTCCTTTAGTTAAAACAATCAGCATACTCTATTTTTCATTTTATTTGCTACAGAAAGACAAAAAAATCAGAGGTTACACATAACTACAGATTCCTTTGTCTGCATTTTGGCAGCTTTTTGATTCTGATTTTACCCCTATTTTTAATATCTTTCTTCTCTTTCCACTACCACCAGTATTCCAGGTTTTAATCAAATCCTTAGTGTTGCTTAACTGCAATTTGTATTTAAGAGTAAATACTTCTAGGTTTTCTGAACCCAGAGGTTTGGAGAACTGCTGTAGTAGAACTTCTAAAAACTGAGGACTCAGAGAAAGCTCCAGGGCTCAACTGCTCTGGAATTGTGCTGCTCAGTGTGGAAAATGGCAGCTTGCTTTCCATCACCAGAAAGATGCCTTCCCAAATTGAATAATTACATGTGCTTTGTCTTAAAGTGATTGTGTTTAATGTAAGATAATACTTGGGAAACATCCAATCATTACTCTGACTCAATTGGTCATTTAAACTAGATACTTCCAAAAGGCATTTGGAAGAAATTTGTGTCTGGAGAGGGAAGGTGGGGACTGAGAAATTATTTTTTCCTTTCCCAGATCTACTTTACATCCTCATCCTTGTCGTATTAATACTGGTTCCATCTATGGTCAGCTACTGTGTTTTTTCGTGGGGGACTGTGCCAAAGTTTGTGAAACAAAATGATAGATCACTGACTTAGAAAGTCTGGCTTATAATAAGGATTTGTGCTATGGGACAAAACGCTTTGGTCAGAAACACAGCCTTGACATTTTCTCTGTTCTGGTGGCAATGCACCTTGGAGTGAAGGGAAAGCACCAAGGTCAGTTATTCCACATTTACCATCACCACCAAACACCTGAGCATGGCACCTCACCCTGCCTGACCCTGGGGCACTTTTTAACTGTTCTGCCCTAGAGCCCCATCAGATCTACCTGGATTTGTCCAAAGACTGCAATGAGCTTGGCAGTAAAAAAAAAAGGAAACAAAAGAAGTGAGAGGGAACATAAGAGCTCAGTTGGGTGTAAAATAGAAGGTGCAGTGAAGAAAGATTACCTAATAATTATCACACGTTGAGCACTTGGTTGCTAGTGCTGTTGAAAGAGCAAGAATATTTTTGTTATGACACCTTAATTTCTGTAACCTAACCTTTCCTGTCAATGTGGACATTTTGCCACACTGGGTATACACTCAGGCTGATTATTTTGGGATAATTTCAGCTAAAAAAGGATCAGCCATTTCAATGGAATAAGATAAAGGAAAAAACACCAAGATATTTACAACCCTTTAGTTGCCAAGTTCTAATGCATTTATGGGTAAAGCAGAGATGCAACATTTGAGATGTAGGTTGGTTTTATGACAAAATGTAATAAACGTTGCCTTTTTCTGCTTTTTAAAAAATATTTTTAATCTTTGCATAAATTATATGGCTTTGGAAAAATATTGCTTTGTCCATGTTCTATAGAGACTGGTGTACACATGGTAGGTAAATGCATTACAATTCATATGCAGTGATCTTTCTCTATATCATCCATGATGGGTCAGAAAATTTTCTAGAGCTACTTTTCCTTATTTCTGGTGCTGTGGTGTAACTGAACAGAAATAAAAAGCAAGGAGAATTATGATTTTTTTCTTTTTCTTTTTTTCTCTTTCATAGGAATTGCTCATCTTGTTTATGGAACTGTGAAAAGTGGTGCCATTTTATTTGTTAACTGTGGGAGAGATTTTCCCTTCCTGCTGCCATATTATTTCTCCCCAGCTAGATATCTTGGATTTTTGAGGTGCTTGTGTAGGTAAAATACGTAAGAGTGATGCCAGTGTTTTGTCATGCTGAATAATATCTTGGGCCAGCCTGGTGACTATAAGTCATGGCCATTTCTTAATTTTGTGCACTACTAAGATCTTATATTCTATTTCTCCAATGTGGAAATAGAAGTAATGCAGCCACTGATTTAGTGAGGTATTTTTAGATTTTCAAGTTTTTAATTCATGACATTGTTTCCACAATTCTCTGAAAAATGCCATTCTTTTCTTCCCCAATGTTGGATTTATGTTTTCCTTACCTATTTTCATGGACTCAACAAATAAGAACAAATCTATATCTCCCTTGTTTTTTGATGGAACAGATAGAATGACCTTTACCTAAACTGTAGTTAAAACAGAAAATGTGCTCAGAACACTTCCAGGTTTTATTTTAAATGTGCTGTCCTGTTTTCTGAAAAGAAAACGTTTTGAAGGCAGAGATTTTAAGGGTTAGTTACATTCATCAATCTTGGACCATACATCACAGTCTCTGAAGAAGTTTGCTTAAGTTATTCTCAATAGCAGAGAGATATAACTAACCTGAGGACTTTCCATTATCTCCAGTTTTGAAAGAAGCAGCTTGATTTCCTTCAACTCTAATTTAAAGTCAGGAAAATGGAAATTCGTCCCATTGCTCCTTCTTCCTTTTTGAAACTTATTCTAAATTGCAACAATTTTACATCATTAAAAAAAAAGAAAATCTACTTGTGAAGACACTGCTTCTTCACACTATGTGCTCTTTAAGAATATTTATGGGGCCATTCCTGCTTAGGTGCCCATGTAACTCCCATTAACTTAAATGAGCCTTTAGGTATGTGCTTGAAGGAAGGAATATAGAGTCACAATGTTTGGAAGAAAGAGGACAAGTTCCTTATTCAGCTGAGATTTCATTAACATTTCAGATGCCAATTTTTAAGAGGGGACTCAGTGGATCTGTGTTTCATATAGTGCCCAGCACAAAGTAATTGCTTACTTGTATGGCTGCTGTGATTTATTTTCTTGAAGGTGATATTCAAAATTGAAGCTGTGGTCATACTACTGGTGCACTGAATATGTTCATTTTACTTTCTGGTATCTGGGGAAAGCACCTGTTTCATTCTTGGTTTTTGGCTTTTTTATTTTTTTTGACTGTTAAACTCATTATAAAATGTAAATGAATACATTGTAAGCCAAATCTGAATTACAAATGTCTAGAATTTTGTCTGAATACTATGCAAATTGTGTTCATCTTTAAAAGCTGTGGGCACGGATAGGATTTTGTAATATGGCATCTGCTAAAGTCTCCTGGTTTTCTTAAACTGAGAAGCTTCCACATTTCAAATATGGAAAAACTGTATATATACACATATGTGTATGTATTTAGGCATACATACTATATGTGTGTGTGGCAATAATTTAGAGTTGCTCTTCTTTTGTTCCAGAATCACCAAAATTTGAACACTAAACTTACGCATTTGTGAGGCATAGATTTTGCCAATACATATTAGAGAATTGTAGGGTACCCAAATGTAAGTTTGCCAAGAGTTTAACTAAACCTCTATTGTGAGTTTTTGTGTAGCAGTTCCTAATTTAGTATAGAGCAGCTCATAATTTTGTATGTGTATACATAAATCCTCCTTCTGGGGAAGACACTTTAAACCTATATTTGACAAACTTTGTGTTCCTAAATTGTGACTATAACAACAATGAAGGTTCTGTCCTGCTCTCCACAGAATGAAGGGAGGGTGGCAGAAATACAGATCTTGCTCTTCTTCCACCCTGTGCAGTAGCAGGGACTTCAGCTGTGTGATCTGGTACAGGACTGTTTTATTACCTAACACTTAATCACACTCTGAGCCAAGCATTTAAAGCCAGCTGGTGAATCTCTTTCGTTAGTAACTCCTTTCACTTGATTACGGTTTAGTTTGGTCCGAAACAGAAGAATTGATCAAAGTTTTTAACTCTCAGTACTGAAGAGTGGTTTAGTTTCAGCATCACGGTGCCTTGGAAAGGGCATCAGGAGCCAGATCTGCCAGTTGTCGTCTTGAACTCAGCAAAGTTTCATATTCACATTCTGAGGATGATCAGCGACAGGCACACCTGGCACCTGTGCAACTGAAAACTTTTATTTGTCTGGTTGCTCAGCCCTGAGCAGCTGGTGTAGCTGTCTTGTCATGTTAGCTCATGGAGGTTGTGGTAGTGGGAGGGTTTTGTTCTATGAAATCTACTTTGTAACTTGAGTATTTTCATACTGAGATGGTCTCCTAATTACAGACTGCTTTGATAGATGCTAGAATCTTCTAGAATAATTTAAAAGGGCCTTGTGGCTGCTTACAGCAACCCACCTGCTGTTACATCCATTACAGTCCTTCCCAAAGTGGTTGAACCTCATCACACAACTCACAGGTACATAAAATCCTGCCTCAGATACATTTAACTTCTTAAATCTGTGCTAATCTTCTAAACATTTTGTAATACTGATGAAATTCTTATATACACTCTGCAGGGGTAAGAATTCTTTCTAGACACCTTTTCAATGAGCTTACAGTTTTTCATGTGTTGCATAATTTAAGAGTTGTTTTTCATCTTAATACACTGCAAAACATAAATATTGGTTTGACACCAATTTCAAGACTATGTAGATCATATTATGTGCGTGGTTTTATGTTTTCATGTTGTTTTCCCCATAGATTTCACATGATTACAAAAGTGATAGAAAAAGCAGTTTTAGCATATCTGCCACTGTGCCTTCTGGGATAACCATGTTTAAGTTTTTTACAAACGTTACATTTAATGGAAAAACAGAAACAAAAAAAGCCCTTAAAACTGATACATTGAGATGCAATACTGCCTTTCAAGAGACTTCTGGAAATAAAGTAAAATCTGGCACTTATATGATGCAGATCAATCACCAAAACAGGAATTATTAACTACCCAAAGCAGTTAGAGAAGAAATTAAAAATAAGGTCATGAATTCTTCCAGTCTTTGAGCTGCTGCTCTTGTTTTTGCTGTTTTTGTTTAGAAAACATTGTAAAAAATGACTTTGGCACCAACTGAAGTGTTGTACTCAGCTGTTCAACATATTCTGACATCTTTTGCAGATCAATTAAAGTGTGCGAGTGTGGAAGAAACAAAAATGAAGATGTCATTTTATCCTTAGTTTAGAATAAAAAGAAATGCATTTGAGGAAAAAGATGAAAGAGAAATTAGTTGTTTGAACACAGTGAGCATAACTTTTATATGTAGAGAAAGTTGTCTGACACTACTCCATGAGGTAAAAAAAATGAACAAGTAGGTAGAAAGAATTTACACAAAAGAGGAGGAGGAGTAGAATAATAAAATAATGTGTGCAGAATCCAAGTCATCAACCAGAAAGAACTATGGATTTGTTTTAGAAATGAGAAACTGAAAAAAAAATCTTAAAAACTAGGAGAGAGATAAATGGACAAGTTACTGACATTTCTGAATGAAAAATAATACTGGGACAGAATTTCTGTCTCTCAAGATGAAATCCCCAATCCTGCTTGTACATTTAATTATACAATCAACTATGTATTTGTCAGTGGCTTTTATGAGGATCCAGATCCATTTACTGTAAGCAGTCACTGTTAAAAATGTGTATAAAAATTGGAAAGCTTAGTAGTTACTGTGAGAGCAATCAATAATGAAATATGAAGGATTTTTACTAAGTTCCTTCTCTCAATTTTTTTTTAGAGTATGTAACTGATGGAAATATGTGCTACTTTTATTTTCCTTGATTAACAAGGACCTTTAGAAATAGTAGATGAATGGGAAGCTTTTTGATACTTAGTAGGAGAGATTGATCTGCTGAATTTCCAAAAATTCCTCCAGAATGCTAAGTAGTTAACAGAATTAATGTTACTAAAACCAAATATAAAACTATTTTTCTGAAAAAAGCTGAAGGTTCAGTTGTAAATACCAAGAAACAACAATATATAATTTTTTCTCTTTTAGTCTACGAATAATGTGTGTGCTCTGAAACACTACACACACATTTTTGTATTATTAGGTATAATGAGATGAGATTTAACTTGAAATATAAAAAAAAAAATAAATTTTGATTTATATATTTTGGTTTATGTTTCTCCCTAATAGAAGTCGCAGGTAATTTGAAAGGGTTCCAAAACAGACAGGGAGTGACTTTGACAAAGAACCTGAAGTAATGTTACATATGCAGGTGGAAAAAGAGAAAGAGATGAATTGGGAAAGTAGAGGCACAGCTTTAAATCATGATGAAGACTAAGACTGTGCAGTTAAATCATGACCTTTGAACAGGAAGCCTTATTTGTATTAAGTCTTGTTCAGTGCTGGCATAGACTGTTACTAAATTGTTGATTTATCCTCATATCCCACTTGACATGGATTGCTTCTGTTCTCCCTCCATCAAACTATAATAGCACAGGAAAATTGCAAGAATAGCCTTGTGAGTCCCTATTTTTGGTTTTGGTTCTGATTTTTATCACAAACTGCATGCAGCTTGGAAGTACTGCCAAACTCAAAGCTTCTAGGCAACTGTGGGTGCCTTGGTTTCCATTTTTGCTCTGAGACAGTTTACAGGTCTATGCTTTATGTAGAGACTTTATAGAGTATTTTAATTTTATATAGTTTTGCAAACTTTGAAATACAGAAAAATCTCAAAAAATTAAGTTACTGTTTTCTGTCCAGCTGTAAAGGGCTGCAGAGTAAACACAAACAGGAACATTCTAATTTCCATGAAATAATTACAACAAGGAAATTACTAGAGCAAGCATGTATGATTTTATGCTGATACTCCAGGATGTTTTCTTGAGACCTCTGATACTTCATTAAAATTCACTGATTTCAGCTGGACCCTGTAATTTGTGGCATCAGATCCTAATGACAGAACCTGAAATTATGCCCTAATAATTTGATTCATTTTTATGGAAGTTTGTTACAGTTCTTACAGTGAAATCTCTCATAATGTATTTTTGTGTATGTATATATTTGAGTATTTTTCTGTGTGTGAATACAGGTGGATTTATTGTATTTTTATACAAAAAATTCTTTTAAGGAGATACATTCAAATATAAAATGTTTTTCCATGACAGCTTACACATATGCAAGTAACAAAATAATCAATGAAACTTGTATCTTAAACCAAAGTTATATTAATCTCTCCTGCTACCAACAAGGCTCTTGAGAGTTTTCTCTCCGCCTGAGAAGAAGATCTCTGGGGCTTACTAAGTCCGTATTCCTCTATATGTCCTCTTTATTCTGATTATGTTAAAATAACTGTCATAGAAGCAAGTACATAACCTGATTTCAAAACATCCCAATAGCCAAGCAACTGTGATTCCACAAAACAATGTACCAACTCGTTTTCCTCTTGCTATACGTTAAGGAATATTCAGGATGCCTCCCTATGCAATAGACATCACTTCTACTTTATTTGCCTTGTAGATACGTCCATAGGAACTTTATAAAGCTCTAGAAGTTTTTGTTTTTAGGAATCATATTTATTTTCCCTCAAAAAATACAGCAATTCATCATAATTTCAAATACTTTTTGGGGCACGCAAGTTTCTTCAAAGCAATAGTTATGACTTTTTAAAATTAAATGATGATACTGTAACATATTGCAGAAGGGGCTGTTCTCTGTGACCCACAGAGCTGCAAACTCAGGTGGGAAGGGCTGTCGAGAGGTCACTTATTCAGCTACTGCCAAAGCAGCATCGAGTCAGGCATCTCAGCACCACCTTCACCTGGGGCTTGAAAACCTCAAAAGATTACACAGCCTCTCTGGGGAACCTATTCCTAGGAATTTTTTTTGTTTCTACCCAGGCTGAATACTTCTTGCTTTAGGTGCTTTGCCTCTTGTTGCCTGACATACACTGCTGTGAAGCTCTCAGCTCCCCACCTTAAATAACCTGCCTGTAAGCTCGGGTAAATAAATGGCTGTTAAGGCTCCCCCAAAGCACTTTTTGTGTAGGCTGGATAAACCCTAGTCCCCCAGCCTCTCCTTGCAGGGCAAGAGCTCCAGCCCCTCACCAGGTTGATGGCATCTGGCTGCCTTTGCTGTCAGGGCTGGCTCATGCTCCATGTGCTGTCAGCCCAGCTTTCCAGGCTCTTTTCCTCAGAGCTGCTTCCCTTTCAATCAGCTCCCAGCCTGTGCCATTGCCAGGAGCTCTTCCCGTGCAGATGGACACACTTCCCTTTGTCCTAATTTAATTTCATTAAGTTCTTGCTGGCCAAATCCTCCAACCGCTCTGAATGGCATTAAACTAATGTGGAGAAAAGAAGCTGTGAAAATTCTTTTGGTCTGTGTAAATAATTTGTACCAAAATCTCATTTTCTTCTAGAGTGAGTATCTCTAGCTGCCATTATGTTTCTCTAGTACTTTTTCTCATAAAAATATCCATTCCTCTGGAAGCTGACAGATGAAAACAGCTGTTAATTAAAAGATGAAGACTATTGCAAATTGGCCTGTGCATGGAATGTAATGGGCATGCTGTGACAAAAATAGCACATACGTATTTTCTCATTGGTTATATGATCATGGATGGAAATTCCTGAGTTAAACTCAATAATTTACACAAGTAAGTGCAATAATCCAGAGCATCTAAAACTCTCTTAATTTGTAATTATTACATCTTACTCCAAAAATGTAGGTTACTGCCTCTAAATGAGTGAAATAGTTTCTCAATCATAAGATCAGGTTGCAACACTGCAATGATGTTGCCTGAGATCTCTTTTTCCCATTTACAGGGGTCTGGACTTCTTTGGAAGAGCTGAGGCTTCTTCTGACTTAGTAGGAGGGTGTGACTTACTGATCCAGTGAGGGATAAAGGAGGTTGTATTGGCAAGGGAATATATATGTATCTACTACATATTTTAAATGACAGGGCAAATTGACTGTTGCCAGAATAAATCCTTACTCATTTTGTTTGTACTCTCTTGAAAAGTTCTTGGGGATCCAAATTAAGAGGATGCTGTGTTAAAATACTTCCTTTACTTTTGTTCAAGCTACTTAGGCTTGTCTTTTAGCAGGTTGGGCACATTTTTCATGATGCGTTTTCATTTTGCCTTCAGTTTTTCTGGCAAAGGTTTGGAGTAGTATATCTCTGTTAAACAGAGGATCTACTGTTCAAAGAGCTGGTCTGTGTAGTTTTCCCACTTTATTGACTCAGCAGCATGATATCATTTGGTTTGAAGGTGAAAGAGAGAATCTGTTGTGAAGGGGCTTACAACCTAGCAATGCTGAAAAACTGTATGTGCTTAAGGGACAAAGCTCTATCCAGCCATTTCTGGCTATCTTTCCTTTGCCTTGCAGTTAAACAGATTTTCCTCCAAAGAAAATACTGGAGTCTTCCCCTTGAACATTCTGTTTTTATCTGACTGAGACTAAACAGCAGCCCCAAAACCTGAGAAAAGTCAGGTTAATACATCTCTCTCGCATCTTGCTGAAAATAAATAGGAAATGTCTTCCCCTTTTCCTTCACACGGAAGATCTTGATATCTTAATATGTTTTTAACCTTAAAAGCAGTAGCAATGTGAACTTCATAATGGTTATCTTCACCTGGAGGATTCACTGGGGAGCCTAATGAGTTTTCCTTGGGGTAGAAGTGAGGTGTTGAAGTTTTTCAAGAGAGAGAACTATCAATTCACAATTTCTCATGCTTTTGAACTAAACTGCTGCTGGTAAAAGCAATACTTTTGCTCAAAGTTTAAATTACTTCTCCCTTGTTACAGATGATATTGTGATTCCACTGTCTGTGTACCTGTCCTGTGGAAATGTGCCTATCTGAGTCGTGTGGGCCAAATTCCTTGAGTTCATACATGCTGGAGCAGTTTGTTCTTGGATATTCCAGGGAAGATGGCACAAGTTAACTGCATTCCAACCCTTAGTACATCCTCCAGCATATGCTGTCTGGCAACAGGCATTTTCCAAGGATATGCAACTACTTTCTCAACACATTCTATGGGCTGCATGCACAGCACAACTCCTAAAAGAAGTCTTTGAGAAAGCTCACTTTGGTACAACACTAGAAATAGGTTCCTGCTGGAGGGGGTGGCCTCTCCCACGCAGAAATAATTCTGTCTCAAACTCTCCCTGGTGGAAGATGAGAACTGAAGTGAGAATGTGGTTTGCCCCCCTCAGTGAAAAGAAGAAATCTGCTACAGCATCTGCAAGTCTCTGGCTTAATAGCTTGCACAGAAAATCTGGTTGCCCACCTAGGATTCCTGCTCTGATGTTCCTGGCTGTGATCCAAGACCAAGGTTGACAGATGCCCTGAATCTGCATAGCAACCATCTGTTTAGAGCCCAGGAGTCCATCACCAAGCACAGAGGTGATGTGGTGCAGACCCAGTGTACACAGCAGATGCCATTTTGTCCTTCAGCAGATGCTCTGTACATTAACTGTAGTTTCTGCCAGCTTGGCCACCCTCTTGCCAACACAAATCACACCTTTCCAAGCTATCCCTAGTGCTGACCACAGCCAAGATATGTGAACATCAAGAGAGAAAAAGAAATTATTTTTACTTAGTGACAAAATTACGTCTAATGAAGACCAGACTTAAAAAGGCAGCCTTTTCCTGCCCCTTCCTTGGCAGCCTTCCCCTGGTGTGGCAATGCATAAATTGATTTTTGGGTAACATAATTCACAAAATCTGCTTCATTCTTCCAAGAGAATGACCCCAAGAGATTGGATGTAATGTAGTCAGGAGAGAATAACTCAGTCCACCGAAACAGTTCCTAAGCAACGATGTTCCTGTGGAATTGCTGGAACTCAGACTGTGTGAACAATTATGAACAAACAAATGAAACATATTTTTCTTATTGTATTGTGCTGGTTTAACAGACAGGCATCTGCCAAGGGAAGTGGGAACCTTTCTGGATTAGAAAAGATAACTCTCTCCCTCCAAATTTCTATAACTTTTAAATTATGGGGCTTTCAGGGAAAGATCTTGGGGGTCTTTTCCAACCTTAATGATTCTGTAATTCTGTATGATAGTGCAATGGAATATGAATGGGGCAGATGGACAAGAAGCCAGACCAGAGATGCATCAAGCCTCAAAGTTGCAATCTTTCTTAAGGTGGGCTGTGTGTGCTGCAAAAGTTTACATTGTAAATGGTGACCAGATATTCTGGCCTGTATATTTCAATTTCAGGTAGCTTTTGGGTGTGATACATAAAAGCAAAGAGGCGTAGCTTATTTTTCTAGTTATCATCTGTAAAAAAACCCTCAGAATAAAAAAATAGCAAAATGTTTAATGCATAAGGCTACCCTGAGCTCCCACTTAAATCATCTTGTTTGTAACATATTGCAGAGGCATCTGAGAAGATACAGTGAAAGAAAATTTATGCTTAAGTTTGTTCTTTGGAAATAAGTTTTCAGCTGCTTTTTACGTTACAAGATTAAAAAAAGAGGAATGAGCATTTATTTTATACTACAATTTATTTGATTGAAAATTCCTGTTAAGTGGGAGATAGATGTGAGAATGTGAAAAAATAGCTGAAGTGAAAAGTAAAAATAAAAATATAAAAATACCTACCTACATACAGTTTTTACATCACATAGTCTTTAGAAAGGCTATTTAAACAGGGAATATGCATATAATAAGCTAAAAAAGCTGGGTATTTTTGGATTTCTTTCTCTTTACCTTTTTTTTGCCATTTCCAGGAGGGAAGTTGGAAGGAAGATGAAAGGGCAGTGTTGGACTATCACCAGAGAAGTGATGGAATTTTGAATTTGTGTATGCTTTTCCTCCTTAAAAAAAGAGGAAACTTTGGAAAGTTAATTCAAATTTTTTGTGTCCCAAAGGCAAAACCCCTGCAAGTAGTTTGTTTGTAATGTAGGTTTTTAGAAATTGCCTAAGTAAAAGCAGAACTCTGCCGCATATTATTCAGCTGTTGAAACAGCTGAGGTTTGTATGCAGGCAGGGGAAGTTCTTTTAGTCTCCAGAGAATTTGGAACTGATGCAGTTATCAGGTTCTATGTTTATATCTTAGCAATGTCATAAACCAATAACAAGTCAAATATCTTTTGGATATGTTCAGCAGAAGGTAATGTTCCCTGTTTTTTTGGAAGCTTCGAGGTCTTTAGCACAGAGGAAATGAAGAGTTCATCTGAAGTCTAATGCTGATATAATTTCCTGAATTGCTGAGACAGATTGCATGGAATTATCACAGATATCCAGTATCATCATCAGCAGTATATGTTACACACGTGTCATTTGGAGTCAAGTAACTCTTTTCTTTAAGGACAACTTTGGACCATAACAACTTTGACACTCAGAGTTTATTCTACTGCCTTGGTAACAGTTGGTATGAGAAGCTTCCAACTGAAATAGTATAAATCTGGCCAATAAAATGTTTCTATATAATATACTCATTATTAGTAGTGATTTTGATAAAAAGTCAAATATTTAGGTAGCAATCATTTGAAGATGGAAATTAGTAGGGCGAAGATCACTGTTTCTTACAGTCGTTTTCCCTGGGATACAAAAATGTTGGATTAACAATAATTTATAACAACATTATACTTGAGATTGCAGGAACAAAAATTCTGGGAATTCACATGCTTTCAGAATATTAATATTTCTGCCAGAAATGTGACAGAAGTTCCTGGTGTATAAGGTTGAAGAATTAAATCCAATTATTTTTCTCTAATGGCCCTTACCTTCTGCTGGACAACTGTAAGGAGAGACAGGATGGAATTGAGCTGCTGGCTGTGGGACATGGCTGCAGAATTCCATGGCAGCACAGAGAAGGTTGTCTGTGCCTGAGGCAGTGGGGAGGAAGGGACATGCAGCAGAGAGGAGCCTGCTGGAAGCTAAATGGCAGGTGAATAGGGCATGGTCACCCCATGTGAGGACATTAAGAATGAGTGTTGCTGTGTGGCAATGTGTGATAGGGCACTTAGTGAGAACTGCCAAATAGTGAAATACTCCAAGTGTCTCCAAGAAGTGTATAAAACCAGCTCGTTTCTATGAATAAACAATTCAGATTCCTTTCCAGTCTGAGTCTGTGCCTCAATCATTTACAGGCAACAAACCACTCCTTCCAGTTGTAATTTAGGAGTGTTACTTTCTTCATGTAAGTCGTTTGATTGAAATGACAAGATAAAAATGTTATGCTTGCAAGGTTAGCTTGGGTATCCTGATACACATTCCATTATTTTATTTATCTTTTCCTTTTCTTGGCAGTGAAGGAGATGAGCTGTACTAAATTACTGCCTTCTTGTTGGCTTTCTCTTCCCCTAAAATCTTCGGAGCCTAATGACCAATTTGAAAGTGGGTGGCGGAATGTATCTGAGATAATTGCTTTTCTACATGCTTTATGAAAATCAGCTGCTGGATAGATGGGAGATCCAAATTACTATCCCTGCTGAGGGAATGGCAGGAAAGAGCAGAGACAGAGCTGCAGTGCATTCTCTGGCTGGTCATGCCCACAGTTACATGCAATTGCAACATCTTTTTTCTTTTCCTTGATTCTGTCAGGAAATTTAACCCACAAACACCAGGCGTTTATGTCTAAAAAGGAGACAGAGGAGTCCTTTTACTTTATTTGAATAAAGGGAGAGGCCATGGGGCATTTCTCCTGGGTTCTCTCAAATTTTTGGAGGACACAGCCTCCCTTTTATCCTGTTTTCCTGGCTGCATTTCCCTCTCTCTTTCCCCATTGGCTGAGGTACTTGAGAGGTACAGACTTCCCATAACATCTGATACCTAAGATTCCCCTCTAATGTATAACCCTCCCTTTTAATTTTTAATTCTTACGGAATTTATGGTTTTCCTCATTGTTTCTTTCATCTTTCAATACCCAGCTTCATTTATCAGCAAACTTACAGTTTGTTTGTAAAGGCAAATATCTTTTTTCGTTCATCAATCAGTGGAATCCTTCCCATTGTTTGTTTTATCTCTCAGTGCTAGTTTTATTCACCAGCAGACCTGCAGCTTGTTTGTAAAGACAAATCCGTCATTCCTCTCAATTCTGTAGTGCAAAAGACCATATGCTGATTTTGTGAGCAGGGAAATGGGAAGCTTAGTGGAAAAAGGGCATCAAGTAAGGGAAATGCTAAGGGCATAAAGCTAGCAATTAATGGAATTGCTTGATTCTTGTATGAGGCTATTTCATTGTTAATGTGTTGACAGCAGTAATTTATTTTTAAAATTAAAGTAATACAGCTTGAATGCCAATAGGATTTGAACACTGAAGACTTCTTAGTAAATCACACTTTAAATTCAGAGAATCACAGAATAAGCTGAATTGGAAGAGAGCCTCAGGGATCATCAAGTCCAGCTCCTGGCCCTGCACGGGACAGCCCAAGAATCCCCTCATGGGCCTGAGAACATTGTCCAAACTCTTCTTGAGCTCTGTCAGACTTGGTGCTGTGATCACTTTCCTGGGAAGCCTGTTCCAGTGCGTGACCACCCTTTGGGGGATTTTTTTCTAATATTTAACCTGAACCTCCCCTGACACAACCTTCAGGCCATTCCCTTAGGTCCTGTCACTGGTCACCATAAAGCAGAGATCAGCATCTGCCCCTCCTCTTCCCCTCACAAGGAAGTTGTAACTGCAGTGAGGTTCCCCCTCAGTCTCTTCTACTCCAGGCTGAACAGACCAAGTGACCTCAATCATGAAATTAACTGTAATTTTAGCCCTTTGCATTTTTGGGATGTTTTTCTATAAGAATATCTTGCTTCCAGAGAACAAGACGGTGGATGTTGCTGTGACCTAACCAGAGAGGGTCACAAATATTTAATGTTTATGACTAGAATATTACTGACAGTTACATTTTTTATTGTGAAAATTTATTATTGGGCTTCAGCTGACTGACTTGCTGTAGTATTTCCCACTGGTACAAACTCCTGCCTTTATAGCCTTTTCTTCATTGCCAGGCATCACACAGAACTCAAATGGTACACCCTCAGTATGGGCAGCTTGCATCAAAATCAATAATAGTGGCAAAACAAGGAAAATAAGTACAGGTATTTCTTGAGGAATTTAATATCTGGATTTTTTTTTTTTGTGTTCCAGGAAAATGCCTGGTAGATAGATACTTATCAATGCAGGGTTCTGCTCAGGCTCAGTAGCTCCTTGAAGGTTTACCAAGAAATATTTTTTCAAATACTGTTTTCCATTGCAGCTCCTTCAAGAGAAAGAAGTTTGTTCCTTCTTTTTGATCAATATGGATGCAATTAGTGCCTTTACAGAGAAGGTGAATAAAACCAGAGGAATTAGAAGTCCCTAGGTATGAATTTTCATTTTTATCTGGTTTATTTTTTTCCTGGACAAGAATGGCTGCTTCTAAAGATAACGTACAAATCCTGCTTCCATGTTATGCAACATGTTGAAATAAACATCGTTTTCAATTTTGCTTGTCTCAGAACTATCTAGACTATATATAGAATAATCATCATATGTGTATGTGGCATATATATGATTCTCTATATAATCTGTAAAATAGCGTGAGATTAAAAGTAAGTTTTACTAACAATGGTAGCTTTTCTGAATAAAGGATCATAGAAATTATATCACCTATACTTATAATAAAATATGTGTACAATATCTAATGCATTTTTTTGTTAATTTTATTATGTTTCTGGTAGAAGTGGTCACATAAAATCCAGACAGCTGAATGCTCAATTTAGGAAAATCAACAGTAGTGTGCCTTTAGGAAAGAAGAAATTAAATGAGTGCTGAGATGTAAGAAAAAAAATGTACTTGTCTATTTCACAAAATTCAGATAGTTTCTGAAGAACTGTGATTTTTCTCTTGGAAATGAGATTATATGGATTTATGTATGATGTGTAGCCTTCTGGCACAGGATATTTCCAAAAGATTTACCAAAACTCCTATTGCAGTTGGGGAGGGACTACTTTAACTCTGATTGGAAGTAGAATAAACCCATGTACTTTTGATTTTTGTGAATAAAACTATTGATTACTAGCATCATGTGTTCTTAGCAGCATTACATCTATCACCAGGGGAAGCAGTAGAATGGCAGTTATCCTTGATTAAATCTGAACTCAGAAACTGTGATGCTCTGAGATTCTTGAGATAGAAGTCTTTGTACTCACAAGTGTGGCAGGCAGACACTTAAATGCCTAATAATTCTGTAAAATATGCCATCATCACAGAATAATAATACTTCAGGAAATTCCTCAAGGGAAAGAGAACTAAAAAAATCAACTCACTTTAAAATCTTTTGGTTTACTATTTGAAGCTGGAAGACAAGGAGCAATGGGCAGAAACTGATGCATAGGAAATTCCACGTGGACATGAGGAAGATCTTTACTGTGAGGGGACAAACTGGATCTATCCACAGAGAGGATGTGGAGTGTCCCTCTCTGGAGATATTCCACAGTTGTCTGTACACAATCCTGTGCCATATGCTCTGGGATGATGCTTGCTTGAGAGGAGAGTTGGAGCACATGATCCACTGTGGGGCCTTCCAATCTCAACCAGTCTGTGATTCTGTGAAATGAACTTCCCTCCATTGCATGAGTAGCAGCTGAATCAGTTTTGACATCAAAAGCAAAATATGCTGTATTATTTCAAGTACAATATACTTCAGAATAGCATTATGCCTTCAGTAGTGCTGTATTTTAATAGAAATGTCCCCAGTTTGTCAATAAAATTGCAGTATTCCAATATTGCAAAGGTGGAGTCCTCCTGTTGAATTTGTATTATGTGGAAGGAAATGCCTGTTTTATTGCTATTGTGTTGACTGGAGCAATATTAGGGTAAGTGTGTTGACTTTTACCTGTCTGCTCTTACTACCAGGCAATACCTTTCTTTGGAAACTTCACACCTACTCTGCTGTGCATCTTTATATTCACTGATGGTTTTCCCCAGAGACAGATGATGAGCTAAGTTGATATGCTTTCCAAGATATTTTCTAAGATTTTTAATATTAGGTGGATTAACACTGTAGAAGAGATTTTACTGGTCACTGCCAGTAACAGCTTTATTCTAATACCTTTTTTCTTCCCCCTGAAGTGAGATGACCACCATTACTTCAGATTTTTGCAGTGTTGCCCACATTACTGTGAGGGGAGTATGTGTTGTACAGACATTACCACCTTTCAAGTTTTGTTGAGCACAAGCTTGTGTGAAGAAGGGAGACAGGGATAGAAAAGGAAAGGAGCAATAACGTATCTGTAGACAAAAGCTTGCTGCATGGTGAGCTGCTGTCAGCACTTGTGCAGACAGGCTGAAACTCCTGAAGCTCCAAGAGGTATGAAATGGTGCCTTTAATTAAGCATGTATTAACTCTGAAATATAATTTTTGACAATTTAGGTGTTAAACATATTTTTTTATTATGTGCTATTTCATGAAAATAAAAAATGAGCATATTGGAGATGGACCAGAGAAATGATTAGGTGTGTTCCATCTGTATTTCTTTCTACTGGGAACTCTAGAGAGAATTTAATTCGCTATTACGAAAAACGTCTCTCTGAGAGTACTGCATTTTTACACAGAAAGAGTAGTAAAAAAAGTAGTAAAAAAAGCCTTTTTAAAATATTCACAAATATTCAATCAGCTAAGTGCTCAATTGTGCTCAGTGATATTCACCATTATTTTATATTCACTTCCACAAATGAACATACATCCATTCAAAATAATTAAGTTCCCGAAGTTGATGCAAAAATCTCTCAAGCTTCCTTGTAGGTTTGTGTGAGTGCTGATGCAGAAACCATTTTCACTGATATTTTGCTCATTCTTGGAAGCAGAAACAATTGGCTGGGCAGTGAAAGTGTTCAAAGGCAGTGAAATACAGAAATGGTGTGATATCTGTGATCAGTAGCTTACAGCTATAAGACCTGGTCCTGCAATCAGGGCACTTGTGTGGCTAAGAAAGCTACAAAGTTCTGCTGACTTTAAATGGCTGCATTGGCTCATGAGTTTCTTGCTAACTGGACTGCAGGATTGAATGGAATTATGGAATGAAAGGGTCAATTCTGTAAAATTTATTTCGGAAAAAAATAAAAGTAGTAGGATTTGTTTCAAAGGCAATGTATGAACAGAAACAGGTGATGGAATTCTGCATTACCTCTTTTTGATTAGCAGCTGTAAATTAAAGGTAGCTAGATGGGATGCTGCTAATGCATTTAAAATAAATAGATTAAATGAAGAGAGTCTATAATGGTGAGAATTAATATATGGTGTTAGACTACAATATAACTATAATGGTCTTTGAACTATGGTGAAGTAATGCTAATTCTGTCCAAGTCTGTCATTTTTGTCGTATGTGAAAATGAATGAATCTACATATGAATCTACATTCATAAATGAATCTACATTTTGCTAGTGTGCTGCTTTTGGACTGTTTGCTTTTAAAAGAAGGCCAGTTGTTCATAGTGGTGTTCTGAACATCCCAATTATCCAGTGGATAAAATGACCTCCAGAGCTTGTCAACTTCCACTTCTGCATTTAAAGGGAGTGTGTTTGAGGAATAAATAATGGGCAGCTGCTGTCTCCTTCTGCAATACATATTGAAAGGGTTTTCAGCTTAAACCAATAGTATGTAAGAGAAACATCTCTGCCTTAAATTTTCTCATAAATATTTCAAACCTATCCCTCACCAGTAGCAATGGTTTCTTAAGGCACAGAGCTCATTCTCTGCATGCTAGGCTTAGTTAGTAGTAAGTCCTTCCTTCAGAAAGTACCCCATCCAGAAAGTGTGCAAAATTTAATTATCACCATTGCTGCAGAGCTTAGAAAATGCTCTTGTATAACATGAAAAAGGTAGACCTAAAACCCAATTTATGTGATATTATTGCAAGGCAAAGCTTTTCATCCTTAGATGAATATTAAAAGTAAATTTGGAGTCTTACTTCTGTTTGTGCTTTTAAATGAAAATTAACGGGTCCAATTCACTTGTATGTTTCATAGATTTTGCAACATGGTATTAAATTCAATTGAGTTTCTTCAGCTTAAGACAGCAGTAAGAACATAGCATGTTGTCTGGTTTTGGCTCACTCTTCTGTGTTGCTGGCAGACCTGATGTGCATTTTTTGGTGAAAATGTTACCAAGACACCAACAACTGTTTGAGAAAGTAGACTTTTGTTTACCACTGGATGTTTGCAAGACTAGTAAGAAAAAAGCTTGGAAGAGTAAGAACCTTACAAAGTGTGGGCAATGTATGAAAATGAGGGAGGCAAGTTTGCCTATTTGCAGGAAACTTTACTCTGGATTCTTCTGCAGAAAATGTCTTTAATTATATTAGCCAAAAATGACTATTCAATGCATTTGTGCTGAAGATAGAACACTAATAAGCATTGTTGCTCAGCAAGATCTGACACACAGTTGCTGTTTGCAGTGAAAAGAGGGCTGTGGATTCCAAGAGAAGATAATGAGAGCTCTAAAGAATCCTGCTGAAAAATATCTTACAATATTGCTTTTCTCTAGTGAGACTAAAATGGCAAAACCAAAGACTGCTTATTCTAAAAATCCAAATGTGTATCCAATTATCTGGGTTCTTGTGAACAAGTACCTGGGTATTAAATTGAGATGAGCAACGAATTTTACCAACAAAGCATGTGCATTATTTAAATGAAGACTGCCACTGTATCCCTAGTTGCTTTCATTGCTTCACTTGAATGTGAAATGTATTTATCTTTTACTGTTACTATAAAATCTCTTCCAAACAAAAGCTGCAAACACCACAAGGGAACTATCTCCTTCCTGGTAAAAACAGTTTTATTATTTCTACTTTTACTATCATGGTTCATAAGAAGATGCCTTTATGATCAAGGGCTTCATGTCTAGAAAAATTATGTTCTCTTGTATTATATATGTTTTAGAATTACACATTTCTTTATTGCTGCTAGTAAAAGTACATGATCTGTTAAGCTGCATTTAATCAACTAAAATGAGTTCATATGGCAGTGCATACTGCTGAGATCCTACTTTCAACAGATTAGAGAGTGTTTTATGCAGGATTTTCTTTTGTTTCAAAAAGAGCAGAGATGGCCACTCTTACAGTAATTTCTGACAGAGGGCCCACATCTTGCAGCCCCAAAAATATGATTGTATTTATGGCCATGGCTCTTCCCAGCTCACAGGTCTAAATGCAATAAATCCCGTGTGATTATAGTCATGGGACTTCATACAATTACCCTATTTAGGATATATAAATGTGGGGTTTTTTGATTTTAAATTTACATCGGGAAAGTTGCTTATTCAGGAAACATTTTTCTTTACTTGACAACTTACCTTTCTTCCATTCATCCAAAAGAGCTGAACTATAAGTCTACTGTGACATTTATCTGAATAAAACTTGAACTGAATGAACTGAGATAAAAAGG
Source organism: Acridotheres tristis (assembly GCA_037013685.1). NCBI lineage: Eukaryota > Metazoa > Chordata > Aves > Passeriformes > Sturnidae > Acridotheres > Acridotheres tristis. Next base: position 14,021,568 of record CM072884.1, on the reverse strand, counting down.
TCTTTAGTTTCTTCCTGGAGAGTCAGACAAGATAGTTCATATGCCACGTATCTTCAGAATTATTTCTAGTATAGTGAAAAATTATTTTCTTAACAGCTTTGGGAAATAAAGAGTTGCTAAAATTAATGAGACTCCAGCAATTCACCAGTATGTTCATACATTTACATAAATTCACATGTGAATAATTCTCTGAAGTTGTAATAAAGTCACTTATGGTTTCTGTTAGGAAATGTGCTTCTATTGCATTTTCTGGGTTTTTTTTTATAATTTCAAAAGAATTGTTCTGATTTTCTGATTGATCTGTTGCTTAGACTGTTGGGTCACAAGCAAAGGCTGAACATGGATCTTTCTGACTTGATTACTCTGAAGGACTAGATAGAATCTTGGGTTTATGGTTGCTTCTCCACATGCTGACTTTAAACTGGCATTACTGAGATTCTAATAAGTATTAGTTTGTTTCAGAATGGTGTTCCTGGGAATGTGTTTTACAGGTAATATTCTCAAAACTTATATGTAGCCTAAAATGACAAATGTTTTCTAAGACAGTATTTGAAGAATATGCAGTACATATATCAGTGGAGAATTCAGCTAAGAATTTATCTTGGTTTGCTTACAAGCAGTGTATGTCTTCTTTTTCCCCCAAGGTGAAAAATTTTAGTCTGCCAAAGGGACCAGAAATCTTTCTTGTAGTAAGGATGTTACTCATTTTCTGAAGATCACTCTCATTTTTTTCCTGGTATGATTGTTATTCACAACTCAATTTTTATTAGTTTTATAAGTAATCTCTGAAACAAGATACTTTAAAGAGGATTCATCATAAATTTATACAAATCCGTGGTGTCATACAGCTTCCCTGCTTGTGTCTCTATTAATGGTGAATTAAAGCTGAGTCACAAAAAAATCATGGGTTTATGAAGATTCTTTTCTAAACCAGAAAAATCTAAAGTTTTGTTGCTCTTTAAGCACAGTTTATTAATGCTCTAATGACATTAAAGAGTATTAACTTCATATTTGCAAAGCTCCAAAGGGCTTTATTAGAATAAGAAATATTTTTATTTAGTTCACTGTTTTAATGAAAATTTGGCAAAGTATATCCAAGTGAGGGCCACCACAGATGTTCTGCTATGCTTCATCAAGGAATAAGCTGCTGAGTGCTTAGGGGAGAGAGGAAAGCTTGGATGAACCCAGTCTTTATGCACATTTATCCCAGCTGATTTATAGTGTGTGCTGGGTGTAAAATGCAGGGGAGCACTCAGTAATGAAATAGAAAAAGGAAAGGATATATCTAGGTAATACTATAATGAACATGCCAGATAAAGAAAATGAAAGAGATGAAAGAGATTCTAGACTGCCAGGTGCTTTAATTGAATATGGAGGTTTTCTGGGATGCAGGGAGAAGTGACACGCCTGATTCTGTAGATGACCTTGTAGATTCTAAAAAAGATATAAATCTAATTGTGTACTAGCTCTGGTCAGGGTGATAGAATTATGATTATATTGTTCACTAAAAATTACAGGCTTGTACAAGTGGTTATGTTTTACTGCACTTATATAATTTTCACTTAGGCAAGGGTCTAGAACTCTCACAAAATGACACACTGGTGCTGTGAAGTATAGTACACTGTTTTGGAGCTGTGACAAGCTATTTAATATCACTCCAGAAGTCTAGACATAATGTGGAATCTTGATTTCTGTGTAATTATTTATGTATATACTGTGTAGAAAATACTGTATGAATTTATAAGCATGGTGGCTGTACATTTCTGACACTTACTGCCCATGTCCTACATTGTTAGTTCATGAGACTTTCATAGCAGCCAGATCTTCATATAAAATTTCTGTAACTACTCAATGCTGTATTTTAAGAAAGGGAAAGAAATAAGACAGAAGATCTGAAGATGCATTTCTAAATCTGTTGAAACCATTTCTGCTGTCACTGCCCACAGTCTGGCAGTTTCCACAATGAAAACACTGTCTCAAGTTTTCATACCTTGCTCAGGATAAACACTTTCTAGATCCTGAGAGCTGAGTCATTGTACATGATCAATCACCTTTTTGTAGATGGGTGAAGAGTGCTTATGTATCTTAATGATGTTAAAAACATACTGTGATGCTGTCTGGGACCAAATCCTGCAATACAGAGTAGAATCTTGAGGTCCTCTGGTGAAGTACATTTGCAAAAAATCCCAAAAAATAGGGCCAGCCACATGGAGGAGAGGAAACAGTCTCAGACCACTTCTGCAAGTGCAAGAAGCTAGATGAGAAAGTGATCTACCCCTCTGTTGTATAGTTTTTTTGTATCTTTTTTTTCAGATGGTGAAGAGGGTCCCTGAGGTGGTGTTTCTAATCTGCCTGTTGATAGAAGAATCTGGTTTATGTCCTGCTTATTTTCAGGAAGTGACTTGAAGCAAAAGTGTAGCCCTTGAATTTTGGTGAAAATAAGTTTTTGCATTTTGTTGTTTGCTCTTTTTTAAAAAATCTGTCCCAAGAAAAGGTTTTGAAGTGCGGTACCAGTGGTGTGTGGTGTCAGTGCTGTGTATGTGTTACCCTTAAAAGATTTATACAATTTAGTGCAAACTTTAATTATTTTCATTCTAAATTGCCCTCCATTTATTTCACAAGAAAATTTTTGTAGGTTGCAGTATACCCTAATTATCATGTATTTATGAACTAAGATGCAGAAGAAAGACTGATGAGAAATTCTGAGACTATTACCTTGCTCTCATGAAAATAATTTTGGGTGGATGTTAATTAGATTAAAAGCCATTTAGATTTGTGCTTCAAAGTAAACCACAAAACCTCAACAATACCCTTAGAACAGAGTAAATGCTCTAATCAACCAAATAAATATCTGATAGCAACAAATAAATACGATTTGACTCCGGATAATATAATGGCTTCATAGAGTTTGCCAATAGATTTTATAATTTTGAAATGGTACGTGTAATTTGTATCAGGAAATAGCTGCAGCAACTCAGCCATTCCTAATAGTTTCAGCTGTGGAAGAATCATGGTGTTTCCATTATATATGGAAGAACAGTGTATTCTATCAAAAATTCCTTCTTTTATTTCGGCTAAGTTTATGTCATTGACTTAATAAGGACTCTGTTCCCAGAGTCCAGGGAAACATGGTGGGTCTTGCATTGTCCTCTCAGACTCAGGATGATTATCTCTTGCTTCGCCAAACTGTTTTACCATGTGAATTTTTAACATGATACTTATGCTCTTAATACAATATTTATGCTCTCCTGTTTCGACTTAGAAAATAGAAATGGTCTTCAAAAGTTTGAACGGTATTATAGTAATCACCTTGAGTTAGAAAATATCTGGACTGGATACAGCTGGTCCTGAATTCAACTCATGGATATTCCCACATTAATAGCTCCAGCTGCCTCTCTTTTGTCTGTAAATTCCTTAGTTAAATTAGGGGTCTCTTCACTTTATACTGTGGGAAATAACATTCATGCAACTAAAAAGCACCTCGATCTTGGGAAAAAAATTCCACTTCTTTATGATATGATTAATATCTTTTAATAGCTGTATCATAATATTTTATGTAAATCAGAAGTGTGTTTGGGAAGCAGATGTATATCAAAGCAGGAGAAATGAACCCCACACAATTACGTTCCGAGAGATTTCAGGTCAGAGTTACAATTTCATAGACAGATTACAATAAATGCAATGATAGAACAAAACCCCAAACTTGCTTACATTCACAGAGTTAAGCTGGCACCCTGTTGGCCAGGGTGATGGTCACAGTCCTATCAAGTAGTGGATGTAGTCCTGTTGAAGTGAAAGCAGTGGTCCTGAGGAAATCCTGGTCTGCCTCTGGATCCATCCAGTGGTGGTGGTGGTGTCCCAAATCCCCAGTTATATATGATCAGGCTCAGGTGGGAATGTTCAGGGCAGGGAGTTTCACAATAAAGAGAAGTAGTTCTGTGAGACCTGGGATGTTTTTTGGACTCCTTGATGGTCGTTGCATCCGCCTGCTCTTCTGGTGCCATTCAGTTCCCTGTGAGCCAGTAGCAGAGATGATGCCATCAGGATGGGTGGGACTGTGCTGCTGCTTCCCCAGAGGAGTTATCACAGCTGAGTCATTGCTATGAAGGCATTACCCTGCCTTGCAGGGTTTGCATTTTCTCCTTTATCTCATTTAACACCCAGCTCGTAGCCTGAGGGGTCAGGTGTGCACTGGTTAACTACTGCAAGCCACCCATCATGAACAGTTTGTCAGAAATGGTGTAGAGGGGGTTAGAATACACAGTTACACCTGATATTAGCACTTCTGTAACCCAGGACAAATGGTTCGCTCTAAGTTACAAACTTTATTCAGCAGTTAATTTTAAAAACTTCTGCCATAGAACAGCTAATTTACTTATGACTCTTGAAACATCTTGTCTTTTTCTCTTGTTAAGGTAAACTGTAAAAACTCCAACCCAATCCCTAAACACAACACTTAACAACAGCTTTGATACTTGACCTGACTATAAATACATTATTTACCTCCTTGAATGACCTTCTGCTTCTCCCTGTGGCCTGAAGGATAGTTTAGGCTTAATATGTAAGCCTCTGTCACCTACAGGTTGAAAACTCCCATGTTATGGTGAGATTAAGGAATGGAATTAGTCTTAAATTTCTGCTGAATGTAATAGAAAACACTTGCAATGATATTCATAAGACTACGGGTTTTGGAGTACACTGACAACTACTTTGGGTTTATTAGCTGGAAACATGATTTTAAGGCTGCTGCCCATACAGACTAAAGTAAAATATTTGTTAATTGGCTATTTTTAATTTAACGAAGATTTAAAAATACCAAAGCGATAGTTACTTACTTTTCATCGAGGCTCGGAATGTTAAGTGGAAAGGAAATATAATATAACATTAGTTGCTTTGGTGGAGAAATTAAAATATTCTGATAGGATCATTTATTTATAGGACTCTGCCTGACATGATTGACTACCTTGGGCAGATTTAAGAACCACAGATGGTTTCCAACAGACAAGTGCTGTGTGATGCTGCAACAGGGAATATTTCGTTTGTGGTAGCCAATGGTATAATAAGGTTTTAAAAATAACACTAGTGTAGCATAATTGCCACTATATAGACATGTAGTAATTTTCGGAAAGCTTCTTTAAACTGAAAAATAAGTAAAATGTACTGAATTAAATTTGACCCTTGAACTTTCTAGGAAAGATATATCTAAAAGAGTGTCAAAATACTGCTGAGAATATAAAATATTTATTTAGTCATTTTCTGCTTTTGAATGATCTTTTTCTGTCTTTTGGGAACTGGCTAAAATTAATAATTTCTGTGTGTGACACAAATACTGATAACAAATAAACAAAAAGTTTATGACTAACTTGTAATGAAACCCAAAATTTATTACTGCAACTAGAAAAATAGAAAATATAAGCCCACATTTTCTGTTTCTACTCAGTGCACATTCAGTATGAAATAGGTGGCTTCATTATAAATTCATGTTGGTGAAAATTGGACAAGAATCCAAACTAACAAGCCATGTAAAACAGCACTATTACCTAATTATCTTTCCAATATCTCCAAATTAAATTTAACTATTTAGATTTTTAATTATTTAGTGCATACCTCTAAATGCTACCTTTTTTGTCATGTAACTGTGGAGTATATGGAATGAAGAAGTAAGGGTTCATAAATAAACCTTAGAATAATTAAAATAATTTAATAATTACTTAATAAAAAAAATATTGTGTCAATATCTATGAGAGATAAAAATATATGATGATGTTCTAGAAACATGAACTATCCCTTTTTCTGAAATGTACATACAAATGAATGACTTTTTTTTTAAAATTAGGAATTAGTTTATCTTTTCCTTATCTTTTATGAATAGTTCCTTACATTTATATTCTATTTTCTTAAGTGTTCTGTCTTATGCTCCCATATATATTGATTTATAGTAACAGATTTAATCTCATATTGAAGCAGATTAAAATGTCACTCCTTCTATTATTAGAATTATAAAAAATATGGGGTACTAAATTATAAGAATAAAATAATTTTTCTGTTCTTCAAAAAAAAAAAAGCAGAGAAAAACTTAAGTATTTGATGATGAGAAATTTGAAATCCACAGTTTAGTAATCTTGTCAATAGTTTTAACCATGTCAATTACTTGTTTTTTCCTGTTTAAAAATTAATTCCTAAGGACCTCGGTGACTATGAACTGCACATATCTGCAAACTGACATCTACTTACTCTCCTCAGACTAATCTTCATCCTTTATTTTTTTCTCTGTTTTTATCTGATATTGTTAACAAGAGTGCACAGTAATGATGCTTATAATGGCAAGCAGTGAATGAGACACCATAACTCTACAATATCCAGTATGGATCAGATTAGAAAGGAAAAGAGGTGAGTGTAGGTGCAGATTTATTGTAAATCTGTACCTGCACTGACAAATGCCAGAAGGCAATGTCTCAACAATGGTTACTAAAATAAGTGTTCTGTTGTTACTATATTTCCCTACGCAGTTTTTCATAAGAAATGACTTTAAATGTATCATAGTATTTTACTATAATACACAATATAATACAGTTATACTATAATTCCATAATATATATTATCAGTAGTATATATTGGAAAGATTTAGAGAATATTTTTGTAGATTCCAGATCTACATTTGATCACGTTTGTGATCTAATTTAAATTGTATTTTTTAACAGAGTAAGTAATTTTTAATACTTTTTGAGCCTTACATAAAATGTTTTATGTAGTTTGTGCACATTCCTTTAAAAATATTAAACCCAAAATATTTTATAGTAAAATGCTAAAATTATGAGATGACTGCCTTTCCTTTGTATATTTGAAAATATGCCCTGTGCAGGGGCCTTTCCTGCTTTCCTGTGTTGTAAAATGCATAACGCCAGGAATATACTGAGAATTTTTCAACAACACCCAGACATGTGATAGAGAGCATTTCTGAAGATGGAGAATTGTCAAAGATTTGAATGCAAAAGAAATGGAGATGTAGAACAATAAATTTAGTTGTCCTTTCTTCTACTACAACTACAACTGGTGGGACTGTAAAACTAGATTTTTGAACCAGGGAGTCCAGTCCTGTGCTATGACAAGGAATCACATCATGATTCATAACTGTATCTTCCTCTCTATTACTAGATTTTTTCCTTGCAATGGTATAGCTCACCAGGAATAAAATTTTTGTTACACTTATACTACTAATCGCTAGAAACCTTAATCTAATTTCCATCCTGTATTTCACATGAATAGTTTGCAGCTTGCTTTTCCCTTCTAATGTGTGCTCTATTCACATACAAAAGCCTTAGTCATCAGACTATGGCCAAATCAAATTACATTATCAGAGTCAGTGCTAGAACACAGATGAGACTAGAGATGGGGCAGTAAGTAAAGAAACCAAACACTTGAAATACAATTTTGACTTTTCTTTACATGTTAAACTGTCTGGAAGAATGTCTGGTTTGATCCACTTGTCAGTATTAGAATATTAGAATATAAAGATCTGACATGAATAGAGACTTGACATGGAGAGAGGCTATTTATAAAGTGCCTGGAGTGACAGTGCAGAGGGGAATGGCTTCAAACTGAAAGAGAGCAGGGTTAGATTAGATATTAGGAAGAAATATTTCCCTTAGAAGGTGGTGAGGCCCCGGCACAGGTTGCCCAGAGAAGTTGTGGCTGTCCCATCGCTAGAAGTGTTCAAGGTCAAGTTGAACAGGGCTTGGAGCAAACTGGGATAGTGGAAGGTGTCTCTGCCCATGGCAGGGGGTGAAACTGGATGATGTTTAAAGGCCTTTCCAACCCAAAGCATTCTGTGAAAATTAGGGAGGAAAATACATTGTCTCAAGGAAAACAGGGTAAAAAACCTCAGTGTAATATGTGCTATGAGAGCAAGGAAACTTAAAATGAAGTATTAGGATGAGGAGGCAGATGAGGAAGCAGGTATCTTACACAGACATCCAGATACAAGGTGCAGCTTAGGCATCGAGCTTTGCCAGCTATAGCCGACATCCAACCATAACACACAAACCACATCCTTAACACACCCACTTCACAGCCAGAAGAGAATGCAGCAGCTACCCCAAAGCAGGGAGCTGTTCCTTGCCCTTGCACTGCTCCTGTAAGCAGCAATCTCAATGGCCCTGAGGCTCAGAAGGGAGGTTTGGGGAGCCTGGGTCCCACACACGCCCTGCTCAGCTCAGCACATTTTCATTCCCAACAGCGGATGTGACCGTGCCCAAATGGCACAAAGGAGTCACCAAGTGCTTTGTGAGAGATATGGATTGCTTTAATTGGTCTTCCCCAAATGGCTGCACGCCAATTATTTCCCATAGGAGAGTGATGGAAAAAAGCAAAGAAAACCAACCAAAACCACACACAGACAGACATAGAAGTAAAATATTTTTGTTAGCACTGTTTTTCTCTAAGCGATGATAGCACTAGTAAAAATGGACCCTTGAAACACCCATGGAAGAGCCATTTCTGGCAAAATGGAATAAGCAAGCATTAATTTTTTTTAATATTTTCTTATCTAATCTAATCTCATCTTGGTATTCATTCCTATAGGTATTTAGTATTAGGCCCTAACTGATGATGTGTAGATCTTTAAGATTAGATGACTGCTTAGGCAGCTGAGCTCTTCAGTGCTAGCATAATGAGAAGTGAATAAACATTTAGTTAATGTATTTCTGTAGATGAAAGTGCATATGATTTTTTTTTTATTTGCCCTTCAGGAATGGTAGTTCTACAAACAATTTAAACTTCAGATAGGCAAGTCAAGGGAAATCTAATCTATACACGATTGTGAAGCACCTGCTTGAGTATCTGAATTATACTCCTAGTTTAATTCTCCAGACTGAGATTTTTCAAATGATTTAAACAAAATAGATATCAGCACCCACTGAAAGGTCAAACACCTCTGCAAAATAGGATAGAAATTTGTCTTTATGGTGTTTAAGGTACCTATTCTTATGTTTAATGATGGTATCCCATATTTTAAAGCAACTAAATTTACTGTGTTAGGTTAATCTATGTCTTGTAGCTTTTACAAACTTCATAAAAATGAAGCAGAGCTTCATTAGTTAGCAGAGCTTTTAACATGATCTTTTTAAGATCGTGGGATAAAATCCTGCTCCTAAAGGATTCCTCAAAAGGAAAATAGGACAAATTTTAGCACTGGCTTCAATGGGATCCACAGCTGTTGCCCATGTGATAGAGTTCTTGACAGAGTTCACCAACATGTTCCTTGGCAATGATTTAATTAATGACAACAGTGCTGACAAGATCGATACCCATGGCAATTATAATTGTCAAGCAATTGCCTATATTAATAGTGTCCACTGAATGCCTGACAAGAATTGGATGATGTTTATATCTGTAAATTACCTGAAGACATTTATAGAATCTACCGAGTATTCAGTATATTTGTAATTGCCATTAAGGACGTCAAAATATTAAAGTATTCCTGGAAAACCACATAATACTTCAACAAGTTTCGTATTTTCAAGTTCAATATAATAAATACTGCTGTTCTAGTGTTTTGTTGACATTTGGCCTACTAATATATGATGAAATTTGTAGTCCATATCCCTTTTGAATGATTATGGATCAGCTAAAATAACTAAATTTTAAACCGAAAGCTTTTCCCTATTTCTTGTTTCCCTTTTTCCTTTTTTCTTTTTTTTTCTTTTTTTTTTTCCCCTTCTACTCTTCCTCTGTCTTCATTTCTTATTTTAATTTTTTCTTTTTCAGGGTAGAACTCCATATGAAGGTTGTTTCTACTTTCTCAGTCTGTCCCTCTTCCGTTCATATCCTTGCATGAGGAAAAGAATCCCACCAGTAACAAAGGAAAAAAATCAAACAAAACAACAACAACAAACCTCAAACAAATTGTTTACTGATTTTCAAAGCTTTTTTTATCATAAGACATGTTTATAAACATTAGAGATGGTCTTACAAAGTCGGTCTGCTAGAAGCTGTGTGGCAACTTTGGAGATACTGGATTTGGGTTTTGAAAATTGTTTGTTTAAACAGAGAGGTTAAAATTCTTCATCCTTGGAAATGCTAAGCACAGGGTTGAGACAGCAAAGAGTGTGTGTGTGGTTGTGTCACTGGTCCATCCTCCCAGCTGCCATGAACAGGCTGAGGCACTCAGGGTAGAGTTCCACAGAACTGTGCTCAGTTGGAAGAAAATCTTTTTCCCACATTAACATGAGTGGGATTTTTCATGGTGCTACTTGTCCTCATGCAGCATCTCCTCTGGGGATATTAAATAGTGATTATATCCTTTATAAAAGCTAAATGTGATTCATGGAGACTCAAAGAGGAAAAACGACATGAGCTGTGCAACATTTTGCTCAATAGTAAACCAGTTTGAAATACTTAAATTTGCACAAAGCACTAATCAGGCAAGGGGAAAAATGCTTGAATTATTTAAGCTAATTTATCTAACCAAAAAAAACCAAACAACCCAACACTCTCCACTGCAGGACTTCCATCTGTCTCCAATGGTAAACAGCTACCACCTGCTTCCTGCAAATGGCGGTATGAGATTATCACTCAGTAAATGTCACAATTTCCATTTCAAAACTCCTTTTCAGCTCTCTTTCTGCAGCAACAAAAAAATAAATCACCTGCTACCATGGTCAGAATAAATCCTCTATCTATGGAATAAAGGGAAAGAGAGCAAGAGAAATATTTTTTTTTAATTTTTGCTTTCAGTTATATAGAATTGTACCTATATGATGATGTGTGAGACACATATTCCACTGCATACTTTAGTAAAGAGAACATCTTTTAGTCTTAATGCTCTATTAATGTAGAAGGGCAAAAGTTGCTAGTTTGCATATGCAATGGAACCCATCAGTGACCTCTAAATCCATGGAAATATGTTGTGGACCACTACTGCTAGTACAAGGAAGAAAAATGTGCTTTAGGAAAAACCATTTATTTTCTAGAATTGCCTTGCCTCTGTTAAATAATTCCTCAGGTCAAGATATTCCTCAAGCTCTGCAGTCACTGTAAAGATGCATACTTACCAGATTTATTTCAAGGGGCTTTAAGTGAAAAGTCAGGCTGAAGTGGGTGTGGACATAAGAATATTTTAGTGCCTGGGTAGCCAGGGCTTTCAGTTTCAAGTCACTGATCTGGCAATGATCAGCAATCAAACAAAGCAGAAGCCTGTATGATATTACATGTTCTACTGACATTCTGGTTTCTGACCAAAAGGCAGTGAGATTCAGTATCATAAAAGAATCATACTGGGGACTATATTCATGTTGTCACTTGTGCATTGGCACAGGCTGACATTTGTTAATACTTGTCTTAATGCAACACATATCTTTCTGTATTATTTGCACTGTGATTAACATAATCAGTACAGTTCAACCTTATTTTTAGGGGCCACTTCATACCAGTGTATTTCCTGTTTTATTTCCTTCTTTTCAAATCTGTCATGGTTACTTCATGACTCAGTCATGCTTAAGATGCAGGTGATAAGGAAACCTGCTTGATAAAAGGGTTTTTTAATATGGTAGCAGTTTCCTGTGCTTCAGTTCCAGACTTGGATGTGTGTCCTCCTTCCCCTCTTTGTGTCCTCCTTCCCCTCCAATAGAGAGCCTGACCAGGAATTTTTCTGATGCAATTGTGTGCACCCAATCTCTGTGTCTCGAGAAGCCATTTTGCAGAATTTTACTTGCTTAGAGAGACTTTTATTTCCAAACATTCCCATATATTTGTAATGTTCTAATGATGTGCAATACAGGCAACAGATGATTTTTCTTCTGGGTAGTAACCTGCACTGTTTGTTTTGCATGGATCTAAAGGTGTATTTACTAACCTAATTATTTTACTATAAAATTAAGATTTTTTTTAAGTCTGCTTTTCTCAGAAAACCCAGGTCTTCTGAATAGGTGTCTAACTTCAGACACACTCGTTGTTTCCCTTCTATGACAAAGACAAGAATTTCTAGGACATGAGCCAGATGTTGATGAATGGATCCCTTCAGAGATGACTGTTCTTTTCTACTTTATACTCAGAACTGAGAACAGGTATGCCGTTATTTTGGGTGCTTCTATTTGATACCTAAACTGAGATACCAGGGTTCTTCCATCATATACTACAGAATACTGTTACAGAAACACATCAGAGAATGCAAGAACAGTTTAGGTTTGTGTATCTATTGGTGGGTCATCTCCAGTGATCTGAACATAATTATGGAAAGTGATCATAAGTTAAACAATTCCTGTTAAATCTGCTGTTAGAAAGCAGGTAAAATCTTCTGAGTTTTGCGTCCTTGAAGTACAAGAAAGGTATTGATGAATGAGTTAGACCACAGAGGAGTTTCACTATGGAAGTGAGGTGCCTCAGGTGTACATCACATGAGAAAATGCTGAGGAGAAGAGGATGCTACAAGGGAATCTGATAGAGCAGTCTGCAGCTACTTAGCCTGGTTTTTCTCAGTAACTGAAAGGATGAGAACCAACAGTCATGGGTTGCAGCAGAGAAAACCTGAATCAGACCTAAAGAATGAATATATGATGATGTTAATAGTGTATCCCTGGAGATGGTTGCCCTGGTGGGTTCTCAGGAACAGCCTCTTTGCACAAAGCTCTTGGCAATCTGATCTAACAGAAGTTAACTCAATTTTAATGAGGAGGTTTTATCAGATGGCACCTGTAGGCCTCTTCCAAGCTAATTTTCCTATGGCTCTACGTGCTTTTCCCCTTAATTTCACAGAACAATTCTCTAGTCTGCAGTGAAGAAGCAACTCTTAGTACGTGTGTCCCTTCTCTGGGGAGTCCTGTGTTCTCCTGGTAGTAATCAGAGTGCACACTGCCTTGTCCCATTAGCACCTTTGCTAGCAGTTTACGTGCCTTATAGCTCAAGATTATCCTGCTTTCATGAAGATGTTATTGAAATATTATTAGAGCTCCTCTCCTGTGAGGAAAGGCTGAGAGAATTTGGATTGATCAGCCTGGAAAAGAGAAGGCTTTGGGGTGACCTTGTTGTGGCCTTTCAGAGCCTGAAGGGAGCCCAGAAGAAAGATGAAGAGATGCCACTTACAAGGGCCTGGAGTGACAGGACAAGGGGGAATGGCTTCAAACTGACAGATAGCAGAAAATGACTTAATCTATATGTAAAACTGGCTTTATCAAGTGTGTTTCAGCATTTTAATTTCATAAGTATAACTCATGAATTTTAATAACTGAAGTACAAACCAAATTAACTAAATGATACAATGTAATTAGGAATGTAATACATGGGGTTATATTACAATCTGATTCAATATGTCTCAGAAGAGTCCTTTCTAAAAAACTAATTTATTAAAGATTTGTAATATAATCACACAGAAATTAACTGCTTCTTCCACAGTTTCATTCTGAGCTAATCTGAATTAATTTCTTTAAAAGAAATATGCAAGAAGTTAGGTTTGTCTTGCAATACCTTCAACAATTTTTGAGAAAGATAAAGGGAAGATAAAGAAAAGATAGATTTTATCTTTTTGAGAAAGATAAAGTCAAAACTGGTGATATTTGAATAGAATTTAATAAAATCATTTTTACAGTGGAAAATCTTCAGTTTTTTTGGAAAATTTTAGAAAACGTGATCAGAGCTAACCTATTCAGACCATCACACACTGTACGCTATCAGTGTTTCTGTCTTCCCTGGGAAACTGTCTTATGGCTGAAACTGTAAATGCCAAAGTCTTAGGGTTTGAATTAATATGCTCAAATTAATATTTTTATTGTTGCCATTGTTTTCTAAATATTTTATAACCATTCTCCTATTTTATAGCCAGACTCCTTCTTAAATGTCTTCTAGTAAAGCTAAAGGGAATCTTCCCTCACAATCCCTTCTCCCCTCAATGTATAGCTTTGAAAATTATTTCTCAGTGAAAAATTTACTGAAGAAGAAGAAGAAGAAGAATGCCCTGCTGTCAGGCTATTATCATTGTTCACATTTAAGAGTACAAGATCTTGAGGCAAGAGAAAACTTAACCAAGCAGGAGGGCTTTGTTAGGGAGCTCTGTAGTGGCTCTTGGAAATGTTTTACAGAATGCATCCAGATTTGACATTGCATTCACAGATGCTGGCATAAATTATCATAGTGGCATGGAAATGAATGGTTGTTCACAGTTCATACTCACAATTTGTATTTTTTCACTTCATCAGGAACTCTCCTGATCTTGATATTAGTACCCATTGTGTCTGTGTGTGACTGAGTGCCTTTCCTGTTGAAATAATATAGGGACTAGATCCTGTAGTGTGAAGATACCTTACCTAACAGATACCTTACCTACCTTTTTTTTCTCAGTCTATCTCTCAGAATATATAACACACCATTTAAAACAATTATTAACAAGACAGTTTGGAGATAGAAAGTCTGATAGTTTGGCAAAGGCACTTTTTAACAAGGTAGAAAATGTTGATATTGACTCTTTCAGGAGGAAGAACTGAAAATTAATCCAAATGAATTCATGAATGGTCCATCTTCTGCCAAAAACATCGCAGATTTTGTGACAGAATTTTTTTAAAGTAGAAATTAAGAATCATAGAGCTGTTTTGGTTGGAAAGTACCTTTAAGATCATCCAATTCCATCCTCTGCCATGGGCAAGGACACCTTCCATTAGACTAGGTTGCTCAGAGCCCTGTCCAACCTTGAACATTTCTAGGGCTGCAGCAGTCACATCTTCACTGGACAACCTGTGCCAGGGCCTCCCATCCTCACAGGAAATTCTTTCTGATATCTTATCTAACCCTGCTCTCTTTCAGTTTGAAGCCAGTTCCCCTTGTCCTGTCACCCATGCCCTCATTTAATACTCTCCCTCCATCTTGTTGTCTCCCTGCAGGTCACAATTAGGTCGTCCTGGAGCCTTCTCTTTTTCAGGCTGAACAATCCCAATAAGTGGTTTTAATAAATGATGTCAATCTCTAGTATTTTCTCAAAAAAGCCCTAATTGACAACAATTGAATAGCAATTACTTACATATGCATTACAGATGAGCTCTATGCACCTGGCCAGAACTCTTTAATAGAAGATTCCACCAGTTGCAAAAAGAAACACTTAAAAACCCCACAAAATGTTACCCACACATACAACAATGTTGAGAATGGGGATGAGGGAAGAGAGTGAAAATAACTGTGATCTTTAGATGCAGAGTAATTTATCGGTTTATTTTGTTTGATCCTCTGTGCTGTACCAGACATCATTATACTAAAGATGACATGCCCACTGTTCACAGCAGCTGCAATACATTAGCCTAATGGATTGGAATTATGGGTTGCCTTAGGAATTATCTGTTTTTTGCCAAATCCGAATGTAAATCATACTGTGAAAACTCTTGATACTATTACATGTGATAAAATATGATGTCTTTGGAAAGAAAAGAAACAAAACCTAGAGGAATGATAGGGAAGGATAATAAAGTATAGCTGAAATTACAAAACCAATAACTGTCCAAATGAAGAAATGTGACCAAATAAATATTACATAACTCACAATTAAAATACAAAAATTACAATAATTTTTTATTAAATGTATGACATTTATTAAAATACTTTGGACCTAATAAATTTACATTCACAAGGTAAAAATGCAAAAATTCAGTAGTTACTAGATACTAGGGAAATATATATTTAAGTGACACTTCTTAGCACAAGGTCAGAGACCCTGAATTATTTATCTTTGTACAAACTTGAATATTACCAAAACACAATGTGATACTGTAGAGGTACACTACAGGAAATGTTTGAATGTTTGTTCTTATTGCTCAAGAATCTGCTTTTTCTCTGAAACATTTTTGGTACCATTTAGGAGGATTACCTGCATTTATCTGTACTACATAATGTGGCTACAGTGAAAAGACTTGATGCACAGGAGAAGACAAAGATAATAAAGTACTTACCAAACTGGTATGCTCTAATTTGGGGGATAAATTATGACCTTAGTGAATTTGCATATGCATTATGCTGAGCAAATGACTACCTTGGAAGTGTGGATGGAGCCATGGATTTCCATGAAGAAAAGAGATTTTCTATGATCTCTATATCATTTGAAAAGGTTAAAGGGTAACTCAGTTTCCAAATTCACATCCTGCTTTCCAATAATAATAGCTTGAAACATTTAGAATTTTACATATAGTCTAGTCTGCATACATTTTTGGGCTGCACTGAATGAAAATAATGCTAAAATTATTCAGTTCAATCTTAACCTGTACCTCTACTCATTGATCTTACATACACTCTAGTAAAATAGTGTATCTTACTTGAAAGACAAGAATTATTTTGAATTAAAGATAATTCACAGTGTTCCAGGGTAGGTAGTAGTTTTATTAATAATAATAAAAAATTGAATAATTCCACGAAGGATTTTGATAACTTCAATTTTAAGATGCTGGAATGCATGGCAATGTTGTTCAATAGTTTAGAGTCACTGAGTGTCTGCTGCTTTTTATATTGTTAATATATATGATAAAATCTCTCTCTACTGCTGCCAGTAGGACTTTTACCTCTTACATCAGCAGGATAAGGCAGACTGGAACACATTGACTAGGATTAGACTGATCTGAAGGCATGCTGACACCACCATGACTCTGTTAGGGTGTGCTCTTATGGCTACTTCACAGGGGCCCATGGGGATTTGCTTAAGCACATCTGTCTGTAGGGAAGAGCAGAGCTTGTTTGGAGGTGATGCCTGTCATGAAGGAGACAGCAGGCTCCGAAACTTCTTTTGGTGAGGCAGAAGGACTTTAGTTGCCCATTCTAATGTTCTAAGGTGGTTTTTTTTGCAGTTGTTATGTTTTATGCCTTTTGTTCCAAGTCTAGTCTTGCAGTCAATCTTTTTTGAGTCTTTCATTCTCCTGACTGCACAACTTCATTCCTAATTCATGTCCTGAATAATATTATTTATCTTGTAGACAATGTGGAGGTGTCGGATCACTTTATGAACTTCTAAGTATTTGAAGTGTTCTGCTTTGAGTTGGTATGTTTCTGAAATATCTGAGTATGTACTACTCATATCTTTCTAGTTCACGTGTCCATAGGTTAAAGAAGAAATCATTTCTTAGATGAAAAATTTTCTTTAGTCATTACATTTTAGACATAAAAATAGCAATTTTTTTTTTATTATGGGAAATGCAGTAATAGGTTAAAAAAATTGTAAAATAATTTTTATCTGGACTTTAGTGTTAGATTATAAGTTGTTGTCAAATTTGTAGTTTTATAGAATTATAAAATGCCTTCGGTTGGAAAGGACCTTGAAGAACATTCCATTCCAATACCTTGCCATGGGCAGGGACACTTTCCACTATCCCAGGTTGCTCCAAGCCCCATCCCACCTGGCCTTGAACACTTCCAGGGATGAGGCAGCTACAGCTGCTCTGGGCAACCTGCGCAAGAGCCTCACCACCCTCACAGGGAAGAATTTCTTCCTCATATCTAATCTAAACTTGTCTTATTTCAGTTTAAAGATATTCCTCTTGTCCTGTCACTGCATGCTTTGAAATCCCCAGGATTAAATGAATGAAATGAATGAAATGGAAAGACCTGTTTGATTGAATTGCAGAGTCATTACTTGTGACCTTTTAAAACTTGTGTAAATCTGATCAAATAGAAAAAGCACAGAAAAGGATAAATATATAGCTTATCTTTGAAAAATAAAAATAACTGGGAACTATTAGACTTAACTAAAGGAAAAATCTTTATTTCTGTATGAAAGTAACTAAGGCAATGATGAAGGCAAATAAGACTTAATCCAAACTTTCAAGAGAAAATCCTGTAAAACTCTGTCTTCTGCATGACTACATGGGAGTGAAGGAAAAGTTGCAGAGGTAACACATTTTGAGCTTTGATGTGGTTAAAAGCAACTTAAGAAAGCAGAACATTTTTGAAAATATTGTATTAAAAGCAGCAGGAAAATCATGTATATAAGGCAAGAAACAATGTCTTACCATGAAATAAAGAGAAATGCTGATTTATGGGTCCTTGGTCAGGTACTACTCACTGTTGTTCACAAATAAGGAAGTTGACATTTATTACATATACTGATGAGAGTAGAGAATGCAAATAAATACATTTTATAAAAGGACATCTGAAAAATAAAGTGTTTTTCAAACAAACAAATGCACAGCGTTCCTATAAGGAAAAATGGAGCTTATAAGATTGAGGAGTTACTATACGGAAAAGTTGTTCATTCAAAAACCCCAAGAGTTACTGGTTACAGAGAACTATAATTGGGATACTAGTCATCAGTTCCATAAGCTGCCTTGAGGAGGGGAGACATCTGAAGAATAGATAAAAACAATAGTATAAATAATAAGATGGAAGTAATCCTTCATTGCTGAATCTCAGATGGAACAGTTGGTCCAGCTATTACGTGGGCCTGTTCTGGCTATGAAAGAGCAGGAGTGAAAAGAGGCCTCCTGAACCTTTAAGAACTTTGAACAAACTGAGGCTGTTCTTCAGAAGAGACAAGTGAGGTCTGTTTCTTTTACAGACCTTTAAAGCAGACTTCCAATATATAAAGTCAATGCAAACAAAAAAGGATATTCTCTATGTCAATAATGATGAGTTTAAACTGCAACCAGCATGACTAGGTAGAGATATCATATTTAGTGCTAAAGCTGGAGAACAGCTTGTCTGTGCTGAGGATTGCTAGTGATTAACATCTGGCTCAGAAAACAAAAACCCCACAATGAGATAAATTTGATAATTCCTTGGGGATATGGACTAGATAAGACCTGTGTTTGAGTGTTTGATTTCTAATTCTGGCTGTTTAATTAAATTTGTCTAACTCAAGAGTTGCTTCTGCATGTGTTCCACCTTCCAATCTTGAATGGTAGCATAAGGAATGCAAAAGGGTTGAGTGGTGACTTCTTATTTTAAGAAGTCCACTAAGACAGCCTTGTTGTATACTTTTTGGAACTGGACAGTAAAAAGTCCAAACGCAGACTTATAGGAACAATCTGTAGCAATTCTGATATCTAATTATTTTTCTTTTTACGGAAATGATTGTGTACTTTCATTGAATCCTAAAGTATATTTACAGGATAGATCTGTTAATATTGAAGGGACTTGAATAAGGAGTAGCTTTCTCTATTTAATCTGGAAAGAAGTATATTAATTCCTACTGAAATGTTATCTGTACAGAAGAAAAAATGTTTATCTTATGCAACTGCTGGTTTGGAGAGTAAATTACAGGATGAAAGAACCAGGACAGAATTTTAGGTGCTCTTTCCTTGATATGAATTTTTCATTCATTTTTTCACATATGAAGTACTATGTTTCCATGAGTTCAATTTAGAAAAAATGAAACCTGTGATCCATTGTTTCCGCTTTTGATATCATTAAGAAAACTTTGTAACTGTTGGTGAAATATGACTAATTGATTAAATGTGCTTTGAATTTATGAATATGATTAGACCACATATGATTTGCCTACAAATCACTTTGTACTGCTTGCATTTATTTAGGGAATCTCAATGTGGTTCATAAATGTACACTGACATTTCAATATTAAAGCACTTTGATAGAACATTATCTGGCCAACAACACAGATAAACAAAAGGTCTTAAAAATGCAGGCTAATATATAAAAGGTTAGCATTGCTGTGCAGTTTGAAGTGAGTGCTCTTTACAGCTGGGGTGTGCAATGGCATGAAGAAAGGTGTATTTCTATCAGTATAGCAGTGCAGTGATAGCCAGGGAAATGGATTTTAGATAGAAACAAGAAAACTGGTTATTGTTGTCCAGAATGAATGACAGGAAAGAACATCCCTTGAAAGACAGTTATAAAAACAGGAGGCAAGAGCATCTGAAGAATAAGTAGATTGTTGGAGAAAAAGGCAGAGTACAACCACTGAACAGAACAATTATTGCACTCAAATTTAATTCAGTTCTAACACTTTCCCTCCTCAAGCTATTTTCCTTTGTCACCTCCTGTATAGCACCTCCATTAACTGCATTACTGCTAGCCCTGTATATTGGAGTGATTTATGATGATAGCCTATTCCATGATCCTCTGCTTTATGCCCAAAAATGGTTTCTGTATCTCTAAGGCCCACGATGGGTGTGTGTAGGGTTGGGGTGGGGGAGCTTTGGGCTCTTTGGTGGACATTTTCCAAGCCTCATTGGCCAGGCATTCTATGGCACTGTGTGGTCTTGTTTTGCTTGGCTAGCTCGGTTTTGTTGGCCCAGGCAAGAAGCTTTTCCCTTCCCTGGCCTTGGAGAAGCTGCAGCAGCAATCTTTCACCTGCCTCAAGGTGAATGGACAGCTGCTGGTCCATGGCTGGAGGAGCAGGGCTGCCCCATTCCAGCCCCAAACCTCGGGAAGCTGAGCCAGGGAGAGAAAGCACCAAAAAAGGCTCCAGCCCAGCTGCTTTGGCTGCTGTGGAGAGGAGGTCACTGCCAGAGAGCCACCAGGTTTTTGGCATCCTGCTGGAACTCTTTTGTGGAGCTCCACTTTCCTCAGCGTGACAGCTGGCACCATGTCACACCATGTGCCAGGAAGAGGTATTTCTCCAACCTTTGTCCCATTCTCCAGGCATTTTTGGGTCTTTGTTCCTCTGTGTATGTGTGTGTGGCAGGGGGGTCAAGTTCTGATAGCTTGGTGTATAGCAGCTATTGACTTTTCTTCCTTGCCTTGTGGGCATTTGGTTCTTAATAAACCATTGTTTTGTGGTTTGATTTTTGTTTTTTAAATTTTTATTTTAATTTTTTTTTCACTTTCTTCTGTTAGTATTCATTTTCTGTTGTTGGATTGTTGAAACCTTTTAAGGAGACCACTCATTGCAGTGACCTCTCTTCGATTTGTCTCAAAAACTAAGATAAAGAGGCAGAGCTTGTCTTGACAATGATCAGATTATCCTTGAGAGGTCCCTCATTTGGCAGAATTTATTCCAAGACAAGAGATAGTCCTTGCCTTGTGGGTATTCTGTTGTTAATAAACCGTTGGGTGGGGTTTTTTTTAATTTAACTGTCCTCTGTTAGTATTAATTTTTTATTGTTGAAGGGGGATGGTTGGAACCCTTTAGAGGAGGCTACTCATTGCAGTGTGTACTTTCTTAAATTTGTCTCAAAACTGAGACACCCTGAATATAAGTGCCTATTCTTTGCAGACCTGAGTATATATTTGATGTTTTTCAAGCCAGCCTAGATAGTAATAGCTTCTTGTGATGCTCTGATCCCTATAAGAATCAATAGAAATGGATTTCACCAATCTTCATACAAAATGAGGCAACAACTAGAATGTAAAACGATTGTGCTAACCATACATATACTCTCATTGCCAATAATGAGATGAAGAGTACTCATCTTCATCCTGTTTTAAGTTATTCTACCATTTTTTAGTCCTACGTAACATTTCATGGAGCCAAAACAATGTCTTCCTCTTTAGATTACTTAGATTATGCATCTGCATTGTGGAACCCAAAGAGAGCCTGAATCACTAAATATTAACTCAATTCTGAGGGATGCCAGTAAGCAGCTAAAAAGTTAGAGCTGGCAGCTCTTATTTAGGCCATGATAGCTTGAAAAAATCCAGGCTGATCCAATTGGAAACTGCTTTTGACAAATGTCAGAAGGTGGTAAGTTTGAAATATCAAATAACAGGAAAAAGGCACGTAAGCTGTATTTGTAAACTATTCAGCTCACATTAGAGAAGACACACGAATAATTGTTCATACTTCTTATTCATCTTTATGTAAATAGAGAGAAATGTATTGAGAGAGGATAATAAAGAAATTGTCTTTTGATTCTTAACTAGAACTTAAATATCTCTCAATCCTGAAAAAAAAGTAACTTCATGTTTTTTCCCCAATAATGAGGATCTTCTGGATCTGGAAAGGCTGACTCTTAGCTCTACTTATTTTTAAAACAAAAGTAGAAGTGGCAAATTTAAATATAATAAATAAGAACTAACAGCAAGAAATAAAGTTTTTGAATAATGGAACCTAAAGACCACAGTAACGTCAAATAAAGGAAGTAATATGAACTGGTCATTGTCTTGCTTTTGAATTCAAAAAAGTCTTAATCTTGTGTTGAAATCGATCAAAGTTTATAGAAATTGTTCTCTTATCTTCTGCATATATGTAACATACACTACAAGTGCATTTCCTAGTAGGCAGTCAAGCTTGACTTGCAAAAAGATATTTTCATGGCTTATTCTAGGGCTCATTTTATAGTCCCTGTAAACTGTTTCCCAAGGCAATATAAACTGTGTATAACACACTCAGTGAAACTATCAAGCATTTACATGATAGAGTTGAAATAAATCAGCTGAGACTCCATTTTCTTCATGCTGGAAAAGCCAATTCTTCATTCACACAACTCATTTTATACAGTTTTTACACACCTTGTTGTCTTGGCTTGAAAGACAGGTGTCTTCTAGGGATGGTAGGAGCCTACTTTGGAATGGAGAAGGTAAACCCCCTCCCTCTGAATTATTGTAATTTTGAAATTAAGGGGCTCTCAGGCAAAGATATGAGGATAGGAATAACAGTTCTTTACTAGTGTGTGTAATAAAGCAAACAAACAATAACAACTATGGAATTAATAACAAACAGAACCAGAGGGACCCTGTGAAAGCCTTCTTGGCCCAGACGGGAAGGGAGGGGAGAGAGGCTTTGATTCCAAACCCCTGGGGCAGCCGATCCTGGTGCCCCAGCAGGACTCTGAGGAGCTGGAACGGCAGGAATGAGCAGAAATCCCGGGGTGATGGACGGGATGTATCAGAAGCTCCATGGCAATAGCTGGAACTGCAGGATGTCCCAGCAGGGCAGGGAGTGAGGGGCCCAGCAGCAGAACAAAGGCAGCTCCCAGCTGGGTTATGGCAGTGATAATGAAATTCCTTTCGCCAAATTTCCCAAGTAGTAGCTCAACCATCCTCTTCTGAAGCCTTGAGAGAGCCAGCAGCTGCCCACAGTCCCATCTTTTCTTTGTACCCCCAAAAATCCCGCGGTATCTGCTCCCTCGGAGAGAAACTCCCAGAGAAAAACAAGAAGTGCAGGCAGATGCTACACTCCTCTCTCCCACCTTAGCCACTCTTTGTTTCTTTAGTACCCCTAAGTACCAGTAGTTCGTTTCCTAGGAACTTATGGGGAAAATTTCTGTAAGTAAAAAGTAACAAACCCAACCCCCAACACTCGTGCACAACTTTAATTGGTAAATAGCTTTCTTGCCAATTACTCTATAGGTTAGTAAAAGCTATTTTAATTATCCATCAAATCTCTCTATTCTTGAATTGTTTACATATTTCATCCCTGATTCTCATGGGACAAACCCATTTTTTACCCAGGTGCAGTTGTTTTTCACACAGAAATAATATGTTGTGTTAACGAACTCTCATTCCCAAGATTACTTTTGCCTGGGAACTTGCAAGGTGTGCTTAGAAGTGACAGGCTGGCTTTAATTTAGCAGAGCAGGCCTCATTTTATGAGGCCTTTCTTTTATAATTTTTCTACTTGTCTATGACATGATAGGACAAATTGAAATACTGTTAATTTTAATCTGGTTTACAGTTATGGCTGAGAAGCTATAAAATACTGGAGGAATGAGCAATATATAAATATCTTCCATGCACAACCTTCCACAAAATGAATAGAAAGTGATGTTATCATGTTTGAGCTCAATGGAAAATAAGTCTGGTCTGCAAAGGTTATCAATGACTGCTTTCTTTTCTGCTGCCTGTTATCCTATCCATATGCCTTCTTTTCCAAAATAAAGTGAATATTCCAATTTCTGAATAATGATGTTTAAAACATGCAACCATGTTTTCCAACTGTAATAACAGCATGTAACTAACAGCTCATCTTCACACTTTTAGACAAAGTATCTTCTAGTGCAAAGAAAAGCTGTCACCAAGATATGAGAAAGTTTTGTCTTGTGAAGTAAGAAATATTTCAAAATACACATCAGGAGATGAAAGGGAAAAGCCTCAAGTGTCAAGGGCCTCAAACTTCCATAGTTGGTCAGGGTTTCTTTAAAATAGCAGGTGACTTCTCATTAAATATAGTTTTCTCATTAGGGATAATTTTTCCCATATTTTCCTTTTAATGGGTAATAACTATCTTTTCCTGATCTTTTTGAATGACACTGCAAATACAAATCCTAAAAACTAAGGTGGCACCAGCAAATATACTTCTTTTACTTGTTTTCTGAAAGAACAAAAGTACAGGTCAAACACCAATAGTGTAATTTTACTTATTTAAAGTATCAAAAGAAAGAAAGTGCTGCAATATTAAACCCCAGTACTACCTGAATTTGAAAAAAAAAAGCATTATCATTTGATAGACTGGTACTATCTTTGATAGATTGCTATTCTTGTTGCCAAGCAGAAATGATGATTGTAAAGTGCTCATCCTTGATGCTATGGATGAAGTGGTTTCTCACCAAAACATGTTGCTGTGGGAGAGCAAGAAAAGGTGGAAGGTGACTCAAGCTCAAGAGTTTGGATGTAGGCAAAGAGAGGGGAGAGAGGAAGAAGTTTGAAAACAAAATGGAAAATATATGTGTTAATATTTATATAGACAAGCATGATGAACATGTTCCTCTTGAGGAGTTAAAAGCAATTTGACCAAACTTTTGGATTACAGGGTCTCCACTGGTGCTTGAGGAAAATGTTCATATTCTTGTTCAATGAAAAAAATTCTCATTCTGCTACCAAGAGAGTACAGCAAGTATTCTCCTGAGAAATGTGTAATCAGCCTGTCATGCATGCAGGTGATTGGGCAAGCAAAGAAATTTTAAAATCCTCAGCATATGGCCTTTTAATTTGTCACTGATTTTCATGGGTGGTAAAAATTAGATAGAGATTGACACCTGCTTCGTTTAGAGGTGTGCATCCAGCTGAAAGGGATAAGGAAATGTAAGCTAATAAATGGGCAGATTTTTGTTGTTGACCCTGATCTCTAAATCTTTTGATATTTCTAACACCTGTCTTAGGAAAAAACCCTTCAGAATCTCAGAGTGGATGAAATAACCTTAATGGCTCTGACCAGCCTCACCTGGAGTTCCCACCCACACCTATGGATATTTAAGCTGAGCCCAGGAATTTTCACTCTTTTCCTGGCCTAAGTGTGAGGGGAGTTTGATTTCAGCTCAGCTACAGCTCCACCCTTGACTAACTGAGCTCTTTGAACTGGACTTCAGCAGGTGGGTTTTTGATGCATCTATGTGTACCCTTTTTTAGGTAAGCTATTAATTAGACACTACTGAAATGGTTTCCATATGAGACATGAATATATCTGCAAATAGCAAAGCATGTTATTATTTTTCATGAAAGATCTATCTGATGTATCAGCCTATGTATATTATGAAGGAATGAAAGTGATGATCCTGTGTAGCCCAGTAGAGCTATAAAAGTCTGCAACTCTTAAAGCAGAATGTTATTCTGATAACCTGAAAGAAATGATATGTAAAGTTAGTCTGTGGCTCAGAGACTAGAAAAATATTTTATAAGTACTCTTTTTGTTTCTGCTGACCTGCTCCAGATCTAAAAGTATTTCCCTAGTAAAACAGAGTAGCCCTTTTAGGATAGCCTTTCTGCTCTCATCAAATGCCATGAAAACTCCACAGAGAATAGATTTTATTACTAGGAGAAAAAAATGCTGCATACCAGAAATGCAAACTTTATTTTGTCAGTTTATACCACACTTGATTTTTGAAAACTGAAGTTTTATTTCTCCCAGTGCCCACTTTAATGTGAAATGGCTCAAGTGTCCTGACTGCTACGATGCCAAAAACACAAGCTGCATCTATTTTACATTTTATTTGCAGTCTTGAGTAAAATGATGTTACTCAGTGAACTATTCCACACAAATGAATCTGTATTTCTGAATAGGAATCTACAGGAAGTGGATAATATTCAGTACAAGGTAAAGAAAATTATAAAAAAATCCACTCCCAGTATTTTTATGAAACCTACTTATTCTTATAATAGAATACATTATACAAAAATGGAAATTTAATTTCTGCTATAGGACTTAGTGCAGTCAAGTGTGTTGTTATTAATTATAGAACTGTTACTAATGCCCAGGAATTATATTTGAATAAGATTTAATCTTCTTTTTCCACATTCTAGTATATTGTATAATTATGTTTTTGTCCCTTGCTTTGCTTTTGCAATATTTATTTAGAAACTAAGTGAGTCCTATTTCAAGTAAGTTAGGCATTTATGGTGGGTCTGGATAAAGAAGTTACATTGCAAATTGCTACTACAGGGAACTTAAGCTAGTTAATAGAATTAAAAAAAACCCAACAAACCAATCAGCTTATTTGTGATCAAGTCTAGAGCCTTTCTGAAATACTGGGCCTTTTTTTCATGCCTTGATTTTACTTGAAATCATCCTTGTAGCTTTTAAAATATTTGTTTGGGCTCCAAATTTCCCTTTTCTTATGCTACAAGAATTTTAAAATCTGGAGGGAGGATTACTCATGACTCAGTTGCTCTTACTCAGGGCTAATGCTCTTTAGATAACCACTGAAGGAAATTGGGATAGTTCACTTCTTCACTTAAGCTTCTAATATAATCTTTTTAAGTTGCTGTGCTGCAACATATTTACTAGACCTACACGTTTTAAGAGTTAGTTGAAGCTACAGTCCAAATACCTTGTTCAATATAAACAGAAACTAGCAAAAGATCAGTGAAAAATGAATCTATAACACCTTCTGAAACCCCGCAGTTTAGCTACTGCTGCATTTTGGGGCAGTATCAGGTCTTGGGTCAGTTCAACCAAGGAAAGAGATCTTGGGTCAGACATGACAAATTGCTTTCCAAGCTTTCTCTGTATTTAAAAAATCTGTATCTCATTTATCCAGAGTAACCTATGTCTAAAGCTTGCATAGATTTGCAGGCTGGTGCGGTGAGATAGCAAATCTAATTCCATGGCAAAGCCAGTGATGTGTTTCTGCATTAAGGATATGGGTGGTAAGGGGACACACTATACCTTTTTTTAGGTCCATGTTAAATATCAAAATGGCCTTTACATGGATTCTGCCTAGATTTACGGATTTTCTGCTATGAGTATTTGATGTTTTTATTTTAAGTGCCACCATTTATACATCTTTTCTCTGAAATATCCACTGAAAAGGAAAATCCAGCTACAGGTTAATGTGTTGCTACTATGTGCTAATCTTGCACCAGAAAAGGGAGGAAAAATAATTGCTTCTGTCTCAGATCCTTTTGTTGTCATTAAGTCACAAAGGAATCTCAGGAGAAGGTAATGGGAAGGGTTTAACTCACTTAAGTGAAACATGTAATTACTTGTTTGTTTTTATAATGAGATCTAAGGCATGAGATTCTGTGAACCAGCCTCTAAGTTTGCTTTCAAAGGCTTGTATTTTATCTTGCATTTTTAGAAGCTAGCACAAGGAACTGGATGAAAACCACCAATTCTAACAGTGGCAAAAAGGAGGAACGAGAGTGTACTCCCAGAATAATGTAGGGAACTGAACCTAATTCCTTCTTGTTTGCTGCCTGCATGTTATGGCTGCCTGGAGAATTGGAGGGGCTCTCAGAAGCCACGAACCATCCTCTCCTGTGGCCTGTGCACTTGCCTCTGCAGGTGTTCCTGGTGGCAGCTGCTGCAAGGGAGCAGATGCTGGGGTCTGAGGAGCTGCTATTTGCACATTCACTGCCATTCTTCATGTTCAGGCATCATGTACCAGTAATTTTACTGTTGACATCATATCACGCTATTTACGGATGCACAGCAGTCTTTGTCATAATCCCTGTTTAGGCTGCATTGCAGAATGATTTTGTCATAACTTCACTTCTGTTGAATTGATAGGAAATAAAGTAAGGTAAAAGGTCTGAGGAATTTGGAATTTCCAACTGAATATGCTAAGGCCTGACCTGCAGGCCTAAGCCTGAGTTGACTTAAAAGACGAATCTTGAGCATGATATTAATACCATCAAGGTTCTTTAGTTTAAAATAGATGATCAAAACATTTATATTAGTTGTTCTTAATGCCAAGCTGGCTGCTGTAGACATGGTTTGTAGAACCTTGTTTCAGATGTATTAACAGATTCTCCCAATTAATATCCCTAAAGGCTTATTAATAGGTGAAACCCTCCCAGCTGATATTCCTAGAGGCTTGTGAGTAGAATATTTTAGGCAAAAATCCTCTGTCTGGTTGGGAAATGTGCCATCAGAACCAGATATTTTCTGTTGATTTGGGCCTATAAAAGCTGCACTCCTTTTTTGGGTGAACCAGAGACTTTATCTGTGAGTAGTCACACTGGGTGGGATTTTCCCAGTTGTCAGGAAGGATTTTCCAGGTCTTTGTTGCAAAACAAGGCTTCCCAGCAATTGCAGACTCTGGATGATGGTGAAATATTTAGGAATTGGTTATGTATCTTTCTCAATCACTCTCTCTTCTTCTTTATAATAATGATTAGATGCATTACCTTGCTTATGTTTGCTTGTTGCTAAAGCTGAGTGAGTAATAAGCTTATTGTTTTATCAAATATATCCTTTTACTTCTGTTTTGCCTCAATATTAATAGAAAACGAAGACCATTCTTTCTGTCGATGTCAATGTCCATTCTCTCACCCGTGTCAATTGGCAAAACACCAACTTGAGGAAGGAAATTAGGATTATGAATGCAGAGTAACTTTCTTGTGAACAGAAGAAGTAACAGATGGTGGCTGCTCTGTGACCAGCCCATGGTCTCAGGGAACTTGCTAGCAGGCAGATGTTTTTGCAAAATGAGTGTGGCCACAAGCATGTTGGTAGTCTAGTGGAATAGCCAGGAAGTAGTCATGTAGGTAGGTGGTCAATTCAGATTGCTGTTTTATTCATTAATAATGTAGATTCTGGGGCACTGAACAGAAGTATGTTGACAAAATAGCACACAAACTTGATATGGCCACTGATGCCACAGGATTTGTGTTGATCAGAGAGTAAGGACTTAATTTTTCATTACTATTGAATCAGTGTAATTCAAAGAAGGGAAAGCCTGAAGTATAACACAGATAGTAGTTATACTAGTTAACTACTATCTACTAAAAATTAGTCTTCAGAAACTGCAGTTGGAGAAATGGAACTGTTCATCTATCTCTGCAGGAAATATGCAATACGAGTAATAGCAGGTATCGTGTATCTTGTAAATCTCAGCATTGCCATTTTGTTAGTAAATATCTCTAGTAGTTTAATTTATTGTTCCCTGTTTTACTTCTCTATACCTGCATTTCCTGGGTAGGGATTTATCTTCCCATAACAAGAAAAATACTGTAAACACAGTCATAGGAGTAAAAAATGGAAAGTAATTTGTGCATTCAAGATTACAACAGCAAACCAGGCCGTGCATATTACGAACAGTTATAAGTAGTACATATGAGACTGTGTAAGGAGTTCTGTAATATGAAAGTTATTTCTCCCAGATAGCTTCAGGTATGTGTTTTGCATATTAACGTGTGAGCCCTCTTTCATTTGGATGGAATTTTACTTTTGTCAAATCCACCTTGGTTACATGATTAATGTGCTTGGGATACTGAAACAGGTGTGCTATTTAAAGGGGAAATATTCCCTTTATTTTCTGTTAAGACTTTGATATCCAGGCTTTCTTTAGTTACAATTGCTGCTGTACATTTGTGGTCCCTTCTGTCATAGTGGAAAGAGCAGAGGTAATTATGATCATAGTGGCAGCTGGTATTGATCAGTTAACATGAGATGACTCTTTCTTGTCCTGCATTTGCTAACATTCCAATTCATTGGATCATTTTCCTGCATAAGCTCACATGCACTGTGGGCTTAGTTAAAGGTGTAAAGGGAATTGTAGACTGCAGTACTTGAGGAGGAGGCAGTGCATCAAGGAATACACCTATAGCAATCCAGAAAATATAGGAATGTACATGTAGGAATGGTAAGGAAACTCAAGAAGAGAGTGCCTTTTGGAGGAGAGAGCCTTTATGAGTTCCTTTGCATTTATGAGGAGAAAGCTCCTTTATGAGGTTTACGGGGTTCTTGAGAAGCTTCCATTCTGATGTTTATGGGGTTCATCAGGAGAGTGTCTCTATGAGCTTTATGGCCTTTATGAATCTTGTAAGGGGTTTATAAAGAGAGTGCCTTCAGGAGGGCAACGCCTTTATGAGGTTTTTGGTGTTTATGAAGACAGTGCCTGTAGAAGGTTGAAGGTCTTCATGAAGAGAAGGCCTTTGTGAGGAAAACATCATTATCATATTTACAGGGTTCATGAGATTTCCTTTATGAAACCTATGGGGTTTATGAAGATAGCATCCATTAAAGTTTATGGGAATTACTAGGAAAGCCCATTTCTAAGGCTTTTTATGAGGAGAGTACTTTTATGAAGTTTGTTGTCTTTGAAAAGAGCACGTCTATGAAGAGACTGCCTTTATGAATTTTATAGGGTTTATGAGGAGAACATCTTCAGGAAGAGACCTTCATAAGGAGACAACTTTATGAGATTTCTGGGTTTTATAAGGAGATTGTGTTTATGTTGTTTATGATGAGAGCATCTTTATGAGGAGATTGCCTTTCTGAGTTTTATGGCCTCTTTGATGTTGATGGAGTTTGAGTTGAGCACCTCTATGAGGTTTATGGAGTTTATAAATTGAGCACTTTTATGAGGTATAGGGGTTTATTAAGAGAATGCCTCTATGAGGTTCCTGATGTTTATGAGGAGATCTCCTTTATGAAGTTTATGGGGCTTATGAGGAGGGCACCTGCATTAGGACAGCACCTTTATGAGGTTTATGGTGTTTACAAGGTAGATGTCCTTAGGAGGACAGTGCCTTTGTGAGGATTATGGGGTTTCTGAGAAGAGCACCCTTATGGGGTTTATGTGGTTTCTGAGGAGAGGGCCTCTATAAGGAGAACGCTTTATGAGGTTTATGGGGCTTATGTGAAAAGGCACTCTCCTCACAAACCTCATAATCCAAATAAAGCTCATAAAGGCACTCTCCTCAGAGGTGCCCTCCTCATAAGCCCCACAAATATCATAAAAGCACTTTCCTCGTGGAGACAATCTCCTCATGAAGCCATAAACCTCTTAAAGATGGTCTCCTCATAAAAGCCCCCTTATAAATAGATAAAAATAAATTCTCCTCATCGAGTCCATAGAATTCAAAAAGGCCTTTAACACCACATAGGTCATAAAGCTCATAAAGAGACTCTCCTCCTAAACTCCATAAACCTCGTGTTGGTGCTCTCCTCCTCAATACCATAAAATTCATAGAGATCCAGTTCTTGTAAAGCCTATAAATGTCATAATAGCCATAAAAATCATAAATACAATCACCTGAAAATAGCTGTCCTCATAACCCCTATAATCCTTATAATGATACTCTCCTCGTAGACCCTACATACCTCATAAAAGCACCCTCATCAAAAAAGTAGTCTCCACATAAACCTCATGAAGGCAGTCAGCTAATACACCCCATAAACCTCATAAAAGTACTCCTCATCAAGACCATAAACCTTAGAAATGTGCTTTTCTCATAATCCCCATCGACTTCATAAAAGAGATCTC
Source organism: Acridotheres tristis (assembly GCA_037013685.1). NCBI lineage: Eukaryota > Metazoa > Chordata > Aves > Passeriformes > Sturnidae > Acridotheres > Acridotheres tristis. The sequence continues at coordinate 13,990,069 of CM072884.1, read as the reverse complement.
CTTGTAAACCCCATAAACACAAGGGCACATAAAGGTGCTCACCTTATAAATGTAGTCTCCTCATAAACCCCAAAAACTTCATAAAGGCACTCTTCTAATACACCCTGTAATACTCATAATGGTGCCTTTATGAGCATTATGGGGATTATGAGGAGAGCATCTTTCTGAGGTTCATGGTCTTGATGAGGAGAGTGCACTTATGAAATTTTTGGTTTAGGCAGGGAGTGCCTTTATGAAGTTCATGGGGCTTTTGAGAAGAGTCTTTATGAGCTTTATGAGGACTGCACCTTTGTGAGGTTAATTGGGTTTTTGTGGAAAGCACCTTAATTAGGAGAGTACATTTTAAGGTTTATGGGGTTTATTAGGTGAGTGTCTTTATGAGGATTTTGGAGTTTATGAGTTGAGGGCCCTTATGAGGTTTTAGGTGTTAAGAAAATGCTTTTTGAGGTTTCTGGTTTTTATGAGGAGATATTGTTTATGGGGTTTATGGGTAAAGCATCAGTAAGAAGTTTATCAGGAGAGCACCTATATGAGCTTGATAAGGTTTATGGTCTCGAATGAATTTAATGGGGTTGATGAGGGGAGTGCCTTTATGATGTGAAATGGGTTTGTGAAGAGAGTGCTTTTATGCACCTGTGTGAGGTTTTAAGACTTTGGAGGCAAGCAGCTTTAAGAGGTAGGTGGCCTTCATGAGAAAAAGCACCTTTATGATTTTCACAGGGCTTATGAGGAAAGCCTCTATTACACCCCAGATACTTAAATCCAGGGGTTAAACTCCAGGTTCCTTTACTCTAGCTGATGCGCAGGAGAACTCCCCACCAGATATTTTCAAGAGGTGAAAATCACACAAAAGTTGACTGGCAAAAATATAGAAAATTAGGAAACTTTGGCAAAAGAGTAAATACAACTCCAAGTCCAATATAAAACACTTATAGCATTATTTAGTATTAACTTAGAAGAAACCAGCTCTGGGCTGGGGGTTTCACTGTGTTACTTTCCCTGGACCTGATCTGCCCCTGCCACCCACCATACATGGGCAGTCCAAAATATTTAAAAATGTTTCGAGACATCAAAGTTATCCAGTCTCTGGCAACCACCCCATGTCTCAAAACATTGGTACCACCATCCTGGGACCTTTCCTCTTGTGTCTATACCTTTCCTCTCCTAGTCCAGTCTAGCAGACAGAGCAAAAATGAAAGAAGAAGAAAGCATACTGAAAGTCATATAATGGGCAACTACTATTCATAAATCTGATTAATATCTTTCTATGCAGTTGACCTCCTCTACCATCCCATGAGTCCAAAAATTGCAGGACAATCAGGTTCTGGGAGGGAGAGTTCATGCAGCAGTCTTTCAGCACCCGAAGAGTCCAGCAGATCTGTCCAATCCAGGAAGCAGCACTTTCCTTCTATGAGATTTAGTATTCACTAACATTAGATAATTTACATAACTATTTTTGATACTTGTTGGACTTGTCATTTGGGCCCCAAAATAGGTTGGCAAATTCGATTTAGGCTGCCTTTTCTTTTGGAGTCCACAGTCTTACAGGTCCAGGTATCCCTGCAACCCAAATACATGTCCCAGATTCACCACCCTTATTCCTCCCAGAAACCAAGTTTCAGGGAGATTCTCAGAGCCTGTACTCAGGGGGAGAGAAAAGGTCAGTGGACATCATGGAAAACAACATAAAGTACAATTTTACTATCGAAAATTATCTGGATTGCCTCAGGGGTCAGAGTTAAATATACAGTAACACTCATCCATTCCAATCTCCTTAGCATATTATTTTCAGGGCTCTGATTCAGATCAAAAACCTTTTCAACTTAACCAAAATCTTCATTGGTTCTCCAGCTGAAAATCTTTTAGTCACTTCTAGAGCTGGAGAAAACTTTCCAGATGCCACTGCTTCTGCACAATTGCACAATTCCTACCATTTCTAGATGTACCTCCCTTGCTTATTTTTATGCTTTGCCCTGAGGAGATAGGAAGAGGTACACAGATTAGTTTCCATGATCATAAGAGCTCCCAAAACTAAATTGAGGGAGGAACCTTTTCCACCCACCATGGCAACCAGTGAGAAAATATGAATATTTTAAAAAATATTGCAGACAAACTTGCATAAACACATAAACTTATGCAAACATATATAAACATAGTAATAACAGCAGTCAGAAATGTAACAATTGCTAATGAAGTTATCTAGTACTCTAAGAATACTGATGAACATTCTTAGTGTCTTGTAGGCAAACAAGATGGAGTAGCCAACCATCCTTTGAGACCTTTCCACTTTTAATTTGTTAAATAACTAATTATCAATGTGATGTTAGAGTGGTCCTTAGTGAAAAGGATACCACTCTCTTTTATTTATTTATTCCTCTGGCATTTGAAGCTGTATTTGCTATTACAATTATCATGAGCTCTTGCTGGAATAGCTGACTAATCCAGGAGCAAACAACAGTGTTGGCAACGCTGTTCTGGAATTAAAAAAACATAATTTAATATATTCTTATTTATTTTATTTTAGAATTTCACATTTTGTTGAGCTTTACTTGCAGCAGATTTCCATATTGTTCCTCTGTGTTCTTCTTTGTTTGCAGCTGACTTCATTTGTGTCTGGATGTATACCCAGCCTCTTGGCTGAAGAGAATATATTGAGACAATAAATCGGTAAAATGATGAAAGCATTTTTCCTGCAGCAGTAGCAATTCTGCTCCTGGCCTCTGGTAGCAGGCAAGGCTTAATATCCACTGCTGCCAGAAGGAGGCAGTGCAGGGGCAATTACAAAATATCATTGAAAATACAAGGACACTAAGTTTCCAAGTATTTTTAGTGAGCTTTTGGGGATATTCAAATTTGCCCCCCACTCCCAGCTCATCTTTTGGGGGAGGTTCTGAGACTTTTTTTGTTGTGGTCACAATCTTTGAATTTTGGAATGAATAGCAATAATCTAAAAGAAGATGGAAGGGTATTAGCTCCTTCTCATGCATTGTTTGGAAGCTTGCCAATTCCCACACATTCCCGGTGTTTTTACTGCATGTTGGAGGGGGCAGAGGGATCAGTTCTCCCCCCTCCTACAAGTTTAAACCTTTTATGCATCTGTATGCATCCTAGTTAAAAGACCAAAGTTCTTTGCTATGTGATGTTTTCTCAGAAAGTTTTATTTCATTTCCCCACCTCAGCAAAATTTTCAAAAAAGTCTGTTTTATTTCCTTTGGGCTGGTTGCTAGCTCTCCCCTGCAACTTAGTCAATTTTGTTGCAGGTTGTGATATTATCACCATCAGCAAATGGACATGGGGCTGAGAGTGATTGTTAGAGGGCATAGGCTCTGATGAGTTGTATCCCTACCTCCAGGAATGAAGGTAGGTGGTATCAGTAACATCATGGTCAGGAAGTCCCTCCTCCTTCTCATCTTTTGCACATGGGCAGAGTTGAAGGTGTGGAGAGGAGTCTGGCTTTGGGGCAAACTCTTTCCTTTTGGATGAGATTATGTTCATGGAGGGCCAACACCTACCCTAGGCTGGCATGCGTGCTTCTGCCAAGGGTGTTAATTTGCATCATTAAAGTCCTTTGGCTTTGCAAAAACTGGTTTAATAGGTTTCTCAGATTCTGGGCTAGCTGATTCTGGGCCATCAGCTCTTGTTCTGAGGCAAGAAAGGGTTTCAGCCTCTAAGGCAGACTGCAATTTTACCAGCTCTTCAGCAGAAGTGTGCTTCTCTTTTGGGACCACCATCTCAGACTCCCATGTGATTTCCTGGGCTCCCATCTTACATGGACCTTGTGCTTCCTGGCCAGGGGATTTCTCCCTTTGCCAAAGCTCCAATTCCCCCACATACCTGCGGTTTCTGCCAGTTTTTCTCAGAGGCAACCTTTGTAAGCTTATGATGACTTCACTTGAAGAGCAATCCATATTTGTCCATGACCTGATTGATGGAGAACATTTGTTTTAACTGAAAACTCTCCCTTCTGTGGCCAACAGTTATTTCCACACACGCCTCTTTGCCAAAACTCAGAGCATCCTGCATGACTATGGCAGCATCTTTATTAAGTTGATAGTATTGTTTAGGAGAGTGCCTTCATGAGGTTTATGGTGCTTCTGAGGAGAGCACCTTTATGAAGTTCATGGTGGTTATGAAGAGACTGCCTTTATGTGGAGAGTGCCCTTTAGCAGTTTTGAGGAAAGCGTCTTTCTGAGATTTATGATCTTGATGAGGAGCGTGTATTTATGAAGTGTGCATAGTTTATGTGGAGATTGCCTTGATGAAGAAAGCACCTCTTTGACATATGTTTGTCTTGTGAAGTGGCTGCTTTTAGGAGGAAACTGCCTTTGTGACGATTATCTCTGAGGATAGCAACCTTATGAGGTGTATGGGGATAATAGGATGAATGCATTTATGAGTTTTTGGGGGTTTATAAGTTGAATGTCTATATGACATTTCTGGATTTTCTGAGGAGAGTGCCTTTATGAGGTTTACAGTGCTTATGTGGAGAGGCACTCTCCTCATAAACTGCATAAACTTCATTAAGGTGCTCTCACAATAAACCCATAAAATAGATGAAGGCCCTTTCTTCCTAAAACCCATGAACTTAATGAAGTTGCCTTCTTATGAGGGTCTCTCCTCCTGAAGCTGCTCTCCTCAGCCACCACATAAAATTCATAAAGATGGTGATAAACCTTATAAATGTCATAAATGCACATATGCATAAATGACATCCATCTCATAAATGCACTTTTCTTATCAAGATCTCAGAAAGAGGCTCTCCTTGTCAAGGCACTCTCTGCATAAACCACATGGACTTCATAAGGCACTTACCTCATCAAGACTATAAACCTCAGAAAGTTGCTTTTCTCATCATCTTTATGAACTCCATAGAGGTTCTCACTTCAGGAAGCTCATAAACTTAATAAGATCACCTAATAAACACTGTGAGCCTCATAAAGGCACTCTCCTCATAGAGCTGGTTGTCTGGCTTTGAAAGAAAAGTGTCTGCCAAGGGAGGGAGGAACTTCTGTTGAAATTGACAATATGGCCCCTTTTCCCTCTGAATTATTATAAATTTGAAATTAAGGGGCTTTCAGGCTTAGATATGAGAAAAGGAAAAACGGTTCTTTACTAGGATGTGTATGTACAACGAGGCAAACAAACAACAATGGTAACAACAAACAGGAACAGAAACCCCAATAACCAAACCAGTCCTGTCCCGCTCTTTAAGCGCTTTCCCCTGGGTGCAGTTCCGCTCACAGCCAGCAGGGGCGCTGGTGGCTCCCGGCCGGGCAGGGGCGATGATTCCTCCCCGCCTGCAGGGGGCGCTGCAGCGGGAACGTGGGAAGCAGCGGGCTGGAACGGCAGGGCGAGCTCACCCAGGGCACGAGCAAGAGGCCGCAGAAACTCCGCAGCTGTAGCTGGAACTGCAGGGTGTCCCGGCAGGCAGGGGGTGCAGGGCTACACTGCAGCAAAAAACGGAGCAGTGATGGAGGAGCTGAGGGGCCTGGGCAGCACCAGCCTGGTTCACCAGCAGGGCAAAGGGAAAGCTCCCTAGGAGGGGAAAGGGGCTCAAGGATCCCGGGTGTCTCTCTGAGGCACCCCAGCAGGTGGTGAAGGGTCCCCTGTTTGGTAATTTAGGGTGTTCATAAGGTCCCAGTGCAGCGGCCGCTCTTACGGGCAGAGCTCCACTCACAGTAGAAGGCAGCAGAAAACAGGACCCTGCAGTGGTGGTGAATTCTTCCCACAGCAACTGCAACCTCCTTCCCCTCTGAATGCCAGGAGAGCAAGAGAGCTAACAGCTGCCCCAGCCCCCTTCTTCCCAGCCCAATTCTCACAATACCTTTGCCCCTGAGAGAAACCCTCAGATAAGAGAGTAGCCACTGCACCATTCCCGGGGCAACTTCTTTTGTCTCCCTTAAGTATGCAGTCATTATTGTCTCTTTGCAACAAAATGGGAGAAACTTCCCTAAGAGAAAGAAAACAAAAGGAAAAACTGTAACCTTCATAAAGACACTCTCCTCAAAAGCCTCACAAATACCATAAAGGCACTTTCCCCATGAAGGGGATCTCCTCATGAAAGACATAAACCTCTTAAAGCTGATGTCTGCATAAACCACAAAAACCTCATAAATGCTCTCCACATAATGACACTCTAACCCAAAACCCCATAACCACATAAAGGTGCTCTACCCATCAAAACCCATAAAGGTCATAAAGCTCATGAAGGTGCCATCCTATAAATTTCATAAAGGTGCTCACGCCATAAGGCACTACTCCCATGAAGGCACTTCCTGCATAAACTACATAAATTTCATAAAGGTCCTCTCCTCACCAAGACTAAACATTAGAAAGGTGCTTTCCTCATGATCCTCTTAAAGGTACTCACCTCATAAATTATACAAACCCATAAATGTGCTCTCCTCATAATCCCTAAAAACCTCATAAAGCTGCTCTCCTCAAGAATCCCATACACTTCATAAAGCTGCTCTCTTAATGAAGATCTTTATGATGTTTATAGAGAATATGTGAGAGCACCTTCATGAGGTGTATGGGTTTTTTGAGGTGATCCCCTTTAAAAAGATTATGGGCCTTATGAGGACAGCACCCCTATGAAGTTTATGGGGTATATTAGGAGAGTGCCTTGATGAAGATTATGGGTTTTATGAAGTTTACGGGGATTAGGAGGAAGGCACATTTCTGAGGTTTATGCTCTTGATGAGGAGAGTACATTTATAAAACATACGTGGTCTATGCATGAGTGCATTTATAAGGAGAGAGCCTATTTGAGTTTTATGGGGTTTATGAGGATTGCACCTTTATGAAGATTATCAGGTTTACTAGGATGGTGCCTTTATGAGGTTTACAGGGAGAGTGCCTTTACTAGGAGAACACTTTTGCGAGGTTTATGAGGTGAGTGCCTTTATCTGGAGCTTGGGGTTTATGATGAGGTTTAGGGATTTGTTAAGTGAGTGCCCTTTTGAGGTTTCTGGTGTTTATCTGGAGATCCTTTGTTATGAAGTTCATGGGGTTTATGAGAAGAGTGCCTTTAAGAGGTTTATGGGGTTTATCAGGAGAGCACCTTTATGGGCTTTATGGCCTTTTTTGGGTTTATGGACTTTATGACATGGGGTTGATGTAGGGAGCACCTTTATGATGTGAAATGGGTTTATGACGAGTGCTTTTATGTGGAGAGAATCTATATGAGGTTTTTGGGGTTTATGAGGTGAGCAGCTTTAAGAGGTTTATGGCCTTCATGAAGAAAAGCACCATCATGATTTTTGTAGCGTTTATGAGGAGAGTGCCTGTATGAGTTTTATGGGGTTTATGATCATACATTTTCATGGAAACACACAGTTATGAGGCTGATATGGGGTTTAGAGTTTTATGGGATTTTTAGAGAGTGCCTTTTTGAGGAGTATTGCTTTTATGAGGTTTATAGGGATCATGAGGAGAGCACCTTTATGAGGCTTATGGGTTTTATTAGGAAAGTGCCTGTGTGAGCTTTATGAGTTTTTTGAGGTGAGCACCTTTATGACGAGAGTGCATTTATGAGGTTTATGAGATTTATGAGAAAAACACCTTTATTAGGAAAACACCTTCACAGGGTTTATGAGGTGAGCACCTTTATTAGGTGAGTGCATTTATGAGGATTATGGGATTTCTGAGGACAGTGTCATAATGAGGTGCAAAGTTTTATTAAGAGTCCCTTTCTGAGGTTAATGGTGTTTATGAGGAGATCTCCTCCATGAAGTGTATGGAGTTCACGAGGAGCATTCCTTTATGACGTTTACAGGGTTTATGAGGAGAGCATTTGTGTGAAATTTTGAGGGTTTATGTGGAGAATGCCTTTATAAGGATAGAGCCTTTCTGAGGTTTTAGGGCTGTAGGAGGACAGTGCCTTTATGAAGTATATGGAGTTTTTTTTAGGAGACCACCTATATGAGATTAATGCTGTTTAGGAGGATTTATGTGCATTTATGGAGTTTATGTTTTTTAGGAGATTAACATTTCTATGGGGTTTATTTGGTTTTTGTTGAGGGAGCCTTTAAGAGGAGAGCACCTTGATGAAGTTTGTGCTGTTTTGAGGAGATCGCCTTTATGGGGGTAGTGCCTTGCTGAGTTTAAGAGGTTTATGAGGTGACCTTGATGATGTTTATGGGATTTTTGAGGAGACCATCTTGAGGTTGATTTGGTTTATGAAGGGAGCCTCTTTATGAGGTTTATGAGGAGCACAGCTTTGTGAGGGCTAGTGTTTGTTATCATGGAACTGTGCGTGTGTCTCTGTGTAATTGGTTAAATTCTTCCGGTGTACTCTAAGTTTTGGTGGCAAATATATTTCTTTTCTGGAATACTCTTAGAGAGAACCTTCCAGATTTTCTACATCTGGTATAAATGAAGTGCAGAGACAGTTTATATTTTTTTTAAAATCAATTTTGTAGATTAATCTTATACAGAAAACTTAGTTTACTGTAGTGTGCAGCAGTTCTCATGACTGTTTCAGTTCTTGTAATAGATGCTAAAATGTCACACCTAATTCAGCTGTCAATAAGCAAATTCCACCTACTTGATCAAAAATTATATTTTCTTTTGAAATACTTCGTCTGAAACACAAAGCTGTTTCATTATCCAAATATCTTCAATGTTAGTGGGTAAGGACATGATTTCTTAATGTAATGCTAGCAAAGTTAACTTGAAAAAGTGGTAATTTAATTCCATAGGTTTTTTTTTAACAATAAACATGTTTATCCTGCTTGTAGAAACTTGTTGGAAATTTTCATTATCTATACACAGCACCCTAAATTACTAAGCTTACTGTTTTACAAAATTAGAAATTTATTTTAGAGGATTGTAATTACTTTCAAATATAAAGGTGGAAGTAAAAAAATCCCTAACTTGGCAGTTGAAACCATATAACTCTGGGTTGGAATATAGGCATTATTTATTTAGCTCTTATTTACTGCAAGCGTGGGCACTACTGAAAGAAATGCTTTACATCTTGATGTCTCCAGTAAAGACAGGATGCTCTTCAGATTGCAATATTAGTTTTGGGTATTTCCTGGTAATCTTGGCAATCACAAGAAATTTGTTTCCATTCACATACAAATTGTAGATGAAGGAATAAACTCTCATTTTCAGGCAACTATGGTTTGTCTGTTTCAGCCTTAAAACTCTATGAATATATAATAAAAAAGAAGAAATGGAAGAGTTGCTTTTTGTTTAAAATTGCCTATAAAAGGAGCTTTTACTATTACATTAACGATTTTTGGCAGTTAGGTGCGTAGGCCTGAAAGAGAAATAAAATTTAGAGTTCTTTTCCTGTATAATACAAAATTTGATCATCTTTAACTATGAAAGTTAATAAAAACTGTAACAATAAATAGCTTATTTATATATATAGCTGTGCTTCTCAAAATGTCTAGTGGATTTTTCATTAAGCAATAAAAATAAATTAAATTATCCACTACATGTATATGTGGTGATGATTAGATCACTGAAAACAGGATTCTAAATGAGACCAACAAATTGTGCATTAAATATGCAGTTTGAGCTCTTTCATGAAAATTTACTCCTAATGAAAGTAGTTTTATATTCATAACACAGTGTGACAGTGAAAGTCATATACAGTAATGAAATGGCAATACCAGGCAATCTGGAAGGACTGAACTGTTGGAGTATTTATGCAATGAGGTTGTATAACTTATTTAACACTTAATATTAACTTCTAGTGTGGACTTCCTTGATTAGTGAGTGTAGTATTCTCTCTTATTTGTGCCTTTTTTTGAGACTTGCTCTGCAATAAGTTCTGAATGCATAGTAAAACTTGTGTCAGAAGCTGATTAAGTCCGTGGAGAAAAAAACCTCTCTCTTTCAAGGAGGGAACGAATTTGGACTAAAATTAATAGCTGCTTGGATGTCTTTATCAAGATCCTGGAAAATGAGACCACGCTTTTGACTCTTACAATAATTCTTCTTCAAAATTCAAAGAATGAGCACTTACGCAGCCTGTTGATATGACCAATATGAAAATCTTGCCATAATGGGAAGGTGTGCTTTTCCAGATTTGTGGTAGAGACGTCTTAGAAAAGAGATGAGGTTTATTGACAAATACTTGACTTTATTGCAGGTATCTTGTGTGGTCCATTCTAAGAGGAGAATTATCAATATTAAATGAAACCTTTATTTGTTTTTTACAGTCTTAATTCTTCAAAAGGCAAGCTGATGATACTTATGTTATCTGTCACTGATCTTGCCATGACTTGAGTAAATCTCAGAAAGGAACATATCTTGTATTGTTTACCAGTTTAAGTTCTCTTGGTTTGTCCTAGCATGTTTAGCTTATGGACTGATAAAAAGTGTAGTTTCTCTATTTTTTGAGGATGGCAAACTTACTGTGGGCTTTGTTTTTGCTCTGCTTCATTTGGCTGTGTTACAGATCAAAAACATTTGGGTCTGTGACACTATTGCTGCTGCAGCTGATAAACTAGTGCCACTTTTCTCGGCGTGACAGCTGGCACCATCTCACACCATGTGCCAGGAAGGGGTTATTTCTTCAACATTTGCCCCATTCTCTGGGCATTTTTGGGTCTTTGTTCCTCTGTGTATGTGTGTGTGGCAGGGGGGTCAAGTTCTGATAGTTCAGTGTATAGCAGCTATTGTCTTTTGTTCCTTGCCTTGTGGGCATTCTGTTGTTAACAAACTGTTGGTTTTTTGTGTTGTTTTTATTTATTTATTTTATTTTGCTTTCCTCTGTTAGTATTCATTTTTTGTTGTTGGATTATTGAAACTTTTTAGAGGAGACCACTCATTTCAGTGACCTCTCTTAGATTTGTCTCAAAACTAAGATAAAGAGGCATAGCTTGTCTTGACAATGATCAGATTATCCTTGAGAGGTCCCTCATTTGGCAGAATTTATTCCAAGACAAGAGATAGTCTGAACCTCTGTATTGAATATTTCTGTATTTAAAGAATATTTGAAGACAGGAAGTGCTTGTGCTTTTTCATACTATACTTAGGTTTTCTAAATAAAAACTATTTGTGTGAAATTAACTAAAAAAACTTTTGAGAAAAAGGTAGGTGAACCACACTTAAACAACTACAACTAAACAAGTCATATTATGGTTATAGGAATTCTTTGGAGAAGAAACTGTGATATTGTTGTCCATCATTAGTTGCTAATGTTAGAGCAGAACAAGTATTTTTACAATAACAAACAAGAATATTGATTTCACCTATGTTTCACCTAACTGAGAGACCAGAGTTGTATATTCTGAAATATTTTGTAGTGATTTAACTCCTTTAGCAGAACTGATTGTGATTTGCTTCTTTGAAAATAGACAAGTTCAGGACAAAAAAGGACAAAAGAGATTTAGTTGTCTGAGTTTTCTACAAGTCCCTAGTTGCTTCTAGCAAAAGATTTGAATGCCAAATTCAGAGTGTTGTTTTTTTTTTTTTTTTTGTTAAAGTTGGAAGTACTTGTTTTATTTTTTTTCATAAAAAGACATAAAATATATGCAGTGGATTCTGCATTCATGCAGTAGAGTCTAGCCAAAATAATGAGTTGAACTATTTATTCTCTGCAATTGTGCAACAATGATTAAACTCTCTGCATCTTAATACAGATCATGTAATGACTGAACTTTGGTTAATTGAGGGTTTAACTGCATTATCCATTGAATGTTTGCAGGAGTTCTTATTCTGATGCAGTGGCTTCTCTGCTAACATTTGTTATGGTTTCATCTTCCCTATACACTGACAGGAGGAAATTAAAGTAAGGCTTTCTAAAAGGTTAGTTAATTACAGATAATAAATTTTGTTTTGCAGATGTAGACTCCCAGATGATTTAATTTTCCAACAAAGCTAATAGAGCCTGTAAATTAGTGCTTACCTTTTATTTGCAGTTTTAAATTTCCAATCAAATTAAAGGTGACAGAATAAGGAGGGCCTTTGCATTTTGCAGTGTGCTTCATCTTACATGACAACTTTAAGATAGCAGTGGCACATTCACCATTTAACTTAACACTGTGCAGCCATTTGAATATCATTAAACAGTATTGGCAAGTAAGCATTTCTCAATTAGACAAGGTACTAAAATTAAGAGAATCTAACATCTGTTTTAATATTGGCTGCACTCTGCTTCCAGGCCTTGAGCATGTCACTTTGCCTTCCTAGAACTGTTTTCTCCATAGATGAAGCTGGGACACAATAAACATTTTGGGAGGGGTTTGAGATCCGAAAATGAACACAGGCACTGTAGAAGTAAAGAGTTTTAGTCAAGAACGAACTGTCTCAGCACTGTAGGATGGGATACACAAAACCAGAAAAACTAGTCCTACTGAAGCATTATGGTATAGATCTTGCATTTGGGTGCTTTCCTGAAAACCAAGCAAATGTTCTCGATCACTTAAATAAGTGAAAAGTTTGTAAGTATTTGCCAATATTCCTGCAAGTTCTTTTGGTGAGTTTCAAGTAGACAAAGACTTCTTTTTATTCTCCTAATGCTTGGAGAAGTAAGCATTTTCTTTGTTCTTCGAGTACATGTCTTTTTCAAGACTCAGTTAATGGCTTGCTTAATCTATTACTAATAATAATTTACTCCATGTGACCTCACCTTCCAGTACCATGGAAAGGTTGTAGGGAAACCAGGTTTCTAGCTTCCAGGAAAAGCTGGGAAAAAGTCATTCTCCCAAATGCCCAACTTCATTGCTCATGTTTCTAACTGGCTGCAGTATTCAAAAACATTGCATAGTGAGACTTGTTGACTAAGTGAATCTGAAATTGTAGTGTTCAGACTCAGAGCTACAACTATGTTAACAAGGGTGTGAACACTCAGCATGTCTAAGGTTGGGATTGAGAGCTGTTTTCTCTGGACTTTAGATATAATTTAGTTAAATGTTTGCATATTGTTTTGGGTCTCTTGATCATAGCTATATCATTCCAGGCTTTAAAAATTAGCTTTAGTTCTTGTAACGGTACAATAATTTGTGTTAAAATTCACCATACTAAATACTAAAGAAAACTAATGGCCAGTAGTTTGTAGTTACGTTTGGTGATACAGATAGAGAAGCACTTTTCTACTTCTTACTGTCTTCCAAAACCAGGATGAATCAGAGCTGTCTACAAATGCCAGGATATCTGTATGGCAAAAATAGAAGTATGAAAATGAATTTTACACACTTTTAAAGAGTTTCAGTGAAAGGCATTCTAGACATGTACTATCTTTTAAAGTATTTTCTCCTGCATCTGACTTACCTAATTTATATGGTGTCATGGCCTCAATTTTCTGTTTCTAAACATTTTTCTTTGTTGGGGATGGCAATAAATTTAGACTATAAAGGGAATGCATCATGGCTAGAGATGAAAAGTTTGATTTATTAAAAGCTTAATTAGAATCAAATGACACAATCTTTTCCCTGTAATTATCTTTTTTCTATTTTTAAACAATGTCTGCCAAGTAAGTACAACAAATTTCTGTAATGTCAGGAAACAAAGTATAATTCCGATTATTAGTTACAGATAATTTTCTTAGTAAAAACGTGGAAATTACTCAAACTGATATGGAGTGAATGTTTGTACTTGCTCTAGGATGCCTCCTGCTATTTTTTTTCTGTTCCTTTAAAAGGATAAGAGCAGAATAGATCTGGCACAGAATTATGTTGGTGCTTGTGCTGCCTGTCCACTTGTAAAAAAGTGCAGCTCATGCTTCACCGAAGCATTTAGATTGGGAAAGATCTCCAAGATCATTGAGTCCAGCCTATGGCAAATCATCAGCTTGTTCACCTGACCAGGGCACTAAGTGCCATGTCCAGTAATCTCTCTGTCCCACCACCTCCCTGGACACTCCACTCCAAAGTTTAACAGCCCTTTCCTTGTAGAAATTCTTCCTGTTGTCCAAGCTAAAGCTCCTGTTGATATTTGTCTGGGAGATTAGCCTGATCCCCACTTGGCTACAGCCTCCCGTCAAGGAATTGTAGAGAATGATAAGGGTCCATCTCAGCCTCCTTTTCTCCAGGCTGAGGTTCCCAGGTCCCTCAGCTCCTCCTCACTAGATTTGTACTCCAGATCCTTTCCTAGCTCCATTGCCCTTCTCTTGACATGCTCTAGCACCTCCATGTCTTTCTCTCAGTGAGTGGCCCAGAACTGGATAAAGGATTTGAGCTGTGACCTCACCAGTGCCCAGCACTTGGGACAATCACTGTTTTGGTCCTGCTGCCATGCTATTGCTGGTACAGTCAGGTGCCATTGGCCTTCTTGGCCACCTGGCAGGCAGCTGAGTACAGGCTAGAGGCTGATCAAATCTCTTCATTCTGAGAGTCCAGGCAGGGAAATCTGGGTAAGTGAAAGCAATACGTGTAGAAGGGACAATGATGCTGACAGTAGTTGCTGCACAGCCAGTGCAGAGCTGCAGTTTGCCTGTGTTGAGAACTAGCTCTGTCAAGGGCATGACAGGAGAAGATGTAGGAAAGGGTGAGGTAGGACAGACTTGAGGGAGACAGTTGTGGAAATCAGTCTGTCTGGTGTTGTCTGCTTCTGGCTTTGCATGTGGAAGTGTTGAGTGGCTTTGACAGAAATGGGTGTGATTCAGTTTGTGGTACCAGTATCATTACAGGCAAAACCTGAAAGAAAACCCAATTATGTAGTACATTTTGTGGGGTGAATTTGAACCCAGAATGGGATTTCAGTTTGTGTTTCCAGAGCTGAAAATAATACTGTCACTGCAACAGCTCAGGAAAACAAACAATAGCGATTGCTTATATGCACTAATGAAAAACTAAATTTTAAATAATAAACTGCTTCCATTCTCATGTGGAGTATTGAATTTCAGCTGGGTTTGCTCTTGGAACTGTGTAGACTTATGTGTTGGGTTTGCATGGCTTGATTTTCTGGTGAGGAGGAAGAAGCCAACCACAGAAGTGATTTTGCTGTAGGAAGGTGCTGGAATCTTCCTGGCAAAGCCAGTTGCAGGCTGGCTCTGAAAATAGGCATACTGCTAAGCCAATTAAAGGAATTGGTAACACCTCTGTGATTAGATAATTAAGAAGGAGAAAACATGCACAATTCATCTTTCTTCCCCTTTCCAAAGGGTGAGGAGGGGGCCACTGGGCCCTGTCCTAGCATGGCTGCTGGGGTTATGCTGCAGGGGGTGGGGACCATCCTAGCATCATGAGCAGCCACATGGCAGAGACCATGTGGCCAGGGCTAGCACCGGGAATGCCCATGTGGCCAGGACTGGCCAAGTGGCTGAGATCAGTGTGGCTGGGGCAGCGCCACTGCTATCTCAGCATGGCTTACAATGAACTTTATTTGCTTAGTGGCTTTTAGCCAGCCATGCTGTGAACAGAAGGGCAAAAGCGCTGACAGCAGCTTTTCTTTTTCAACATCCTGCATGAGGAGAGGCACTGAGTAAAGCCAGCAGCCAGCACAGCTCGCATGGTGCTGACAGAGCCCAAGTGACAGCAGCAAGAGGCATGGTGAGCAATTCCCCAATGCAGAGCCTAGAAGAGATCAACCTTTCAGTGCTGTGGAACTCTATAAAAACTTTTCCATCGCTAGAACTTGAGAACAAACAAACCTACAGACACTTATTCTCTCCTGAATCAGAGAAAAGAGAAAGGTGAAGACATGTAAAGAGAACAACACAGTGACACTAAGGTCAGTGCAAAAGAGGGAAGGGGAGGAAGAGGTACTCTGAACATTGAAGCCGAAATTCTTCTGCAAGCCGTGGTGAGGACTACAATGGAACAAACTGTTCCCCTGTAATTCATGAGTGCATGAGGGGATGCAGAATTCACCAGAAGCCCGTGAGAAAAAGATGCTCACACTGGAGCAAGTGGGTGTTGAGAAGCTGTGATCTGGTGAGAGGCTTGAACAGAGAGAGAACTCTTGCTTGCAGAGATAGAGGAAGAGGACTCTTACTTCTAAACTAGAACAGTTCATCCTTAAAACACTCTACCCCATGAACTAACGGCCCGCAGAAACCATTGTGGGAAGACTTTTGCCTGTGGGAGGGACTCACATTGCAGCAGGTTTGAGTGGGACTGCTACTCGTGAGAATTAGAACCGCGTTGGAGAAGTTCACAGAGAACTGTGTCCCGTGGGAAAGACCCCAAGGCATAGCAGAAGAGACTCCTCTCCCTAAGTGAACTGAAGAAAGATTTTTAGAAGTGACAAAGTTGTTAAACCCCCCATGTTTTGTTTCCCTGTGCTGTTGGTGGGAAATACAGAAGGGCTGAGTGGGGCGGGGTGGAAAAATGTTCCAAAGATTTTAGTTCTCATTATCGTCTTTTAATTCTGTTAATAAATTTTTCTTTATACCTTTTAAATTTTGATACTGTTTTCCCTTAAATTGTTTCTTTCCAATCCTTCCTTCAACTCATGAACCCCTTTTTTAATTGTTCTTTCCCCCTCCTCTGCTCAACTATAGCAGAGGAGAATGAGTGAATGATTTTTTTGTGGTGTTTTGACCAGTGTCAAACCGCGACAACTTACAATTTTTCTCTGTGTGTCTTTTTTCTCTAAGAACTGTAAGTTAACAAAGCTTCCAGATAATTCACGTTATTTTCATAATCTCCCCTCTCAGTTTTTTATCCTTAAAATTACAATATTTTACTATATATATACACATATGTATCTTCTCCATTAATGTTTTATTAACACAAACTCATTAATTCACCTCCCCGGAAACAAGAGCTTGAAGGAGGATGTTCCAAAAAACGCAGTTGACTAAGCTGTTTGCTGGTGTCTCTGTTGCAATCCTCTCTGCCACACTGAGCCATGGCTGGCACAATGATCAGGATGCCCACATTGAATACTGAGGACAGATCAGCCAAGTTCCCCTGCAAGAGTGCTGACAAATAGCTCAGGGTAGTTCCCTTTGCCCAGCCTCCTTACTCTCTTCTCTGAGAGAGTAATGAGCTGGCCACTCCATTGTTTGCACCAGGAGTAGCTGAAAAACCCATAGAGCGAGCAGATGCTATTCAGGAGCACAGTGGCTGGAATTATTGTGGGAGGACTGGTGAAGAAGTGGCCCACTCTTGGGGGATGCATCTACTGCAAGGCACTCTTTGTGGTTTTAATCAAAAATTTAGGAATAGCAGTCTTATTTTTACAGAATCCCAAGACCGAGATGAGGGACTGATGTTTGTAAGGTGATAGCATTGGCTACTCTCAGAGCCCTGAATGCTTGTGTAAATTCCTGTTGTGGCATAGTTTATGCTGGGAGGGAGTTTGCTGCATTAATCAAAGCAAAGAGTTACACATGTGGTTTTAGTTGAGTAAGGAGAAATTGAGATCACTCTAAATATCTGTGGCTGTTTGAAAGCTCTCTAGCATCTAAAGACTGAAATAAGTAGAAGACCATTTGTAACAGAATTGTGTGAGTTTTTAAAATTGAAATACAAGTAACGCTGAGGGGGTTTTTTTTAGGTTAGGAATAATATGCACTGCAGAGACTGAGAGGGAGATTCATTGCAGAATTTTCTTTCATTTTCTGACATTAGTTTCACTAGAAAGAGGAGCTTACCGGAAAGGTTGAGTACCTTAAAATAGGCAACTTTCTGAAACCTATTTTAACTTTTTCCTTGGAGAACATAATGTCTGAATTTCACCACCACAGAAGATGAAAATATTCAATACACCTAAATAAACGTCCATTTTTTGTTTGAAAGGCTTATGGTTTTTTTTGTGTAGTTGTGCTAAGAGAAGGTCAAAAGATGATCTATGCCAACTCATTCATTGACTATGGCCCTGTCAGAAGTGCTTTGATTTGCTGTGATTGGTTATTACTGATTTAAACAATATCCCAAAGTTTACACGTTCTTTGTGAGAGGGAACAGAACTTTGGACTTTGCTTTTCTATACGGCCTAGTTCAGGTCTTTGAGGTCAAACACTAAAAAGTGGTGTAGGAATTCAGCCTGAGACTGGATGAGTAAACTGGCAAAATTCAACTTACTTGTCAAAGTTTGCCTCTCCATCTGGAGTACTTAAGAATTTTCCAAAACCTAACAGTCTCTATAAAGCCTAAGTATCTTTGTGAATTAGAAAGCTTGGAAAAGATGTTTAATTTCTCCTTTTTCATCTGATAATGATATTTAATTTTTTGAGGTTTATATGCAGCTGAGGATTGTAAGCATCTCATGATTACTTTGACCCTTGTAGAAATTAATTTGTCATGCTTCTTTTTCTCTCCTAGCTGTTACATTATTCTTGAGTCTAATCCTTGTATAATGCCACTGCTCAAGAGCACAACCATTTGCTAATTGAATGTTGCAAATTATTTGAAGTAATTTTCTAATGGGAAACTGAGAGTGAGATCTGATCAATAAAAGAGAAGCACAGATAATTTTGTTCAGCATTGAAAAGCTGGTTTTCTGAGGGATGAGAATTACAGATTTTTTTTTTCTCATAGGCAGGAAGAAATCTGTTACAAAAAAGTGAAAAGCAATGATTATTGGACACTAGAACTTAATGAAGTTAAAAATCAATGCAGTCATACGGCACAACAAAGAATTACTTAAAAAATATGTTATTTCAGTATGAGACAATCGACAATTAATTTTGATTAATGTAAGAATGAGAATAAGCATTTCCCTGATTACTAGCACATGATTCAGGAGGATACTTTTCTCTTTATTTAGTGATTCAGAATGAGAATTCCTGATGAATTATCTAATAATGTTTTTCCTTTGATGCCAAATAAAATCCATGACCAGAAAAAAAGAATACAGATTTGAAGGTCTGCAAGGCAAATTGCTGTAGAATATCAGAGGGGAGAAAGAATTTATTTGCTTTGAAAAGCAAAGCAACAACAGCAAAAGAGCTGTACATCTAGTGGAATTGTTTGCTTACATATAATTTGTCATTGTTTTTTAATTTCTATATATCATAAAAGTATATAACTTTGTCTTGTGTTAAACTTCTTTGAAACAAACTTGTCAGAGTTACTGTGTTTGCAGAGAAATATAACTTAAGAGGGAAAGCTTGCTGCATGTAAAACTTAGGCAGCTTACGCGGCAATGAAATGACAGATGCAAGCACTTTCTTTGCTTTTTAGACCTGTCTGGTGTTAAGAATTTCTCTATTTTTGAAATCATGATCAAGGTGATTTTTGAAGGATGTGTTTTAGCACAGCGTTTGTGTTAAATTAACCACTGTATCTGCACCTGGTCATTTGTTCCTGTGGTATAAGGAGCACAGCAGATGAGCAACACAGATGTGTTTCCGTGGGATTTCTGATCTCTGTAGCTGTAATGAATATAATTTGGATATAAGTCCTATGCATATGTGCTTATTTTTACAGAAATCAGTACAATGAGTCATAGCTATTGTATGTAGTGCTTTTGATCTGTTTATTTTGGAGGATTTTGTGAAAGTATTATGACCTGTGTTGTAGAAATAGGTAGACAATGCTGTAACTGCTTCATAGGATTAATAAGTCTGTGTGGCTCTGTAGTTACAGATGTAGGGTTCAATATCTGAGCTGTCAGCAGAGTTCTGTGAATTGCAGCATCTAAAGAAGGATGTTCCATCTTTCATACAGATCTGTTCAAAGGATAAACATGAAAGGTGGTATTGTGTTATATCCTGACCTATAAACAATATGAAACTGAAAGTTAGATTATGCCATTTTTGACTGAAAGATGATAGGCCCTGTTTTACTCTCCAGGGCTGTAGGAATATCTCAGCTGAAGTTGTAGTTTACCTTATTTAGAGTGAAAAATCTGGCAAGTTTTGTTTAGATGGTGAAGAAAGTGTATAGAAACTGATATTTTCCTTGGAGGAAATCTGTATCATAGACCCTGATTTTTACACGGAGTATTAACTTTCCTATTAGGAGGGCAACCTAATATGACCCAAGAAGTGAAGAATGTTTCTGGGAAGTGTCAGGAGTACTTGGTACAAGTACTGCATGGGCCAGCAGCTAGACCTCAGTCAATAACAGGCAGAAGTGTCTGGAGTTGTGGTAGTCAGTGGGAGCTGCCTCTTGGTGACCATGTAATGCTGGAATTGAAAATGACAAGGGAAGTGAAGGAGGTGAGATGATCAGCCCTGGCTCTGTGCTGTGGATTATTTATAAAACTAACTGATGACATCATTTATAAGACAGCTTGAAAGGGCAAAGGAGCTCCAGAAAATGGTCTTAAAAGACAATCTTCTCCAACTGCATGAACAGTCCATCTTGATGATTAGGAAGAATGGACAGATATTACAGAATATCCGCTTGGCTAAATAGGGAACTCTAACATGAACATGAAATATACAGGAGGCAAAACAGGAGCAGGCCTCAAACCATGAGTTCAGAAGAGCTACTTATATATGCAGGGATGGTGGTAGTGAAGCCAAAACTGGAGGTGGTGCTTGCAAGGAATTTGAGTGACAACTTCTACTACTGTGTTATTAATAAGACACTGAACAAGAAGAACGTGGGCTACGTTAATACAGCCCAGGATAGTGTTGGTCTTTGCTGTCTGAGCACACTCGAGACTTTTCTTCCCTTTGCCGTCTTCCCAGACCTCCAAGTCCTTTCCATCATATTTGTTTCCTGGCCAGGTGGTAACCATCTGGAGTACAGGACTTTGCATTTGACATGGCTGGACTTCAGGAAGTTCCTGTTGGCCCATTTCTCCAGTCTGCCTAGGCCTGTTGGGATGGCAACCCCACCCTTGGGTTATTGACTGGTCCTCTTAGTTTGGGGTCATGCCAGACACTGAAATATTATAGTTTATGACTTAAACATTTTCATGAAGGACTTTTGCCTATTATAGCAGAATTGTATTACAAATCTGCAAAGAATACCACCACACCTTGAATTGGCCTTCAGAGTAAGGCCTTGGGCCACTGCTGGTGAAGAGAAGATAAAGTGACAACTCAGGGATGGAGACATTTGCACAGCAGAAGCCTAATACCTTTAGGGTGGAGACCACAGCCCCAGGACTATCAGCAGCCAGGCTTGGACAGAGCCTCCCACCAAAAGGTGGGGGGGAAAAAGTCTTTGGGTGTGTGTTGGAAAGGCTCTGGTCAGAGATGCAGTGACTGCCCATCCTCCCTGTGCAGAGCCCACCTGAGGGTCCCTTCACCTGGGGAAAAGCTCATCCACAGCAGAGGGCTGTCATGGCCCAGCAAAGGACCCCCCAAAGGGGTCCCCAGACCCTGCACCAGAGACGATGGAGCAGACCCTCAGTGTTGGAGGGGACAGTGTCAAACTGGCTGCCTGCAAGGGAGACATGTGGGCATTCCCACCTGGCCCAAAACATGCATTAATCCATGGGATTCTGTATTCTTCAGCGTGGTATGGTGTGGTGGCTGTGGGGACAGGAGACTCTCACCACCAAGAAGTCCAGATGGAGGGGAGCAACAAGACATTGTTGGGACCCTTGGATGGGTGATGTGCTTCTACCTAACCCCTGTCACTCTCTCCCTGTCCCCCCCACCTCCCATGCACATTCCTTCCCTTCCCTTCCCTTCCCTTCCCTTCCCTTCCCTTCCCTTCCCTTCCCTTCCCTTCCCTTCCCTTCCCTTCCCTTCCCTTCCCTTCCCTTCCCTTCCCTTCCCTTCCCTTCCCTTCCCTTCCCTTCCCTCCACTGCCAAATGACTGTAAGTCCATCTC
Source organism: Acridotheres tristis (assembly GCA_037013685.1). NCBI lineage: Eukaryota > Metazoa > Chordata > Aves > Passeriformes > Sturnidae > Acridotheres > Acridotheres tristis. The sequence continues at coordinate 13,968,482 of CM072884.1, read as the reverse complement.
CCTTTCCTTGATTACCAGGAGATCTTATTTATGTGTCAGAGCATATAAAGACTTTTCCCTTAAATTCATTTCTTGGTCATACCAGCTGCTTTTCTCTTTACTGGAATGATGAAAGCTTCACATCACTCATTTCGTTAAAAATTTGAAAAAAAACCATACTCAACTGGCATGCCTGTCAGTTTCTGTGAATTGTTTCCTTTGATATATATACTGGTGAATAATAAGAGTCTATTTTTCTGTTTTTCTCACTACTTTTTGTGATAAAATTCCTTCATCATAAATTGAAGAATAGAAATGTAGAAGAAATTAATTTTTAAACTTCTATTTGGATGGTCAGAAACTCTGAATGATCCCTGATTTTTAAAGTATTATTTCATTAAAGTTATACATAAGGAACTTGCATTACTGTTGTGGGGAAGGTTTTGAGCTCAAGACTGTTATTTTCAAACAGCACTTAGGGTCCTGCACTTCACCAATCACTTTGTTCACTTTTTCAATAGCAATTCTTCTTGTGAAATTCAGTTATTTTTGTCAAGTTCTAGTCTCTGGTGTAGAGAGAGAGGATTATATTTGTGTGTTTTTAAGCTCAAATGACTAGGTAAATTTTTATACATATAGGCATGTTAAACCAAAGGTTTATGAAGTGAAAAATATATATTCAATAGAGCTTTGAACATTTGCAGTTCTTCATTCTAAATCAGATAAGCAGCTTCCCACTGAGTTCCTGGACAGAGCACAAAAAGGACTACAGGAGATAGGTGATATTGAAAATTTTCTGAGTTCATTCCTTGTGCTCAAAACTGAGGCATTATTTTGACTACTGGCTGATATATTTTGTGGATTGAATCGTGGTACCTCTATCTCCCTTTCTCTTGTTGGGATAGGGAAGGAGAGAGGTTTGTCACTTTTAACAGACAGGTATTTCATTATGCCCATTTTATAGAGGGAAAAAAAATACAGAGGTGTTAGACAGTCAGATGCCTAATACTAGAGGTGGGAAGTGAGAGACTGACTTCTAGTATAAAACTCTAAATATTGATACAGCTCTTCCTGTAGTAGCTAGATTTTATTTTTTTGACATAAGAAGCTATTTCGGGCAGTACCAGAAAGTAATAATATCCAAGTTTAAGGGAGTTTGTCTGATGTAATTTTGAGAGATATTAAAATGGAAAATGCCCTGAGAGTATTTAAGAAATACAAAAATAATAGACTTTCTGCGAAAAAACAGAGTAATTTCCATTGTTTTCAAAAAATCACAGAATCATTTATGTTGGAAAAGACCTTCAGGATGAAGTCCACCCTTTGACTGATCACCACCTTGTCAACTAGACCAAAGCACAAAGTGCTACGTCCAGTTGTTTCTTGAAAACCTCCAGGGATGGTGACTGCCACCTCACAGGGCAACCCCTTCCAACTTTCAGCAACACCTTCTGTGAAGAAATTCTTCCTGAATCTCCCCTGGCACATCTTGGGCCTATGTCATCTTGCCCTGTTGCTGGTTGCCTGGAAGAAGAAACCAGCTCCTACCTGGCTCCATCCTCCTGTCAGGGAGTTGTGGAAAACAAGAAGGACCCCCTGAGCCTTCTTTTCTTCAGGCTGAGCCCCCCCAGCCCCTCAGCTGCTCCTCATGACATGTGCTGTTCCTTCAAAATGTGCCATATTGTTAAACATTTTCTATCAAAACTATAATCTCTTTCAATACTTGCTAGATCTTTCAGGTCTTGGAAGAACCTGTTTGGAGTGTATTCAGCTGTGATTGTTATGAGAATATTGGTAGGCCTGTGTGGACTGTTCAATGACTCTATCTGAAACACAGGAGTGATGTTTGTCCTTAAGATTTCTTTGAGAGATGCAGATTCATCTCATCTCATTCATTGCAAATAAATGCAGTAACAGTTCAGAGCCTGAAAAAAGAGAGTGATGTCATTAGGGAGCTCTGTTGAATGAAAGCATGCCTAGACCTATCCTTTGGAAAGAATACCTCAAAGCTGTTGAGGGCTCTCAGTAGAAACCCTATCACAGGAACAAGGATAGTAGAAGATGTCACAAGAAGTGCAAGAACAGTGCCAGATTTGCACTACTGTATGAGGAAAATGAACTTGAAAAGCAGTGTAACTGGAGAGGTCTGGCCAATTGATAGTGTTTTACCAGCCTAGGCTCAGTGCAAGCCACCGTGGATTCAGGAAGTGAAGGAAAATTCTACCTTTATTATGTAGAATTTCTTCACTGAAAGGGTTTTCAAATATTATAATGGGCTGGGGGTATGTGGAGTCACTATCCTTGGAGGTGTTCAGGAAATAACTGGATATGGCACTCATTGCTCTGGTCTAGTTGACAAGGTGGTGTTTGGTCAAAGGTTGGACTTAATGATCTTGGAAGTCTTTTCCAAACTTAATGGTTCTGTGATTTTAAGACCAAAATGAAGACTGGGAACGCGTAGTACAAAAATAGAGCTTCTCTCTTCATTTAAATATTCATTTATCATGCCATAAGCATGCTGTGTGATGAACTGTGGTGAAGATGTCTTGTTAGCGTAATTCGTTTTTGATCTTAACTTTCATCTAATTTTGTTTATTGCTGTAATACATGTTAAAAGGACAGGGTTCATACCACATAAAGAGTATTCTAATTATTTTTCAGGATTTCAAGCAGGATTTGTAAAGTGATATGGCTTAGTAAATGGTTTCTCTAAGCAAAAATATCATTGACATGAAGAAAAATTTTGGGTGCAAACTGGTCAATACCTAAAGTGCAAGAGAGCTTCAAGCTGGAGGACTGGATACTAGAAGGAATGTGGTTTTGTATGAAGGAGGATGAGTCTTGAGTGGTATGCACACTCCATAATGTGGCAGGAAAACATCTCTTATGTTTAAATACTCCTGACTCAATTTTACATGAAGATTGGTCTTTCACATCTTTACTTGAATTCACTGGAGCCTTCTTACACTGATGTGACATCATTTCAAGTTAATCCTCACAATAACACTTTATGAATTGTCTACATCAATCCTTTCTATTTTATTTTTTTCCCACTTTTCCCTGAATTATTCTTTTTCCACCTAGTCATAGCAAATAAAAGTAACTCTTGCATATGGAGCACTTAACTTTCTCCAGAAGAATATCTCTGTGTTGCTGTTCAGGACTGTGATATTTAGGTCAAATTTCAGGGTATGGGACAGCATCTGCCCTGGAGTGCAAATGCACATCTATAGAAGTGTTCACTAAGAAGCTGAAAAGGCATTTATTGTAACTGCAGTAATGATCTTGTTTAAATTTATAAATGCCCCCGGTGGGTTCACTTATATGGCAGAGGTAGATCAGGTCTAAATGTTTCTGTCTAAACTGCTATTTATGAAAATGAAATGAGAACATTTTGTGAATGAAAATTATTCATTAACAATGGAAAATAACAGGATTTCTGGTATGGACAAAGTAAAAATTTGGGAAAAAAGGGTTTTACTTTTCAGATGAAAAATCATGAAAATACAGATTTCAAATGCTGCTGCAGTACTTATGGGATATACTATGTCCCTATTATCTCTCTGGTCCGGGTTCACCATCACACCTAGTGATGCATTTGGCCAGAAACTTTAAATTAGTAAACAACAAGATATACACTACAGGTGATACTAACAAGTCAAGAATCATGACCTTAGCAAAAAAAAGGGATCATGCAGCACCAGCAGGTTATTTCAGCATTACCAAATTAAATTATATATCACTTATGTTGCTTAAATATTTTAGAATTGTACACTTATCATCAAAAGCCCTGTGCTTTCTATGGGAGATGGCTATTTTCAGGAGTAGGAAGTTTTTTTAACATGAATAACCAAGTTTTAATTGGAAAATTGAAATTGCTTATATCCTGGTATAATTACTGCTGGGTTCATTAGAAATTATTTGTTCTGGCATTCAGGCAATAGAAGCATTCAGGCAATAGAAATTCAGAGGATTTGAGATGGATTTTCATTCTAATTCTAGGTAATCACAGATTATGCACATTCTATTGATAGTTTAGTCAAGGTTTTATAGCTGTTTAATTGAATACCTTAGACTTTTAAGTGTGAAAGCTTTGCATATAAACCTTGCCTTTGTAGTGTTTTAATTACTCTGATATAAAAACACATGACAATTCAAAAGGATAAGTAAAAGATCATAAGTAGCAATTGAAAGTTTCAGTGTTTGGAAGAAATACAGCTAAGTGGTTATGCAATTATTTGCATACGTAACTGATAGATGGGGTTGAAATAAAGGAAAAAAGCAACATGCTTAAATTATTTTGTGTTTATATGGACTACACACCTTGTCTTGTCTTTGCAAACTTTGTTTCCACACCTAGATTCTTCAGAGAAGCACAGAATTTCCTTAGTTGGAAGGGACCCACAAGGATCATCAAAGTCTTCAGTGTGTCTAGATTTTTATTTGAAGTGTAGGTGCAAAAACTATAAATATGAAAAAATACTAAAATATACTTTCCAAGGTACATAGTCTTGTTAGCATAAAAACAGGGACACGCATTTTTCTTGAAGTTGGAGCAATAATTTTTGACATTTTTTGTCAGTCATTAACGATGTGCATTTTATTAATTGTCATTATCTTTTTAAAAAAAGCGGCAGCTGTCACTCTGGCAGAATGTTCCTTAGATTTTAGGCAAGAACTTAATATTATGTCTGAAGTCAGGTTTTCCACATGAGTATAAGGTATTTGTTAAGAGACAGTTTACAACTGCTGCATTTACTGTCCAGGCTATTGCCTCTACCTCTAACAGCACTCTGTGGTCTGTGTCTCTCCAGCCTAGAATCATTGTCCTTAAAATGCTGCAAACCAGGAAATTATTTATCAGGAATATTTGTTTCAGTTTTCTTACTATTCTTTTGCCTTACAAATTATGTTATAGACAAAGCAAACATTTTGAATGGTAATTAACAGCCTTTTAAAGCTAACAGATTCAAAGATGAGCTACTGCAGCATTGGTACTCTTGAGAACTTTACGTTCTGTGAAACTGCCCTGATTATTTTTCCATTAGTACCCCTTGGGAAGGTACAGGTCAATTTTTCCTTCAGTTGTTCCTTAATTTCACTCAGAGCTTTCCTTCATTTGAGACACAGTGCAAGTAGCCTGAATTTCAAAATGAAAGGACTGTGGTCACATGTGTTTTATGACATGCCTACTGATGATTTCCACCACAAAGTTTCAAGGGTTAAAATCAGTGAGAGATTGAGTCGCTCCCTATTGATACTCCAGGATGATAAAAAGTAATTGCTATTCCTGCTTCTTCCTTTTAATCTTCCATACATTATGAACAATAATCATAAGATACAAAGGGATTTATAGCAGGAGCCCGCAGGCTGCTGCCATGGTGATCATTGTGACAAAGAGGAAGGAATGTGTGTCCACTCTGAGGTCTGGCACTGGCTCAATGCTGCTGCTGAGCCAAGGTGCAAAGAAGTTCCAGCATCAGTTTAAGTTGGAAGCAAGGATGTAAAGACTGTCCCTGCTACCTCATAGGAGTAGCTCTGAGCTGTAGTGTTGTATCTCCCCTCCTTTCTCTCAACCATATGGATTAAGGTGATTTTAATCAGGATTTTATGATGGTGCTATTTTCATTTGTGGGAAATGAAGGCACAGAGAACTCTCAGGGTCTTGTGCATACAGGCTCGGAGACAGAGATGGATACAATCCATCCAATGGACTTTAGACCTTGGAGAGAGCTTGGAGAATTAGAGCCTTAAAAGTGAAACAGACATGAAACAACAATATAAGTTTGTAGTTTAAGTAGAAATGTATTTTAAGCAAACAGAAATATGTATTATGCAGGGAAAGCAATATGTTAAGTAAGATAGTAAAAGATTTTAAAGTTTAGCAATAAAACCAGTTATAAAGTTATTTAATCTTAGTAGAATCTTAAGATGTATCAATGTAAGTTTGTGAAAAATGATGCATTGTGGCAAAAGCTAAGTGATTAATGATTGTGATGCTAGCAAGCTTCGTAGAAATATGTGATTGGCTAAAAAACTAACGTAAGGCATTGTAACTAAAAATTAAGCAGCTTCTAATATTATGGCATTGGATGTAACACATTTAATGTCTCACTGTTCTAAGGGATTGATACCATGAAGCAATAAACCATCTTTTAAAACGTCTCTCAGTTGCCCCATCTTGTAATTTTAACCTCCCCATAGTATTGGCTTCTCAGGCTTCTTAATCTTATAGCCTGTGTGCTCTCTTGCTGCCTTGTGAGCCTGACTTCCTGCTCCTGTTCTTCTGTGGGAATAGGAACCCCAGGTTCTGATCAGTCTTGCATTATTGGTATGGGTTTGTTTCTCTCATAATAACTCTGTTAATATGACACATCCTAACGCTTGGTTGGTTTCCTCTGAAAACCTGGTAAACTGATTAAAAATTGACTTAAACCAGCTTCTTCAAAGGAAAACAGCATTTGATTTCCAAGATAATAGCTGTGAAAATGGTTTAATACTGCAAAACCTGCAGCTGAGCAACACAACCCCCAAACTCTATCTACAGCAGCCTTTCTGCCTATGCCTACATTATTTTCCCACTTATAGCAGAAGAACTGGTCTTCTGGTTCTGGTCCCTTGCTCTCCATGATTATATCACACTGTACATAAAAACTTGAGCCAGCAAGTGTTTCCTGGCACTAAATGGTGCTCAGACCTTGACACTTGGAATATAAAGCAGTTCCTGGAATTGCATTACTGCAGAATTACTGATAATTCCACTCTGATTTTAGGGATTTGGAGACTTTAATAGTATGGATGTGGTTCTTTCTGTGCCAGACAACCTTAGAGCCAGCAAATGGTCTCAGGCACTTTTAATTTTATAGTCCAGAGATAACTTTCAGATGCCATGTGTTTGCATCTCTGCCAGCTTTCTGTCAAGCACTAGTTACTACTCTTTTTAAGGTGGTTATTTTAGACTATTAAAGTTGTACAGAGTTTTGGCTTTTAAAGTTACTATCAGCCCAAAATTATTTTTTTTCTTAACCTCAAAAAACCCAAAAGGTAATTCAAGTGTTACATTAACATAGGGTCACAAAGTGGAGGAATATGCTGAAGTAAGCCATATGCATCTCAATCTTTTTCTCAAAAATAGCTGTCAAATTTTTTCTGCCAAAACTCTTGATGAAGCTTGACTAAAATAATAACTTTTAGTCATTTGCTTTGAACTATTTTTCACATATGCTGAACTATTAGTGTATGTCTTGCTCATTTTAGCACCTTCTCCTCGTCCTTTACTGTGATTCCAACCAAAAAAAAAAAAAAAAACCCGACCAAATTTTCCAGCTCTATTTAGAATGGACAATACCATTGTGCATTTAAATCTTGCAAATATTTTACAGAACAAGGTCCATCTTTGTTGCTGTAATATTTTCTGCTTTTTCTTTTATTTTTTCTCCACACAACTGCTTGATTTAACTTGTAGAGGTCTTAGCAGGTTAAAATCACACAGATAATCTATTGGGGATATGATAGTTGTAAAAAATAGACCTTCATTTTCAGTTGAAGACTGAGATGACATGACCAGATGACTTCCTCTCTATTGCCAGCATCAATTTCCAAAGGCTGCCTATTGGGATTCTTTCGTAGGCACACACTTTGTAGATACCAATTTCAACTATTCAACAGCTGCAAAATGCAATGAGAGAGACACAAAAAAACTTTCAGTCAGTTTATCACCTCTAAAATAATCTTTTTTCAGTCTGCTTAGGGAGAGGAGTCTTTTCTGACATGTTATGGAGACTTTTTTACAAGAAACAGTTTTCTTGTGGTTTTTAATTTTCACGAATAGCAGCCCTCTGGAAATCTGCAATTGTGAAGTCCCTCTTATCTTTTGCAGCTTTCCTACAGCTGCGTTTATGGGCCAGGTCAACTTATTGGGGTACTATTTTAAGGATGAGCTGTTCTAGCATAAAATCAGAAGTTCTTTTCATCCATCTCTGGAACAAAGGGTTTTTGTTTTCTTTTATTCTTGTGGCGAAGTTTCTCATCTCTTTCATCTCTTTTTGTTTAAATTTCTTATTGGATTATAGTGACATCTACTTGCTTTAATACTAGTGCCTCGGTTTACAGTTGTGTTAGAATGCTACATCCGTCCAATGCATTTTATGAGTTCTAGGGAAAAAACAAAGTCTGATATAGTAAATATATCTACACCATAGCCTCACAAAAAAGAATTTAAGTTACCTGTTCAAGGCCAGAAGCCAAGCAGCTTTCCCAGGCTTTGTTCGCTTTAAATGTGCCTTTCCGAGCCCTGTAACTGGGCCTTTTGAGTGGTTTAACCAGGTGTCAATCTGCCAAACTAAGCAGCTGATTGGTTAATTGGGTGTCAATCTTCCAAACTAGGCAGCTGATTGGTTAATTGGGTGTCAATCTTCCAAACTAGGCAGCTGATTGGTTAATTGGGTGTCAATCTTCCAAACTAGGCAGCTGATTGGTTAATTGGGTGTCAATCTTCCAAACTAGGCAGCTGATTGGTTAATTGGGTGTCAATCTTCCAAACTAGGCAGCTGATTGGTTAATTGGGTGTCAATCTTCCAAACTGGGCAGCTGATTGGTTAATTGGGTGTCAATCTTCCAAACTGGGCAGCTGATTGGTTAATTTGGTGTCAATCTTCCAAACTAGGCAGCTGATTGGTTCTGCCATAGGGAACCACTTCTGCATTTAATGGACTCTCTCCACAGCCAAAAACCAAATCTACGTTAAACCCTGACAGCAAAATATCAAAGTCTCCAGATTTTTCATAGAGTGAGAAATTGCCCTTAGCAGAAAGGGAAAAAGGAACATACCAGGAATATTGAAAGGCAAGAGGGAAGGGAAGGAGCATGTAGATTGAATGATTTAGAATGATTTCTCTATCGCCACCAGTGTAAGCATTAGAATTAGCACATTTGAACTTCTTCCCTGGCTTTTCTTGGGCTGAAGCCAGAGGCTTCTTGTAGGAAGTGATAGCTGTGTAGTGAAGGATGAAGTAAGTGGGTAATAAAACATTAGAAATTCGTGATAAGTTCCCTTTCATCTTACTGGAGCATGAAGCCAGGGAATCTGCTGTTTAGATTTGAAACAAAGAGACTTTGATGACATAACAGTTACAGTAAGTACAGAAAAACTTTAACTGTCATTAAAACATATTCTGAATAGCATGGTTGTCTCCAGTATGTGAAAATGAAATCCTCTGTCCACATTTTGTAGGTTTCTAGTTTTTCCTCTCTTCTGCTTTGTCATTAATCAGAAAATCATTTGTCAAAGGTAGACATTGAAATATACGCAGTTTTGAACTTGCATTTAGATCTGAGCTTTCAGGTAAAATTCAGCAAAATTGTATCTGCTTCAGTGAAGTCTAAATGTTGTTTCTGTTCAGCTCTGCTGTTTTGGATTTTATCACAGCAGCCATTAGCTGTAATAGCCAATAGCAACCAATCTCTAATGCCAGTGCTTTACTGCCTTCATTGTATTTTATAAAAGTAATGGTTTATACTTAATTCCAAGGTCTGTGCCTTTAAGGTACACATGGTTCCAAACAAATAGCCATTAAGAACTTGGCTTCAGTTGCTTTAGAGTAATTTTAAAACATTGGTTTTGTTTTCTTCTGGTCAGGCTTCTTTGTGCGGAATGACAGGTATCAAGAAAATCTCTACATCTTTCTTTATCTTGTATCAGACCATTATGGCATCCAGTTACTTTTTAAATTGTTGTCAAGCACACCATTTACCCACTGAGCAAATAATACTCTTTTCTTATGTAGGGTTTTTAGGAAGGGATTACTTTCATTTCACTGAAAGCTAAGACTTCTATTTTCTGAAATTTACTTTCCTTTTCTAATAGCTTTTCAATTAGTTATATTCAGTGAGAAGACAATAGCTACATTTTGTCTAGCAAGTAAAGCAGTTGTCCAAATATTTATTTAAATTATTTTAAAAACCTGTGGGATATCTTCTTATCCATTTGCTACATTGTAATTAACATGAAATTTCCTCTCAATTGTCAGTGGTACAATCACACATAGAGCAGACATTTTAGGAGGAATATCTGTAGTACTATTCGTTTTTCTAAGTCAAAACCATAGAGACAAGTCATAATTGGTTTTGGTTTTTTTCGTGTTAGGGATTTATTAGCACTATGGAAGAATCTTGCAGTCATATTAAAAGCTACACATACCTATGATGAAAAAACCTGCTTTTCAAAAGTGCAGTTTTGATTGTTTCTCTGGAGGCACCTAGAAGTTTGTAAGGTTTCTGTATATCACATTTGATAGGAAATAACAGCTGTTATTTTTAATTTTATCATTCTATTTATCTGGACACATCTGTAGCCTCCAGATAAAAATTACACATACAAAGTGGGATGGTACTCTTTTTTAAGCAGAGAGTATGTGTATATTTCACATTAAATATTAGAAGAAATACAGAAATATATCTAGCCTTTCTTTTGTGCAGTAAGGTAAATCATGCCAGAAAGCATTTTCAGTCTCTCATAGCTCAAGGCAGTGGAATCGTGTATATTGACACAGGTTTAAGAGTGAATCAGACAGTATTAAGAAATGAATAATTTAGATACAATGTACAATATTTTTTTTATTCCTCTCTTTTTTTTGGCACTACTGGCTACTAAGAATCTGTTATGCATTTTACTTTAGCTTTGCATTTTATTCTCTTTTTCATCTTAGCATGTGGAGCTCTCGAGGCACAGTTTGATCCTTTTGCCCATAAGGTGCCTCTTGAGTCTGTCCTCTTTCCTTCCAGAGAGTGCTTTCTTAAGCAGATTGTGACAACTCCCCCAGCAGAGATCCTCTTCAGGGGAATGGCTATATCCTCTGTGTTTATCAACACGGTCTGATTTGTCATGATAAATCCATCCTGCTCACTTCTACACCTCAGGCTTTCTCCTTGGCAGTCGTTTTTTTCTGCTCTTTTTACTTCTGTCAACTGACTGAAAGAATTCAGGTACAAAATTTTATGTCTTCGGTGTCATTATGTGGCACTGTCGCGTTCCACCGTGGGGAACTGTGAGGAGTTCTTTTAATAATCTATGGTCAGGAACGAAATTAAGCCAAACGAGGCAAACATTGTATCTGAGAACCATCTATTGGTAACGAAAAGATGAAATAAAAGGGATTTACTCTACTAAAGAGGGCTAGAGAAGACAGTGCAAGAGGAAGAAGAAAAGAGAGAGGGAGAGAGAGAGGAGAAAGAGGGAAGAAGAGTAGGTTACCAATGGAGGTTGGAGAGTGCTGTCCACAAGGCTGGGGTGTGCATGCTGCCTGTGGACAGCTCCTGTGGTGATGGTGATGGACTCGAGGTAACAGGGGGGATCAGGAGCCTGGACAGGGTCACAGCAAGGATGGGTGGTGGGCTGGCTCAGAGGTGGGCAGGGTTGGATGCCTGTGGTTCGGGCAGTGACACAGCGATGAAGCAGGCAGGGTGTTGGTCAGGGACACAGGGAGGCAGGACAGACACAAGGGAGAGCAAGAGTCAGCAAGGGCAGGAGAGCCAAAAGGTAAATTTGGGCCAGGGCAAAAAGTGTAAGGCTTCAAAAGCCCCCAAAAAGCAAAAAAACAAAAGACCAAAAAGCGCCAAAAAGCCCACACTCAAAAAGCAAGTTTGAAAAGCCTCCCAAAACACCAAGCCTTAAAAGCAAAAGCACAGCCCCAAGCCAAAAACAAACACTCAAAAAGCAAATCTGAAAAGCCCTGGGGCTTGTGAGGCAGTTGCTTTTTGTACCCCGTGGCTCCTCCCAAAGTCTGCGTGCTGGCAGGAAACCCCTGACCCAGTCCAATGTTCCACTGCAGTCCATTGGCAGGGACCTTTTGCCATCTGGTTGGGGAATGTCTCTGAAGGGTGCAGTGTCTTCAGTGTTTCCCTGCTGACTGCCTGTCCCATGTGAGACATGAACTGGTTGCCAGGCAAAGACTCCCAGAGACAAGGCTTTCCTCCATCTTCTCCCAGCTGCCTGCTGGACATGGGACATGTGCAAACCCTCGCGTGCCTTTGAAAACCAGGATTGAGACAAATAAATTGGCTCCTCACAGACACCCCTGGCAGATCAGAACTCCATCCACTATCGGTTTGGCTTTCCAGTTTTTTAGTAATTGCATCCAACAGATTAGGTCATGGATGTTCTTGTCTATGTGACTGTATTTGCTTTTATATTTATACTTATTTCTATTTTCCATTGTGTCTTGATACAGAACAAGAAAATGCTTGGAGACCACTTAATTGGGTCTGATGTTGGTCATAATACTGAGATTGTAGATGCAGTCTAACAATCTGTGTAAAATAATCTCAGTACTAGATTGCATAGCGTAAGCAGAGAGTGCTACTCCTACATTAAACTGTCTGAGCTAAAGAAACACCAGGTGTCATCTTCAGTCATAGCATGAGGCTCAAGTCTTCCAGTGACATTAACAGAAGCTCCCTTGGGATCACTCAAACTTTCATGCCATTCTTTGTTTTTCTTAGTAGAAAGTCCTACAATGAAGCAGCTCAAATGATCACACAGCTAAGAATGATGACAATTCTCTCTTTGGAAAGCTCTAGAAAAATACTGTTTTGCTTTTATCTGGTTAGTAAGTAAGAGATTTTGGTAAATTCTGGATCTTATAAGTGAAGCAGTGAGTGCAGCTGGAAAGAGACTATGGGTCAGAAGTTTTACAGTTAGATTGCCAGATGTTATTTCATCTAACCAGCTGATTTTCTGATTTCTGTCCCTGACATCCACTTGAATGGATTTTGTTAGTGGTATAGCAAAAGTTAAAATTCTTAGGAGCTTTTAACAGCAAGATATGGCCTTATCTTTTTGCTTCACCTGTAAAACAATTGTATTTTATGTGCACCATGGATTTTTCAAATAAGATTTTTTGTTTTCAAACAGAAATTTATTATGATTGGAAAGACCAATCATCTGTATAAACATGTTTACAGAAAGAATGATCTTTTCCTAAACAAGCAACAGTAAGAACATTTGTTTTTATAAAGAGGCATTGGAGTATAAAGTTTATATCCCTTTACACTTACAGTGGTGCACATTTGGTAACCTTGAAAAGTGAATATATTCTGCTTGAGCTACTGCTAATGTGTTAAGTTACTTGCATCAATTAGAAACCCAGACTTATTTGTTGTACAAATGGCAAGGACTTATGTAAATTTCTTTTGCGATCTTTCAGTAGTATGTAGTAAAAATAATTCTAGGTGGGAACTCCATCTGTATGAACATGACACAGCACAATTTTACTTTTATCATTTGTCATATCATTATGTGTATTTTTGTTTCACGTTGTTGTTACCTATTGAAAAATATTCTTCTAATAGAAGGGGAGATTATCTTAGCTGTTAGTTTTCTTCTTCAGTTGCTTCAAGAACTGAAAGACCTGTCTTTGGATGGTGTAGACTTATTTGAAAGAGAACAAAGTATAAATTAAGACAAATATATGAAGTAATTCAAGCCTTTAAAGAAAAAAAGTCTTCTTGCACTTGCCAGAGGGAGCCATCATTTTATAATTCTGTACATCATGTCATCATTACCTATTCTATACCATAACAACCAGCTGGCACACTGAAATAACAAAATGTTGACTCTAGCAAATATTTAAACTGAGTTATACTTGTTGTGGGTTATGAGGGCTACTATTAGTTCATATGGAAGCTCTTCCCACTGAAATGAAGATGCATATTGTTACTTTTTTACATCCTGATTTAATTTAATACAGATTTGTTGTTAGACCGGAAAGCTTCTGAGGTAGTCAAAGTTTATTGAATCAGATTTTGAATTTATCTGAACAAGACAGCTGTGATTGGTCCACTTTGTGCTATAAAATATGAATCTTGTCTAAACAAGAAGCCAGATAGAACAAGATTTTATCTAGCCAGAAGCCAAATACATCAGAAGATTGAGCACTGATATTTTCCTTCCACTCCCCAAAATCCCAATAGTGTTTCTTATGTAGATAATATCAAGGGTTAATAAATACTTCTAGCATTGAACACTGCAAACTGATACTTAGAATAAAATATCATTGTTAATTTTTAACATGCATTGTATGATAACATGGGAGTGACCCAAAGCATGGTTTGTTGTACTTTTCAAGTCAATTCTTTGACTTTGATATTCTTCTACCTTTCCACACTATGAGGATCAAAGACAGTAATACAGATATTTCAAAGTTCTTAATTTTTGAATCCTAGTTAATTCACGTAGTTATTCATGTGAAGCTATGAATTTTTTAATATTAATGAAATTTAGGAAATTCTGGAGGGTTTGTTGTCCTGAATTACATAAGTTAATATTTACTACCAAAAATGTAAACTGGTTGCAGTTCCTAGGGAAAAACAGTTCTTTTCTTTTTAACTAAAGTATCTGCTGGTCCTATGACTGTGGGCTCACTAATAATTTTAGACATCACATCTAATGCAATACTCCAGCTTTTTAGAAGACACAATAAAATACAAACAAATCTAAAAGTCATGTCATAATTACAGAAGAATTGAGTATACTTAATTTGTTCTTACTTTCATGCTTTCTGAACACCTTGGGACTAATTACATGTAAATTCCTCAGACTGATATATTTGATAAAGTCAGAAAATTAAGCTAACTTCTCTAGTAATTATTGCTCTCAGCCTTTGAGGGTTAAAATAAGACTATTGATTTTAAAATATTAGTCAACTGTTCCTGTGCAGAAAGAGCAGTAGGAGAGAAAAGGGAAAACTGTGGAATCAGGTGGATGCAGAGATAAAACTAACAGTGAAGCTCAGAGAGAAACAGGAAATGGTAGAATTAGTGGGAAGAGGTGGTGGGAAACTAGATCAATTGAGTATTTTTGGGAATTGAAACAGCTCTGCAGAGCCAAGTCTGTTGAACTGGATGAGCAAGAATATTATTTGGATTAGAATAAACTTGTTGGAAAGACGAGTAATTGACACTGGGTGAATGGGACTGGGTTTGAGCAGTGAGCAAGGCAGAGAGTTTTTGCTTGGAGACAGTGGATTTTCAGACCTTATTTGGAAGCCTAGGTCCATAAATCTCAACAAATAACCTTATGCTGAGCTGTCTTGATGCCATATTGATGGAGGTTTCCATCAATAGCAGGGGGATGGAAATTTTTTCCAGACTTACAACCTCTATCAATTATGTCCCTTCTCTGCAATCCCTCTTTTTGACTGGCACAGTCCCTGAATTCTGGCACAAAGGCACCTGCTTTCCTCCAAGTTTTCTTTTCATTTGGCTGGACAATGGCAATTGTAGTATGTCTGGTTTAGAACTGAATGTGTGTAAATGGGCCAGTTTATTAACGCCTAGTGAAAAGGCTAATTTAAGTTTGTTTTTTTTACTATAGCCATATGACCACCTTTGTTCGGGAGGACTGTAGATAATGAGAAGAGGTGAAAATCTGTCATTTTTAATTCAGTTGAAGTCAATACATTTCTTATGACCTGGAAGGGAAATAGACAGTCTCCTCTAGCTATTACAAAGGCTTTATTTCTCGCAGAAACTATACTAAGAAGCAGGAAATGGTATATAATCTTGAAATTAGATTTCATTGTAATGTATGTCCTATTATTATTGAATATTGCAGTAACAGCCTTAATTTTGTCATTTCATAGCCTCTACATACTTGATTTTTTTTTACCTTCTATGAAATTCTTTAAACATTTGGATTTGGTTTAAGTATTTTTATTTGAAATTACTGAATATTGTCATGCCCAGTCTTCTCCTTGGCTTTCCAAATCCCCTGTTCAAGATAAAATCCAGAAAATTCCATGACTGTACCATCATTTGAACATTTAACAACTATATCTTTTTCCAGACATCTAATGGGCTTCATAAATTAATTTTGCTCAGGACCACTTAGGACATCTTTGGCAGAACTGAGAGTGAATCAATATCTCAACATTTTAATTGATATGTTAATATGTCCTATTCCCAAATGTTAGAAATAGATCCCTGCTTCCATGACCATTTTATTTCTTCATCAACTCTTGTCCTCAATGATTATATCTTCTGAGACAGTGAAGTGTGAGCCCCATTATATGGTGAGCTCACGGTGTTTAGAGATGCTTGCTTTCCTCAGTACACAACCACTCCAGGGAATTCCTTAGCATAACCATTTCCTGCTTAAGCAGACTGAAACTCAGAAATATGCTGCAAACTGCCACTGCTAAAATGGCTGGTGGCCATAAGAATTAAGGTATGGTCTACTGAGAGCAGCAGGCACCACTTCCATTAGCCTGCTAGGAAAGTATTTTATAAATATACACTGCTCTGTAGTTAATGGATTCTTCACAAAACTACTGGTGGTTTTCATGCAGATTGCCAGAAGATTTCATTAACTCAAAAGGGATGATCCGATTTTTTATTGTTATGTTAAATGTGGGGTTTTTTTTAAACCTTTGCTTGATATGAAAATAAAATTATGTGCGCACTTCTTTAATGCCTGAATTTAGCAGAATATCATGCTTTCTCTCTCCACTACCATACAGAATATTTTCAGCTTTCTGTCTCCAAGAATATACATGATATCATTTATAAAAGCCAGGGCTCAGAATCTGAAATATTTCAGACATTACAGTCTCTGTGTCTTTGGCATATAAATTAAGATTAAAAATTATATTAAGGATAAATGGTTACTAAAATGCCAAGTGTTTCTACTCAAATTGAAAGAAGTTAGACTTAGGTTAGATATTAGGAGGAAATTCTTTACTGTGACAATGTGCTGGCACATATTGTCTCAAGAAGCTGTGGCTGCCCCATCACTGGCAATGTTCAAGATCAGGTTGGATGGGGCTCTGAGTAATCTGGTCTAGTAGAAGGTGCTCCTGCCCATGGCAGGGGGTTGGGACTGGATGATCTTTAAGGTCCCTTCTACCCCAAACCATTATATGATTCTGTGACTCACTGAAATATTTTTGATATTCCAGGCTCTGTTTCCTTGGCACACAAGATATTAAATGATATTAGGGATAAATGATGACTAAAATGCCAAGTATTTCTACAAAGCAAAATAGGAATGCAGACATCAGGATGTTAAAAATATGTGCATCTTAGAAAGACATTGATAAATAATTAATCTTCAAAAATCTACCATGATTGATAATGATTCCTTGCTTACTCTTCTGAAAAAGAAGAGGTGAATACATATTTCAGGCAATTAGCTACAAGTCAGTATCTTAAATATGTGATTACTTGAAAAAGCTCTCAGTACCACTAAGCAGTTGAAGGATGTGGTGCATTATGCTGTGTGAGCTAAAACTTACAGAGATTTCACATAAAACTTTGCAATCTCAATCCTGTAATTTGAGTCTATACTGGCCTGTTTTCCTGCAGTGACATAGACAGAAGATGGCACTGTTTATTCATAGTTCCAGAAGTGAAAAGCTCTTTTCCCGCTCTTTTAAGAAAAAATAAATGTTAGTATACAGGGAAAACAAGAAAGTAAATTGAGGTGATAATATTTTTTGAGAAATAGATATTTTCCTCTGAGTCAGGAC
This sequence comes from Acridotheres tristis, assembly GCA_037013685.1. NCBI lineage: Eukaryota > Metazoa > Chordata > Aves > Passeriformes > Sturnidae > Acridotheres > Acridotheres tristis. Next base: position 13,950,981 of record CM072884.1, on the reverse strand, counting down.
ATTGGCCTGTAAAAGCAGCAGTTTTGATGCAACTCAAGACAGGAGCTACATTTAGTCTCGACAGCTGTACAGAGTTCCAGTCTCTATAAAATGGGTCCTGAAGTACAACATCTTGAGATCAAATATAAGAGGAGGAGGAGTGAGTTAGTATTATTCATAGAAGTGTAGAATATGCCGAGTTGGAAGGGACCCATCAGGATCATCAAAGTCAACTCCTGGCTCTGCAGAGGACACCACAGCAGTCCCATCCTGTGCCTGAGAGCGTTTTCCAAACACTTGTTGAGCTCAGTCAGGCTTGGGGCCGTGACCAGTTTCCCAGGGAGCCTCTTCCAGGGCCCAGCCACTCTCTCAATGAAGAACATTTTCCTCATGTCCAGTCAAAACCTCCCTTAACACAAATCTAGCCATTCCACTGGATCCTGTCACTGCTCACAGAGTCTGCCCCTCTGCTTCTCCTCCTGAGGAGGCTGTAGACAGCTGTGAGGCTTTTTCTCAGTCTCCTCTTCTCTAGGCTGAGCAAACCAAGTGCCCTCATCCACTCCTCACGTGGCTTCTCCTCCAGGTCCTTCATCATCTTTGTCTGCCTCCTTTGGACAGTCTCTAAGAGCTATACATCTTTCACTTGAAGTTGTTTATGCATTGAAAAAATTCTTTAAGAACATCATTGTACAAAAGATGCAGTTGATAATTGGGTCATTTACATGGGGTGTCATATCACCTAGAACAAATTATTTTGGGAAAAGATACTGTGCCTTCGTGGGGGAAGCCCCAGAATTCATAAAGAGGCTCCTGATCTTATGAGCAATCACATACTTGAATATATTAAAGTCTTGTTTGTAATGGAACTTAATATGCCCAAACAGATGTTTTTGCAAAGTTAATCTTTATCTGCAAAACATCTGATATTTGAAAGAAATTAAAAGAATTAACTTATATAGGAATGATATTATAGTGCAAATGAGTAGTGATTAATATATTACTACATACTCACAGTTAATGAAAATTACTTGAATGTATTTGAAAGTCTATTTTGAGTAAACAGTAGACTCTAAAGATAAGCCAACACTTACAATAATTACATTTAAATTATTGGCTGTGGCTACAGACAAACTACAACAGAGGTACTTTCCAAGACTTCTAACTAGAGCTCTCTTTGGTATGTCTGTTGTTAGTTTCAAATTAGCTCCAGCATACACTTCCCAGGTAATTGTTGATAAAGGAAAGAAGACTGTGGGCTTTGATGTATTTATTTTATGTATCAATGATCTCAAAATAATGTTTTGAACTATGTTAACTTCATTTTAACAGGCCTGCTTTATTTCTTCTCTGCTGAATTCTTCTTCACCATAAGCATAGCAGTATTTATAAAAGGTGCTATAAAAAAAATTATGGGAAATTAAACAAATAAAAACTCACTTGGTAAAGGCAAGTTCAGAAGGATGTTTGTGTTAGGAGTATTACCTGTAAATTTGTATTGTGGAAGGGAATTTTAACCTTGTAATAAGTGGTTGTTTATACTTGAAAGTCTATCTGCTTTTTGTTTATTTATAACCTTAGATCTCTGTTTTGAGTTTCTAAACTTTGGAATAAATAGTGTACCAAATAGGCTAGGTCTGTGTTTATTAGTAATCTTTCACAATATAGGTGGTAAAATTTTAGGTAAGAAAACTGCAGCAGACATCATTATGTCATACAGACCTTATATTTTGAAATTTGAAATCTATACTGAAAGAGCTGGAATTTTAAAGAATAGTTGACATATAAGCATCAGTTTCTTTAGAAATTATAGGTTCCAGCCACCATCCCAAAATGCTCCTCAACCTAAATAATCTTATATTCTGCTGGCAAAAATAATAAAAAAAAAATCTTGCATTTTCTTCTCAAGTCATCAGCAAATTGAATTTTGAATGTCATGACCTGTTTTAATGGAGCTGATTGCTTGGCAGTGGACTGGAGCAAACTGTATTGTGTACTTGTGAGATATGCTACTTGGGAAAGGAATAAATAGGTGAATCAATGTAGTTTATGGATTGCCTGTCTAATTTCAGAATCTATTATAATATTCTCCTGGTAAAAAAAGGCTGTTAGTCTAAATGAAATTGCTCAAGTCTGTCCAGCATGCTGGGCACTGACAGCTTTGCTATACAAAAAGTACTGGAGAAGTTCCTCTGCTTGCCATCACTACACTGTTACCGTGTTATGGCCAACAAATGTTTGAGATTTCTTTAAAAATCACCAGCAAGGATATCTGTAAAAATGACATATAAAATTAAATGACAGAGCGACAAAGTTTGTTGGCAAGGTTCACTCTACAACTTACTAGATGGTTAAGGCACACTGAGGAAAAGAAAAAAGCAGCAATGAAATGCAGTCAAACAAAATGGAAATAAACTGAGAGCTATCTATGTGTATGTGTGTTTAGGTGTGTGTGACAAAAGGATAGTAGGACAAGGATAAAATGGACTACAAACTTAACAGCACTCAACAGGACTTAAAACTTAACAGTTTAGCAAAGGAATAACACTTAGCAGCATTTAACTTAGTTTGTAACTTACAGCTTAACACTACTCACAAGCCTTACATCTAAGGTACTTAAACATCTCAGAAGGCAGCATTTCTCCTAGATTTACTGTAGCATATATGCACGTGTCTGCACACACACATAAAGAGTCAGTGTGAGATACTTGTGAAAAATTCCACTCGGAGGCAGTGAACCCTTTGCCTCTGCCCAGCGTGGGAAGGGTTGGATTTCTAGGAGTGGCCCAGGATTCTGTTGTCATTCAGTGTTCCTCCAAGTACAGCAAACTCGAGGGTTCACAGGCTCCGAGAGGCCCCACTGTGACAATTGATAAAAGATTCGTGTTAATCACAAAAGCATTGGGGTTTGCATAAACCAGAATACTAAGCTCTGAAGTGAAGCATGGACATTAGATAAAGGAAATTATATGATTAAATAATTCTGTTTCAAATCACCTTGTTATGTTATATTATGTTGTATTATGTTACATTACATTATGTTATATTATGTTGTTTTTCAAATAAGTTGTATCAGCTACCAGCTTGCAAAATCGGACTTCCCAAAAAGCCCTTCCTGCCTTTGTCTGATCAATGCTGCCTATCTCAAGGACCAGACTTCCAAAACTTCTCTGGTGGTTATCTACAAGGACCCGATGGCTATCTGTGACTGATTATCACCCAAAGGCTTTGTGAATTTGTGTAAGGATGTTTATTCGACCACCACTGCTTACCTGGCAAAATTATAACAGCAAAAAACCCCCAAAAATTATTGATTACAACGAGAACCCACAGTATAAGAAGAGGCTGCAAACCAAGGTGTCCTGGTTTAGGGCAAATTTGGGGGAAAACTTCTGGAAGGAGCCCCCAGACAGCAAACCCCACGACTCCTCCCCCCCCCCCCCACCTGGTTCAGGAAGAATTTCCTCAGAGAAGAGTGGGAAAAAAACCCTGTTTATTTAACAAGCAAAACACTTCCCAGCACAGGGAAAAAACACCAGCTGACAAAAAAACTCTTTCATCATTCTGAAGGGATGGCAATCTCAGTCTCTCCGTCGAGTGGTCGCCCAGTTATCAGTCTCTGGCGCTGGGGAATGACTGCTTCAGGTGACAGAGTGTAGGCTCCCGGTGTTTCTTCGGGTTTCCCAGGTCCCCGTCCAGAACAGGTTCAGATGGTATCCAGGAGAGGGAGGGGACGGGGTGGAAAAAGAAAACAGTCCAGGGTAAAGTTGGACTGCCTAGCTGAACTAACTAACAAGCAAAAGCAAGGGCAAAGTGAAGGAAAGAAAAAGAGGCAGAAGCGAGCAAGCAGGCAAGCAAGCAAGCAGAGCTAAAACCTCTCCTAAACACAGACCATGGGGGAGGTGAGCCGGCTGATAACAAGACAAAACAAAGCTTCACTTTCAGAGTCAGTCCTGTAAGCACAAGACATAATACCAAACATAATCAGAACACACGATTGGAGATACAAACACCATAACATCACCCTAGGTGGAGCGTGGAGTGGGCGGTGACCCCTCGCGTTCCCCAGCGTGCTGCTTGCTCTTTCTAAATCAAATAAAGCAATCCAAAATTCTGCTGAATATCGAGACTTTTGTCTCTCATTTATAACACCACTCAGAGGGAGGTTGCTGCTCACAGCCCGCTGCCATCCAAAAGAGCTCAAAGGGTCTCATTTTGGACCACTGTCCATAGGGTCACAAGAGAGTGGGCTTTGGTCATAATGATGTTTCATCCTGGCCAACCTTCAGGGTGGTACATTTTCCATGAAAGTGTGAGAACAGGGATGCTATGCCATTTAGGCAAGAAAAAAGTTTCCAAGGCTGTTCATAAAGAAAGCAGGCACTTATTGGACAGCAGCAGTTCCTGGAAGCAGACAGTATTCCTGGTAAGCTCAAGAGGAGATGTGCCCAGGCCTGTTTTTCAAGACTGAGGCTTAACGAGCATTTCTCAGGTCACAATGAGGCCTGAAAAGTGGGGGAGAATGATGCACCAGCACACTTACCCCTCAAGTTTTGATATAGAAACCTCTAGAAGTAAACAAATTACTTTTTTCTTCTTGACTACAAGGCCTTTTTACACTAAGAGGCCCCTATAATTTTTTGGTTCTTACCACTTTTTTCCTGGCAAGACTTGCCAGCTTGCCAGTGGGTTACATTTAGAGATGTGTGCATGGCCTAGGACTTAGGGCTAGTCTGACATGGCCTGACATGCTTCCAAACTCTTGAGTTACAAGATAGGGTATTGTACAGGTCCTAAGGGGAACATTTCCTTTAGAGATATATTATTATTTTCCTGCCTTTGCATAGACAATGATCTGGTTAATCTGGATTCTCACTGATTTTTTTATTATGGCAGAAGTTGCCTTTCCGTTGATCCCCATAAGTTTTGGAGGTTCCATTCCAAAACATAACAGAAACAATGGCAAACTTGTCAGCAGCTCCTGTAGGGATTCAAGCATCTCTCAGTACTGGCATTTTTACTCCTCTGACCTTTTAGTTCATCTGGGGCTTAGAAAAACTATTGCATTTAGGACTTTTATTGTTTGAGCTGTGTGAAAATTATGTGTTATTAGCGGCATTGTGTAACCAGACTGCACAAATTATTTGCTCATGTTTTTAAGAAGGACAAAATTCTGCCCAAATGAAATCTAAAGATGCATTTTATTTAAAATTAACTCACTAAAACCATGGCAATGACCTTGATGAATATGATGTAAGCTTCAAAGCCCTCCTCTATTATCACTTACCCTGTAATATCAATGTTTATTTTCACTGCACCTTTACACTGTGCTGCACAACAAAATTAATTTCCTGGTGACAAAGGAAATCTTGGCCCTCAGCCTCTTTAAAGCCATCATGTCTCTGAATACTGCCAGAGAGGCTGAGCTGCAGTGAATGGGCTACTTAACCTGGGAACTTGTACAGAATAATGTTGACCTCCAGTTGCCCAAGCACTATATAGACTAAATAAATAAATAGGAAAAAAGCATTTTTATTTCAGAGTCAGGTCAGTGTGCAGGTGAAAAATAACACTGTTTAGGGTTTTTTTTCCTTCAGAAATAAATCCAAAGTTGTGATGTAGCTACATGGAGATCTCACACAGCGCATTCATTCAGTAATTGCACTAAAAACAATGCCTAATCACCATTTATCTATTTATCTGCTTTCTTTCTGTTATGCAATGCTGTTTTTTCTTTTTTCCTATAAAAAAGGCAACACAAAAGTGTATTATGCATTATAAAACCCCATATTCTGGCCTGTCAGTACAATGCATCATGAAAGCACAATCAGCAATCACAGTTCTAGAAAGAATGAAATGGGGATGGAGGGGAAGTGGGGTTCAAACTTTACCTTATGTTAAAACGAAGCAAATTGCTCTAGCTGGCAATGGAAATCTCATATATTCATAATTACAGGCAGAAATGTGTGATCATTTCTTCCACCTCAGGCAGACAATGTCAGTGAGTCAAGGGGCTTGAATATCGAACTGACTGACTAACCTGCTTTGTGCTTTAGTGACCCTAATTACTGCTAGAAACTTACTTGAACTAAATGACTAAACAAGTTATTAGCCAGACACACCAGACTTGTTATAATACACCACCACCTCTCCCTGCATTCTGTTACCTGTTCTTTGATATATGCATCTGCAACGTAATACTTTAAAGGAAAAAAAAATCCCTGTCAACTCTGGCTGTAAATTCCCATTACATTAAAAGCAGAATAAAGGATTAGAGTACTAAAAACTTAGAAGCTGAACAAACCCTTCTAGTCTTTAGGTTTAAAAAGAAATCTGTCTTTTTCATGTTTACTTGCTTCAAAGATGAAAGCTTTCATGTTAGGATTAAGAAAGCCCTACATAAAAAAAAACCACAATAAAATGGAGAGCTGGAACTGACTCTTGTATGGAAAAGTAAAGCAGGAAGCCAAATAATGTGAGTAAAAGGAATAAGATGCATGATTCTGAATTTCACATGTGATAGACAGTAGGCTTGTACAGCTTGCATAGAATTCAGCAGAACAACCAGGAGCTAGACATGATAAAGGGGAGTGCTTGTGTAGTACCATTACAAACAACACCCTTCCAGCTTAAACACTTTTATAACAGAGTGCCATCCTTTTACAGAGCTGATCAATATTGAAAGAACATATCCTACCTTTTCCTGTAAAAAAGCAGATTAGCTTCCTGTCTCCTGGCTTCCCTGTGTTTGTGGAAGTGTCTGAGAGATTATACAAGGTCCATTATTTGGAACATCCATTGGGAAGCAGGTAGAAGACTGAAGTAATATTGAATGGTGCCATAATATCTGAAATTAGGAAGCAGAGATTGGGGTGTGTGGTCAAGACACTACCTATCTCCTATAAATACATAGCCTGGGGATGCTTTGTGTAGATGCATAAAGCAAAATGTAAAGACAGGAACTTTTCCTTGCTTCCTTTATTGGCCTTCTTATTTCTCGTGTCAGAGTTGTGACGGTCAACTCAAGATTTTGGGTATGCCTTTTTCCCTCATGTAATTGTTTTAAGGAGCTAGTATATCTTCATGTCATGAATCAGAAAATCGTAGAATCATTAAGGTTGGAAAAGACTTTCGAGGTCATTGAGTTCAACCTTTGAGCAAACGCCAACTTGCCAAGTAAAGCATAGCACTAAGTGCCATGTCCAGTCATTTTTTGAGCCCTTCCAGGAATGGTGACTCCACCACTTCTCTGGGAAGTCCATTTCAATGCTTGACAACGATTTCAGTGAGGAAATTTTTCCTGATGAAGTGAAAGACAAAGCCTCTAAAATTTGCTCTTTGAGAATTCATCTTCAGTTAAGGCTTGCTATGGTTTTCAGTTCAGAGGTTTAGGGCCTCTTTGCTATCCTGTGCAAAATAAATAATACTGCCATTTGAAGCAGCCAAGGGTGAGACTAAGTGATGAACAGCAACAAAATCCATGTCCAGGGCTTCTGAAAGAGGCAAGGCTTTGGCTGTATATTGCACTAACCCATGGCAAAATATGAAGTGCTAGCATAAGCAAAAATTCCCAGAGCAAAAAAAAGCATACTCTTAATTTCAGTACAACCTCTTTTTATGGAAACTTCTATTCTGCATACAGCCATGTTATAAATCATAATAAGTATGATGCAATTTTTTCCTTCCTGGTTAGTAATGAGCTAAATATCAGAAGTTTATTTCTTTATTAGGAAAGTATTATAACCTTTGAACATGTGACATGCTATTTGAAGCAAAAGTTATGATGAATAGTCACTGGGAATCTGATTTTTATTTTTCCTCTTAACACACAGTAGATTTAGCAGTAAATCAGTTGCTAGTTCTTATTTATCTGAAGGTGATGAAAGACTGAAGCACAGCACAGGTCAGTAGAGCTAATGTAGGGTATGATTGGATGAATGAGGAACTTGATTCACAGTGTGGTCCTGGGCTAGTATTTTTATGGTTCTTATACTGATACCAGAATTTCTTTCAAGTAGTTTTGTTTTGATATTACTCAGGTGGGCACCAACTCCACACAAAATGGCCTCAGATTTCCTGTTGGATGGAGAATTGCAGAGGAGTGATAAAGGCCAACAGCATCCTACTTGTATGAGCAGGAATGTAGGCTGCAGATCAAGCAAAGTGACTGTTCCCTTCACTCAATGACTGTGAGGCTTCCTCTGAAGGAATATGTTCCATCTCGGGCCCCATGGCATGACAGAGGTGGTGACAATCTAGGGGAAGGTTGCTCAATTAGCAGGAGGGCTGGAATGTACTTTCTGTAAGGAGACACAGAGGGAACTGGCTTTGCTTAGCCCAAAAGGAAGAAAAAATGTTACTGTTATTATTGACTGCTTAATGGGGCTGACACGGAGACAAAAGACTTCCTAGAAGTGAATAGTAAAAAGCCAAAAGGCAGTGGTCATAGATTTCAACTGAGAAAATACTGCTGGAAAACAAGAAGAGAAAACCTTTGCAACAAAAGCATCTAAGCCTTGGCACTGGTTGTGCAGAGCAGATGCATAATCACTGTCCTTGGCAATACTCAGGACTTGCCTGGACCAGGATCTGAGATTCATGCACAACCTGTGAAGCTTGTCCTGCTTTGAGCAGGAAATTAAACTGGGTAACCTACAGAATAAGCTTCCCAACTCAAGCTTTTTAGGATTCTTTGATCCTGCACACAACACTAGTTGCTGACTGTAAAAAATATACTTTCTTCCATACACATTTAGACACCCTGGCTGAGGTGTGACTTTGCTAGGCAAATTGGGTCCTTCCTGCAGAACTTGCTGTTCAATAGTATTTCTGGATAATTTCTGGTGCTGGGCAGAGAACATATTCTAGATTTTAGTTTGCTGATTTCTGTAGGAACCATTGTCCCCTATGTATTACTGGGGACATCAGTTTGAGAAGTCCTTGGAACAGACTTGAACTTGCCTGTTGTATCTTTCTATGTATTTTATAAAATCCATCTCTACAGTTTGGCCTCGATGCTGTGATATAATCTCCTCTCCCAAATCCATACATTTGACACTGCTCATGTTTAAGGATGATCCCTTCCTGCTTATAGATAAATATCAGTTTTATAAAATTGTTGGGGGGATAGTCCATTTCAGAATAGACTAAGCAATTTTGAGATGATGTTGAATTGTCTCTAGACTTCATTAAGAGTAAGCACAGGAATTCTTTCCCTCAGAGAGATACCAGAAAATGAATCTTAAGATCTCTTCCCCACTTTTTAGCACAGTGTTCATGTGACAGTAGGTAGAAGAACGAGGTCACAAAAGTCAACATTTTTGGAAGAGTTTATGTAGATTTGTAAAAAAGAATGGGAATTTAAAAAAACAGGTTTGTATTCTCAGTGTCTGGTCTTGAGGAAGTAGTTTTCTATCTCCATCTCTCTATACAGAGAAGTATTTATATGTGCTTTTATTTTGTAATGTTCTTTATCTGTGAATTAAAAATGCTCTGTATATTAGTTAAATCTTATAAAAATGGCAGTAAAGATGACATTGAAAATACAGCATTTTATGCATTCAGTAATTATTCAACATTGCATCTGGAATTTAGCAGCAACTATATGTGAACAGATGTGGCTTTGTGTCATTTTGCATGGCAGGGGAGGGGAAAGTGTATGCAACCAAAATCAAACCCTGTAAACAGCAACAGCAGCAACAAAAGAATAAACTGTGGAAAGATAATTGAACATTTCCAAGCACTTTATGATGTGAGAATCTTAAAAGCTGGAAAGCAGACATTTATCTCAACTGTTCTCTCTCCTGCTGGTGTTAAACCACCTTGGTGTGGAGCTGTCGGGTTTAATTTGCACGACAGGGGATGCCTGTTGCTTCATGCACGCTGCTGTAAAAATGTGTTAGCATTTAAATAACAGCACAAAGGATCATTATATTTCCTGCTCTAACAGGATCAGTTTTGATAAAATAAAGTTTTAGCCATTCTTTTCTATCCTTATCTTGCAGCATCATTTTGCACTTAGAGGGGACATCACAGCAATGTGATCTGTGGTAGTTTTGTGAGCTCCAGGACCCCGAGCCACTCCTGTGCTCTGGGTTCCTGTAGCAACCTCAGTCAGCATCTTTGTTAGCATTTGGGAGCTAAACTACAATTAAACTGTAAGGAATGAAGTCAAGAGTACATCTGGGTAATGCTGGCCAGCATCCTGCCAGAAGTTTCCTCAGCCCTGTAAGTTGATAGAAACCGGTTATTTATCAAAAAAGAGAAATGGTGAAGTTAATGAGAGCCTGGTATTATGAGTCTGCATAGTGACATTCAGAAGATCAATGAAGCAAAGTATTTTGATTGTCAGACATATGATTTTGAAAGCTGATCCCTTGGGGATATCAAGTTCTCTTGAAAGATAACTAAGGGATCTGTAATTAAAAAAAAAATCATTTTATTGGACAAATTTAATATTTGAGTTGAGATGCAGATTAAAGTCCAAGTTAAAAGTGAAATCTAACTCAAAAAAGCATTTTAAATCCCAGCATTTAATTGCAAATTTTTAGAAGAAACCTGAAGACAAAACCAGCAGTCAACTTAGCTATTTCTTATGGTTGAACAAAACCCCAGTGACTTCTAACTAACAAACAGAAGAAAAGAATAAGTGGGTTACATCCAGATCTCAGTTCTGGCAGTTTAATTTGAGTAAAAACTTTATGTGATGTGTTTAATCAAATAGAATATATGGTCTGTTTTAATACTTAGATTCTTGCTAAGACCTAAATCTCTAGGGTAAATAAGAAGGTTGGAATGTTTAAAAACTATCTTTTACTGTCCTATATTATTCTGATGACAGCTTGAATTTGTTTCTGAGATGTCTGTATCTGAAATCATGTTCTAACAAGCTTTGCCAGTTCTTTGCTTCTACTTACAGGAAAACTATAGCAGAAATTATTGCAAAGGCTAAAGTGGTTCAGAACAACACTGATTTCTTGGAATGAAATATGTATATGTTTGTGTTGAACTCTTAAATCCTTCTCTACTCACATAACAGTAGTGAAGAAATGTCCTAAGGGGCCTAGGGGGTCTGAGATCACAGAATCCTAGAATGGCCTGAGTTGGAAGGGATCTTGAAGACCATCCAGTTCCAACCTTTCTGCTGTGGGCAGGAACACCTTCCACTAGATCAGGTTGCTCAGAGCCATCCAACCTGTCCTTGAACACTTCCAGGGCTGGGACATCTGGAACTTCTCTGGGCAACCTGTTCCTGTGCCTCACCACCCTCACAGGGAAGAACTTCTTCCTAATAACTGATTGAACTCTACTCTTAGTCAGTTTGAAGCAATTCCCCCTTGTCCTGTCACTACAGGCTCTTGCAAATATTCTCTCTCCATCTTTCCTGTCAGCTCCCTTCAGGTATTGAAAGGCCACAATTAGGACCTCAAAGCCTTCTCTTTTCCAGGCTGAACAATCCCAATTCCCTCAGGCTTTCTTCATAGGAGAGGAGCTCTGATGTTCATTATCAGTAACTGAAAGCTTGTTCACAAGATGGTGTTCACTAACAGAAAATAAATTATTCTTGAGATTTTCAGGCAGTTTGTAGGCCAAAAGAGATGCATCAATTGTCAGAAATAATTTTAAGTTTCTTTTTTGCAAGTGTTGCTTTCAATTTGCTGTTGAAGATTTCATGTAATGTAAGCTTTTCACAAGAATGCTTAAAATGGAGTTGTGTATTTATTTACAGTGATGTATCTCCCCTGCTGTCAGTGAACTCTTAATATGATCGGCTGGTGGGACAGATGGGTCTTCTGGTGTAAACAAAATGTGTTAGACCTTGTAAACCAAATGTGAACTGATATTCACAGCCTTGTTTGAGCTCACACAGTCTGTCTGCTCTGTTCCAACTAATGAAATCACCTAGAGGTTCAGGATCTCAGCAGTTTGAAACAGTCAAGGGGAATAATAGAATGACTAATGACCTGAGTAAACTTTACCTATGTACTGTATGTTACTTTAGTTAGTCATGCTTAAAAATAACAGTGATGAAATAATAATATTTACAGAAAAATATTTACAAGGAAAATGGAGTGTTTGTGTTGTTAGATGTTAGCTTGCAGTATAATGTAAGCCAAAATGTAACTTTTACTCTTTTCTATGCAAACAGTAAAAAGCAAAATTTTTTGAGCTGAAAAACAGTAATGGAAAGAAAGCAAGAAAGGCTTAAACAATGGTTTATTTACTTTTCAACTGAGGTTTATTTCTGTTAATGCTGTGAGGTGTAAAAATCTCTTTGGTCACAGGTAATGGATGTAGAAATCTGTAAGCACTTCTAAGATGTAGGTTTTAAAGAAAGTCATAAGATATCTCATGGAAAACAAAACCCAGTAGAAACAGTAGAAGACACTTTATACGTCATCTTCCTAACAGATTTTCTCTTAAGCTTTCTCTTAAACAATATCTCAAACCGTCTATGTTTCTTAAAGTTTTATGAGAGAATGCCTCAGGATCATAGATGTTTGTGTTGTAAGAACCATCTCTGGTTTAACCATTCAGCAGATGAGTTTGCCTTTTTTTATCAAAAATTGTAATTAACAGTACTTAATCACTAATTCTGACCTGACTCATTTGCAGACATATGTGAGAAGCCTGAGAAGGGTTAAAAGTTTCATGACATTCTAGGAACTCAAAAGCTCATGAAGGATAATTAACTCTGAGAAATGGTAGAGATTGTCAGTCTGTCTGAAGCTTCTAAGCAAGGCAATGTTGATTGATGGCTTCTTTATGAAAGTGTTCCTTCTGCATTTTCTGTGCATAAATATTACCTACAAGTGCAATTCTTTGATTACATTCTGCAGTAGAAATGTACAAGTCCAGAAAACTCCTTACCTGTGTACTGGTCTATGAAATCAGTGTGGCTTCTTTGTGGTAGAAGATGTAGTTTGAAGTATGAAAAAGAAAACCAAAGTTTGCTTTATACTTAGGGTTAAATATGGTTTATACCCCCAGAAAAGAGAACAATAGTAACTCTAAGGAGTGTAATCATGACCTTTTTGAAATGAACAAGGGCTGGGGTGTGGAGGTCTCTTTTCACAGCTGTTGCCTAGGCAATGGGTAGTGCCCTTAACTTCTCCTGCTGAGCTAAAAGGTGGCTTTACTGTGGGTTTGGACCAATTACAAGCTGGTGGAACTTGTCTGTGTAACAAATACCAGTAGCAATTCAGTGAGATTACGCACGTTTCTGGTTATATTTGCACAAGCTTTCTCTCTAAAACTGGGGTTGCTGACATGAACCTTAATTTCTTTACTGCTACCATTAATTTTGCTTGTGACTTACAGAGCCTGTACTGTCACTTGGATGTCGTATAATGAAATTTCAACCGAAATATAAATGAAGTGTCTTGATACTAAAAGTGACTCCAGTGTTTGAGAGTGTTAGAGCAGAACTTTGCTGGTCTCTTGAACCAATAGTTTTCAAAACCACAGAAAAGAACCAAAACCTTTGTGTTCAAATTTTAAATCAAGCACCCATCACAGAGATCACACATAATGACATATATTGATTAATATTGACTAAGAAAAAACATCAGAGTAATTACAAAGAGTGGTACTAACTTCTTCTGAGATAGAATTACGGGTTTATTTGGGTTGGAAAGGACCTTTGAGATAACTGAGATCAACTTTTGACCTAACACTGCCAAGTCCACCATTAAACCAAGTCCCTAAGTGCCACATCTACACGTTTTAAATCCCCTCACATTTGATGACTCAAACCCTTCCCTGAGTGGCCTGTTCCAATGCTTTCACCCTTTCAGAGAGGACATATTTCCAAATATTTAATCTAAACCTCCCGTGGTTTAGAGATCATTTTCTTTTGTCCTATTGTTTGTTGCTTGGGAGAAGGAATGACTGTCATTGTTCCCCTCATCCTCCCATTCTCCAGGCTAAAGCACCCCACTTCAAAAGCTGGACTACTTTCCTGCAATGACTCTTTGATAAAACTTTGGAGTAGTTTTAGGACTAGAATTCATTTTTACCTCAATAGGAAGGAATACCTTGCTGATCGATGTTAAGAATCATAGTCTAGTCATGTGGCTAGAGAGGTTTCTTTTCTTCATCATCATGAATTTCTAGCTAGTTGGGTGGAGAATTTCCAATACCCATATTATGATTAGCCTGACACTGAATACATTCTCCTGCACATCAAGAGTTTGTACATCACAGGCATTGACTCTCATTCTTTCTATTTCTAATTATCTGCTTAGATCAGTAGGCTATTTATGATATTTAACCTGAAGCCAACACTCCTCTTTTCCTCATCCTTCTGGGATTTGAAAGGTCACTGAAGGTGTCTATAGAGTCTGCTATTACTAAAAATGCATCTTTCTGTCAGGTGACAAACTACTTTCTCTTTAGTAAGTAAGCTGTTCAAATGATATCACATTACTTACAGCACAAAAGCACTTGCATGTGCAGTTACCACATCACTAGTAACCTGTGTAATTTATATTCCTCTGAATACTTTATAAAATTTCTATGTGGCTCAAATTATGTTTGGTCAGACATAATTGAACAGAGATTAGCTCTTGTTGGTCAGAGCATGGTGCTAATAAGACCAAAGTTGTGGGTTTGATCCAAGTATGGGCCATTTACTTAAGAGTTGGACTTGATGATCCTTGTGCATCCCTTACAACTCAGATTATTCTGTGATTCTATGATAAATCTGTGATTTCACAGGATTAAACTTGTTGAATACATGTGAGTTCCCTTCTCAGAGTAGAACTAATTGATGAAAAATTAGTTTCTTCTGTTTTGAGATATTTTTTCTCCAGCCATTCTGAAATGTCACAGCCTTCCTATTCATGTTATGGTTTTGTCAGTCAACTAAATGCTCATGATTGAGATCATTAAGGATGGACACTAGTCCTTTTAATAATTAGATTAAGCAGAGTTTTCTGGAATTCAGACATTTAATAGTAACCCAAATTAATTAATCTATTAGTAATTCTGGAAGTAAGAAAGAAGGGGATGGAGTGGAAATAACTGCAGTGACTTGGCTGCCAGCTTAATGGGGAAGCTTCTCTTTCACAAAGAGGCCTCCCTCTGAAAATGGTGCATCTTTGATAGAGAATTTGTCCTCAGAATGGTTTACACAGAGTTATACAAACAAGTTCAATTATCGCTAATGAAAGCTGTACCCCCACATGCTGAGCTGAAAGGCTTTTTGCTATATAGACTCTCTCTGAAAAGATCCTTTGAGGGAGATGAAGTAGAAGTCAAACAGTAAAGTAAATTGAATTAGGGTACAATAAAGTCTGCTATTTGCTTTTTCTGATTGATAGAAGTGAAATTATCTAAATTCACTTTATTGTGAAAGACCAAGGTCCTTACCAAGATAATTTGAGATTTAACTACCTCTTTTTAGTCTGGGAACTTGGCCATATTGCTCAGCATGCTCTATATATTTACATAGGTAAGTTAGCTGTTGAACTTAGCTATAACATTGTTTTTACTCATAATGTTTATAATTGGCAATTAATTTTAAAGGAAAAGGTAGATGGCTGTATTTACTTACAAAACAGGAAAGGAAAAGATCTTGTAAAGCCAGTTGGGATTTTCTTTTGCTCTCTTCCCTCAGAAGAAGCTACAACTTTCCTTGACATTTGAGAAAATGACTAGAGGAATCCTCTTTTGAAGCTGTAGGTGTCCAAAAGTGCTGTTGGGAGGTTCTATTTATCCTGGAGGATTTTTGGATGGATTGATATTTCCTCATTGACTCTTAATCTGTTGGCAGTTCAGGACTATTTTAGTGGCCTATGAAGATAGAATTGTAGAGGACACATTAGAAACAGGAATTTGTTGCAAACTTCCTGTTTCCAGAACACTTTCAGTATGATCAGTCACTGTGGGACATGCAATTAAGCATTGCTAAAAATTTTATCAACTGACTGTTCTTGCATGAGGAGTATTTACTGTCCAGATTTATGGCATAGTGGAGATATCTGATGTTCAGGAGATCTTGTATTATAGCTACATGCATCTAAAATGAGGTGACAGATACTTTCTTGCCTTAGACAGTAAAATAAGAGCTAAAAAACACTGCAGTAGTTAATAATGTATCCTTGATACCAAAACAATTCAAAACAAAATGACTGAAATTTTGTTCCCAAAATCTCCTGTCCCTCTTCACAAACAAAACCAAGTTCTCTTGGAATGTGTTCAGACAAATGAAAACTGTTTTTAACAGAAGCAGAGGAAAAAAAAACAACAAATGAAAGAAGGGGGACTTGTAGTTTATGGTTATTATATCCTTCATTTGGTGGAAGATGAGAGACTCAGAAGTTACACAGTCCTATATGCTACGCTTGAAAAGCTTTTTCTTTTCCCTCAGATTCTTTATTCTGAATGTGTAATGACTTGAAGCTTGCTGGCTCATCAGCCACATGATATAAAATATATATTTGTCTGAGCAGAACTATTGATCCACACAGCACTATTTTTCTGTTTGTTCCCCTTTTTAAACCTCCATGGAAAGGAAGTTAATAAATCCTCCTCTCTGCAGGCAGATGTAAGAATTGCTCAATATTCCACCCCCACCTTTTCCTTTTCATCTAAGGTGACACATTCACCTCCATCTTTTCATCATTTTCCTTTCTCTCATATTCCTCTACCACAGCATTCTGACATGCCTATCTTGCAAGCAAACATCTCCAATTATGGTTTTGTCTTATGGAAACTGGAATCTCAAAGTACTGTAACTGACAGAACCTAGTTAAACAATGCTGTGCCTCCCAGAGGCTTTTGCTAGATTAAAATATAAATTAATGTCATATCATTAACTGCAGACCCATTGACACACTCATATGTATTGTAACAGGAGCACAGCTGCAGCCAGTGGCACTTGGCAACCTAAAAGGCAAAATGTAATTACTGAAATTTGGGCTGGACACTGAGTTACTTCTGAATCTTTCGTAAGAAGTATCAGAAAATCATGAATGAATATAAACACCCATGACTTTTGATTCCGGTAGTTCTTTGCTTCTGACTAATAACTTCATTTTAAAAAAAGATTTCAGATATGGATTTGGTTCACATTATTATAAATAAATTGCATTTCTGTTGCTTTAGCAGGTGAGAGGAGAATGTGGGGTTTTTTTACTTCTCTGAATTTTCTGAGTTCGCTTGAATGATTTGAATTTTTAAGTTTTGAAAAAAGCTAAAATTTTTCTCATGGACAGAGTTAATATTTTCTGACCTTGAAGTAGTATGTATAGGTGATTTTACTCTAATTCTGTTAAGGAACTTTTTTTTTGTAATAGGATTTTTTTTTTCAATTGACTGTTTACATCTCTCTGTATATTTGTGTGTTTCTTCTTCACTATGTATTTTTCTCACTATGCGTTTAATTTTCACACCTGATTACCTGAAAATGCACATGTGGATTGATTTTTCAAGTTCATCAGCCTTCATTCTTATCAGTATTTTAACAAAAAAAAGAGAGATGTTTTCTTAGCTAGTTTCCTTTGTATTTCTAAGTAAACAATTATATATAGACCAGTTCTGTTGGAGATGTACAATGCACGAAGAGTTTGAGACATAAAGACATAAGACATAAATATTTGCAACCTTTGATAACCAAGCTGTGTGAAACACTGAACTGAGATTAGGGAGTAGGCCTGTTGGCCTACAACATTAACCCTCTATTTATGCAGAATTCCATTACTGTTAATTAGATTTTGTATTCAAATGACATTATAGAGCCAGGGGTTTTGAAAGGCATTATGTTAAAATAATGGATTTGTAAATAGGTGTTCTCTACTTCTAAGATCTATTGCCAGAATCCTTCTGTGAAGCATTAAGCAGAATTTAAAGCACTAATAATTTTCCTCCTTCAGGTAATTATTTTAGTTGTTTGTGTGTGTATGTGTCTTAATATCACGGGATGCTTTAATAGATATCCTTTCATTCATTAAAAGATAAAAAATAGACCTTTGTTAGGTTGTGCACTTAGACTATGAGTCCTTAGGACAAGGTTCTGTCTTTGCTATTTTAGAATAATTCGAAGATTTCTGGGACTGTCAGATAATGGATGGGCCTGTGGGGAGTTATCCCTGGCTGAATTCCAGGTGCCACCAAAGGTGCTCTATCACTTCCCTTCTCAACTGGACAGGGATAGTAAATATAGCAAAAGGTTTGTGGGTTGTGATCAGGGCAGGGAGAGGTCCCTTACCAGTCACTGTCATGGGCAAAATAGAGTCAACTTGGGGAAAATAGTTTAATTTATTACCAATCAAATCAGAGTAGAATAATGAGAAATAAACCCAAATCTTAAAACACCATCCCCTTACATCTCCCTCCTCCCTGGACTCTATTCCTGTTTTATTTTTTCACCTCTTCCTAGCAGCACAGGGAGAGGGGGAACAGGGGCTGCAGTCAGTTCATCACACGTTTTCTCCACCACTCCTTTCTTCTCAGTGCAAGGACTCCTCACACCTTTCCCCTGCTCCAGCATGGGGTCCCAGCCATAGGAGATGGTCCTCCATGGACTCTTCTAGTGTGAGTCCTTCCCATGGGTTTCAGTCCTTCAGAAACAGGCTGCTCCAGACTGGGTCTCCTCTGGACTCACAAGTCCTGCTGGAAAACCTGGTTCCAATGTGGACTTCTCTCTCTGAGGGGCCTCAGTTTCTGCCAGGAGCCTGCTCTGGCATGAGCTTCCCATAGGGTCTCATGAGGGTAAATCATAACTTCCAATTCCTTGGTTTTATGCTCCTTCCCTTTTGAAGGGTATGTGCCTCTTTCATTAGGATGAATTAAACTCTCAGCAAGAGCACCAGTAAGGATCCCTTCAGTCTGCTCCAGGTATGTCCTTTGTTCTTTGTTTCAAGATGGGAAAGTCAAAGGTACCATTTAGACTAAGAAATCTACACATTTGATATAATCTCATGTTATGGCACTTCTAATTTTGTGATATGTTCTCTCTTCTACGTCTCTTCAGAATAATCTGTAAAGCCTTCAAATTTAAAACTTGGACAGCAGAGGCACTCAGTGAACTGTGATAAAGTAACACAAACTTCTTGGGTCCAATCTGTGTGTGTTTTTAAAATCTAATTGCAACACTATTAAAATGCTCAGAAGACTTGTTTATTTTCATGTACTTTGATCACATATTTAAAGAAATTTAAATATTTTAAATAAAAAGGGCTCTTATAACCTAATAAACTCTAAGTAAGAGACAATTCTAATAGTCTAAGAGCTTCTTAAAAAAAAAAGGTAATATTCTCATTTCAATCCAAGGTTTTTAGAAAGGAAACTAATGTAAAATATGTGTTAATCAATTTAAAAATGCATTCAGAGATCATGACAAAAAAATTAAGGTGGAATGACTCGTAGAAGAATGCCTAAATTATTCACTTTCAAGACTGGCATTAAGTTGCATGTGACAGAACTATTTGAACATGTTTCATGTCACTCTGCTTTTGAACTGAAAGATAATTGCCTCTTACATTTTAGGCAAATTATTCTTGAAAACTAATGGTGTCATAAAAATCTATTTCTGTGTCAGTTTGGTGCTACAAGTTGAATGTGTGCCCAGACTTTAACAAGGCAGCAAAATGCCCTGCTGATCATACCAAGGAAAGGAAGTGCCTGCCTTGTGATGTGGAGATCTTTGGGCCCCAATCAAGAGGAGAGCTGGGCCCTTTACTCTGAATCTCAGCTGTATTTCTCTTGAATGGAAACCTTCACAAGTGTCTACAATACCAGGAGATGTTTACTGAAAGGAAACACTGATGGAACACCTGTACAAGTGGAATGGCCTAACACAGGGCTATTTGACACAGGGCTGCACTTCCTGAAGGAGGTGATCCTTGGAACAAAGGAGGAATGACTGAAGCAGCATGAAGCCAGGCAGAAATGCTTGTTCTATTCTTGGTATGATAATAAAACGTCAGGAGAATTTCCTACTGCTTTAACTGTCACTTCACTGTTATATTAAAAATCTTGCCCTTTGTGATTGCTGGGCAATGACTTCCATGCCAAAGTTATGTGGTCAATGAGACTACATAAAACAGGAACATGTTCTAAGGTCATACAGTGTCAATTGTCAATTCCTCCTGTGTTGAAGACAAGATGTAAAAATGTGTAAAACTGTCTGTAGCTGCAATATACTTATCCTGGGCTATATAATTTGAAATAATTTTCGGGTTTTATATATATATATATATTTTTTTTTTTTTTTTTTTAATTTAGGTGGTTGTCTGCTGAGAAAATCTCCCTTGAAAAATAATGGACAATCAGTCCTCCATTAACTTCTCTAATGTGAGTCCTTCCCACAGGTTTCAGTCCTTCTGAAACTGGCTGAGTTTGTGAGTCCTTTCTCTCTTCTCTTCTTTTCTTCTCTTTCCTCTTTGAACTGAACTTCTTTTATTATTTTCAAATAGAAGAGGCAGCAGCAAAAATTTCAAGAATGTAGAGAATGCCATGGAAATAGATGCAACAGACAGAGCTGCTGCTAGTTGCTGAAAAAAATCACTTCACTATAAACATTGCATTTTGGAATAGGAGAGATTATAGATGTATGTGAAGCTTTTATAGCACTCAAAGCATCTCTTGTGTTACTTCTTTGATGTTTTCTAGTGTGTGAGTTCACGCTAAGGTCTTCCATGTTTCTTTCAAAATTGAATAGAAATCTAGCGGAAAACTTTTTTGATAGTGCTTGTTGAAGTACTTGCTTAATTGTTGTATATAGGTAAAACCTTACAAAATAAGGTTTATTGTTACCCATGTAAAATCATGGCTCAGGACTGTTACTTTGGCTAAATAGAAGAGGACTATGGGAAATTGACACAACTGAATTAGAGGTAGAAAAACAAGTTATATAACCATTGTGTGTTCAGATTGTGGTTTATGGTGGTTGGTTGAATTACATTTGTTGTGCATAAATGGAATGTAACTGGTAAAGGCCTGGATGCTTAAAAAGGCATGATATTTGCAATAAAGAGTTTCTCTCTTGCACCTGCCTGGGGACTCTGAGCTGTTTGGCTTTGTAACACTTAATTATGTGCCTTCCTGCATGTTTTGTAAGCTGGATATGAATAAAACCTGTCTACTTTGAGGTTGTTTTGAAGCTTAAGCACTTAGACCTCCTCTCCCAGTTTGGAGACCAAAGTCAGGTACAGATTTGCTAAAGGGGTGAGGTGGGTCAGGGCCCCTTATATGTGCTTTTTTTCTTTGCAATCTAGCTGCATCTGTGCAGATGTGAAGCCTTGCCCTTCTGCTTATTTCTGACTTGGTCTGAAAGTTGGTACCCAAATTGTATTTACAGATCTTGTATCATTACTGCATTCATGCCATAGGAAATTTTGTGAATAGCAAGACCGTGAAAAAAATATAATCCATATAACAACTAGTCAAAACTCTTGCAATAAGTAGCAATTCTACAAGAAAAGGAAACCTTTACATTCAAGTTTATTGATATAACTTTTCCGTTCTTTAGACTGTTAACAGGCTTTTGGATATTGCTTTGCCATACATTCATAGTAGGAAAGGAAAGAAAAAAGTTAATAGTTCTTTTGATCCATAAAGTATAGTCAAAGATCGGAAAGAGGACTGTAAGAGATCTTCCAAGCTGAAAAAGTCATTTATTACCTAATAGCAATTATGTTCTAGAACCTCTCCATAAACGTATCTTCCAAAAAAAATTTTCTTTTCTTGCCACGATTAATCTATCAAAACTTAAAAATAAACTCCAGATATTTAGAAAACTTAAATCAAACCTAAAATATTCCTTTATCAGTAGACTTATTTCTTCAGGTTCTTAAGTTTGTTCCTATATACCTAGAAATTTATAGGAGGCAAACTGCTGTAATATATGCTTAATGCATGATCTCATGCTGCTGATCATCCTTCTACCCTGTTCTACCTTATTATTGGATTTGGGTAAATGAAATAATTTTACTAAATATTCTGAAATGTTCACAAGAAGAAGTGCTATTTGCTGTCTAAGTATGAGCAGACCTATTTTCCAAATACCTCATCTGACAACATGGAACAGCAACAGATTTTAGTTTTGCCAAGGTACTTGGCAAAATTTGCCAATTTTGCAAAATTAGAATATTTTTGCAAATCTAAAACCACTTTGATTTTCCATTCTTGGGACAAGTATGTGTATGGGTGTATATTCTCATCAGTTACATAAACATATTGTCATCTTTGCAAAGCCTGAATGCTTTACATGGGTTTTTTTTTCATGTTGCCTTATCAGAGTAAATTCTAAAATCCACTTTAAAAGTCTAACATTAGATTCTAGTGAATAGAATCACATCTTTTATGTGTGAGAAGCACTAAATGCATAAAACCAGGAAGTTCTAGGTTTCTTAGGATCTAGTACCTTAGTAAAAATTAAATAGGTTAAACTTTGTAGTCTACAACTCTTTGTTTTATTTGATAACCAGTGTTTTTCCCCTTCTTCACTTTGTACTTTCTTTATTTCAATTTTATTCTTTCACTCAGGAGCAAGCTGACTGTGAATTTCCCACTACAAACAGGAATAGCAATACCAAAAAGGACTTTTTGATTAATGTCTCTCAAAGATCCTATTTTGTACAGATGAAGGCTGAGTGAAAAAAGAAAGTGAGAGATCACAGAAAAATTCTTAGAGAGCAGCTGCAAAGTCCTGAATTTGGATAGAACTGAAACACTTTGAAAATCCAGAACATCTTGTAGTTTTGTCATTAGGGTGATGAGCATATAAAAACTTTCTGTGACTTCCTCTGCATCCCCAGAGAATGCAGAGATAATGATAATCAGTAAAATGTTATAAGTAATTTTTCAGGTGAGCCCAGATAGGTAGGATGATCTTGCTGCATCACCTGAGTGCAGATCTGCCTGTGGTTCCCACTCTTGTAACAGAAATTGTGAACTGGAGCATCTGCTGGTGTAAAAACCTATTAGCTGAAAGTGTAGGTCTGGCTGTAAACTTTCGACCTCTGTCAGCATGATGACAGGAGATCCTGAAAATAAAATCACCCTGCTTTTGAGTACATTATAATTCTGGACACATGTAGGGACACATTTGTTTTATGTCATCACTGGAAAGCCTAACCTTGGCAATATATCTTGCAATCCCATGTAAGCAACTTCACTAACTTCATGACTCTCTATGTTTAAAATAAAAATATTTTCTCCTAAATAAATTAGAGCTGTACATTTTATTTAATTAATTAACTATTAATACACTCGATTTCCCTACTGTGATTAATTTTCTTGTTACTGCCCAGATTTTTTAGACCAAGGCTTTTATATTACTCATTGCTCACTGACAATTTTTTACATTTTCATGAAGTTTTAGGCATTTAGAAACTCCAGAGAGAAAAATACAAAGCTACACTGGTACAGAGTCTCTGAGTAAGTAATGAATAACTACTTGATACAAATTCCCTAATGTGTGAGGGTAAAGGGTACATAAATTTTTACTGAGGCAAGCCTTCATTGCTCAGGAAACTATGAAATTTTTTTGCTGTTGTGTTGTAGTGAGAATGCTTCTATACCCTGTGGTTTTACAATTTGCCTGGGTAGGCTCAAAAGCATGAAATCTATTAAAATATTAAAAATTATGAATTATTAAATTGAAGTTCATTACAGTAAGATAAAAGAAGTCTCTGCTCTGTTTCTAGATTAAGATGCAATCAAAGCTTTAAAGTTTTCAATGCTTCACTGTCACTTGAAACTGAGTTAAATCCCATTTGTCAAAGAAGTCACAAAAGTCTGTGACTTTTGGAAGCTGTAATATTTTGCCATGATTATTAATCTTTATTTGGCAGTTTATAGGTATCTCTGACAAGAGTATTCCAGCAGCCTTTCTGCATGAAAATCAGCATGAAGCCTTTTCACTGAAGTGCCAATCAGCTCATTGCTCTTGGGCCTGCATAATTTTGAATGGAAAACAGATAAATTACTTTGTGTATTTGTTATTTTATCTGAACTGAAATAATGAACAATACTTGGCCTGTTTTAATGGGCTGAATAAAACTTTAAAATTATTGCTAAACATGTCAAAAACTGGAAAGGTTGGTTGGGGTTTTTTTTGTTTGTTTGGTTTGGTTTTTGTTTTGGTTTCCCCCTCCTTCACTTTATCCAGGAAAATAATAAATTGCCATACATTGTTATATTTTCAGATATATGCCAGTGGTGTTTTTAAACTGAAATTGCATAGCTTAGCTTATTTTTGATTGCCGTGAATATTTTTTTGGTTTCAAGACAACAGAATGCTTTTTGATGGTAATTCGGATAAAACTTAAAAGCATATAGTAATGATTTGGGTTTAAAAAAAGCAAACAGTGTCCTGATTTTGGCTGGGATAGAACTGATTTTCTTCTTGGTATCTATGCAGTGCTTTCTTTAGGATTCAGTATGAGAATGATGTTGAAAATGCACAGAAGTTTTGGCTGTTGCTAAGAAGTTTTTTTCCCTAAGTGAAGGAGTTCATGGTGTGCCAGTGGGCAGGTGCACAAGAAGCTGGGAGAGAGCACAGCTGGGACAGCTGACCAGAACTGGCCCACGGATATTCCACACCACAGAATGTCATGTCCAATACAAAACTGGGGACAGTTGGCCAGGAGGAGCCAATCCCTACTGGGGAATGGTCTGGGCATGGTCAGCAGGTGATGAGAAACTGTATTGTGCATCACTTGTCTTTCTTGAGTTTTCTCTTTCACTCTTCCTGCTCTGCTTTTTTAATACTATGAGCAGTAGTAGTAGTAGTCTTATCATCATTATTATAATATTTTCATTTGTTTTAAATATTAAACCTTTTTTATATTTTTTTTGTCCCATCAAACAAGGGAAGGGAGGGATGTGAGTGAGCAGCTGTGTGGTAAGTAACTGCCAGCTGGAGTTAAATCAGAACAAAGAGTTTTTATTCTCTTTTCAGATATATTCTTCAGCTGCATCTTTAACCTATATTCTTCTGTCAAATATATTACTTTCAAGTTATCTTAGTTTAGCAACACAGGAGAGATGAATAATGGGAAGAGTTTGTTTGCACACTTCCTCTTAAAAAAACAACCTTTAAAACTTTTGATGGTGCTTTATGTCTCTTTAATACTGAAATTGACGAACTGTCAAAAAAAAACCCCATAAACAAGACTGTCCATGAAAATGCCTTGTGATATCATTAAATTTAGGAAATACAAATGCAACCACTTTTATTTGCTTGCTTGTAGTGCTTTTATATGCAATTTAAGTCAAGTGAGATTAATGGTTTACTCTGTGAACATTACTGCTTCTTGTAGAGCAGGACAGGAATTTGCACTGTGGAAGTTCCTGGGATGATGACAAGCTGAGCAAAAGCCTGCAGTGTATCCTGGCAGCAATAAAGGCCAAGAGCATCCTGAGCTCTATTAACAGCAGCACAGACTGAAGGAAGCAAGTATCCCTCTTTACTGTGCATTCCTTAGATGGGAGACCACATTGCCCTGCTTTGGGCCATCCAGCACAAGAAACACACAGACATATCATCCAGCTTAGCAGACGGTAGCCAAGCTGGCCATGCTGCAGTATTTTCCCTGGGAGGAGAGGCTCAGGGGTCTGAGCTTGTTTGGCCTTGAGGAGGAGTCAATAGCCTCCTTTCTGTACCTACAAGAAGGTTATTAAGAAGACAGAAATGGCTTTTCACATCAGTACCCAGAGGGAAAATGTCTCACAATGGGCTTAAACTGAAACAACAGGGTTTCAGTCTGGTACAAGGAAACTTCTTATACATGAGGACAGGCAAGCAGCAGAGTAGGTTTTCCAGAGAGGTTTTGCAGCTTCTGTCCTTGGAGGAGTTTTGGACTAGGCTAGATAAACCCTTGGAGACCTTACCTGAGCTCAGAGCTGACCTTGCTGATCTGGAGGTTGGACTAAAGACCTCCTGGAATCCTTTTCAATCTGAATTATCTAAGAATACTTCCAAAATAACCAGTGATTTAATACTCTTGCTTATCCAGTTCTGCTGAGCTGTGTTCATTTCAGTTGAGGAAGTATTTAAATTTCTGTAATTTTAACTTACTTATTAACGTAGTGGAATGTTCCAATATGGAAAATTTTTTATCACTCTGCCAACTTACTCTATCACTGAAGTAGCAAAAGTGAAAGGAAATTAGACTGGTTACACCAATGCCTCAGTGCATTTTACCACTGTGAAATAGGAGCAGATCTATAGAGGATGCAGGTGGTGGTAAGGACCTGACATAATTCTACACTGATTTCAGGGATTTTAATTTACATCTGGTTTAATATGACCCTGGGGATTGAATGTCCTTCATTTGAAATAGATTAGCTTCTGGTACAGTTTCTGAAAGTTATACTGTTTGTGTGCTCAAAGATGACACCACAATGTGAACAGGAATGTTAGAAACTGGGATGATCAGGTAGTTCCTCCCAAAAGTACGCTCCTGATCCAAACTAATATATTAATATGGATGTATTCATAGTTATTCTTATGTTTTGAACAGCCACTTCAGCAAATAATAAAATAGATTGATGGTAATACTTCATAAATTACTTGACAAAAACTGGCATTTAAAGTAGAAAACAAGTAAGTAATATTGTATGGTACTGTGGATGTTCATGCTCAAATGCTTAGAGGTCTTAGTGGAACACAAGTGCTGTAATTTTAAGGGGTACAGCAATCACTTCTTAAAGGAACATGGTCCAGTAGTTACTACAAAGCATTGCCATATTTCTTGCATCCTTATTCTAGATTCTCAGTGTAACTCACGAAATCAGAACTCTTAGGATTTACTCTGGATTTGGCCAGCATAAGCCTTGATGTAAACTGTGTATTGCAGCAAGCCTGCTCTGAAGATAAAATCTCGGATGGATGACATTTCTTTGCTGCAGGAAAGACAGCCTCGATGGATTACCTTTGCTCCTCAAAGTTAAATTCCTTTGGACGATAAGTAATTGCATTGGTAACTAGCACTTCTCTGAGCCATCACAGTGCATATCCATCATTCCTGCAGGTGAGTTACACTTTCAGCTGAGTGCATATGGCTGAGAAGGTCAAATGCTCTTAGAACTGCTTTTCCCAGCTGGATTAATAGGAAGCCCTCCCTTGTATATCAAGGGTCAGGACACGTACAAATCTTCTAGTGGGACATGATGAAGAATAACAAATATTTCTCATCCAACAAAACAGAAAAGAACAAAACAAAAGAGATAATATATTCAAGGCAGTGAATGTCACACAATACCACACTAGGTTTGTAAATTCTTTTCAGATTAAAATATTTTAAAACGAATAGCCTTTCCAGAATGAAACCTTCTGTTATTCAGTAGATGTAACCATTGTTAAAGAAAGCCCAATGTAAGGTCTTTCCTAATCACTGTGGAGCAATTACACCTTGGTTTTGAGTAATCAATGGAAATTTCTCTGTTGCCATTTAGTTTTAATCAGAGCACAGTCATATAAAAATGTTAATTAGAATGTAGATTTCTACTCAACTTTCTATCTTGCTTAGAAGGAGAAATGCATCAATAAAAAATAATGGCATGGATAAATGAACAGGTTGATGGAAAAAAACATTATCATTTATTTGAATGATGAGTATTCCTGTACTGAAAGCATCTTTGCTGAAGGCAAAGCTTTTAATATATTTAAATTTACCTTCCAAGCACAGAAGAGAACTATTCTCTGGAGAAAATGAAGCTGTCTGAAATATATTTAGGCATGATGAAATAAACATAATGGACCTATTGCAGCATGTTAGAGCTCCTGATGATGTGCATCTATTCTGAGGTACTTTACTTCAGGCTGGTGAAAGTATTGATGACATGATGTGAAGCAACACAGGATTCTGATAGAGTAGATTTACACTATCTAAAGATCAGGCCCAGATTGCAGCACATAGTGAATATCTTTAAGAAACATGATGCTGGACGTAGATAAGAGGTCAACAGCCTAGGAAACTGCATTTCATTTCTACAATGATCACAGTGCCCATACAGTGAGCCTGTGGCTTTGCCTGGCTGGAGCATCAGCTAAAGGGCTTCCTTCCTTTGTTTCTGGCTTATGCCCCACTTGGCTCCTCTGTTGTGCTGAAGTTTGGGGACAAATGCTTTTGAAAATTAAGAAGGAAATAGTGGGGTTTTCCCGGCCTTTGATGGATCAGTGTTTGCTCTGACATGCAACAGAGCTGCTCAGTGATTCTGCTGCTCTCCACAGCTGGAGAGTGTGCTGTGCCCCAGCTGTGGTGGGAGGAAGGGATAGGACTAGTAACTCCCCTGAACCTTTGCTAGTGTTGAAACTCACCTCCAGACCTGCTTGTGATTTCTTCCCCTTCTCACAAATAATTGCTTCTATTAGTGGCATACACTTATGAGCACATGTAAACAGAGTGTGGTGCTTTATCAAGGCATTTAAATGGTACTAGATCCTGAAACCCTTACCCAGGGAAAATTATTTTTAAGGAAATTCTGCTTAAATCAGAAAGATTCTACCATTTTTGACATGTATTCCCACTGATGTGTCAAACAAAATATTTACTCTGAAAGTTGATAGCACACTGTGGTTTGTGTAGATTTTTTAAATTAATTAGTCTCTTCCTTTTCCATTTTCTTCTTTCCATTTCTTTTTTCTTTTCCATTCAGCTCTCCAAAATGTTTTAGTTTCTGTTATCTGATGAACACTGTTTATTCAAGGGGTGCTGGCAGTACAGGTATGTGCCTGAGAGAAGGAATATGAGTTTGTACAGCTAGCTATCTTTATCATGCCTTCTATCACAAGGATTAATGTCATGTTTTCCTTGTTTCTTGTGGCTCATTGTCTTGGAGTTTCTAAATAATTCAGTTATGTGCTGAAACTGCTTTTCCATTAAAGTATTGGGGCAAACAATATAATTGATTTTAAGCTAGATACTTTTCTGAACAGAGCTACATGACCTGGTTGCCTTCCAGAGCATGAGATTGGGTCTGATTACCAGAGAAATCTCTTGTTCTATGAACTCAAAAGGGAACCTTGCAGACCTTTCATGTAGCTGGTAGCTCGGTCTCTGCAGACAACAGTCAGCTCTTCCTCTGCACAGAACGATGGC
Source organism: Acridotheres tristis (assembly GCA_037013685.1). Classification (NCBI taxonomy): domain Eukaryota; kingdom Metazoa; phylum Chordata; class Aves; order Passeriformes; family Sturnidae; genus Acridotheres; species Acridotheres tristis. The sequence continues at coordinate 13,921,951 of CM072884.1, read as the reverse complement.
AAATAGAGGCATTAATGTTAATTTCATTGATATAATTTTAATATAATTTCTCTTTCTGTAAGTCCCAGCTTCTGGCATCACAAAACTAAATGTCACTTTTCCAAACTGTGGGGGGTGTATATATATAATGTAAAGTGCTGGATAAATCTTTGCAGTGGCTGTTGTGTCAGCCCTTTAGCATATTTGAATGTAATTGTGTTCCCAGATAGATATGTTAAAGATGAAAAACACTCTTGCTCAAAATCAAGGAATCCCTTAAAATGGAATTAAGAATGATTTAGACTTTTCTGTGTCATGTCTGAACAAGCTGTGACCTTAAGTATTCATAAAAGTAGGTGAGCTCCATTCTGACAGTCTGCTCACTTTCTACTCTGTGGTTAATGGTCCTTTCCTGTGCAATTGTGAGAGCCTAGAAATAAAACTACACACTTTTGAGATAATATTAGTGTAGGAGATAATATAAAGGCAGGTCTTTATTGGAGGCCTCCAGGGGCAGATATGGAAAAATATCCAAAATCCCTCCACCACCATGGGGTGAATACAGTTTTATAAGTTTAGCAAATTAGCATAAGTGACAAAAACCAATTAGAGACATAAATGGTAAGGTAATTCTGACCTGGTTCAACCCTTTTATAAATCCTCAGATAGGAACTAAACTTTCTTTATAAAAATGTGTCTTGGAGAGCTGGTTTCGACCTTGGCTCCCAGGAAAAACCAAGACAGGATAGAAGCCTTGGATCCCCAGCTTGGAGCCTCTGGAATGTGTTTTGTCTTTCTGCCTATCAGGGCAGGGAAAAGTACCAGGGCTAACTAGGAACTATATAACTATACAACAATAGTGCTAGAATATATATATTTGGAGGAAGTATAAAAGCAAAAATTATTCTGGCATCAGGTCAGTCATATGTCCATGATGCCTTTGGAAACATCAGGTTCAAGAGCTGTTCAGGTAGCAGGAGCTGCCAGGGATGATGCCAGGGCATTAGAACTAGTGCACAAACATCCAGGTATTTGGATTGGCATCTCTGAAACATATAATGTGGAAAGAGTGGTTATCAGATTTCATGTACATGAATATTTTTGTTTAAAATTTCAGGAATGTTTGGAAATTATTCCTCTTAAATAATTACATTAGATTGAAAGCTCTTGCTTCAATGAGTTCAGGTTGTATTGAATGCAGGATGTCTATTAGTGAGGTATTTCCTTAGGCCTAACCAACAACAATGTCAGTGACAAATTTTGTCTGTGTGTGAATGGTATTACAGGATTTAGACTCTTTCTTAAGAATAATTGTTGCAAATGTTCAGAGGAGAGTGACTACAGATTAACTTCCTCTTTGGCTTTTATACTTCTCACATCAGTAGAATGTTGAGATATTAATTTGAGATGCATGCAGTTAATTCAATATTAATTGCTCAAATACTGGCAGGATATGCATGGCTTTTCCCCAGGGGTTGTGTTCTTTGCTTTGAAAATGAATGTTTGTTCTAATTTCATGATATGCTGTTCAATGGGAAGGACTAAGTCTGTGCAGTACAAGGCAGAGGGGAATGTTGACTTTTCATAGTTTTGAGGATGGCTAGAAAGTATGGAATTTTGTATAACATGGTAATGTCATACCCAAGCCACTCCAGCTAAAATAAACAACCCATTGAATTTATTTGCTTTCACTAGGATTTCAATTTTATCTATTTTTCATGTTTATTTGCCTCTAGCATATTCTTGGGAAAAAAGACAGGTTTTTACATGTTAGTATTTTCTTTTTCTCTTTTTGTCCACGAGTCCTTGGAAAATTTTGGTGCCACTTCATTTGTTCCTGTGAAAAGTTTTTTTTAATTTTAAATGCATGATAGCTTAATTTCATCTTTTCTTTACCTCTTTTCAAACCAGCAGAATAATTTCAAAGCTGAAGTTGAAATATATTCTGAGTCTGATTCCTTACATTCAAAGATCTGAAAATCAAATATTTTTCAAATGAATGGAAATAGCATGGAAATTTTAACTCTTCAGAATATACCTACCATGCAGCTGGCAGCCCACCACGAGACTGAAACTCCAAACTTCTCATACAGGAGAATCATATAGGATAATTTGTGTAACATTTCACAGCAAAATACTTTAAAAGAGTTCAATTTTACCACAAGTTTCCCTACTCATTTTAATACTTTGTGAAGTGGATTGTTGAATCATATAATGCATCAGATTTTACATCATAATAATTTGTAGTGCCTTAATTGGGAAAAAGAACACAAGTCTGATGTGATTCTGAAATCTGGTTATATAAAAATTGTTGCTATTTCAACAATTTGTTCAGGAACATAAAGAGAGGAATGGTGGAGAGGCTATCCTTGAAGGTGGTTTAACTAAATAATTTTGAATGGAGCTTGATTTGTAGGGTGAAGGGGAGAGGTGGATGAGAGGCTTTGTAGTGCAGGAAACAAGAAATGTGCTCTGGGAGCCCAGAACCCCCCGAGTGCTGGGCTGCATCCAGAGCCCCGTGGGCAGCAGGGCAGGGAGGGGATTCTGCCCCTGTGCCCCGCTCTGCTCAGACCCCACCTGCAGGGCTGCATCCAGCTCTGGGCTCCAGCACAGCAAGGACAGGGACCTGCTGGAGCCAGCCCAGAGCAGGCACCGAGGGCATCAGAGGGATGGAGCAGCTCTGCTGTGAGCAAAGGCTGAGAGAACTGGGATTGTTCAGCCTGGAAAGAGAATTCTTGGGGATGACCTATCTGCAGCCTTCCACTACCTGAAGGGAATCTACAAGAAACATGGAGAGAGACTACAAGGGTCTGAAGTGGCAGGACAAGGGAGAATGGTTTCAGACTGAAAGAGGACAAGTTTAGATTGGATATTAGGAAGAATTTCTAATAGGATAGTGAGGCACTGGACCAAGTTGCCTCAGAGAAGCTGTGAATACCCTATCACTGGAAATGTCCAAGACGAGGCTGGATGGAGCTCTGAGAAATCTGGTCTAGTGGAAGAGGGATTGAAACTGGATGATTTCTAAGGTCTCTTCTAATCCAAACCCTTCTATGATTCTATGATAAGTTCAGCTGCATGGATGGACTTAAAAGCAGGTGCTCCAGAGAAGTGTACAAAGTTCTCTCTTCATATTTTTAGGTCTGTGGCATTATGAATGGCTTATGACCTCCTTCATTTGCATTAGCAAGATTATGGAATGGGGACCACAAAAATGTCAACCACACTGTCTGGTCAGCCAATAGCTTTCTGCAGGGGAAATAATTGCCACAATCTCATCCAGACTCTTCTTTCTTCTCCCAGTAAAACAATCCTGGCTGCTCTTTGGTGGATATGAAGGCACTAGTAGGTCGAGGTAGTAATGTGATACCAGATTGTGATATGAGGCTTTCTAAACAATATTTCTCTCTAATTACATTTTTACGGGCTCAGATATTCTGCCTTTATTTCTTCACGCTTTTATCTGATTTATAGGTTTGTCTCCGTTTAGAGACAAGTTTAGGAGCAAAACGTTCTGGAATGAGTGTGTCCTCAAAAATAAAGAAAGGGTTCCAACAATCCCTTTTTGCCAATCAGAAATGAACACCAGTGGATGAAAGTGAAAAAACCCCAAACAACCATTTATTGACCAACACAGTGGCCACATGGCATGGGAAAAGATAAATAAATGGTAGATATTGAACTGTCAGACCTTACCCCCCCCGCCACACACAAACACACACTGGAATATAAATCCAAAATGCAAGGGAAAGGAAAAAAACCAGCAGTGGTTTGCCATGTGGTGGGGAGAAAATGGGTTTTTAGGGAAAAACAAACAAACAAAATCCTGACAGTAGATTCAAGCAGCAGTTCAGGCAAACAGATGTGAATCTGATGAATCTCTAGCATTGATCCCCTCTTCGCAGAAGATGAGGCAGTTTGGGCTTTCTCTCGACTTTTTTCCAACACATGGGGCCAAAACAGAGCAGCCCCTCAACTTTCCCACTGGTATCTAATCTTGGTCCAAAACCAAACCATCCAGTTTGCTTCAAAAAGCCACTGAAGGATTGCTGCTGCTGCTGCAGCCTCTTCAAGGCCACGGAAAGAAAAAGAAACCTTCTGCCTGCACTAACACAAAAAACCAAGCTAGCCAAGCAAAAAAATATCCCCAAAACCCACAGATGGCACAGCACACCAGATGCCTTGGGAATGAGGCTTTGAAAAAGCCTTCTGAAGAGCTCCAAGGCTCCCCAGCCCTCCAGACCCACCTTAAAAAGACAGCAACCATTTGTGGGCAAAAAGCAGACCATCAGGGAATAGACTAATCATCATAAAATCACCCCAAGACAAGGCTCTAAACCCTACGGTCTATTTTATCACCCCCCCCCTTGACACAGAAGAGGTTGTCTTATGGAATAATTAATGTTCTACACCTGAAATTCTTTAACCATTTTGCTGTGTTTTTGCAACTCTGAAACTGTGTATCCTGAGAGAAGGTATCTAGACTGGATTGCACAACTGATGTTTTTGGAAAGCCAGTTAGTATGATTTCTGGATTTATACAATGTCTCATCAAGTGTAAATTCACAGTGTGGTGCATTCAATGAAATGCCCATTTCTAAAGGTTATTAAAGAAATTTAAATCTGCGTGCAGCAATAAAAAATGTAATAGTGGTCATATTATATCAACAGTTGCACAGAAGGAAGAACAGCCTGCTCTGTTAAAACCTCCAAGTGCATCCAGAACGATGCTAAAATTACACAACAGATATTTCTGCAAATACTGAAGCACTTAAGGTGCAAACAACTCCTAGTATTTACTTTCCTTGGGAGAATATATTGTGATTTCTGTACAATGGAAATTTATTACGTTTAATGTCCTTAATTTGCATTTTTAGTAATATAATGGGATATATAAAGACAGATGTCATTCATGATTCCTTTTATGAGAGCTAATAGTTTGTTTGAGCTTGTTGTATATTGCCTACTTAATATGAAACTGGAATGGGCTGTATTATGTACCATAGGCACAATAAAACAACCCAGGAAAGAATAGTTGAATTGAGGATATAACATGCCTTGTGAAGTAAAAGTGGTTTGTGCTGCTGTAACTTATATCTACTTTGCCAAATACAGATGCAGATGCAGAATTCAGGTGTTTGAAAGGAGTTCTGCTGCTTTGTTATAGCTCTCCCTGTGAATATCTATGTACAACATGCATGCTTTTAAATCTTACATGTATATGTATATATAGGAAAAAATCTGTAAATCAAGTCAAGTTTAGAGCAAAGTCATGGATACTCTCTTAGTCTGTTGAAATAAAAAGAAAATTTGTTTAGCTGTCCACATAAAAATATGAATGCAATATCCACCATTACGACTTCCCCCTGTGAGTTTCCTATTTCTGGATTATGATTGAACATGAATAATATCTGACTTAAAGGCAACTGAGTATTCCCAGCAAAGGGAACAGTGAGTTACAAATGAGAAAATGTTGTTTCATTGAAGGAGAAGGTGTTTTAACAATGTGCATGTTGATTGTGCTGGTTTAGGTTGGGGCAGAATTAATTTTCTTCTCAGTGGCTGGTGTGGAGCTGTGTTTTGGGTTTGTGCTGAACACGGGGTTGATAGTACAGAAGTTTTTGTTACTGCTGAGCAAGGATTGCACAGATCCAACGCCTTTACTGCTTTTTGTACTGCCACTCTGGTGAGGAGGTTGGGGATGCATGGGGGCTTGGTTTTACTCTATATCCTAAAATAATATGGGGAAATATTTATCTACATTAGCCCCCGCAGCTTTTTAATGATTTCATGAAACACAAAAATACTTTTGTTTCTATTGATAATTAAAGGAAAGACAGAAATTTGGGTTTGAAAAACGTATTTAGGAAACCCCTAAAATCTCATTTGTAGCTTGACCAAGATTGTCTGCACAGAAATTTATCTTTTTGCCAGAAATTTTAATTCTGCAATACAGTGTACACAAGTAGTTATATTTTTTCTGTCTGTGAATCCAGTGACAATCAAACTAGTGGCAAACACTTTTTTGCAGCATTTAAAATGTGTATGGAAAAGAACAGTAGGTTTTGGTCACCAAGATATGTAAGAAGCAGAAGGAATTGCTTTGGTTTATTTTGTTATGCTTGCTATTTTTTTTAGGAAAAAGTAATGGAGATTTAAAGAAGCATTCATAATTCCTTGGGAGCACAAGTGGGAAATCTTTTACTTCATCTCAGATGAGTTTTTTTATTGGGGGTTAAAGAATTTTTTAAAGGATCTATATCCCTATACTTTTATCCCAAGATATCTCAAAACTTTATTTTTTTGAGAGGAAATTGTACAGCTTGAGAGAAAACATGGAGGAAAACCCATTCTCTGTAGATACCTAGGGAAAAAACCTTTTGGGGGATACCAGAATTTTGGGGTCAAAATAAATTGTATTGCACTCCCAAAACGAAATTTCTTAGAACAGCAAAGCTAGATATTGCCAAACAAGTTGAAAACGTTTCCTTGGCTCACACCAGTCTGTCTTTCCCTTTCAGGGGCATCATAGACATTAAATCCACTAAGTTTTGCTGAAAAGAAAGTAATGTATTTGCCTTTTGGAAGGCTCTCCGTACTTTAAGTGTTAAAGTAACATTAAATTAAAGTGACTGTTTTCCTCCTGAACTTCTGCTGAGGTTTAAAGTACTTGCTTCCATTGTCCACACACTTTGGTTGGGATTTGTGTTTTCCTCCCTTGTACATTTATGGAGAATTCTCTCTCTTATCAGACTACACTCTATTAGATAGGAGGAGATAAGTTCTTTTGGTCTCCTCTTGGAACAAACCACTTTGGCACTTCAATATTCGTGAGATTATTTCTCTGCTTACAAAACTCACAGAATACAGTTTTAAAGCCGCTTCTTCAGCAAATAACACATAATTATAAAAGAATTACGCTTTCCATGACCAAACTTATTTACTCATAAATGCCCAGAAAAAAGATGAGTTTCAGAGGGGAAAGGCAGTGTGGTACAATGCATTCTTGCTTATTTACTTTTTCTAAATGACTGTTGTTTTCAAAGCTTTTTGGCAGTGGTTGAAACATGGCAGAAAAGACTCAATGCTGAAAAGGGAGAATATGTCAATCTGTGTCCTAAAGCCCTAAGTTTGATTTTTCTTGCTCTCTTCACAATATATGTAAATACTGATGAATTATCATCTGTATTTAGCTGAATTATGTGATGAAGCTATTTCCTCTGGGAATAATTGCTTTGGTACACATCTTTTTGCATAATATGATGCACATTTCTTACATAATAGGGTTTCTGTTTATGTTTATTTTCCCTTCGTGTGTCTTGTTGTCCCTTTTCTCTTAATGAGGAAGATTTTGGGAGAAATTGATGAACACTTTCTGAATCCAGACCTGCTGCTTTTCTTCCCGTTTTGACGGTTGAACTTTCTGCTTGATGATACTGCTACTGTGCATAGTTTGCCTTCATGTGGAAAACTGATGTGTTTCTGAAATCCTTGAGAATCTTTGATCCTGTCATTTTTTAGATGTTTCACCGTCTATTTCAACTCTCCATCTAGCAGATTGACACAACAGACAGGGTCACGTTTTGGACTGAAAAGTCTAAAAGGGTCAACATTCTAAATCAAACCTTTGTTTTGAATGCTGAATGACTGAGATACAGCATCCCCTTTTATTATCTTTGCTCTTGCAGTAATTAGTCCTGTTTCCAAGGCAGACTCACCCTTTTGAAATGCTCTACGAGAAGGAATGTAGATTAGGTACAAATAAGTCCCAATAACACATTTTGAAGCAAGTAACTCACTCAGAGGTGCAGTTGCACTCTGAAAAGGGTTCTGACACTGCTGGAAACACAAAATAGTGCTTGTGTGCAACACCTTGCTAGCTCTCTCTTTCTGACTCCCAAGTCAAATGTTAGATGAGTGAAAAAAAAAGGCTGGTTTGACTGGGAGTTCTTCTTATGTATTTATTTTTTCTTGGGTTTTCACTGTAAGTAGTGTGAAGTAGAGTAAAATCTTTTATTCTGTTTGTAAAAGCAGAGCAATCTTAAAGTTACAGAGCATCACTAAGTATTAGATCATAATGTCTTAGTGCCACAGTGTTACTCAAACTGACACATAGTGAGAAAATGAAAAAAACAGCTAAGCAAAAAAGTACCCCAAACCAAAACACATATTCTGCTTTCTTTCCTTAAAGCCTTGTTGACGACTGTAATTTTCACCTCTTCTGCCCTGTCTGAATTTATAAAAAGGGCAAAAATCAGAAAATATCTTTATCTCTTACTCCATCTTTTTATTGTTTTGTTTTTAGGCAAACTGGTCCAAAAATAATTTTAAGAAAAACATGTAGAAATGGACCCTACCAGCTCCTGTATTACCATTTAGTTTTCTCCCCACTCCTGTTTCCTCTGACTGTTTTCTTTTTTTTTTCTCTTCTGGAGAGAGTAAGAATGAGCACAATGTCAATAAGCTGACTGGACTTGCATTTAGAGAGCTGATCTATAAGGAAAACACTGTGAACACTCGATGTTGATAATCTCAGTATCTCAAAACAAAAGGTGCATAACAAATAACAAAGACTTAAAATGTATCAGATTAATGCATAAAAAAATCATTTGGCTTTTTCTCCATTTACAGGTATACTGCCTCCTGAAGCCTCCTGTCATGTAACTGAAATGTTATCAATACATTCTTTTCTCATGATAAACTTTTTTCATCTGTTCACTTGCAGAACATTCCGTTTTCTTGTCTGAAACTACAGCTTCCGATTATTCTGATCCTTGAAAAATGAATGCTCTAATTGTCCTCATCCATTACAACATTTGCTTGTCTTTGACTCCAACAATTGATGGTTTTCTCATTTCTTATACTGGTTTTGACATTTCAGCTTTCTGAAGACTCTTAATTAATTTTTCTGTTCTTCAGTTCCCTGAGTTACATGAATTCTCAGAGGTGAACACACACTTGTATTCACTTCTTCTGGCATACAAGGAAAGGAGCAAAAAGATCCTGCATTTTTCACAAGCAGAAAATAAGGTCAGAGCTCAAAAGTCACTTTGTATGTGGAATATCTTATGAAATAGTGATAGGTTAGAGATAGCAGAAATTTTTGTAAATAGCCTGGAGATTTTTTCCTGAATAATCACTTTGCTAACTTAGCTATTTCCATCATGCTCAAGAGACTCCAAAATATGTGATTTTGCAAAAACATTCACCACCTCTTCTGCTTTATGTGTGATCTTGGTTGATTCCACGTTCAGGGTAGACCACAAGATTGTCATATGAAAGAATAAAAATGATATATTTTCTGCAAAGATAAGTGAGTTAAAGCTTTGAAGGAAAACCAGAATACTCTTTAGAATATCCATGGGTATTGCAATGAACCAGGATATCAGTTTTCCAAGATTTTTTTTTTCTCTGTCAAAACATAAATGCTTTCTTACAGACAAACATTTTTGTTAGGACTTCGTGTAAATGTGGTTTCCCAGATGACACTTTGTATTGCTTCTATATTTTTCTATATAGACAGAAGAGTTGAACCTTCTCTGAATGGAAAAGAATGGTTGGAAAAGGTAACACTATCTGCTTTTCAAGACTGGAAATTTTCAAGACTGGAAATTACTTCTACAAAAGCATGTAAATTTTTTGTTGAAAAATGAGGTTTCTGAAAAGTCTTATGAGACTTAACACTCCTTTCAGCATAATAATAGGTATTTTTAGACAAGGTGGCACAGTTTAGTTCAAAATATGTGATAAGTAGTTAACAAAAAAGTCAAATTTTGATTTCTGGTCTTTGTATAATATTTGGGATTAGCTCAATGTACTTCACTTATGAATTTCTGAGTAGCTCAGAGTCCAATTATCAATCTTAACTAAGCAGAACAACTGCTTTAGTGACTTTCCACATGGCAACTTATGTTAATTTATAGATACACATGCCGTAAGGCTAAACCTTTACACAGGAGGTATTGAAACTCATAATGATGCATGCAATCCAGGCTGGGAGCTTTTAAATCTCAAGAAGAAAGTAACAGATTGATATTTTAGAACTGGAGGGGAAATAAGCTTGTTTTTATAAACAAATTAACTCATCCATGACTTCATGCCATTAAAATCCCCCATTATTTAGAATTATAGGTTATATTTCCATCTCACTTAGAAAAGGGAAATATTATTTGTGGCGAAGCCTCTTAGCCTTTTCTGTTTGGCTACTACAGTGAGTAAACAAATGAAATAAATGCATGGTAGCAGGAGTTTCATGGCCTCTTCCCCTCCTTAATTTCCTGTTACTGGATTAGATTAACTTGTTGGTTTTACATTTATGACGCCTGTATCAGCACAGGACCTGCCTCCCTGAATCAACAGGCAAGGTTGGATGGTTGCTGGTGATTGAATTGTTGGAGGACAAGGAGAGATGGTTGCTGGTTATTTAGGAATCTAGTTCTCCTCAGAAGCAAACAAGCTGAGGGAAATACAACTACATGTATTTTACAAGTGTAGCACCTCAGGAAAGCAAGCTGTCTTTTACTGTTTGGGAAGACAGCAGATCAATCATCTTTTGTTTTATCTGTCAGTGCTTAAATGGTCTTTAAGCGCTGCACACTTTGAAATCTAAAAGCAGTCTAAAAATATCAACTAACAATCAGAAATCTAGAAAAAAATATGTACAAAGGAAATTATTTTAGTAGCAGGGAGGTCACTCTTTCTGTGCATCACTTTATTACTCAATACCAAAAACCCTCCAAAATGGATATTTTATTTTTAATCCAGCAGAATGCACTAGTGCAGAGTACACTACAGAGACTTGGTTTTCTTTGCTTTTCTGGGTTTAAATTGGATTGTAACAACCACGACATCTTATTGCTCTTTTACCAGCTGCATGAATAGCATCATGTTTTGTTAAATTGAGTGCACACAATGTGAAGCGCTCCTAGTGCTCTGGGATGAAGTTGCTATGCCCTAAATTGGGTCTTTATTTTCAGTGACGCCACCACAAAAGAAGTGAAATTATTCTGCATGAGCAGAATCTGCATGTGCAGAATTAGTTGGTAAGACAAGAAGAAATGGCTGAAGATGATACTGACTTTTGTTAAACCACATCAGGAGAGAAGGCGTAGGGGAGATCTCGGTATTGAAATACCCAAGAGTAAAGAGGGTGGGATTGATGCCTTGAGAAGCTGGAACAGAGGCTACACACAGAGTTAAGGAGAATAAAATGGGTATTTATTGTGAGGCCCACGAAAGGCCTACAAAAGCCACACCCCAGCAATACAAGTGCCACAGTCGTGGCCCCTGCCTGGTTGGCTCCAAGATGGAAGGAAAGGAGGGGGTTGGTCACAAAATCTTACACTTTTATAAGTTCTGGTTAATTTGCATGAACCCACCCTCCACCTTTCCACGTAGTTTGTGCTTAGGGCCTGAAGTTTGGAGAAACTGTCTTTGAGTTCTTAACTAGAATAGGACTTTTGTCTTCATCACCGTAGCACATCAGAAAAGCACACCGAAGGAGAATAGGAAAACTTAAAACTAAAGGCATCAGGATCAAGTTTTCTCAGAAGTCACAGTAGAAAGCAAGAGACAGTAGATGCAAGCTGAGTTGGGTCTGGCTGGAATGGGGTTAGATTTTGGTACAGCAGCTCTCATTCTTCTGGGCTTTGTACTTCTGGCTAGAACAATGCTGCTAACACACCGGTGCTTTGGCTCCTGCTGAGCAGTGCTTGCACACCCCAGGGCTGTCTCTGCAGCCCTCCTGCTCCCAAAAGGCCAGGAGGCTGGGATAGGGAAGGGGAAATGTCCCCTTAGGAGGAGCTATAGCCAAGAGGGCTGACATAAACTTACCAAAAGCTTATTCCATACCATGCAGCAATAAAAGCCAAGAGAAAAGAAGAGGAGGGAGACATCGGTTATTAAGGTGTTTGTCTTCTGGAGGCAGTGACTGGGCATTACATTCTGATGGCAAGAAGAGAAAAAGTTCTTTTTTTCCCCCCTCATTGCTTCTGCATGTAGCCCATCTTTTCTTTATAAATTGTCTATATCTCTGTCCATTGGAAACTACCTACAGTGCCTTGAAAGTGCAATGATGTATCAGCTTGTCCACATTGCTTTGAGAGTTTTTAATTTATTTCTTGTTTATTTAGACAATTTCTTTAAGTTATGAGGTGTTAGTGTGTGGAAAACATGAAAATCTTTGTAAATATATATCATGTTAACTGGGCTGTATGTATGATTTTGTATTTTTGTCCTTGACAAATCTAGGCCACAGTCATATTTTCTAGGTGTTAATAGAATGTTTAATAACTTCACTCATCATAATTTCATTTTCTGAAAATAGACTGATTAGGGATTCTTTGCATATCTATGTCTTTTCTTATCCAGTAGAAGATAAGGTAAAGTATTATATATTCTTTTTTAGCCTTGTCCTCTGATTTGTGCTTCAAGATAACTATGTATTATCTGTAAAGAAAAGGGGAATAGATCACACAGTGTTTACATACTAAAAAAATGTTTCCGAAGATCCAGTGGATTTCTCTGGAGCATTTTTTAAAAACCAGGCCAAACAATTATGAAACAACGTTTCAAATCTCACTTAAATTGACTTCTCTCTGAAAAGTGACTGAAAAAACAAAAAAGAAAGCATCAGCTTTTAGTGTATCTTCTACTGCTTGTTATTTTTGCTCCATAAATAAACAATAGATTTTAATTTTCTTCTGCTATTTTCTTCTAAGTTATTAGTAAAATATTTTCTTGTTCCTTTATATCCCTTGGCAGTTAGAACTGGTCTTGTGTTTGCCTTGCTTATTTTATTCAGTGTTCATGTAGTCTCTTTAAACTCATGCTTAATCATATCATTATTCCTAATTTTCCTGTTTATGATAGTTTAGATTATTTGCCATATTTCTTGTAGTCTTACCATTCTCTAACTGCTTCTTACTTCTCCTGCATATTGGGATACCTTTCCTTTCAGTACTGTGTTTTCCAGTAACCATCTATTCTTGTGTTATTTTTTGACTGTTAGGAAAAGATGCAAAGGATTTTCTCCTGGAATTCTAACTGCCACTTACCTTAGTATAATACACTGTGGTCTGGGATTTTTTGAAGTCCATCATTCTTGGCTCATGCATAAGCTTTGGAATAGTCCTTTGCATAGGAATAGTATAATTCTGGGATTATGGTGTTGTTACTATGACTTTTTTACAGCCTGACAACTGTTAGGGGTTTTTTTCCCTGAAGAAAGCGTACTACTGAGAAGAAAAAGTACAATTAAAGGCATTCTTGCAAAAAAAATGAGATGTTGTAAAATATTGTGGGCCTAAGAATTTATTTCATTCTTCCTATGAATATTTCAATGAAATAATAAGTGCTGATAAAATCAGCAACCTTTTCATTGTACAACATTTAATCATTAAAGAAAAGTGTCTACAGAAATACATTTCTTCCATTTATGCTTTCAGTCTATCCCTAGGCATAGAGTAGCTACTTTGAAGTTTTATCCAAATTAATTTTCAAAGGATATTTTCAAATATTTGTTACAAAATGAGTGGCCAAAGACAAGAAGTGTGGCCCTGATTTATAGTGACTCCTGCTGGGACACAGGAAACTGTTGGCAGCATTCAAAATAAATATGCCAGTTGTGCAAGGTGAAGAGAGTCCGTTGACAGGTGAATCATCTTGTCTGTCACTGAAGAAAGGACGCCAAATAATTGTCTTTAGAGGAAAGGTAGTATTTTATATCATTATGGAATTATACAAAATCCAAAGCAAATAGTTCAGATTTAAATGGGGCTATTTCATTAAGTTATAAAACAAGTTATTTTTGTTTTTTATACATAAATAGAAATTTTACTTAAATGCACTCTCTCAGGCACATGTTGTGATTCTTGCTGATCCTTGTGAGTGCCTTCCAACTCAGGATATTCTATGACTAAGTCTGGTCATGAAAGGGATAAAGCTGATAATTTAAGGATATAAAACAGCGTTTTTTAGCACCTCCAGCCACTACCCTCTGTTGCAGGTAAGATCTTCAACTATTTTGAAGCCATTACCAACTGAAAATAGAGGGGTTTTTTTCTGGCGTCATTCTATTTTCAACTCTTATTGCTACAAAAACTGGAAGGAGCTATTAAATACTATTAGTCAACTTTTTATTAATGCTTAGCTAAACTGTGAAACTTATTCCCAAGAATATCTCTGGAGGTGAGATTCATTGTGTGATTCTGATAATAAATTTAACAGGAGATATAATCCTAGTACTTCAGGTTTAGCCTGGTATTTAAATATAGAAAGTTAAATGATTTTTTAACAGGGACAAAAGACCTTGGTTTTTTGTTTTGCTTTTTATTTTTTTATAAATAGAATTTCTTGAACATTTTTCTTTAATATTTTTTGCTATTATAGATAGACTATAGATGTAAGAGGAGTCTGTTCTTGATTCACAAGGAATTGGAAACTTTGTGAGTTTTTAAGGCAATGTCATTTACTAAACCAATCTTTAGTACCTCTGAAATCCATGTAATTACGTGGTGTAACTCTACTGACCTGAGTAGGAGTTTTGCCATGTTTAAAATTAGGCCACATAACACAAACAGAGTTAGTTATTAGAAAATCATTCTTGCATAGCCTTAGGTCCTTTTATTTGAATATTTTTATTTAACTGCTTATTAGCACCTGCTGTGCTGCATTTACTGGTGCTTTTTGATCAGCAGGTAAGCACTGAACATGCACATTGCAGTGAGAGAATGGAGGAAATCTGGTGGTCCTATGGATAAGGCAGGTGAGCTGGCACTTTTGAGATGAGGAGATTCACTCTCATAGAATGTAATTTAACTTCAGAAATTTTATGTTTTCCTCATGAAGTGCAATTATTATCTCTTTATAATTGCAGTTTATCTATTTTCATGAAAACTGCTGTCCACAAGCAATGAGAAGAGAACTTTGTGAAACTGTAGCTATAATCTCAGTATAAAACATTACAGAAGTGTCTCTTTTTTCTACTAGATAATTAAAGTTATATTCTCTAAAAATACCTCTGAATAGTCATCATTTTCTTAGTAAAATGGAGAGACCTTTACCTAAATAATTTTTTTTAAAAGTATTTTTAGGAAAAGTTTTACATTTCTACATGGAGCTATAATGTTTGGACCTGGAGTTCTGATTTGTCTTGGACAAAATGGCTTTGCAGATTTATTCCTTAGGAATGAAGGAATAAAAAATTCTTTGTAAAGATCTATTTATTGTCACTAGTGTAAATAGCAAGGAAAATAGATCAGATTTCCAAAAACTTTAGAGTATCTAGAAACACGTCAGAGGTTTTTTTGGATGTGTCTCCAAAGAGAGTACATAAATTTTTCCATGCCATTTGATCTAAACAATGTGCTCAGCTCACTCTACCTCACCTAACAATTTTCTTTTTCAGACAGAAACAATGCGTTTTGTGCAAAATTTTATTCCCTTTTATCTTTCATTCTTCTTCAACATCTTTGTTAAAATGTAATTTTACAAATAAAGAATGCTAAATTAGATTTATATTTACAAAGGCAGGTTCCTTTTAAAAATGAGAGAATACTATGCAATTTTGTTCCACTAAAGAAACTAATTTTAAAAGTTGAATTTCCTTTGTAATTTTTCAAACACTACTGATCAATGCCAACCTTAACAGAAGTTATACCTGGGAAAAAAAACAGGAAAAAATAATTACTAACATGAAAATTCATTTTTTCATGGAAAGACTAAGCCACATAAAAAATATTCCATCTGCTTTTTGAAATAGTAATTATTTAGAAAGCAACCTGGCCTAGTTTAATCTGGGATAGAGTTAATTTCACTCCAAGTAGCTGGTACAGTTCAGTGTTTTGGATTTAGTATGAGAATAATGTTCATAAAATACTGATGATTTTGGTTTTTCCTGAGTAGTAGTTCTGAGTTAAATCACTTTTGGCTTTGACACTATGTTTTACTTTACCAGTGTCTGACAACCCCTGAAGTTGTCCAGCCAGTGGAAGACTGAAAGTTAACCGCGAGTTTAGTCAGCATAGCTGAAAAAAAAATACACCTGCTGTGGTAGCACACAGTAATTATATATTTCACTTGATTGCTGGAGTGTTACTCTTGAAACTCAGAGCATACTCTAGTATTACTACTTTTACTTATTTCCTATTTTTATTCACTAAATGAGAATGCTTAATCAAGTTCCATATGCACTTTTGATGAAACTTATAAAACACTTAAATTTGAAAGGATATTGGATTAGCAGATCTAATATCCCTCTTTTGCTTTACTTTCCCCCCCAGGAGTTCATGAATTAATAGCATAATTGAGCAAGGAAGTGAAGTATGCCAAGAGTAGTTTATTGTTTTAAGTGAGACTAAAACTGGGATTAGCAAATACAGAACTTTTGTGGAAAATTCTGGCATTTGCAGGATTAAAATATCTATTTTAAAATCTAATATAATTACAGAGCTACACATTTTGTAGTGTTGTCATGAGCTCATTTTCAGCTCCCATTTATCATTATTATTTATGTAGTTATGCCTGCTACTCTTACATGATTCTGTAGGCCAAGCAACATTATCAAAGATGACTTGGGCACTCAGTATACTTGCTGTTTGAAGAGGAGTCTACTGTTACAGATGCAGGAATAATTTCAGAATCCTAAGAATAGAACAAACCTGTCTGCAAAGACCACATAGTGTATCAAACGGTGCAGTCAAAACAGGATTCTTTTGATTTGTGTCCTCAGATAAGGAAGAGGAGAAAAGCCTATGTCAGGCAAGAATTGGATTATTATAAACAGCATAAGAAAAGCAGCCTATTTTATGCAGATTTGGGGTTATGCTGTAATCATGAGGACATGGGATCATTTTAAGTAAGCCTTAGGTATGGTTATGGTTAGATGAAGTGTCTTCCATGCAGGTAGTTCTGATGAATAAAATGAAAGAGCAAACCCAAACCTATAAAAAACCTTACTCTTTCTCAAATAATCCTCTTCTAGTAATAATTGGCAAGAGAGGAATTCAAAGAAAAGTTGTGGAATAAATTCTATGCTTACAGCTGGACTGTGACAAGAGGAAGCACGTGTTTTCTAGGTCCCAACTTCGTTTTTTTGCCACTTGGAAGGAACAATATTGGTGGGTTCAGTATTCTTAGGATAAAAATATAGCATTGCCTGTTGCCTGCATGTTAATCCAGCAAATGAAATGGAAGTTGTACCTGTCAGTATTAGTTTGGTTGTCATGTCCTTTGCTGGTTTCTCAAGGCTGTGGTGCTTTCTTCTTGAGCCAGCTATTTATTACTTGATTAGTTGCAAGAATGTGGTTGTCTAGTGAAGAAAAGTCCTGTTATATGGTGAGAAAAATAAGCAGAGATGGTCAGATGAATAGATATTGACTGTGTGGATATTCTTAAGGACATAGCAAACAGCCCATTCAGTCTGTTAGGTGAGTGGTTTTTTCCCTCTGGAGTGCAATTATCTGCCTTTTAAGGTAAACGGGGACAAATATAAGGCATGTCAGTGAAGTTATGAATGCCTTTGAGATGAAATTGTCACTGCCTCAAATAAGTGATAGTGATTTTCTGTTGCTTCTTTTATTTTCCCTCTTGTGTCTTGTTTCAGCTCTGCCTCTTTAATGTCAAGGAAATTTTCTTTCTTTGTGCCCTCCTGCTTCCTTCATGTCAGTGTAATTCTTTTGTTTATTTTCTCCCTGATATTGATATCATTGCCAGCCCTCCTTGTATCTATCACTTGTATCCAAAGATCACAGAGGTCAGTAATGTTAGATCTCTATATATAAAAGTAAAAGTTTGTTCTGTGGAAGCTTTGAGATTTTTCAAAAATTGTTTTTCTTTCTATGTAGTTAAAGTGAGGAAACAAAGAAAAGAGAAGGTGAAGAACTGTAGCCGTGGAAAGGGGTAATTAACCCTTTAGATGCAGCAGAAATAAAACACACAGCTACATGGTCCTTTTTTATGATAGGAAAGAAAGAGAGACAAGTTTATTCAGAAGCATACTTGCTTAAATAGAATGACTTGCACTCCAAGGGCAGAAGAAAGATGATTGATTCAGAGAGAAGACACTCCATTCCCGGGGCGTGGTCACGCTCCACAACAGGTGTTCTGTCTTTGTAATTAATTGCTCTTTATTTTGACCAAGTTATCATTCTGAGAGAAATTCTCTCTAGCCTTCAGCTGGACCAGCTTATGGGCTGGGAACAGAGCTGAGAAGTTCCGGCTTGGAATATTTTTCAAGCTGTAATTTTCTTGCTTTCTCAATATGTATGCCCACAAAGAACAATGTTCATCGCCTTTCCCCATTCCCAGAATATCCATTAGCTTTTTTATCAGGGCACTTGCTTTCGACATCAGGGACCCATGTTCCAGGTATTAACCTCTAAGTTGTTTCAAACCACTGTTCTACCTAATCCATAGCAGGGAGTTTGCACTATTGCGTCTCCTTGGGCTCAGCATTTATATCCTAAGTAGTTATTCTGTAATAAATATGTTTTTGCCTCTCACTGGAGCTGTACTGTTTTCTAAAAGATAATCATTCACTGAATGAAATAAAGGTAAAAATATGTAGGTCAG
This sequence comes from Acridotheres tristis, assembly GCA_037013685.1. Classification (NCBI taxonomy): domain Eukaryota; kingdom Metazoa; phylum Chordata; class Aves; order Passeriformes; family Sturnidae; genus Acridotheres; species Acridotheres tristis. The sequence continues at coordinate 13,903,402 of CM072884.1, read as the reverse complement.
AGTCTGAATTTAGACATGCAAAGTGTATTTAAGTTCATACCCTCAATTTATGAATGTCCTTTCTGGAGGGGAGTATCTTAGCATGTGTCTCACCCATATTTGGCTACAGACATGGCTAGCATGAAGGAGACATCACCAGCAGCTCTGATTTGTGAACTTTTCCACCACTGGACGGAGATATGTTTGCCTGTTTTCTCCCCTTGCTTACTTGAACCAGGACTTATGTACAATATCTGATTTTAAGAACAACCTATCCTTTTGAAACTAGGTCATACATTCATTAGAAGTATTTATGTGTGAAGAAAGAAATATTTTCTAACAAAAAATTTCTTCAGAAAAGTTCATCAGCTGTATCCCTGACATATGGACTACTTGTGTTACATGACAAATTAATGTTGAAACTTCTTTTAGTTTGGGATCTTTTTTCTTTGGCCTCTTTTTATATATATATATATATATATATTTAATTTTTTTTTTAATTACCTGGAGTTCATAGCATACCTGATAAATTATGGGATGAAATGGAAACAATTTTCTCAGAATTCTAAATTGTCCCTTTGGGTTCTGGCCTGCTCTTCCAAATGTCATGCCTGGAGTATGTGAGAGTTGAGTAAAGTCAACACAAGTTTTTGAACCACACACAAATTAACTGTTGCTAAGTTTAACAATTTTAATTTTGAATGGGCGTCAGTAATGGCAGTAATGCTGCCAGGGTATAGAGGAAAGACTGGCAGTGAAGTTGTAATCTAGTTTAGTTCTTTGTAATTGGATGGATTAATATAGTTTTTGATCCATTAAATCTGATGGCCGGTAATAGGACCAGAGGGAACAGTGTGAAATATTGTAAGTGGAGGTATTAGTTGGGTATCAGAAAAGAAATTTCAGGCAGAGGGCACTGACCTGGAACAGGCTCCCCAGGAAAGTTGTCACAGCGCCAAGCCTCACAGAGCTCAAGAAGCATTTGGACAACACTCCGGTACAAGGTTGTGCAGAGCCATAAGTTGGCCTCAGTGATCCTTATGGGTTCCTCCCAACTTAGGATAATCTATGATTCAATTAAGTGTTTTGTCAGGTTGTCCCCTCTCTGTTCTTCAGAAAGGGAGCAAAAGCATAAAGATATGGAGCTCTAAAAAGCGTGTAGTAAAACCCCCAAATATTTTGTAAATATGTCTAGTCATATCTCTTATTACATTCCTGGGAAAAAAGATACTCTACTGGATAAACGCTAGTATAACATATGGTCATGTTATGAGGCTAATTTGGATACCTCTATCTGCTGCAGTTGCAGCAGAAGATGGCAGTCTTTATTCAGTCTAGAATGCCTAGACTAAATATTTTCATTTCAAAAGAGCAGTAAACACTCTTATCTATTAAGCAAACCTATATGCAAATAGTAATATAGTAAATCTTTTCTAAGCATGCCATTTCTGCATTAACAGAAATGCAATAAAGCAGAAACTATGTTTTGCATTATTAAAGCATCAAACGAATCAAATTATGCTGCACTAATGCTTCATTGAGCATCAGCAAGCTAAGCTGTCCTGTGCTTTATATGTTTACATTTTTTGTTAAACGAAATATGTATAGAGGGTAAAAGTTTACAGTCAAATAAAGGCGAATGACTGGTTCTTCTATCAGTTTAGATGTACTGAAAACTTCTGATGGTATGATAGGAGATATCCTTCTTAAACTAAAGGTGTATTAATTATGTCAAACGTTTTTATTCTGTACACTTCAGATACGTCTACAGGTGGCAGACCTAACTCATTCCTAAAAGCTGGATCAACAGCTTGAAAGAGTGTCTCCTGCATTCTTTTCCACTCTTTCTTTTCTTGGAGGTAATGATAAGCACTCATCAAACATAATTTATTTTCTGTATATTTTCATTTTGGCCTCTAAATTTTTGAACAGTACTAATAATAATTCTTATTCAAGTGGGTCTGTCACTGATGTAGATGTTGCATTCATGCTAAAAGAAGTCCTCCACTGGGTAAGGTCTTTTACCTTCTAAGATTATAATTCTCTGGTGTGTTGTCCATAGTTCTATAATGTGATGAGTAAGAGCTTCCTATATTTGCTTTCTTGTCATCAGCATAAACTGTGGTAGAATAGTTCAAGAATGAATAGATACATTATCCACAACTTGCTCCATGTACTTCTGTCTTTTCTTGCTTTTCAAAGAAAAAATTTCTTTTTTCTTTAATCAGACAGTTTCTAATTAATTCTGATTAATTATACATGCTTTAAGTGTTGAAGTCACCAAGACTCACTGAAGTCACTGAAGTTTTAAAGGTGTGGTCTTTCCCTGAATAATCACGGAGGTAATTTAACTTTCTTTTGTGAAATAGAATATGCTGTCTTCTGTGAGTTTTGGGGGGTTAAAATTTATTTACATTTCTGTTGTCAGATCTTCGTCTGGTTTGGCATTTGATTTTGTTTTTTTTTTTTTTGGTTGGTTTGATTTTGGTTTTAGTTGCTTGGGGTTTATTGGACTTAGAAGAAGAGGATTAATATTATACCAGGAAGTATTGCATTTATTTTCTTGAGGTAAAATTTGCCACTAAAATCTGTTGCAGATTCTCCACCCTTATGGAATAGAGGTTCACAGGAGAGAAACCAACTGGTTTTATAAAGGTAGTGAGAGATTTGTCACTTCCAAATGTCACAGATGTGACATACATATCCTCCAGTGTGCTATAAATTAACTGGGTGGAAAATATTTTCCATCTTGTAAGAGTTTGACTTTCCTGTATTTCTTATCTCCTCTCAGGTAAAACCCAAACCTTTCCATGCAGAGTTAGAATCATAGAACCATTAAGATTGGAAAAAAACCCTCCAACATCACAGTTTAACCTTTAACTGATACCACCTTCTCAACTACACTGTAACACTAAAGGACACATCCAGTCATTCCTTGAACACCTCCAGGATGGTGAACTGTTGGAGAGCATATCTCAAAACATTGAAGAAATTTTACTCACCTGAGAATATCACAGTTCAAAATATTCCTTTGCTTGAATCATTGTCCAGACTTGCTACACTCTCAAGGAGAATTATGTTTTTGTCTAATCAAAGTTTTCATCAACTCCCTTCAAATTTCTGGTAATTTTCATATGTAAAAGACCAATCCTGCAAGGCTTTGTGTAAATTGAAGCACTGGCAAAATGTCTTTGCTTTAATTATGACCAACATGCTAACTAACAGAAGGAAACCTGCTGTAGCATGATCAAGATACATTCTTTCAATTCTTCCAAACCTTAAAACAAATTAGATTACAATCATTTTTTGTTTTGGTAGTTCTTCAAAATAGACTGTTATATTTTATCAGTTCATAGGCTATATAAAATTATTCTACCTGTCTCTTACTTCTTCATATATTTTTCTTATCTTTCTTCTTCATCTTATTTTCTTATTTTTCCAATCTTTCTGTCCGGAAAACCTTTGTGATACTTTCAAAATTATAAACTTACCCATTTCTTGTGGAAAGAATGAAACTTATGCTGACAGATCTCTAAAACTTCATAAAATTCACGGAGTATTTCAGCTGTGACTAAGGCTACCTACCTTCTATGAGGTAGGTAGAAGTTGATAATGCTATAATGGTATATTGAGATAATTAAAAATACCTTGCACTATTGCAAGGTATTGCAATACTGTTGCATTCCAGTCTGATGTCCTTTTCTATGTCTTTGCCCAGGCGACTCCAGCAAAGCTAGCATGACCCTAGAAGGAAAACAGCTGCATTTGCACTGTGCCAGTCCAAAAAGTCCTGTTCTACCTCCACTTAACCAGCGCTAGCTTGGCGATCTCTGCCCTCCAGTATAAACACATCATTTCAGAGCTAAGTGGTTCATGAGAGAGCTATACAGGTAGAATGCATTCAGCCAAGCAAGAGAGGACCTTGACTGATCATTCATGAATGCTGTAATTTTATTTTGAGGGACGTGTCATGTTCTCTGTGATTCTGGATGAACTACAATTGCCAAGTTCATAATCAGTGTTATGATGGATACTGAGTAGCATGAAGCAGGAAGGAACTGAGTGGCAGAAGGAAACGTAGTGTCTCTTAGGCTTTTCTGAGCTGAGCAGAAATCAGTTATAATGTCTAAAATGTCTGAATGTCTACATTTTAGATGTCTACCTTCCCTGAAAACAGGTGCAATTAGCAATTTTCACTGTCAATTCAGTAGTTCCCGGCCTCTTCTGTTATGCTGTCCTCCCTGTCAAATACAGAAAGTCCATGACATGACGGAAATCTTCCAATAGTATAAATATAGAGATGTTATTGTAGCTGTTTTATGAGAGAATAATGAAACAATAACTAAATGTATAATCTTCCACTTGTCGTGGCTTACCAAATCACCCTTTTACTCATTGGCAGTTTTTATTCTTGACATAAAGCATCACATCAGTTCATCTGCTACTTCAAAACAGAATGTGCTAGCAGCATCCTGTTTTTCTCCTGTTTATACCTGTAGTTGTAGCAGGAACTATATTTTTTCTTGTTTGATACAGACAGGTACTCTCTTCAATTTTACAGTTCTTAAGGCCCTTGGAATTTGATGACCCTTTTGGGACCCTACCAACTTAGGATATTCTATGATTCTACAATTAAGTTTCTTCTAAATTATGGTTTAGATTTGAGAAGCTAACAAAATTTACTCAAATTTATTTCCCATTATGAAAGTGGACGTTACTTTCCCTAATTAAATTTGCTTAGCTACTCTATTTGTTATTTTTAGGTATATTCGAAGTTTATATGGCTACAATATCAGAGAAAAATAAGGACTTTTTTTTCTCTAGTAAATAGGTAATTAGTAATTCTGCTGATATTGGTTCTATGCCAACAGGAGCTAAATATCAAGTAGCTAATAATAACAGGAGCTAATTTAATAACTTTACTTCCATTAGTGGTTTACCAGCTGAGCTGTGTCTGAGGGTTAAAGAACAAGCCAGACTATCTCCCATTGCTGAATCTGACCGTGTAAGCATTGCTCTATCTTTCAGCTCTCTCATGCCATATCTCAGTCACTTACCTTTGTTTTCAAGGATCAATTTATTCACTTTGCATGGTCACTGGACTGACTGATCACCTAGAGACTCAACCATCAATTTGCTAATTTTCAGTCAAATATTTCTACATTAGCCTCTTGCCTGTCCTTATTGTTGGAAAAGACCTTTCCTGAATTGTATGTTAAACCTCAAGTGTGGCTGTCTTTGAGCTTAGCCTTTCAGTTTTCTATTTCTGTGATTCATTGCACACAAATCCTTTGTACCTGCCTGATGAATGCTGTATCACTGTTCATTTTTATTGCTTTCTGTCTTCTCTCTTTATCAGTCTTTCTCTTACTTCAGATTAAACACACTTTTAAAAAATAAGCTGTCTTTTTATCCTCTTTTTGTGTAGTCTCTGAACAAGAGATTTGCTCTTGGAAGACACTCCTAGGCACTATAGTATTGTCTCCATCCCTCTTATTGTAATCTGCCTGCACATTAAAATGGTGTCCTAGGGTAACTGTATGGTCTGGTATCCCCATCGTCTGTCCGGGGAGAGAGAGAGAAAGAAAGAGAGAGAGCACTGAGCCACATCCACAGAGAGGACTTTGGACTCTGATTCTACCATCTCTTCAGAGCAATGAGGGGTTTTATTGCTTAACATTGTTCATTTCTTTTTCTCTTATAAATTAAATAGATCTTTTCCACTTTCTCCAAGGAAATCTTTCCCAAACCGGGTGGGGAAGGGACTGACTAGAATCTGCCTTTTCAGAGGAGACACCTTTTGGATGTTTCCTCCCAAATTTGTCTCAAACCGGGACAAGTGGTCAGTAAGGTTGCTTCAAAACCTCCAGATAAAATGGTGGGAGAGAATGTTCATTTCACAAATTAATTTTCTTATGAATGTACACAGATGCCAGTAGGAAATGGAGGTCAGGGTTCTGTTTGTTTGGAATATTACAGGTTTGAAAAATTTTATTTCCTTCCTATATTTTAGCAAGTTACCTGTATTTTCCAAAATAAAATACCTGTTATATTAATTTGGTAACAACAGAATGTTTCTGTGATATCCAAATTATAATTTATTTAAATAAGAAAGCGAGAAAAAGAAAAAAGACATTAAAAGATTAAATCATGCATCAGAAAAAATTAGTAACAAATACTTTAAATTGTTTCTGCCGAAAATTCCATTCGGATCAGTGCAGTCCTATGAAATTATGGATTTTGATGAAAGCAGATTTTTCTGTGAGAACTCAATTTTTTAACAAATTCTGCAAGCACAGTAGCCTTTGTTATCTCACAATTAAAAGAACTTAATAACAACATAGCTTCTGTCCTATACTTCTTATATTTGCTGTGGTTTTATTACATTCCTTTCACACACTAGGATTATGTCTCTACCTTTTATTGTCAAGTATCAGTGATGTTTAAGCATTCTTGACATTTATGAAACTACTCTGAATGTCTGTTGATGAAAAAACATTTGCATTACATGTTAAAAGAATATTCAAGGGAACTATTAGAATACAGTAAATCCTACTTCAAGGCTACCCAAAATATATTGTATATTTGTAGCTTTAGACATTTACATTATTCAGTGAAGTATGACAATTCCTATTTAATTTAGTTTAATTTAGTGTCTTCTTTCTTCATGATAATACTGTAAGAATATTGGCCCCCTTTTTAATTCTTGATTTGTATTATCTTTTGTCACTGAAGCAAACTTTTAAGGTACCACTATCCACACAACTGAGAACATACTGAAATGTTGTGGAAAAATGCCATTTCACAGGCTTCAGAACCTCTGAGCTTTTCTAAATAGGTGCCTGATCAAATTGATGGATGCCATAAGATTGATTTATTGCCTTTTCCAAACTTTGGTTGATGGGTATGGAAGTTGCAAGAAAATCCTTGAAGTTGCAAGAAAATCCTATGTTCCATGGCACTTGACATTTAATAGTCCATCCCTTACTTACACCTAAAAATTTGTCACAGGTTTCTGTACAGAGAGAAATAAATGGAAACTTCTAATTTTAAATTTCAGAGAAGTCATATGTGGGTAGAACTTTCATATGATGGGAAAAACACCTGTAAAAGGATCTTGGCTTCATATAGGATTTTGATGGATTTTATCCCAAGTGTATTTTCTTCAGTGTGAGGTGTGGGGCATGGCCATAATTCCCTCTAACACTCACTGGCCAGTTTTTGCAGTGGCAGTTAATCGACCTTTCTGCAGCAAGAGAAATGCCCAGGGAGGTCAACATGTGTTGCATTCCACTGAGGGAAACTGTGAAGAGTTCTTTTAAAATTAGATGGTCGAGAACAAATTAAGGCAAATGAGACAAATCTTGTATCTGAGAACTGTTCATTGATAACAAATAACAAAAAGAAAAAAGTGCTGCTCAAATGCAAGAGGACTAGAAAAGACAGAAAAGAAGGAATGAAAATGGAAAATAAATGAGGAAGGGGAGGGGGGAGAGAGAGAGGGGGGGAGACAGAGAAGAAGAAGGTTTTACCACCAGCTGATCAGGGAAGTGCCATCCAGGCAATGGAGGGTGTCGATGCTGCCTGCCTGTGGACAGGATGGGTCTCACTGAGCCTGTGCAGCTCTCAGAGAGGTGCAGCTTCACAGATGCAGGTCCCACAGCAATGGCACCGGACACACAGTGAGCAGGCACTCGGATGAGAGGTCCAGGGCCCTGGACAGGGTTGCTGTGAGAATCGCTGGTTCAGGATGGCAGGGTGGGCTGGATTGGAGTGGCAGAGTTGAATGTGGTGAACTCAAGCAGGGATACTGGGGTGAAGAAGCACAGCAACAGTCAGGGACATGGAGTCAGGACAGATGCAAGGGCGAGCAAGAGCCAGTGAAGGAAGCAGACTGGGTCCAGGGCAAAAGAGGAAGTGAGAGGCCCAACAAAGAAAGGTGAGCCCCAGTGAGCAGCAGCTAGCCTGTGACACAGTTGGTTTTTATACCCCTAGCCCATCAAAAAGTTGGCTCACTGACAGGAGACCATTGGTCCAGTCCAACCTTTCTTTGCTGTCCATTGGTCGAGACCTTTTGCCACCTGATTGCAAAAGCCCCTCCACAGTGTTTCCTACTGACTGCCTCATGTGAGGTGTTGCTAGGTGAATTCTTCTCAGGGACGAGACTTCCCCCCTCCTGGCTGCCTCCTGCAAGCGGCATTCCCTCCCACCACATGCTTCTGACAACTCGCAGCAGACCAGGGCTGAGGCAAATTAAATTGACTAAATCAAAACTAAATTGGCTCCTCACAACATGTCAGATGACAGGATTCAGCCCCAGTGTTATAAGTACTGGGAGAAGTGGGATGTTGTTTTGATATAGTAAAAATCTATCAAATGATATATTCCAATCTTCCTCAAGGTTACTAAATCTTATTTAACTTTTGAGTATTTTCTTTGCTGTATTCCTGGAAGTAGCAGTGCTTAAGTCATAGTAGCAGTGCTTAACTCGTACTCTACCACAGAATATCAAGATTAAAGCTGAGTGTTTAAAAAGAGTTGGACTTGATGATCCTGATGGGTCCTCTCAACTCAACATATTCTGTGATTCTGTGAAAAATGCACAGAAAAGAGTGAAGACCATCTTCTGACCACCGGGAACATTTTCATGATTTCACTAAAATATAAAATTTATAGAATGAACAACAATTTCAAGAAGAGGCCTCTTATGACACTGTCTTGGTTTGAAAGATAGGTGTCTGCCAAGGAATGTGGACCTTAGAATGTAAAATGTGACCCCTCTTCCTCCAAATTATTATAACTTTGAAATTACAGGGATTTCACACAAAGATATGAGAAAAGGAATAACAGTTCCTTACTAATATATATCTATCAAGACAAACAAAAAAAAACAAGCAACAACAAACCAAAACAGAAACCCCAATCAACAAACCAGTCCCGTCCCGCTCTTTAAGCGCTTTCCCTGTGGTGCAGTTCCGCTCACAGCCAGCAGGGGCGCTGGTGGCTCCCGGCCGGGCAGGGCAGGGGCGATGATTCCTCCCGGCCAGCAGGGGGCGCTGTGGGCAGGGCTCGGAGCCCACACGGCAATGGCGGCTGGGCCCAGACGGGATCACAGGCAGCACAATTGCTGGGCTACCATACAGAGACATGTGGGGACACCCCACATCTTGGCTCTGGATCCCCTCTAAGCTCAACAAGTTGTCCGGGAAACAATAAAATTATTAAGCAGACTTGCAGTGCAGGGAAACCGCAGATGGATCTCAGAGTCCAACACCCAGGAGTGGCCACGGTGACACACTGTGGGCAGAGGGTCTGGCGGGAGGCGATCCCGATGTTCCTGAGCCACACGTGCTGGTTCTGAGCTCCGAGCAGCCAGGTGGCAGGGAAAACAGCAAACAGCTCCTTTGTCCCCTAAACCCAGAAGCAGGACCAAGCAAAACCCAGCCAAGCCTCTGGGGTAGCCCCTGCACCTATTTTCTCATGGTATCATTCACAACCCTCCCCCAGCAAGGGTTATTTCAGTGGAATGCAGCTACATCTTTTGTTTCCTTGTTGATCCTGTTTGTCTCTCAGGCTATGCCCTTTCCCTGCGTTATCCTTCTTCTGGGTAGCAGATGGGAGAAAAATTGACTGAGAAAACCAAATCCATAACAGACACTAAATTGTGCCCTGAAAACTTCCTTACATAGCAAAACTGTGAATTAAATTTAGATGTTACACTTGTACTGCTGGGCTGCTAAAAGGCATTCAGTTTTATTGGAAAACCACACATGCTGCAAAATTTTATGTGTGATGGAGTTAAGAGCCCCTCAGGAGCTTATTTACATCTGATGAATGGTAGTGAAGGGCCAAGTGATCTATTACACTCAATATTTCTTTTTTTAGTGTAGCCCTCATAATTCTGAAGGCTCTATTATAGAGAAATATCTCTGAACCTTCACTGGTCCTACGGATGGTGTACAAAACTTAAATACTTAGGTATCTGACTTTGCTTGTTTACAAAATAGGAAGTAGGAAAAGTGTTGTTTTTTAACACTTTCACTGTTTGTCATCTCTTAATGTCTGTGATGGACTTTTAAATACCATGAAAAATTATTCTTCAGCAGTTACTTTTCTGATCTACTCTTTTATGTCATATGTTGGTTCAAGGACAGTCTGAAATACCTCCTCAAAATACATCCCTCAATTAAAATAACATAATTTAATTTCAGTTTCTGAGAGCACAAAAACTTCCGAACTCTTATTGTGACCAGTTCAGCACAATAATGCGTTTAGCATTAAAGAAAACCAATAATTGTGTTGGTTTCACAGGAGTACTTAGGATCTTTAAAACTGGTGAATTAGATGGCACTTATGGTATTCTAAATTGAATATTTTTGATAGCTGTAAAAGGAAAGCTGATACTGATTTCTCTGGTGAAACTAGTAGTAGGGATTCTACATGAAAATACAGTACCCCTAATGCTAAATCGAACTATTAGATTGGTACCTGTGAATCAGACAACTATCTATGTTTTTTTATGTCTGCAGAATTACTTTTATGGGTAGATGTTTGTTTGAGCAATTCTACAAGAGCTGTACTTTTAGCAGCTGTTTATTTTCAGCAGCATTAACTTTGGGGCAGGAATGTATTTCCTGACCTCAGAGTCAACATTTTAAGGGCAGAAGGAAAGCACCAGAGTTTTGTACAGGTTAATAGGATTGACAAGTGTGGCCGAAGTCTGCATTCAAAAGGAACTTGAATGGGGTTGTGTAAAGTCTCGAACTTGTTCAGTCATAGTTTAACAAGTCATGAAGTGAATCAGACAAGTGCGGGGAAATCGTGCTGGAGTTCACTTTTATAAAAATTGAAATACCAATGGTGATGAGAGAAAGATATGTTCAGTGTGATAATGGAAGGGCCATCACAGGTCATTTCCCTTTTGGAAAATGGAGTGGTGTCATTGGCAGCAAAAGCCCAGACATTCACCACTTGCAGGGTAGGAAAGTGGTGCATGTGAAAGTGTTGTGTCCATGTGTATTCAGGGGTAAGCCTCAGGAGAACATGCAGCATTAAAAAAGACAACATACTGTGAAGGTAAGATCTGGATGTGGAAAAGGAAATAGAAGCTTTATGTCTTTGCAATGGAGAAACTATTTTGGTTAAGATCTGAGCAGAACTTAGGAAGCAGGGGCCGGTAGTCCAGCCTGGACTGTATGCTCTCTGAAAGGTTATTCTAAGCACTATCCAGCAGACCTCCATAGGCTGAAACACCTTTGCAGGGAGAATTAATAGAACAATTTAAAGTGAATAAACACATTTCTAAATAGCAAGATCCATTTTTTGCATACCTTAATCAGGGTGTTCAGATGGAAAACAATGTGTTCTTTATTTGAGGGTGTTACAGATCCCTAAAGATCCAACTTCCAAAATAATTTTTACCTTTAAGTAACGTACCTCAGATTTGAAGACTTTCTTGATAATGACTACAAGATTGTATTTTTCAGGTAATATAAAGCCTAACTATGACCTTCACCCCCTGTCAGGGGAATCCCCGAAAGACAATGAAAACAACTAATTAACACCATGGAAATCAAGAGCAGAATTTGATCCAGAAAAATAAACTCTCTATCAGAGGTATAGTCATATAGTGCAGTTAAAAATAGTTTCAAAATCTAAGTCATGTATTGGAAACTAAAAGGATGTTTTGCATTCTTGTCCTCAGTACCAGTCAATATATGTAATTGCGAATTTTCCCCATATATAAGGTGGGACTAAGTCAAAACATATCAATAAGGAAGGACAGAAGGTGTAGCTCTCCAGGGTTGAGTATATCCTTTATTTAATTCTCCTAAAACCTGAAAGATTGCATTCTTAGACAGTAATGAGAAGTGAAGTTACAACATTTAGTGATTTGGAATAGATACTATTTCTTGGTTTATAGCATAATAACGTTTTCATTCAGGCCTGGAGCAGTTGAGTATTGTCAGAGCACAAAAATATTGAATTTATATTCATTTAACACTCAAATTTACTGGCTCAGGCTTAGACGTGTTAGATGCAACCACAAATTAAAATATCTGCCTCTATTTAATATAAAAATTATGTTGCAAATAAGCTACACAATAACTCATAGACCATTTTAATTTTTTTTTTATTCAGAGGTTTGCTAATGGGCATGTACATGTATGATATCAGCTATCAGCCTTCCTTCTTATGCACCAGAAATTGTCTTACAATCCCAGAATTTTCAGCTAGGAGTGGTTGGATGAAAATTAATCATCCGGACAATCATATGGCTGCTTCTATTTTGGGACCTTGATTCCTTTAAAGATATATGAAAACACTTTCTATCCAAAGTTAAAAATGATGGCAGCTTTCTATAGTGAAAACTGATTATCTATGGATTATCACCCACTCTTTCAATTAAAAATACTTTTTTATAATGACTTGCCTTGTTGCATGAATTGCTTAGAAACACTGTGAGGGGTTATTTAATGTTGTGACTGTTAGTGTGTTGTTCTTGACTATTAAACTTTGTGTGGTTGTTCTCAAAGAATTAATATCTAAAAAGAGAGAAGTGTGTATTGCATTATTCAATGTATCTAAGAGAGTCATCATCATCCCTCATTGTTTTAACTGTTGTCTAAATTTACATGTCCAAATCGACTTTGACAGAATTTATTGTAGCATTTTAGGAAATTTGCTCCCCTTTGGCTTTAAAAATCCTAATTCAACACATCATTTAAGCACATACTTAAATGCATCCCTCTTCAGGAAAGCTAAATCACTAAAGCACATGCTTAAGTTCACTTCTGGAAATGAATTGGCAGCTGGAGAAGAGCCTAAGGATTTAAGCCAAACCAAGCTGAAGTCAATAGAACAAATGCCATTGATTTCAACTGTCTTTGTGTTAGGTCCCAGATACATCTTACTTGTGTGATTAAATGAGCCCTGTTTCTAATAAATAGGCAGCTTCTTGGAATCATGAAGTTTGTGAGAATTGAGTGCATTTATCTTCTCAAAAGAACTTGGCTGGAACAGCATACTATAAAAACATTCCTACCAGGAGTTTTAGGGTTGTTTTTGTCAGATAAATTCGGTTTTACACACTGTTCCATAATCCCTCAGCCCTGGCTGGATAGCTCCAATTAATCTGTTAATATCCGTAAACTTAATGTGTAGAGGTTTACATGTACAGGGAGTTTGAAAAAAAACCCAACAAAATCCATGAAAATATTTTCTGAAAAAGAAAGATTTTCTCTATCTGATTAAAATTCACAGTAGGAAGACTTACAGAAGAGAAATTTTTAGGGAGCTACTTCTCAGGAATCATATCCCACTAAGGCAGTCCCAGAACTAAAAAAGCTTTGAGACAGGAAGAGCACAAAAGAGAGGTGTCATCTGCAGCTCTTCCTGTCCTGGCCCTTCTCCAGTCACTGGTGGTTCACAAAACCAGTCTGTTTTGGAAACTGGACATGGGGCTGAGGGTGGACCTTTGGTGACATATATGACAGCTGTTGTTATGTTCCCAAGTCACACCAAGAATTAATGTCCTTAAAACTTTTCCTGGTAAACTATTGCCATGTTTTTAAAGAAAAGGTTGTAACAACACTGTCTTCTCAATAATTAAATTAAAAACTGACAGAAGACTTATAAAATTTTCCTTTGAGATAGATTAAGACTCAGATAAAATAATAGGCTCTTTGATAACTTAATACAGAGCAGATGGGTTTTGACAAAGCTGGATTTCAAACAAAGTAGCAATATCTGATGTTTTATATAAGTCAAACTTAGAGGTTAAGAAAAGCAATGTGAGGGATTGTCTTGATCTTTTACCTCCAGCGGTAATACCTGACACTAAAAGAGATTATTTTGAAAGCCTTTTTGTTTTATTTTGATTGTTCTTAGAATGGATTCTAAGCTGGAGAGATTTGATTTCCCAAATGTAATGATTTCTTTAACACTGCCTCAGGTGGTATTGCTTATAGGAAAGGCTGTGAAATCCTACATGAAAGTGATTTCCCTGTGGAATTGTGCGGTTTCCTCAAATCTAAACACTGATAAAGTGCTGATTCTGACAAATTCAAAGCACTTAAACCTATACAGTAAATTTCAACCGTAGTGCTTTAATTATGAATGAAGACAGTATTTAATATATTTTTTGCTTTATAGATCAAGATCTATTTCATTAAAATTATATTTATATTTCTAAGTCTTCTCTCTAATTTCTCTTCAGAAAATCTGAACTTTTCCTCAGCTTGGTCTCATACCAAATCTCAAAATGTCAGAATTTCTAAGGAAAGGAGTGCTATTTTATAATTTGTCTTACTGGTTTAGTTTTCTCAACAGATTACTTATGAAACAACCCATTATACATGAAGTAAAACTCCATGCCATCTTACTGTAGTTGGCAGCATTGTGAGAAATGTTTTCCACTCAGTAAAGTTATATCCTCAACAACATGAGCTCCTTGGATTCACAGAATCCTGAATTGGAAGGGACCCACAAGAATCATCAAGGGCAACTCCTGGCCCTACACAGAACAGCCTCCAAAATCCCTCCATGTGCCTGAGAGTATTGTCCAAATGCTCCTTGAACTTTGTCGGGTTTGGAGCTATGACCACTTCCCTGGGGAGCCTGTTCCAAGTGCCCAACCACCCTCTGGGTGAAGAACTTTTTCCTCACATCCAACCTAAACCTCCCCGACCCAATTTCAGGCCATTCCCTTGGGCCTTGTCACTGGTGAACATAGAGATCAGTGCCTGCCCCTCCTCCTTTTCCTCTCACAAGGAAGGTGTAACTGCAAAGAGGTTTCCCCTCAGTCTCCTCTGCTCCAGGCTGAACAGACCAAGTGACCTCAGCTCCTCCTCATGCAGCTTCCCCTCAAGTCTCTTCAACACCTTCGTTGCTCTCTAATAACTTTATGCCTGTCTTTTATTGTGCTCCCCAAAACTGTCCCCAGCACTGGAGGTGAGGCTGCCCCAATGCAGAGCAGGACAATCCCCTTCCGTGCCTGGCTGGTGATGCTGTCCCTGATGCCTCTGAGGACATGGGTGTCCCTCCTGGCTGCCAGGGCACTGCTGACTCATGTCCAACTGGCCACGGACCAGGAGCACCAGGTCCCTTTCTGCAGCACTGCTCTCCAGCATCTCATTCTCCAGGCTATGCATACATCCAGGGTTGTCCCATCCCAGGTGCAGAACCAACACTTTCCCGTGTTGAACTTCACATGGTCGGGGACTGCCCAGCACTCGAGGTCTCTCTACCTTTGAGGGAGTCAAAATATGTTCATATATTAAATACAGAAAGGTAGAGCCTGTTTGTCTAGTAGCTGCTTAATGAGCCAAATATTTAATCCAGAAATTCTTCCTTTAACTCCAATGTCATAAATAGGAATGTCTGTAGACATTTGTGAAAGATACATAAAATCAATTAAAATTATATTAAAATTATATTATTAAAATTAATATATTTTATTTCCATTATTATACTATTTTTATTTCAATGCATTTTACCTTTGTTTTTCTGATTTTAGAATCAGCGGTATCCTCTTACTACTTCACAGTTTACAATAGAAAGAAACACTACCATTTAAAGTCTGTTGTCTTGGGTCACAATGTAAGATGTAACCAAAAGTATGTATTCTATTACCTTCTATGTAAACTGTTAAGATAGAGGGGCAGTGTTCTTTATTTTCTCCGTGAGACAGCCTTGATAACACCCTCTGGAGGCTATCCCTGCTAATGGGCCATCAAGGTCTCACTGAATGACATCATCCCACTGTGAGATACTCTGCCCGGGGGAGGAACCAAATATTCCTACCTGGATAAAATCTGAGGCTTGGAAGACCATGGGGAGCACTACTCACTGAATTTCCAGAGGAAAAGAGCTTCATAACTACCACAGGACCGCGGGAGAAAGACCAGACCTTTCTCCAGGATCACCTCTTCAACAGAACCACATCCATTACTCCAGCAGGACTGTAGCCACCATTTAATTGGACTGTTACCACCACCCTGACCAACAGGGTGTCAGGTCATATTCTGACTGTCAGTTTAAGCCAGTGTTTCTGTACTATCACCTTCATTTTAATTTTCCTATTAAACTGTAGATCTGATTTGGAATATCTACCTGGTTGGCATTCAAACTACTACACCTGTTTATTCTATAATCAATTGCATATTTTTGCCTTGAGGCATTTCTTTGAGAAAGAGTTTAATTTAATAAGCTGCTTTCAGTACTCCCTAGGACCTTTGATTCATTAAAGCAATCAAGAAGGACATTTCATGGATAGAATAATACCATTCTAAAACTGCACTCTCAGTACTGTAGATAAGTAATTTACTGAGCAATATATGAGATGCAATATCATCATTGCATGTCTTTCAAAGTCTCTTTATATTATCTTAGCGTGCTAGCACTAATTTTGGCAGACCTGAAGTATGTAATTGTTTACATACCTTTGTGTTTTGGGAATTCCGTGAGGCAAGGAAAATGCACACATCCCTCTTAGGTATAAATCAATTGATGGTGTTCATCAGTCTGTCACGACTTCTCAAATATAATGAATAGTGTCTTAGGTTTAAGCAAACCACTGCATACATTGGCCAAAGAGACGTTATGCAAATTTAAAAATTAAAATCTGTTTTATTATGGGTACAGCATTACCCCAATTTCCACTTCTCATGCTACAGTATTTCAGATAAAGGGAAACATTGGAATTTGGACTACTTTATCTGCCAGAACATTTTTCTTCATCAGATAACTTAACAAAAGGCAGAATGATAACTTTTGAGTTGTTAATTGATTTTGAAGCTTCATTTGTATATAGATAAGCTGTCATTAGCAAACCTTAATCAGTTAATTGGGAGTTTCATAAATATGGCTTATCTAAAAAATAGATCAGACTTAATCCCACAATCCTGTCTTCAGTGGTGATTCCCCCACAGTATAAGATGGCACTTGACAACATTTAATGAGAAATTTTGTGTGAGAGATGTGGGTGGGTTGGTTAAACGAGGTTCTTTTTTTCTGCTAGAGGTAGAAGAACTCAGCATCATGACAAATAGGCCAAATTTGTAAAAGTATCTTTATTAGAGTAGGTTAAATATATGTAGACTGTGATGGAAAACTGCATTAACCATACTCAAATAATTAAAAAAAAAAAACATATAAAGGACAAATTTTCATTTCTAAGAAAGGATGATGTGGTAAAGACTGGAAAGGGAAAGGTGCGTGTAGGGATTTCTTTTACACTTTTTAATGCCGTACTGAAGATCTGAGAATTTCTAACCTGAGTATATGTCAGTCTCCTTAAAAAAGATGACTGGTGAGCTTAAGTCAGCACACTCATCCATAGTTGCATGTTGTACCACATGGTGATACTTTTCTCTATCAATAACATTTGCACAATCAGTTGCTTACTGAAGTAATGCAAGCAATAGTAGGGTCAGCTAAGAATAAGAGAGGTATGCATGCTTATGTTGTGTTAATGAGCAAATATAATAAAACAAAGTGGGGGAAAGAATTTTCCATTTGGCTTCATGGTGATTTATCATTAAGAAACCTTTCATCCCATATGATTACCTCCTCTTCATTCCTGTGACTGGAAGACATTTGTCCATTAAAATTGGTGGTGCTGTTCAGTAACTGTGTTATTTTAGGGAAGATTTTTGTAAAAGTAGAAAATCACATTGAATACTGTTCAAACAAAATAGTCAATATTTTTTCTCCAAATGAATTATTTTTAAAAGTTGCCTTACACTGTCATAGAAAATCTAAATTAAAAAAAAAGAATGAGGTTTTTTGTTTCAATGCATGTACATATATATACATATATATACACATATATACATATATATATAGATATAGTCTTATCTAATTATTGTTGTTGTCATTGGACTAAAAGGGAGGTTTTTATGTGGATTCTAAATTTTAATGTTTAAACAATCAGTGTATCAATTATAAAAAACGTGTTTTCATCATTCTTATGAAACAGCTTTGTTACTTTGAGATACTGACTACTATTTACTGCCAGTTGAGAAGAATTAAGTTGCTGTGTTTCAACAGAAATTCTGTTGTGTCAAATGTCACAAGGTTATCTGAAAGCTGTTGTTTCCTCATTTAGGAGTCAATCTCCTCTTCAACAGTGAGTTTCTAGTGGTGTTGGTTTTGATTAAGTTAAACAGTGTTGAAAGGAGGCTTTAGGAGAGTAGGGGGAAATTATTAAACTACAGGTCTATCTATTTTTTGCTAATGCATATTTGTCAGACCATTATTTCTGGAAGCAAGAGATTACCTCTAAACTAATTTTTTAGGTGTGTATAAGCAGATTAAAATACTAATTTGTGACAGCTTCTGTGAATCAGGTGCAAAGTTTTGGTTTGGTGTTCTGTTTACCTGGCTGCAGATTTCCATTAGTGCTTTATTTCAGAAAAAGACGGTAATACCAGCAAAATCCAGATTTCTAAATTTTTTTAACCTTTAGTTGTATCAGTGTTGCAGGTTTTTTAAAATATGTATGTGTCTTGGTTTGGAAGAGAGGTGTCTGCTAAGGAAGGTAGGAGCCTCCTTTGGAATGGAAAATGTAAATCCCCTCCCTCTGATTTATTATAATTGTGAAATTAAAGTGCTCTCAGCAGGGCAGGGAGAGGTGGGCTCAGGATCCCGGGCACCCAAGAAAATGATGATAGGTCCCTCCTTTAGTGAGGTCGGTGTTAATGAGGTCCCAGCTCGGTGGCTGCTCTCACGAGCAGAGGCTCACCCCACAGCGGAAGGAACAGCTCTGCACTGGGTTATGGCCGTGGCAGCAAATTCTTTTCCCCAAGCAGCAGCTCTGCCCGTCCTCCTCTGCAGCCCAGAGAGAGAGAGCAGGTGCCCCAACTCCATCCACTTGCCCGATTCTAGCACTATCTCTGCCCTTGGAGTGAAACTCCTGAGAAGTGCGACCAGATACCCTCCTCTCCCGAGCTTGATAACTTTTGTTTCTTAAGGACCCAGTCATTAGTGCTTCCTAGAAACCTATGGGTAGAAATTCTAAAAGAGGAACAAAAGGAAAGAAACCTAACTCCCAATGGTATGTGTGCTTTAAAATTATATCTGATATTTATTCTGGCACATGCAAAATGACAATACTAAAGTTAGAGTAATAGGAGCAAAAGGTGAATTTTAAGAAGGCTATGACTGCACAAGAAATGATGGGCAGCACTCATTTGCAGACAGAGCTCTGCCCATGGGGGAATTCACTTATCTGGCCTTTAATGGAGAAAAGAAATGTGTTATTTTTTGATGGTTTGTTTTTTTTTGTTTTGTTTTGTTTTGTTTGTTTTTAAATATTGTACATCACATAATAGAGAACTCTGAATATGTTCTGACTGCTGAGAGACGCTGCATGTGCCTAAGCCTGGGCACAGGCTAAGTGTTCAGGGTGACACTGACATATGCTGTAACCAGTGGAGGGGAGCAGTGAAGAGACAGGGGTGATATAAAAAAGACCTAGAAGAAAGAAGAGAATGTCAGGTATCACAGAATCATAGAATGACCTGGGTTGGAAGGGTCCTTAAAGATCATCTAGCTCCAGCCACCTGTCATAGGCAGGGACACTTCTACTATACAAGGTTGCCTCAAGTCCCACCCACTGGCCTTGACCACTTCCAGGGCTGGGGCATCCACAGCTTCTCTGGGCAACCTCTTCCAGTGCCTCACCACCCTCACAGTAAATTACTTTTTAATATCTGATCCAAACCTAGTCTTAGTCAGTTTGAAGCCATTTGCCCTTGTCCTGTAAATAGCCTCTCTTGATTGTGTCAGCTCCCTTCAGGTACTGGAAGACTGCAATTAGGTCATCCCAAAGCTTTCTTTTTCCCAGCCTCAACAATCCAAATTTTCTCAGCCTTTCAGCATCAGCCAGGTTTGCTTTATGTGTGGAGAAAGATGTTGCTTGACTGATGTCTTGATGTACATTTTGAGAATTTGTTCTCTGTATGAAGCATAGCACATAAAGTCATTAAGAAAGCAGAGAAACAGTGGAAATATTTTTTTCCACAGTGAATCAGTTGAAAATCCTTTTTGAAGGCTTTTTTTTTTCTTTGATTACTTTAAAATTGTGTAATGGATTGACACAGGAGTGATTAGTTTGCCTACTGAGGCTTTTAGGGTATGTGTTTCTATGTCCACATAAAGCTTGTGTTTCATTACTGTTCGTAGCTTACTATTCTTGTTCTTACTATCCATCAGGTAAAAGACTGATGAATAATACAAATAGTTTGTCATGGTTCTCCATCTCACGCTGAGATTTTGTTCTGCTTCATGAATTTTAAATCTGTCAGAACTTTTAAAACATATCAACAAAGAAACTGCTGGGAGCACACGGTAATGGTGGCTTGCCCAGATGGGAAGGGATGGAGGAGAGGCTTTGCTTCACAAACCCCTGGGGCAGTCAGTCCCTGTGCCCAGATGGGAAGGGATGGAGGAGAGGCTTTGCTTCACAAACCGCTGGGGCAGCCGATCCTGGTGCCCCTTCAGGACTCTGAGGAGCACCAAGTTGGAACGGCAGGAATGAGCAGAAATCCCGGGCTGATGGACGAGATGTATCAGAAGCTCCATGGCAGTAGCTGGAACTGCAGGATGTCCCAGCAGGGCAGGGAGTGCGGGGCCCAGCAGCAGAACAAAGGCAGCTCCCGGCTGGGTTATGGCAGTGGTAGTGAAATTCCTTTTCCCAAGCAGTAGCTCGACTGTCTCCTCTGAAACCCAGAGAGAGAGAGCTGCTCCCAGCCCTGTCCTTTACCTGCCCAGTTCTCGAGGTATCTCTGCCCTTCAGAGGGAAACTCCCAGAGGGAAAAAAAAGTGTAGTTAGATGCTACACTCCTCTCCTGACCTTCGTCACTTCTTTTGTTTTTCTTAAGTACCCAGTAGTAAGTCTCCTAGCAATTTATGGGAAAAAATTCAATAAGTATAAAAGAAAGAAACCCAACCTCCAACACAATAATAGACTATAAAGCTACAAGTATATGTGTAAAGAATACAGATAATATATAGGAGAAGAAAGACAAAAATCATTAGGTATCAGTATGGCATTGTAGATCATCTGAAAGTGTTGTAAGTCTGAGCAATCGATATAATCTGTGTTTATGAATCTGACATCTAGTAACAAGAAGAAGGGCTGTGCTGCAGAAATCAGTAAATACATGCTGAAAGCCATTTTCTGTGAAAATTATGTGCTGAACTTATGGCATAGATGGAACCTGCTTGATCACAGGTTCAGTTTAAACCTTGTTATTAGGTAAATGCTGTGGGATGCCTCTCCTGTGAGTCTCACTCCTAGAATTTTGTTAATGGATGGTGTTTCTGATGAATTGACTAGAGCAGAGAACATCAAGGGGATTCATAATTTCTAAACTGTCAGGTGAATAAGGTTATGGAGAACTACCACTTTTGCATTGTATATAAACCATAATTCACATTTAAATGAGCTCTGGTTGCTTCCTACTTTTACTGGAAAGGCTGTAGATAGGTTTGTGAGTTCTCCTTGGCTGTAGAATATGGAAGATACAGTCATTTTGGGGTCCACCATCAGGCACAGTAATGTTTGGCAGGGCTGGCTGGCAAAAGTTTTGTTGGAGACACCCCTGTACTCCTCCCCTCAGATGAGGAATAAGATGTCAGTTTCTTTTGAGCAGGCGGCACTGAGATAGGACGAATTGATCAGCAGAGTCCTGTGGTGTGAGATGAATCACTTTTCTAGCAAAAGGCTGCCACTGTAGAATATTGCTGAGTAAACACAGATTGGGAAAGGTAAAAGATGGATAGCAGGACTCTATAGAAAATGAGGAATTCCTAAAATGAAGAAAAACTTCAAAAAGCTCCCAAGTGGAAAGAAAGGGCTAGCCCAACTCACATGGAGTCATAAGAAAATGCTTGGCCTTGAGGACTACCTTAGAAATGTAGAAGAGAAAAGGTGAAATACATATTTTGTACTCTGTAATGTTTTGGATGTTTCCTACCAACATTCATTGACAGAAGACGTTTAAATTGGTCTATGACAGTAATTCAGTTTGTCTTTGAGATGTTTTTCTGCTGTATTTAAGGATTTATATACTGACACGGGGAATATGGTTTGTTAACAGAAGGCAAAACCTTGATGTACCTCTGGAGTGCCATGCATGGGTATGTGAAGCAAATTTAACATCCATTTATATAAACAGACCATAGAACTGGGATGGTACAGGGTACAAAAGCAATCTCTGTTCTTCCTCTTGTGCATAGGCTCAACAGTAAAGTAACTGGTTCATTATTCAACTTCAGATGAAGCTATGTTTCAGCTTTTCTTCTCAAAACTTAATATTTAGTTTAGATTCAATTCCTCTGAAAAATTCTGAATCCAACATGGCATCCTAGTAACCTAGGATTGATTTTGGCTTTTCAAAGCTTCTTACCTATGGCTTCTGTAAATGCAAATAAGTTGAAGGAACTAATTATCTCCTCACAATAGTTCAGTAAGTTTTTTTCTGAGCGCTTTGCAGAATATGAAAGGTTTCGTGGGGCCTGGGTCTCTGATTAGTGTTTTTTAAAATTTTATTTTAAAATTACTTTCGTTTTCATTTCTGTATAAAATAGGGAAAGACATGGAAAGATTCTAGCTCATGAAATGGCAGGAATTATATTAGCATGTGAGTTGAATGGCAGGTTCACAATAATTGGAAGTATTTGCTTTACAAAAGTTCTTTATGAAATGGTTTTTGCCGAGCAGATTTTTTGGCAAAGTAAACAGGAATTTATTCTGCAATAATTGCAGGAGATCTAATGTAGGAGATATATGCTCATAGTATGCATACTCCTTTAAATTATGTTTAGAAGAGCTTATTCTAAGGGACAATTGCACAACAAAATTTAAGTCTGAAACTACTGTCTATAGGATATGTGAGCATATCACAGTGTTGTGAAGAGTGTTCTGCTGGCCAAGTTCTTGTCACTGAACTAGGACTGATGCTGATATTTTTAGGTCAATGTCAAGGGTAGAAAAGGTCCATTGTTTTCTGATCTTCATGCAGCATATTTTGTCTAAAGCCAAAATAGAGTAAAAACTTCAGAGCTGACAAGAACGTGCATTGTTCAGTTTTTCTGTAGAATAAAATTTAAGTTTTACTTTTGAGACTGAATATGCTTGGGCTCTGAAAAGTATATATTCAAAGCTTTGAAAATGTTCAAAGAAGCTATAAATTAGTAAGACTTTGTGGAATAAGCTATTCTTATTTTCATAAAAGATCATTGAGTCCAACTCCTGGCCTTGCACAGGACTATTCATTCATCTTTTCCATAATCCAGGCTATTCATCACACACATTTTTTCTGCTCCTTGGTAAACTCAGTTGGTCCTAGAGCAGGTCTGGAGCTGTTTGAGAGAAAGTCATGATGACAGAAGCCATAGATCTTCAACCAGGGGATATTTTCCACAGAGGCATCTTTTTCAAAAATCCTAACTAGCCCTGTCCCACAGTGTGAGTTGGTACATACCCTCTCCATGTCTTGCCACCTGGAAATTCTGCACTGTTAATGTGGATGGTACTGGAGACTTGGGAGATTAGAAGGTTTCAGGGCTGAGTTTTCATTTTTCTGGCTAGTATGACTGAATCTTTGTTTCCTAAGTATGATGAGGACAGCTGAACAGGGCACTCAGGGGCATGTGGTGTGTATAGGAGTTCTTTTGCTCAACCAATGTTTTTTGCTTGTTGAAATGTTTTTCTTTATTTTTAATATGATTGCTCTGTCTTAGGTATCTCAAAGCAAAATCGAAAACATGACCTATAATGATGTCTCTTTATAAATTCAGAGCTTTTTCACCACTTTCCATGTGACGTCTTGTCATTGAGTTCAAGAATAAAGAATTTCCAATACTGTCAGGCAATGCTCAGGTAATAGAAGGTAAGAGAGATGCTTGAAATAAAACAAAACAGAGATGTCCAGCAGAAATAAGGGACCTGACACTACTAAAATTGCCTGCATGCTGCTTTCAAGTGCTAGCTGGCTTCATGCACCATTAAACAATGGTTTCTTTAAAGCTTTTATAAAAACACCTTTCCCTTCTACATTGTTGATATTATAGTTAAATTCCAGTTTTAAATTTTATTATAGTTATTGAGTCATAATAATCTACTTCATTCATAGATTTCACCTGTGTTAATCTTGAATCTAGTTTTACATTAGTTGTGATACCTGTCCAGCTTTAAAATATTTATGTCCAGAAAGCATTACTTTTTAATTTCTCCCTGCCATATTCTTGCTAATTTTTTTCCTCAAAATCTACCTTACAGCACATTTTTTTCTTTAATTCAGTTTTATGTAGATTCTGTCACTTGGAATTCTACATAACCATCTGTGTCCCATTGAGATAAATGATAAATCCTTGAAAAATTATCCTTTTTTTAAATCTTTTTATGGTACCAGACACAATATCAACCTTGAGATAACCATGGAAACATCCCTAATCTGGTTCATTTAGTAGTTGCAGCTTACAATTTATTTTATTTTATTTATTTTATCTTATTTTTGTGGAGATTTCTGTTACAGTTTGGTCACTCACAAAATATATTCTTTTATATAGCAGCTTATTAAGATTTTCCTTCCTTTAAGGAATTTCTTAGGAGTGAGAAAGTAATATTAGCATGCCAATGGATGATTAGGAAACTATGAATATGCAAATCTAATTTATTTTCATATTGCAAACACCTGACCTGAGGCAAGAAGAGAGGGATAGCATTTTGATATATTCTGAAATAATAAAACTCTTACATTTTCTTACACAAGTGAGACACCCACAAACCACAGACTTTTAATGTTTGATTGTACATAGTAATCAGCACAGTCTGAAACCATATTCTCCTTATTCCTCTCACAGCTTGATATTTCCATGTATTTGACAGTGGCAATAGGCTAATGTAATCCCATTCCTCAATCTTAATTTCCATTTATCCACGGTTATTTTATTGTTTTTTATTCCTACTGAATGACCTCTATATCTGAGGTTCTTTATTTTCTATTTGGAACGCTGTCTCTTATTTACTCTTTTTGCTTCCCTCTCTTGTAGAATAAAGGTCTGAGAACAAACTGCTCTGAAGGATGTCATTTGCCTTCAATACCTGAAAGATCTCTTAAAAGTCCATTAATGGCTACCAAAACCTCTTTTACAGGACTCAGAAACAGCTCCTGAATCCTTTAATTACTTGATAACACAAGGTGCTTACAAAGGATCAAATTATTTCTGTATAAATTAAAGTAGAAAGCATGTCTTCTGATGAGAGAGGTAACTGTAAAGCAATTTTATAAATTTATGGGAAACAAGGGCTGGTAGTGTAAAATCTGTAGCCCTGGGCTAGCAGACATCTTTTGCATTGTAAATAATTATTAATTATTTTCAGCCATCAGTGGAAGCCCAGCAGTTCTCAACAGTTTTGATTCCCTTGTGATCTGCAGCATTGATAATTGCTAAAACAAGCTTTTGTCAGGTTGGTAGAATATTGCTGAGTTCTGTGTTGGAAAATCTGCTTAACCTGCAAAGAAGAGGGAACATCTGTTTGCATGACCACATCTGTGACAAAAGGGGAATCAACTCCTATTGCAGAATAGGAATAGCAGCATTTTCATGGAACTATTTTGAAGCAATAGAGAAGCTTCCCCAATTGCATTTTTGATAGCCAGTGATAAAGTAAAATGTTAATGAAAAAAAATTAATTTGTTATTCTGATTTTCTTAGCTAGAATCACTTTCACAGGGGTGCTTTTAATTTAGTACAATGATTTATAAAAAGCATAAACACAAAAGAACAGAAATGACAAGAAATAGATTATAATTAAAGAGCTGCTAACTGTTTTTCTCACAGTTACTGTAGAACATCTCTTGAGATAATTTGACATTGCACTAGGCAGGTACATTCTAGGGAAGATAATTGCCACCAGCTGAGAATTTCAAAATTATTCCCCTGCCTCATTCTACATAAAGTTTTACATGACAACCATGTCTCAGTCTAGACAGAGACTTCTTTTTTTATGTTTCATGACAATTTGCAGAGTTGGGGAATTTTTAATATATTTTAATGTTTTGTTTGTGATAATTTAAAATATTTTTGCATCAATTTTAGGAAATTTAGTATATGCCGTTCTTAAAAAGATGAAGGATAGATCTGGTTTGTAGTTGGAATTATAACAAATATTCTGTGTGCTCTTGGCCTTTATGAGTAGTTTTGGTTGTGAAAAACTAACATGTAGATCGTGTTTTGCTTTATCAGCAAAGCCTTTGACACCATCTCCCACAGCTTACTCTTGGAAAAGCTGGTAGCCCTTGGCTTGGACAGGTTCACTTGTCACGGGGTTAAGAACTGGCTCCATGTCTGGGCTCAGAGGGTGGTGGCGAGTGGTGCCACATCTGGTGGCCAGTCACCAGTGGTGTGCCCCAAGGATGAGTGTCAGGGCCAGTCCTGTTTAATATCTTTGCTGATGATCTGGATTTACTGATTGTGGGAAATGCAGGCACAGAAAGCTCCCAAGGCCTTGTGCATACAGGCTCAGAGATAGAGATGGATACAGTGTTTGACCTAAGACCTTGGAGAATTAGAGCATTAAAGTGAAACAGACATGAAACAAGAATATAAGTTTGTAGTTTAAGTAGAAATATGTTTTAAGCAAACACAGATATGTATTATGTAATCAAAGCAATATGTTAAGTAAGATAGTAAAAGATTTAAAGTTTACCAATAGAACCGGTTATAAAGTTAGTCAGAAGTTTAAGATGTATCAATGTAAGTTTATGAAGTGTTATATGACCTGTACTTGGCACTGATGAGGCCACACCTTGAGTGCTGTGTCCAGTTCTGGGCCCCTCAGTTTTGGAAGGACATTGAGATGCTCGAATGCATCCAGAGAAGGGCAACAAAGCTGGTGAGAGGTTTGGAAAACAAGCCCTGTGAAGAACAGCTGAGGGGGCTGGGGTTGTTTAGCCTGGAGAAAAGGAGGCTTGGGGGAGACCTTATCTCTCTCTACAACTCCACAAAAGGAGGTTGTAGCCAGGTGAGGATCGGTCTCTTCTCCAGGCAACCACTGACAGAATGAGAGGACACAGTCTTAAGCTGTGCCAGAAGTTTAGACTAGATGTTAGGAAAAAAATTTTCACAAAGAAGAAAATCAAAGAGTGATTAGGCACTGGAATGGGCTGCCCAGGGAGGTGGTGGAGTCACTGTCCCTGGAGGTGTTTGAAAAAAGACCAGATGTGGCACTCAATGCTGTAATTTAGTTGTTAAGGTGGCATTAGGTCATAAGTTGAACTTGATGATCTCAGAGGTCTTTTCCAACTTATTTAATTCTGTGATTCTGTGATCATTAGTTTGCTTTACATGAAAACTAAAGTTCCACAATTTTTATACCTTTGTTAGAAGAAGAAATGAATACAATACAAATGAATATTGGCACCATTGTTTTTAAAGTCCCTAAACCAGTCAGATCATACATCCATGGAAAAGAAGAAGGAAAGTCCCATCAGGCTTTTCAGAATCCTATCAGAAATTAAATGGCACACACAGAATGTAGTTTAATTGCAAAGCTGCTTTTAAAACAAAATATTGAGTCTGAACTTACATCAGCCTGGAGTGCATTTGGGAAGAAATTTTGTATCACACCATGTTCAGATCCAATAGAAAACTCATCCCAGGTTGAGTTTAAAGCATAAAATTTGCACCTCTATTGCCTTCAGTCAGATAACATTACTTAACCGCACACATGGTCATTGCTCACATATGTTTGGTAAATCTCAAGAAATCTATAAATGAGTTGTATTATGCAGATCTTTACTTGAAGGATGAGCAAGTTTTGTCCCTATGGAAAATGCAGAGGAAATTCCCATAGCAGATACCTACTGTATTTTAATTCATCCTCAGGACTACTTTTCACTTTAGGAAAAATTATGTGGTGTGGAATATGTGGACCTCAAAGAATAAATAACTGAATAGTTGAAGTTTTTGCAAGTGTTGTACAGGACTGTAAGGGGATTTAAGAGAAATTAAGTTAAAGAATAGTATGTCATGCCTTTCTACTTACCCATATTTTGAAATTTGCTCATAGACTGGAACTCATATTTTCTAGGGAAAAAGTACAGTTAAAACATTCACTATGCTTTTGAAAGGCT
The DNA here is from genome assembly GCA_037013685.1 of Acridotheres tristis. Lineage (NCBI taxonomy): Eukaryota > Metazoa > Chordata > Aves > Passeriformes > Sturnidae > Acridotheres > Acridotheres tristis. Next base: position 13,875,275 of record CM072884.1, on the reverse strand, counting down.
TAAAGATTCATTTAAGTTATTCTTCAAATTTAAAAAAGACCCCCCCAGGAGATAATCAAGTTTTCATTTGTTTTAATAATTGCACAGTTATTGTGCAATTGGCATTGGGAATTGGTCTCTACTTATGGAAGAAGAATGGCCTGGTACCTAATTGGATACAGCTGTACACTATTTGAGCTTATTTTCAGAATTGAAGAGAATAATGAGGTATTTCAGATACTGTGTAATCCTTATCAGGATTAAATGAACTCAGTAAATCCATCTCAAAAAATTGTGAATTACATGGTACATTGAATTACAAATTATCTATATAACTCATCCCTCATGTAACTTCACTGGTTTCAGTAAAATTGCAGTGCTCACAGAAGATCTCACATTTTAACCCCTTTGCAATAACACTTTTAAAAGCATGTTACTGATCCTCAGATAACATGGCAGTTGACCTTGAAGCTGTATTAAGGCATGAGATTGAAAAGCAAGAGCTTTAAGTTGTCACAATTTCTTTTTTGTCTTTGTGGATTTGCCCCCCACACAATCTAAACACTTTCTCTAGTGTGGGTCTTTCTACAGCAGTCCTCAGGATTGCATTGTCACTCTAGTTCTCCCTTCTTCAAGCTTCTCTATCACTTGGTCTCTTTCTCACATTCTTTATTCCTTAGTAAAATCACATCTCACCACTCTCAGCATTTTGCATTTATTTATCTTCAGAACGGTGCAAATCAACTGAAGAGAGTTCAAGAATGCAGTTTGGCTCGGTTTGTTGGGGTTTTTATGAATTGTCAGAAAGGAGAAGTGTAGAAGATACAGTATGCAGAGAAGTAGCTCTGACATTTCCCCACAGATAAGATGATGAACTATTTACAGCAGTATGATAGGTCTGTCAATATTTCAATAAATTTTTCTTGTAAAATGTTGACTGATGATACAAGCTCTCACTGTGTCTGTCATTAAACTGCAGAATGAGTTGCCAGTGCTGCATTAGAGCTGTGTGAAATAGTGTTGATGCAGAAGGACATAACAAAAATTGTTTATTCAGGACCATAATTTTAAAAAAATGTATTCAAGTGATTCTTGAGACATCTGAAACTGAGTCATCACTTGAAAACATTCCTATGTCCATTCAGCAGCCTGAGTAGTAAGAACTACTTCCTTGGTAACCAAACAGCAGGAAACCGTTCCATTTGATAACACGATATTGTGCGTGACAGACAACCAGAAAACTGGATAATGTGAAAAGGCAACAGAGAAATAGTTCATCTTGTCCTTGTTTTATGGCCAGTGCAGACTGAGGCAGCCTCCTGGCTGTGGAATTGCCTGGGAATCTCTTCTCACAGCCTTAAGGGGCTGGATAGGCTCTTCTGCAGGCTCCTGAGAAAAGTGTGTTGTACAGTTTACCTGGGCCTCTTAGAGTATTGTCTGAATGTTTTAAATCACAACATCAAAGTTGCTTAAGTTCTGAAAAACAATCATGGAAGTATTTCTTGTGGAGTAGGCAAAATGATGTTGGATAGCATGTTTAGCCCAGTAGGGAAATTTGCTTTTGGGCTGCAATGCTTACCTTACTGTTTGGGTAAGAAGCTGGATCAAAACAAAGTAAAGTGATGTCAAACTCTCTGGAAGTGATGCCTGTTGTTTCTCAAACCAGGATAATCAGGTGCCAGTGGAGGGCTCAAAGAAAAGCAGGCTGCTGCATGGCATAAGGGAACAGAGATTTACTATAGCTCCTCACCCAGCAAGGGACCATTCTTCTGTTAGGGTTTGACAGGCCTTTGAAGACCTACCAACCCACAGGTAAAGGGACCATTATGAACTGCATTAATATTAAGATTGTAAGTGGCAGCTCTCTAAAATGCAAGGTGCAAATAGCCAAAAGTATGTTCCTGTTGCTCTGTGAATACAAAACAGTAGCTGTTCTCTGTGGTGACATTTACCTATGCTGGAGAGGAACAGAGAAATAACAATCTCTTGTGTCAACCACATACATGACTTATTCTACTTTTCCTCAGGAGTGAAGAAAAATGTCATCATAGAGATCAGCAGACACATAATGTACAAAGCATAGAGAATGTGTTGGATGTGGGTACATATTATTTATTTTCTTGAGTTATTGATGACCATAAGCAAGGATACTAATGCTGAGGGTAACATTCTGCTCACCAGCAGCTCTATTTACTTGATATTTTTGTAGCCTTCAGACTTTCTGCCAATTACGATTTTGCTACTTACTTTGAAGGATAATTCTCTCACTGACCATAAAAAAAATCATCAAATATTTATAGAGAATTTATCTGAATTATATCACAATTCTCAGCATGAACCTTGGTTTCAGCTCAGGAAATTATTTCAATTTAAGAAAGGGCATTTAAACACATGCATGCTGAAGTCCATTCTACATGCCTGAACTGCTCTTTTGGCTCTGGATTTATAATAAAAACAGATAAATACAAGAGCTGGTTCAAAGGCAGAGATAAAAGGAATGCATTTGTAGATAGTGTTCTAAGTATGTAACAGTAATAAATGAATTTTTAAATTTTTTTTTTCTTGATGACCATAATACTTGCATATCAAAAATAATCTGTAAGGCATATCCTTTACTCTGTACCCTTTATGTTAACAAACAATAACAAAGTGGGGTTTTTTGCTATTATGTTTGAATGGTAGCAAAGCTTCGTGTACTCCCACTCAATTTTCATAAAATGCAATTAAGGGAAGTTAATCACATTTTAAATTCAAGCTTAATATTCTAGAGTCATGAGTGAATAAAACTTGGTTCTTTCATCAGTGACAATTAATGGGGTTCCCTTCAGTTCAGTTGAAGTTTATTATTTTAGAAATGGTATCAGTCATAGTTCTATATTTTCTTCTCTAGACATAAAGAAAAAAAGTGGATCTGAATGTAAAGTGTTTTCTCTAAAGTCACAAAATCTGCTGATAAAAAAAGAATGAAGCTTTCCAGAACAAAGAATATTTATCATATGTTGAAGTACTATAAACTGAATTTCAGAAAATACTTTCCATGTTGTGAAGGGAAGGAAATAGAAATTGTGCTTCACAACAGAGCATCTACCCTGTGACAAAATACTGCAGAATTTAAAGAGCTCATTGTACAATGGTGAAAGGCAGTATGATAATTGAAACCAAGCTTATTTTTGAGATGTGGGAGATGTTGAATCTGAGTTTAATCATGACCATGCAAGATTTTCTGGTGTGGCAAGAATACAGATTTTGTTCTCTGCTTAGTTTATAACTGTGAAAAGGATTGACCTATATTGTCCTAGTAAACTCAAAGAAGGAAGGAGAAGTTCCTATCAGAAGAATAATTATACAGATCTGAATGTTCTCCAAAGAAAACACAATGAGGACATCATCACAAATTATTTTAATGGAGTGGAAGGGAAAAATGTGCATTTGAGTTCTATGGGTAACATAATATTTTTGAATGAAATTACTATTTTGTATGTGCTTGAGTACCGTCATCCTCTGTTATAAGATATCGTGTGCCTTAAATTATCTCTTAAATTGTCAAATACAAAATTTTCACTAGTCTTCATTGGCAATGGCTTTGCTATTATCAAATATAAATGTCTTGTAACTTCACAGTGAGATTGGTAGCAAAAAGAAGACATTTGTTTCTGTAGAAGTACAGAGAAAGACAAAAGTTCGTAATGCTAAGCTTTTGTGTCATTAGGGCTATATATGTATTTTTCTTCTTTTATAACTCTTCTCTATGAAATGTGAAGAAGGAATTTTGAGCAGTCTATTAAAATGACAAGTCTTTAGTCAGAAGGCAATGTGATTACTTCTAAGTTCTCTAAACTAGAGGAAAAATGCCATTACACAGAATTAGCATAGTCTAGTTTGATTACATTGCATTTTACACAATTAAAGAATTAAAAAATGATTGAGGTTGGTCCAAGTCCTCTGGTCCAAGTACTCTTTTCCAAGTAGCGTTTAAAATTGCCCAGGCCCAGTTGGCTTTTGAATATCTCCACGGCTGGGGTCTCCACTACCTCTTATGGCAACCTGTGCCAGTGCTCAGACCCTCTCATAGTGTTAAGAGTGTTTATTTGCATTTGGATGGATCCCCCTGTATTTCCGTTTGTGCACATGACTTGTCCTGTCACTGAGAAGAGTCTGGATCGTTCTTCTTTACACCCCCTTTACAGATATTTCCATATATTGTTGAGTTCCCCCAAAATATATCTTCTCCAGGCTCAACAGTCACAATTGTGTGAGTCTCTCCTCACAGGAAACATGGTCCAGACCCTCAATCATCTTTGTAGCCCTTTTTTGTATGCTCTCCAGTATACTTCTCTTGTGCTGGGGAACTGGAAATGGTACTTTCCATCTTAGCAGAAGGTCTGTGTTAATTGAAAGTGCTGGATGTTTCTTTTCGTGTTGCTTTTAAATTGTACTTCAGACCACAATAAAAAAAGATAAGGTAAAGTGGTAAAATGTGGCCTTAAAATTTTCTTTCCCATGACAACTTGAGTTCTTGTTATTGAAATCTGTTTTATGTTCACAATCAGTTTACTCTTTCTTAACATGTTGTCATGCATCCACACTAGGATCACCTCTCAACCCCTTTAGACTGAGCTCATCAAATTAGATGAGCTTTGGCTAAGCTTTGTGTTAACCTGCCTGGAAGGAAAACTGCAGTAGTAAGTAAAATATTTTCATATTAATATTTGGAAAAGTCTTGCAAAATACTTCCCAGTTCTGTTAGTTAGAAATCAGTAGCAGCCAAAATATCCCCAAAGGACTGGTTTAGCTGTACCAACAGTGAAAAATCACTGGAGGGGTGAAAATTTTGAAAATGTGTGCAGAAGGTATTGTAACAGAGCCTGAAAATTAATGACATTATTTATTAATTCATTTTTCCCTCCCCCTCGGCTGCTTATAAAAAGTGACACTTAAGACAACATGCTTTGCAAAGGTCTAAAAGACGGTAAATGTGGCAGAGTATGCTCATGGAACACTGAATGCCATTGATCACACATATTAAGACGTTGAAGATGAACTGCTGGTTTTTATAAGGTTTCCTACATAAATGTAATGATGGAGTATCATAATGTTAATAATCTGAAACATTAAAACATGATATTGGAGAAATCTTGCAGAAATGTTCAGCCATTGACTAGGAATGTTCATCACTCATGTCAGACCATTTCATCAAGGCTGGCACACTATTGAAAACCAGACAGGGTTCTGGCATTAAAGCTATAGATTTTATAGCTACTGGATTTCCATATCTGCAGGTAAAATTCTTAAATAGATGGTCAAGGTTTATTTAAGGCATTTGTGTTCCAGGAACACTAGAAAGCCTTTAAAGAAGTAAAGATCTTATCCTCCTCAGATAGACTTTAAAATATGGTCCTGACTAAATCAAGCCATTGCATGACTATGTCATAAAACACAGGAAGAAGGTGTGAGAAACGACTGCTCACTTTAAAATTTTAAAGGTTTATTAAACCTTTACAAATACAACAAAGGACTGAATAAGAAAAAAGACATAGCATCAGGAGTGTGTGACCAACTGCCATGAGCTTGCCTATGAAGTAGCTGCTCCACCTTTTATATCCCTAGGGGCTGCATCAGACGACTCTGGCCCCTCCCAAAGTCTGTCCGTCGACATAGGGCCAAGATTTATTATACTTCAAAATCCCAATCTGCTTTATAGTTAATGTAGAATGATCACCACTTTCAGCAGGTAAAGATTTTTAGTTCTTCCTATTTCAGTGATGTAGCCCTCCTCCAACCAGAATAAAATCAAGCCATTTTACTATCTGTGAAACTATCATAGAATCATAGAATGATTTGAGTTGGATGGGAATTAAAAATCATTTAGCTCCAACCCCCTGCCATGGGCAGGGACACCTTCCAGTAGAAAAGATTGCTCCAACCTTGTCCAACATGGCTTTGAACACTTTCAAGGATGGAGTAGTCAGAGCTTCTATGGGAAACCTGTGCCAGGGCCTCAGCACCCTCATTGTAAAGAACTTCTTCCTGATATCTAATTTAAACCTAATCTCTTTCCACTTTGAAATCACTTTCCCTTGTTCTATCAGTCTGTGCCCTTTCAATAAAGTTCCTCTTGTCGTAGACACCCTTTAGGTACCATGAGTTCTCCCTGGAGTGTTCTCTTCTCCAGGCTGGAAAACCCCAACTCCCTCACCATGTCTTCCTAGGAGAGCTGCTCCATCCCTCTGATGCCCTCGGTGCCTGCTCTGGGCTGGCTCCAGCAGGTCCCTGTCCTTGCTGTGCTGGAGCCCAGAGCTGGATGCAGCCCTGCAGGTGGGGTCTGAGCAGAGCGGGGCACAGGGGCAGAATCCCCTCCCTGCCCTGCTGCCCACGGGGCTCTGGATGCAGCCCAGCACTCGGGGGGTTCTGGGCTCCCAGAGCTCACTGCAGGGTCACATTCATCTTCTCATCTACAAACACCTTCAAGATTTCTCTTCAAGGGTTGTGTCAATCCATTCTCACCCAGCCTGAGTCCTGTGAAATATGAAAAGCCCTGATTATTAAAGATGAAAAGAAATGTCACTGAGCTTTAGAAATATTCTTGTTCTAAGTGACAAGTCAAAATGACAGGTTCCAAAATCAGTATTTTTTTTCTGCTTTCATATTTGGATTGTTAGGTATCACAGTGGTGTAGAGAAATGACAGAGTGTCTCATAATATTCACCGCCATCTTACAACCACTCTAATAATAGCATGAAACAGTGTGGAGTTGAGATTTATGAGCATATCATACAGATAATTTCACTAAGCATTGCAAACACTGCAGACCACATCTCTTTTTCTGTATTTATTCTGTCATTTAGTGATGGTACAAAATAAATTACTACAAAATATGAAGACATTTGAAGAAAAATAAGTCAACAAAACACACTACATGAAAGTTTTTAATTAGATCACTATTCACTTATGCTTCATATTTTACCCCTTGTTTTTCAGCATAGAAAGATGGAAATACAATTTGACATTGATATTTAAATTACAAGAGGAAGTGAATATGAAAGCTTTAGAAAAGCTTTTTCAATATAATTTTGTCTTGAAGCTCTACAGCATAAAGGATGGGAATGAAGATCAGAACAGTGTTAGTTAAATTAAGCAAAAAATAGCAATTTTCTATCTTAAAAAGAATAAGAATTATAGCTTCTTCCTAATGTTCAGAAGTATACAAAAAGTTCTAAATTTGACATAACAAGTAGTGAAAACTGTGCTTTAATACTTGCAGTCATTGCTGTATTTAGCTCCTTAGGAACACTCATTTCTTCAGCCCCATTTATTTCCTTCACAATAAGTAATACTAAAATATGCTTTTTATGTTGGAGGATAAAAGGGACACTTTTTAATATTTATGCGTATTGGTATTTGAATTCCTGCGCTGATATCATGTGTGTCTTTAGCAGCATTTGGGTACTGATGCTGCTGAGGAACAGGAACAGGATGTTCTAATTACATAAATTTTAGCCTATTTTACCATCTGAAATCTTTACAGATGGATCAGGAAAGTGAGGAGCCTGAGGTTCTTATTCAGCCAGCAGGTAAGCAATTCACTGCACTGAAATGAAATTCCCTAAGTATTAATTTGAAGATGGAGTAAAAACTGCTCTATAAAAGTGAAAGGATGCTGGAAACTCAAAATCCTATTTCTTTATTATGAAATAATGACAAGGTTATAAAAATGCCAGGTCCCAACAAGAGAGGGAACAAATGAAGATAAAAAGGAATTAAGGAGGTATACAGAGCTTAAAGATTGCAACTTAAGACAGCTGACTCAAGCAAAGTGAGAAGGCACTTCTGGGAGCAGAGCAGGGCATTTAATAATGTCACTTTATGTATACAAACCATTTCAGTAGACTTCTCCCCATGATTCATTCCTATTTTTAGTGCTTGTATCTGGGAATGCCGTTCACTTTCAATGTTGTGCTGCAATGGCTTCTTAGCCATTACTCTGTACAGGAGTATAAATTCAGTTCTCTTCTTGTTCAAAGTAGAAAAAAGAAATCTGAAAGAAAGGAAATTATAAAATGTTCTTTTACTAGCAAAACTCAGGTTTTCAGCTAGTATTCACTGCGGTTTTCCCACTTCCACACCGTTTTCCTACTTCCATGCTGTGTTTTGATGGAATCAAGATGTTTTGCTCATTTCCAGACCTTAAAGGCAAGGATTAGGAGGTCATTGCTGTTTCCCTCACATAAGAAGTACAAAGATAAGAAGTACAAAGACTTTCAAGTTCATATGAAGACTTTGGAATTTCTCTTTGATCCAGATACTTATCATTTCAGGGAAAGTTGTGTTTAAGTAAGCTTGTGGATTAAAGCCATGCACTGCAGGTAGCTTCTGGAAGATTTTAAATTTTTACTTTTTTTTCTTTTTTCAGAAGGGAACCCAGTTTGCTTTGGTGTCTGGACATATAATAAATATTTGTTTGCTGTAAGTCACAAAAGCTTAAAAAAAGACCTAGCCTTGATTTAAACACGTGTAAAGTGTTTCATTTTGATTCATATGGGGGGGGGGGAAAAATCCAATGAAAGAAAAGAGTAAGTTAGACTTGTGAATATGTTTCAATGTTTATTGAAGTTCTTCATAAATATTACTTTTGGATTGAAAGTAGGTCTACACAATAAAAAAGTGAACTCTTACAGTTGATGTCTAAACAGATAGGAATGTTGAAACTGATGCCAGATTAGATCAGGAGTCAATTAGAGAAATAAGATGTACTTTCTTCATGATATAATTCAGTTTGACATGTGTAGAGCTACAGTTGCATTATAAACCAAATTTGAGGTTTGGTTCTCATTTTACTTTTCAAAAATACAAATAAGGATTTGCAAATTGCTTCCATTAGTTATATGGCTGTAAAAGCTGTTTTCTACATTTGTAAGTAAATTAGAGAGATGAATAATTTTTCTGAGCTTCAGCTAAAACTCATGACAATTTTAAGTTTGGAGATTTTTTTGGTAACATCTGTAACCATCCTTTTTTGGCAAATTTAGGAAAATTTTGTCAAAATCTTCTCCTATTAAAGTATCTATTTTAGTTATTGTAGTACTTATATGTCAGGTTGAAAATCCTAGGAAAAAAAAAGATTTTAAACGTTATTAAATAACAGATTGATAATTTTTTTCCAAGGACAAAACGAACCCTTTAAATTTTCTTAAACCTAAGCAACCTAAGCTACTTAGGTCTTAGGTGTTTGGTTTGGTTTTTTTGGTTTTTTTTTTTTTTTTTTTTTAAGAAAGAAGGCTATATGAACTTTTATTTCAGGGGATTTGTGCAGGAGCATGTTTAGCCCTGCCATAGAATAAAAAGGTTATCATATTTCAGGAACTCCTTCACTTTATTGACATGAAGGTTATGCTTCCTAGATGTGGGGGACAGATATTTTACTTTACCTGATACTTGCTGGGTGCAGCAGAGCAGGAATGTGGAGGAGTGAGTTATGGAGAGATTTCATGGCCTGTGTTCCAGTGACCTTGGGCTTGGCAGAGTTTAAAGCAGGGAATGCTGTGCATGAGCTGGAGCCATCTCCCAGAATATGCAGGTGGACACTCAGCTGTCCCCAGCACAGCCTCTGCAAGAGTGCCTGGAGAGCCTTTTACACCTGGTTTTACTGGGATGTAATGCCCTTGGTCCATGAGGAGTCACCAATGGAGAGAGGGAGCAGATTCCTGGCTATCTACTGTCAGTGCTCTGACTTCCTCAGATATCTGGTCACATGCTGGTTTTTAGCAACCAGCAATGAGCCATGTGGAATGGGAAGCTGTTATCAATAACAGAAATACTTTTAATTTTAGAGGATGGAAGAGAAAGCCAGCATAAATAGGTTTGGGACAACAGCAAAAATTACTTGTAACGCACTTAATTCAATTTTACATTTCCTGTCATTTTCTATAATTTTTTTTCCAGTACTTTCTCTGCAGATTTTCCATCCCACTGGATTGTGATATAGCTACAATGTGTTTCTGATTTTACATTATATCACACTGACAGTTCATAAAGCGTAAAATACTAGTGAGGCTTTTTGGTAGGATATTTTAGCTTAGTTCTGACTTTAGGTGGAATGAAATATGTTCTGTTAAAAAGGGAATTTATGGAGGTAATCACCTGGAGTGATGTCTTCCAACAGAGCTCTTAATTTCACACCTTGTTCATTTTGAAATAAACCTTTACTAAAGGCATGTTGCTGATAGTGAACTACAACTTTTTCTGCCAAGACACCTGAACTATTGCTGTGTACAAGTAAGTAGGATACAGAATCGGACTCTTAAAAGGTAAAATTATGTCAGTTTGGCTTACAGGTGTCACTGCTCACCTGGAACAGGTTCAGTGAATACACATATTTTCCACAATTTTGGTTCAAATTCTAAATTTCTCAGTGTATTTCTGTAGAGGAAGTCTCCTGATGTGTGCACTTTGTGCTGATTTCCTTTTTTTTTTTTTTTGCTTGCATATATTTCTGTGAAGAAAAGACTATCAGTATCTATATATGTCAAAGGACAGTAAAAAGACACATATATAATTTTCATACTTATAGGTGCAGGTGCCCAAGGGCTGCAAGAGGCTGCTGGGTGGTCTCTGAGCTCTGCAGCCATGATAGTGAGTAAGGAAAGACAAAAGGGAAAAGGGGAGCAATGTAGGGAACACCAAGGTCAGAGGAGATGCCCCATTTTACTCTTTACCATATATGCATGTGCATAAGTAAGCACATATTTTTTCTAATTTTTACAGTTCCAGAATGTTTCCTTAAAAATTGAGTGCAATCACAATGTCAGTGGAAAAGGTAACTTCTGACAATATTGACCATTCTTCCTGCTGAAAACACAAGATTCTTACAATCTGAACATGAGCAATTTTCTGTAAGGGGCTATTACTTGGAAAGGTATACATTTATAAGTTGCTATTTCTCTTTCAGCTTGTAACTTACACTAAGTGATTCAAAATGTCTTTGACTAATAGAACAGCTTCCCTGCCTGTGGTGGGCTTTGGTTCAGACACACACACACACACACCATAATCTGCAGGAACGTGTTGTTCACCACTGTATTTCAACTAAAATTACTTAAGCTTTATTTTTAACTATATCTTTAAATATTCTTATGCCAGGTCACCTAATATGCAGCTCAAGACCTAATTATGTCATCAGTGGATTGTAAGATTTAGCTTCATGCATGGAGAATATCTGCCTACATGAAACTAGGAACAGGACTTGCAGTTTTATATATAATACAAGATATTAATATGTTACATATCAACACTTTTTGATGTATTAATTTCTATTTAACCAGATTTGATTTCCATATTTTCCTTTGTTATATCATCTTGTAAAAAGCACCTTTGATGAGAGGTCATGTGTCTCTTAAATTAAACTTTAATTGTGTTTTTTTCAAAGTCAACGGATTATAATTGCCATTACAGAAATTTAGCACAGTATGAACTTTTTATGAATGAAAGAATATATTCTCAGAGGTTGTTCTCTATTTATGTCATGGTCCATAGCAATACAATAGTTTTAATCATCTGCTTTAGACATTTTTGACTTATCAGATAAAATATATCCAAACAAACTCAGAGAAATATTTCTTCTTTTTCCAATATTTTCTTTTAATCATCACACACTGCCAATTACTGTAGGAGAACAAAACGAACTAGACTGTTCAATCTTCGGCTTAGCATAAATTATTAAATAACATAAATTATTGTCCCATTACAGTGCATATTGGATATTTCAAAATAAAAGCCTGAGATAAACAGACATTTTAGTTAACAAACAGTATAATTTCCCAAGAATTACATTTATGACAGTCATATTGAGAACTGTAGTACAATGTATTTAACCAAATGCTATGGTTCAGAAACATAAAGCAATTGATTTCACCCATATATTACATACCAACATCAGCCTTTTGTGCTCTTTGAAAGTACCATATAAAAAGAGTAAAGATGGTTGAAAATACTAGATTGAATATTAAGAGGATTTTCTCATATGTGCTGTAATGTACATTAATTCTTTGTGGTGCAATAATAAAATCAAAGGCAGTCTGAAATTTAACCATTTTGAGGGGGAAAAGTGACTGGTTCTTTAATATTAGTTCAGGAATTTACTTCTCTTTGTTCCTTGGAAAAAGAACTGAGCAGGAGTGTGATTTAAATGATAACTGGTCTTAATTTATAAAGTATATGGAGAAATATATTAGGGAAATAATTTCACTTACCTTCTGAGAGTTGAAACCAGATTATTGTGGTTGAGTTAATACTTATGCCAAGATGGATAGCGTCGGTACTGAAAACAAGTGTCATGATAGTATGAGACAATAAAGTTTTTTAATCCCAACTAGAAATATGCTGGCATTTCTTTGTCTTTCCTCATGAAATATATGAATAGTACTTTTTCATTAAAAATATTTGGCATTTTATGTGTTTCATAGCAGAAATCCAATCAGTAATTCACAGACTTCTAAACAATTGGCAGAAACCCTGATCATTAAAAGGTGGCTGGCAGGTTTGCCAGGGGAAGTCTAATTCGAGGCAAGAGTTGTCCATAATTGTAACTCTCCATGGGGCATATGCAAATGTTTGGAAAAAAATAAGCTTATGGAATGATACATTTAAAATCAGTACATTTTCTCTAGATTTAAATAGTTTTGCAGGGGAAGTGTGCACTTACCACACGGGCCAGTAATACCTTGTGTTATTTGGAGACACTGCACCAGGTGAGGCTGTCCCAGTGAGCCACTGAGATCACATCCTTGGTTTTTGTCACCATGATGCCACAGAAGATGATGCACCACTCAATGTCTTAGTCTAGCAGGGGGGTTATACCTGCTCATCCCTGACAGAGCTCCTCCTACTGCAGCCTGCAGGCTGGAGGGCACTCAGGCAGTGGCCTCTCTGCTGCGTGGTGAAGCTTCTCCAGGCCCTGGAGGATGTGCAGTGCTGGAATGATAGGGCAGATACTCTTGTTCCTTTCTGTGTAGAAGGCAGGTTGATTCACTGTTTCAAGTGACTGTATTATAAAATTTTATCTCCAGGCTTTGGTTCATTGCCTTTAGTACTGCCATTAACAACATATTTTGGCTGTGTTGTATTTGTGGCTAGATTTGCTTTCTCTAGGGAGGCAAAACTAGAACAAATCACACCCTCACACACACCCACCCACATGTCCATACACCCACACATACAACCCGTTTTCCCCTTAATTCATCTTTTCACTGTCTTTTGACGAGATCTATGTAATTGTTTTGTGCTTTATATTGCAAATTCTTTGAGACAAGAATTCGATCCTAGTGCTTGTGCTTTAGAAAGTATATTTTTATTATTCAAACAAATCTAAACAACAGTTGCGGTGGATTGACTAAGCTGCTCTCTAATTCTCCCTCCTCAACAGGACAGGGGGACAAAATACAAAAATAAAGATTAAGATAAAAAGTAAATGTTTTAGACCTATTACAAGAAATAAGTAGTTCTTAAGAGAAAATACAGCTATGTTTTAGAATAGAAACTTGATAAACAAATAGCCAAAATCTCGGGGAAAATATATTGATATCTTAAGTAAAAAAATGCCAAGTGACAGATAATTGATTTAAGCTTCTCTGCCAAAACCTTACAAAAACAAATACTGAAAAACTTTCAAAAATAACTATTAAAACATATTTGTATAAATGAAATTAGAATGCATTAAGCTAAAGGGGCACTTGTAAAATATCAGGAGAATGTACTTCCTAGGATATTAAAGATGATGATGATGCCATCTTAGCAAAGTTAACAACACTACCTGTGGCAAAATTTTCTTATATTTATAAAATAATAATTAATCCTGAGATTATGACCAAAATTATTTCATTAGATGAGAAAACCTCTTAAGAATGATTACCATTATTTCCTTTAAAATGTGAACTAGCAGCTGAATCCTAAAGTGAGATTTTGCATAGTCCCATCTCCTACATGTAATTATCTCAGAAGATGTATCTGTAGTTAGGAACTTCAAATTCAGCTGTTTTAGGGGAGGTATTTATGTGGACTGCTTGTCTGGAAGCCTGTTCTAGGGTACGTTTATATCACAAGAGAAAAGCTTTTCAAAACAAATCAGAAGGAAGACAGACTATCAAATGCTTCAGGTGTTTTGTATTTCAGTTGTTCTCTTTGGAAAAAGCAAAACAGTTTTTACCTTTTCCAGACGTCACTTTTTTTTTTTTTTTTTTTTTTTTTTGTGTTTGTTACTGGGTTTTGGTTTGGTTTTTTTGGGGGTGTGTGGGTGTATGTGTAATTGGATATAGGTGTGTAGAATTCTCTATTTTTCTTTCTACTGCCTCTTGTGTCACTTTTTTTGGTCCCTGTTAAGCACAGACAGTTCTCTTTCTTCACAGAAATGTCAGAAGTGTGACTACTGCATTTCCAATTTTCCTTCACTGTGTCAGCTTCTCTGAATAACTGCAGTCCTCTGCTCTACACAGAAATGTAAGCCCAACTAGCAGTAGTACACTTTGACAATTGCAAACCTTTCACTTCTCCATTTGTAACATCATTCTTATTTTAGAGTAAGAAAATATAAATGCATACATCTTTATTAGCATTTTGTCATACTCTACAGTCTCTTAAATATAGGAGAAAAACAGCATCTACTACTTCTGGAACTGAAGGATAAAATTCATAAGGTTTCCATGAAAAAAATACAGTGCAAGAATGAGAACCATGAGGAAAACAAAGACAAGAGTCTGGCTACTGAAAGGGGATACTGGTTGTTTTTTTTTTTCAAATAACAAAAATAAAGCCATTCCAGAATATTGCATTAAATGAACAAGAATAAAATAGGTAGATATTTAAGTACTGAAACATTCTTCTTTTACAGTATTTGGAGAGTTAAATATGAGTTCTTTAAATGCTGCTTCTTCTTCTTGTAAGTGAGCCTATTTCTCAGAATGTGTTTCTCACACCTTTCAGAAGTAAATCATGTTCTGGTTGGTTTTCTGTCAGCAGTGAACTAGGTGAGAGGTAGTTTGGAGGAAGACTCCAGACTGGAAGGAAATAGGGATTAGACATAAGTGAAAAGTAACATTTTCATTTGACTACTTTAGATTTGAAGTAATATTTATTTTTCATTTGGGAGTGCTCAGCAAAAAAAACCCAAAACACCTGCTTCCTATTAAATCTAGTTTAAAAAAGATATTCAGTATGAACTGACTTTTCTTTCAACTAGATTGTACATAAAATTCTCTGATGATTACTATAGATGGGACTATGGACCCAGCTTTGTCAGAAAAGCTCTTCTTTGGATGAAGTAGTGATGCCTCACCCTCTCAATTAGAGGTCCAAAGTTACAACATACAGATCAGAGAGTATCAGTTAATTCTTTGGGCACCACTTTACTTCTCTATTCACTTAGGACTATTTCTTTCCTCAGAGGACAGTGGGTTCCCTTTCTGAGTAATTTGTCACAAAGGCTAAAATCTTGTTTATCTTGTTTTCTTTTCCTGTGAAGAAGTACAGCATGAGAGATTGCTCTAGAAACTTCTTAGCTCCTGCAGTTTGCTTGCCATTATTTCTCTCTGTCTTGATTTTCCACTGATATATATATATATATATTTGAAATGCAAAGGAAACAATGTAATGTAGATTAATTTGGAACATCATTAGCTTGTGTAAGATTAAATAAATATGTTTCTTTTTCCAAGGGAAGAATACATTTTTCCTGCCCATCCCTGTCTCCAGTAAAATGTTTGTAATTAATATATTAGGATATTTTTTAGGAAAAGAGGGAGAACCTGTCTCTTATAATTTGGATAGGATCTATAACTTCACTGCATTGCACATCAATTATGACTCAATGATTTTATCCCATGGCACTGCAGGCTATTTACATGCACTACTATAAGCATTTGAAAGTGTAATTATCTGTCAGAAGGGTTCATGGAGTAAAATGAATGAAAAAGGTCCCATTTAATCCTTGAGAGCAGGGTAATTCCTAAATGGTAAGTATGTGTTACCTCTCTGAAGACATGCAATTCATCCTATACAAAGTTAGGATGAATTTAAGATCTACAAAACTCTAAAACTATGAAAACTTTTAAAGACTTGTAGATCATCACCTTCATAGGTAGCCATCATTAGAATTTCTCCTTTGGATAAAACTAATAACAAATGCTCTCTGGGGCATGTTGTGGTGCAGTTCACATACTTTGATACTTGAATGGTACCATTTGGATTCCTGACATGTTCTACCTGATCAAAATCAATTAATGGTGTTATTTAGGTGGGAAAGTTAACACTACTATGGGTATGAAAGTAACAGTAGTAGTGCTAACAGAAGTCTCAGAACCATGCCTGTGTCCATGTATGAAGAATGGAGAATTAAAAAGGTGATAAAGATAAAAATTGTGTTTGCAGTATTTCAGAAAAGTCACCTGAAAAATCTTGTCACAGGAATGTGAGAGAGGAATTTTCTCACTTGTTCTCCTAAAAGATTATGTGTATTGAGCCTTTCAGACTGTAAACACCTAAATGTTCACCTGAACACTTAGCAAACTAATGACCCATTCCAAGTAATGTTTTCTAATTACAGCCCATAGAAATAAAACCTTTTTCCATGTGTATTTTGTTAAACCACGAAAACATCCAAAAAGAAAAAGTGCATTATTTCTTTTTCAATATTTCCTGCATTCTACAAGGCAAAATTCTCCCTGGTCTCTTGGAAGGTGTCTTCATTGCAAGTTGACCCAAACTAGCATTTCTCATTTAGACCATGAGAGAAATTGCCAGGAGGAGTTCCAAACAGACAGATAGACTTAGATTTGGGAAAAAGCTTGGGAGCTTGCTATTCAAATACTTTTGTTAAAAACTAAAAGAGAGAAAAAATAAGTTTTAGTACTTGATGGGGACCACTGTGCATTAAACTCATCTACTCTTCAGAAAACAGGAATGCTCAAAATGGTGTGGGGAAGTGGCTGTCAAGGGGACTGCTTAAAAAGCACTTTAATGATAATGAAATGACACTTCATATCAGGCTTCAAATGACTCATATCAATCCACAACAACAACAAAAAAAAAAAAGGCAAGGAGAACTGTATAAAGTGGTTTTCTCCTCTTTTTAAAATTATTTGGGAGCCTCTATCCTTTTGACTTCCATTAATGAAACAGGAATTGGTAGCATAAAACATTCCAAACACCACTGAAAAACTTACAGAGAAACAAGTCTCTGGATTAATGGTATGTATTTAAAAACAGTATTATCTCATTTTGGTTGCACAATGATATATCCTGCTCCCCGATATACTAATTTGAAATGACATAACATAAAAACTTCAATTTTGAACTTGGAATCCAATAAGCAATAGTTTAAGAATAGAAGAAATTTAAGAAACTGCTTAGTTTTGCATATGTTTTCCTTTTGCAACTGTTTAATTGCTCTTGATATTCTGTTTTGTTAAAAAGCAATATTTGGTTTTCTTCTGTTACTTTTTCCACTTGAAATTAACTATCATCCTTTAAATAAAAATATCTGTGACTGGTAAAATAGCTTAAATGAACAGAAAAATGTTTCTATACCAATAATACTCAAATTTCTCATGTAATTTGTTCAGAACTGTAAAAAACTAGGTCAGGCTATAGTTTTTACCTTCTGATGACTGCACAGCAATGCTAAGAAACACAAATTATATTTTAATGAAATAGAGATAATTCCATCAGAACATTTCAGTCTTTACATGTTTGGATTGTTCAATAGTGATAAATCTTTTTATCGCAAACAGATATGCAGAACACTCAGAAAAAAAAAGAAGAAGTCTTTAGTTTACAAAAATAATTGATGCTAGGAGTTCCCAGAGAGGAGATGGCTGACCTCCTCTGTGCTTTGCCTTGCGTAGCAACATTCCTTAGCAACGACAGGCTATTAACATGTATCATCAAACAGGAGAGAATCATGGGCAATCAAATGCTAATTATTTTTGCATCAAATGGGAGGTGTGTGACCCTTCAAGAGCAGGTTGTTTTATTAGCTGTTTTTTCAAATTTGGGTCAAGTCATGCCAGACACATCTTTTTCATTAAATATTTCACTCACTATATTTCAAAATGTTCATTTTAATTGGTTGAGTTTTTAGGATTATTTTAATTTTTTTTTCCTAGTTGTTCAAGTAAACATATTGTGTCAACAAATTTCTCTAAGACATTTTTCTTTGTTTTCTGTGATCGTACAACTCTCCCCTGTGGCCATCTACAGTCATTTATTCATGTTTGGGTTATGTCATTGTATCATAGAGTGGTCTGGGTTGGAAGGGAACTTTAAGATCATCTTGTTCCAACCCCTTGCCACAGGCAGGGAACCTTCTGCTCAACCAAGTTGCTCAGAGCCCTGTCCAACCTGGCTTTGGACATGCCCAGGGATGGGGCAGCCACAGCTTCTCTGGGCAATCTGTGAGGCCTCACCACCCTCACAGGGAAGAATTTCTTTGATATTTCATCTAAACTTTCTCTTCCACATGGAAGCCATTCCTCCTTTTCCAGTCACTAATTTTCCCTTGGAAAAAAGTGTCCCCATTCAACTTTTTTTGTAGGCCCCTTTTCCACACTGGAAGTCCACAGTAAGGTGTCCCTGAACCCTTTTCTTCTCCAGGCTTAACAACCCCATCTCTTTCTCTCTCAGTGTCTTCTTAGGAAGAGGTGCTCCAGCACTTTGATCATCTCTGTGGCTTCCTCTGGACTGGCTTCAACAGATCCATGTCCCAGAGCTCAATGCAGTGCTGCAGGTGGATCTTACATTGTTGGAGCATAAGGGCAGAATCCCTTCCCTTGACCTGCTGCCTGTGCTTCTTGTGATGTAGCCCAGGATGTGGTTAGCTTTCTCAGCTGTGAGTGCACGACAGGTCATACTGAGCATCTCATCAACCAATACACCCAAATCCTTCTCCTCAGGGCTGCTCTCAATCCATTCTCTGCCCAGCCTGTGCTTGTGCATGGGATGTCTCTCATCCAGATGCAGAACCTTCCACTTGGTTTTGCTGAACTTCATGAGGATCATACAGACCCACCTCTCTAACCTGTCCAGGTCCCTCTGGATCTATCCCCTTCCCTCCAGCATGTTACTGCACCACAGCTCAATGTCACCAGCAGTCCTGAGGGTGCACTCCATCCCACTGCCCTTGTTTTCAACAAAGATGTTAAACAGTGCTGGTCCCAACACCACCCCACAATGGACATCACTCACCACTGGTTTCCCCTGGGACATGAGTGGTTGACCGCAACTCTTTGAGTGTGACCATCAACTTGATGATCCTGATGGGCCCCTTCAAGCTCAACATAAACTATGATTCTATGATCCAGCCAATTCCTTATCCACTGAGTGGTGCATCCATTCAAACCACGTGGCTCCAGAGTACGCTCAAATGTGCTGCTCCAGGAAATGTGCGGGAAGTGCAAAGGTTGTACCAGACTCTGACTGCACATGCAGAGATATCTTGGCAGTTTTCCAGCCCTGGATCCTTATGGAATTTACCAGAAGGGATTTTCCACTTCTGGGCTAAACCTAAAATTTTCTACTGGGAAAAAAGACATGCTTGTTTTAATACTGTATGAAGTCGTGAAATTCACTTTCACTCATGGTGTGTGGGGTAAGAAGTGAAAGTAAAAAGGTCTGATGGGATTTTCTGGGATAATCTCTGTTGTGAATTCGTGCCTCTGACTCAGAGAAGAGCTGTGTGACACAGCTCCAGCAAGCAGTCCATGGCAAGCTAGGATGTACTTGGGTCAGAGGGAATATCATTAGTATAGCCAGCCTTGTCACCTTGAAATTAAAGCATTACCTCTGGATTTGTAGGGGTCAGTCCAAGTACTGGGCACTTTACTCCACCCTATAAAGTCTAATAAGACTTTTCCTCTACTACATTTAATTGTTATATTTCTTCTGTTCCTCTAAACAATTTGAAAAAATTAAACCTATTTGCAACCCTGTGAGTGAGGTGTCTCAGTTTTCGTAATTTCTGTGATAAAATAAATTTACAGAAACTCAGCAGACAACTCACTGCTGCAGACGTACTTTATTTTCTCTTTTATTTGAAGAAAATCCTCTACTTTCTTAGAAAATATATAGCAGTGAAGACTAATTGTTATTCACATTTCCCAAGGCTTTGCCCCTATATAGTAATCAAAGAAAACGAAAACACAAATCATGCAAATATATATCTACAGTGTATTTTAATAATTCAAAAATACCTTATTTCATTTCTGGAGCAATTGTAGGTATTGAATGATCTAGTGTGCTTCTGCAGTACATACAATAAATTCATTATTAGTTTTCATGACTATATGTTATTGTCAAGAACAACATTTGCTTTATATCTGTATTCAAATGTGATGAATACATTTGAATATAGATGTGATATACCAAATAATTTGTGGTACTGTAAGCAAGAGAAAAAGAATTATTAGCACCTCATGACTCTAATGTTAGCCAGTGGTACAAGAAATAGGCAGCAGTACTGACTGGAGAATCAGACTGTTATATAGCCATGGGTTACCTGTATGCACAGCTGTGTTGTTTTCCAATACGTGTAATCCAGGTACATTTGACCTTTCCCTGGACCTGACTGGATTTACCACTGACCTGCAGCATTCAGGATTTGAATGCTGCTGCTAAACAGAAAGGGGACCTCTCTGCTGTAAGAACCAAGGACTAATTCACAGCTCATTAACTTACACATGTAAATTAGACTGTCTGATCTCCCATTGTGGACACTATGGCTTTCTATCACTAGTCAGAGATGTTTGATAGCTGTAGAAAATGACTGCACAGACCTTGTAGAATAAAACTTTAAAACCATCATTCAGTTCTTCAGCTGGAACAAGATAGAGGTGAGAGAGACAGAGAGAGTGAGTGAGAGAGGAAAGACACCTTTAGCTGTATCATAGTCTGAACAGTTTGGTTCCTCCCAGGAAATCTGTAATTTCAGATAGGATCTGCTCAACCTCTCAGGCAAATTGGATGATCCCGTGAAACCTTACACTTCCCCTGACTTCCTCTGTAGTGACTATCCTTGTAGATGTTACAGAAATCCTCTCTCCATCCAGGCTTTTAAACCATGTGGGCTGCTATGAGTTTCTCCAAGTTCCAGTATTAATACTGATCCCTCTTGATTTTCTTTAGGGAAAAAATGGCCCTCCTGAAACACTGGAGAATAGATTGGTGAGAAAAGGTAAAAAATGCCTTGTTATTAGAAATCCATGCACATTTTGATGTGTGATCTTAAGGGATATAAAATAATTATCTTCATACAGTTAGGAGCCTGTAACACACTACACATAAGATAACAGAATTCAGTTGGACATATAATATAAAATTAAATTAAAGCATTTAATATGGCAAATTCCCAGATACAGAAAAAAAATGGGGTTTAGGATATTTCTAGTAAGGTTTAGATGAATCCTTAACTCTACTGTAGTGACAGATACTCTGAGCTACCACTGGTGGCATCGGCAGAGATTGTAATAGGGACTTTAATATTTAAAAGTTACTTGCTACTCAAAAAGTAAGTTGTATATAATGAAATTGCTCATTCACCATGGAGTGGATAATTTCTAATATAGGAAATTATCTTAATATTACATTGCAGCAGCTCAGCTGCTATCAGTTCATAATTAACTGCTTGCTATTTAACTAGCAGGTTTCAATGCATTTTATTAGTGTATTACTGATGAATAAACATACAAATTTTTTTTATTTTCTTGATAACACACACTTAGTGTACTGTGAGCTTGATAAAATATCTCTATGGTACTGATGCTGGAAGTCTGTTCTTACCCATTTTTCCCATTTTGCTATAAAAGGTGGAGTCGGGGATGATTCTTTTTGATAGGCTTCTCGGACGAAAACAAAGCACAAATGGAGCAATATATCTGAGAACTGTTTATTGATTAAAAAGAGTAAGTGTTCCTACTATAGAGGGATAGAAAAAGGAGTAGAGAGGGGAAAAGAGAGATGGAGAAAGAAACAGAAGACAGGGACGGTGACAGAATGAGAACCCCGGCTCTTTTCCAGCAGCAGCCTAGCAAGTGAAGTGTGTGTGCTGTGAACTGTGGTGTGGCTGCCTGGCTCCCGTGGTGGGCTGGGCGTGAATTCCCAAGTGGAAATTGTCCCAAGACAAGTGGAAAAAACCTGTTTCTTCAACAGGCAAAGCACTGCTCAGCACAAAAAAAGATGAACAATACCGAAGAACAAAATTTCTCGCTGCTCTGAAGAGATGACAAATTCAGAAAGTCTCTCTCCTGTGGGTGGCAGCTTGGCTCAGTCTGTTCTCAGTCCCTCCAGCGCTGGAAAATGCCACTGCCCAGGCCAGGCCCTGGTGGACTGCAGGTGCTTCCCCCGGGTCCCCAGTCCAAAGCAGGTTCAAATAATTCCAGGAAAAAAGAAAAAATCCAGAGAATTTCTCTGCTTCAGTTAGTCAAAAACTAACTAAAAGCAAAGGAGAGCTCTCTCCCACTGTCCACCATGGCGACACAGTCCAGGAGACAAAGTGATGAAACTCCTGTCTGTGTTTTGAAAACAACCACCTATGACATTCCACTGCTTCTCCTTCCTCCCCTTCACTCTCAAATCCAGCCTTAAAGGTACAAAACTTATTTCTGGGCTAAACAGACCAATGGGGATACAATTCAACATCACAAAGTCACTCCAGGACAGGATGGCTGGCTGCAGCTGTGCTCAGGTAGAACGATGGGGATGGCTGGCTGCGGTGACACTCACTGTGACTAAGTAGCACGATGGGGATGGCACCCACTCCATAGGGGAAGCAGCGGAGCACAAGCTCATCCCGGTGATGAGTGGCCTCGCGGGAATGGCGAAGGAAATGCTTTTTTGGATTCACCTGCCTTGTCAAATACTCCACTGGAATAGAACATTTAAAAGAAATTGGCTTCTGATTTGCATCCTAAATATCATAGTAATTTCTGTAAAGCAACTAGAAATACCTCTCTCTGAGGAAAACATTTCTAGTACCTGCATCTCTACACACTAGAAGTTGAATCTTGTGGGTCACCTGCTGTTGTAACCTTTGCTGTTATTTAATACTGAATTTAATTTAAATAAATATTTTTTTTATTTTCTGTTGTCATGATAGATATTTGACTCCCACTTGGTAAATAATAGCTTCGCACATCTTCCATGAACTTCTTGGACTGATCCAGCATTCATATTATAGAAAGGAGCTCAATTATTGTGTCACACTGTGCTACCCCCTGGAGATACTTCTTCACAAAGCCAAACATCTGTGTAAACCCTTGTGCAGACAGATATCTTTGCAATATGTATGCATCATTTCTGAGAAGTAAATTTGAGCCACTGTCCTTCCTGGTTTAAAAAAAAGCAGAGGTCTGCCAAGGAAGGCAGGGACCTTCCTGGAATAGGAAAGTGACCCCTTCCCTCCAAATTATTATAATTTCAAAATTACAGTGCTTCCAGGCAAAAATATGGGAAAAGGAATAATAGTTCTTTACTGGCATATATACATACACACACACTCACTCACATCCATCTATCTATATCTATATCTATATCTATATCTATATCTATATCTATATCTATATCTATATCTATATCTATATCTATATCTATATCTATATCTATATCTATATCTATATCTAATCTATATCTATATCTATATCTATATCTATATCTGTATCTATATCTAATCTATATCTATATCTATATCTATATCTATATCTATATCTATATCTATATCTATATCTATATCTATATCTATCTATATCTATATCTATATCTATATCTATATCTATATCTATATCTATATCTATATCTATATCTATATCTATATCTATCTATATCTATATCTATATCTATATCTATATCTATATCTATATCTATATCTATATCTATATCATCTATATCTATATATCTATATCTCTATCTCTATATCTATATCTATATCTATATCTATATCTATATCTATCTAACAGAACAAACAACAAACAACACAAACAATAAGCCAAGTTCTCTCCCCGTCAAGTAAATTTTTCCTTTGGTGCAGTTACGACCACAACTGGCAGGGGACTCTGTTGGCTCCTGGAGAGGCTGAGGGGGTGCAATGCTTCCCCCTTGGCCTCAGGGGCTCTCCCATGCAAGCTCAGCAACCCCCTGACATGGCATGGGCACTTGGGCCAGGAGAAGGATGGGAGGTGGCTTCTTTTGCCACGGGGAGAAACTAGTTTGGTACCACTCCTGGCGACAAGCTGAACTGTAGCACTATCCCTGGAAGTAGCCAAACACCCTCTGTAACACACAGGATTGTTCTCCTCGTCCACCAAGCCAAGAAAAGGGGCCCAAATCCAGCATCCCACCCCCTAGACTGGACTCAGATGCAATGCCTCTTGCAGTACTATGCCAACTCCTGAAAATCTCCCAGTGGGAGTGCTCATTCCCTAGGCAACATTCCCAAACTCTCTTCCCCTGGCCAAGCCTTTACAGTGGTATGTGAGAGTGTCTGGCTAAGTCTTTTGTTTCTCAACCACTTTGAAAATCACCACCTTTTCACTTCTCCAGCATGCAACAAATGGGAAGAAATTAATTTGAGAAATCTAACCCATAACTGTGACCATAACTGACATTGCCGAGTTCTAGCCTTGCTGGACTTGAGTGGCAGTGGAAAAATTGAGTGGCAACTTTTATACCTCATCCTCCAGCCCCAGCATTTTTGCAGCAAAATGTGTTTCTGGAACATTCCATACCTGTCAAAACATGTGCAAAGTACTGAAATAGTAGTAAATATAAATGATCCATCTAGGTAAGTATAGCCTTTGTTAGAGAATTATGAAAAGAGGCAGACAACAGGAGGCAGGACTAGCAGAATAACTGTTTCCATTATATATCCCTTCAGCTCTGAGAATATCACTGAAAGGTACAATTGTTGTTGTCAATCACACCTTTGTTTCACTTTGGCTAAAACCTTCCACCTACATTACAAATCCATTAGCCATGCTGCTTTTCTGAAAGGTTTGTTGCTCAAGGAGGGGGTTAGTTTCATTCCTTTTACAAAATCATTCTTTAATGTCAATTTTTGTTGCTATTTTACATGGTAGAGTGAGATCACTGAGCTGCCTGTGTGTAATGGTCTCAAGCAACTTAAGGAGGACCAGACAAAATAGATGGTCACTATGAATAATTCATAGTATTTCCTCAGTTTGGTTCAGCAGCTTATTTGAGGTCTTACTATGGACGGTAGGACAAATTTTTGGCATCGTGAAGATCAGTAATTGTAGGCAAAAAAAGAAATCTCAGGACTTGACACATGAGTTCAAATGATTAATTCATTAAAAAAAAAAAATATGTCCCTCCATTCAGGATGAAACTGGGAAGCCTGTACTGACTAGTGATTGTGAGCATCTAATCTCAGTGAACCCTAAAATAAAAAGACTTTCAGGGAGAATACGTCGCTTTTTGAAAATTAAGTTTAATGAGGATTTCAAGCCTAATGCCATGGAGGCAACATTGCCTTGATTTTGCTTTTTATGTCATATTGAAAAGTGACTGGAAATTTTTTTCTTTGTTACTTTAAAATACAACCACAATTGAAAAAAAGGCCCTTAAATGCTTCTGGAAAATACACCCTTTGAATATTGCAAAAGTAAGAAGGAAAAAAAAAAAGGCTTGAAAGACTATCAAGATGCTATCAGGCTGTGGCCTCTCAGAGGATAAACCATTTTTTGTCTCAGTAACATTTTTGTGTGTGTCTGTGTATGTGTGTGTCCATACATGGTGGTAACCCAAATAGCAAAGAGATTTTGTATAAATGATGAAATAGACTTCTAGTAAGAAAAAAATTCCATCTCCAAATATGATTAGCCTCACATAGAAATTTATCTATGATTGTAATGAACTCAAAATAAAGAAGTGGTAGGGTGGTTTTTCCACAATAAATAAAAAACAGCAATGTGCTTATGAAGCACAGGTGTTACTGAGTAATTTCTAGAACACTATGATGTTCCCTATGCAGAGATGAATCTCAGATTAATAACTGATTTGCCTTAAGAAATTCAGAGCTCTGCTGACTGTGTTAAAGATTTGACAATGGCCAAGTGTTTCCTCAAAAACATTAATCATTGCTCATAACCCACAATGTTAGTTTGGTTGTTTGGGGGAGTGGAGCAAGGGAAAAGGAGGAATTGACTCCCCACAGGCAAAAAAAAAAAAAAAAAAAAAAAGGAAAGCAAAGATTATTTGCAATTCTGGGTTGTATTTGAAAAATAATTCTGATTACTGAGAAGAGCTTACTATATTGCATTTACCATTTTCCAAAGTGTGATTTCTGGAAAGTCAAAACATTTTCTTTCCAAGTGATGTTATAATTTTAAATTAGTCTTGAAATTAGTCTGCACTTTATATAAGCTGTGTGGTACTGTTTGCTTTTGGTTTTTTTGGTGTTTGTTTCCTTTTTTTTTTTAAGACAAAAAGATTAGATTATAAAGCCAAAAGACAAATATTCAATTTTGTAGGTAAAAAAGTTTAATTTGTCCAGAAATAAAATTTAGTACTACAAATAAGTCTTCATCAAAACGTTTATCTTTGGTGATTGCCACACTATCTCTGCAAATTCTATTTGAACCAACACTTTTGGTTGTGTTGTTTCTCAGGTGCTATTGTGTCTCCTGCCGACAGAGATGTAGGGAAAAAATGTTAAATTTAAAAAAAATATTTAGAATTGAGCCTCTATATCATCCAAAAGTATTGTCAAAGATGCTACAAAAACAACCTAGGTTTTTTTTCCCTGAACACCAATACTTCAATGACAATGTAGAAGCTTTGGGAAGAACAAATTCTTTTCTATAGAAAGGTAATTTTCAGCTTATTGTGCAGTTAACTAAATTTATAGCTAGGTGTTGACTGGAGGGAAGCATTGAAGTTTTCAAGTGGCTTTCTTGCAATGTAGTTGAGGTCTATTACCTGGTGAGGTAATATGAGGAACAAATAATTTTATAGGGTCATGACTTTACAGCACTATCTACAGATAAGGATTAAAATAAAGTGGAAAGGCAGCTATTTAGACTGGTAAAATGATTTTCTTTCTTTCCCTTATGTATCATACTTGTCACCTGTGAACATTCTTTCTCCTACACTGAATGCTTTTAATCTTTTTTTTTCTTTTTAAACATATGCTTTTCAAGGTCTTCTATAGTCCTTTTTTTCCCTATATATGTCTGTCTTGTTCTCTGGGACGCTGCAAATGCTTTGTAAAACCTTCTTTCTTCCTCATCCATACTGTAAAGGAGTGAGGTGCTTGGGCAGAGCTGTTTGCAAGAGCTGTTTTGTGTTGCAGTTTCGGAGACAGAGAAGTGACAAGACATGCTGGGTTCATGCACAACAGCCAACTTTTATGGAGTGCTCCCTTTCTTATACAGATCTGAAGGTCTGCATGGTTTATCTCCACTGGCTGAACCAGTTGCCACCTGGCCAAGCAGCCAAATGGCCCCAATGGCCTGGGCCTGCTCTCCAATGGCACACACCAGTCAAGTTATATAATCAAGGTGCTTATATAATTAGTTACCTTTTAGTTATAAAATTGGCATTAATTATAATTGTGAGGCCTTCCAGCCAGCTGTTGGCCACCACAACAGTTTTGAGCCTGAGTCAGTCTTGAAATCTGTTTCTGAAAGTCTTGGTGTGTGTATTCGTTATGGAACATAGGACATAAAAGTTGCTCCATAATGGCTTGCTGTAAACGTGCATGGTCCTTGCTTTGCCTGCCTGACACGGACACTATGCCACACTTCCATATTTGGGGTTTTTTGGGTTTCATTTGCACCTGCTCTGGCATAAGCACTTTTCCCACAGACTGCAAGTGAGTCTCTGCATCCCCTGTGGACTTCATTCATTACCAGGGAACAGTTTGTTTCGCCATGGTCCTCACCATGGCTTGCAGAGGAATCTTGGCTCCGATGCTTCAAGCACCTCCTCCTCCCCCTTTTTTTTTTCCACTGACCTTGGTGCCCCCATGTTGTTTTCTCTCACATGTCCTCACTTCCTCCTCTACTCTGACTAGAAGAAAAACTGCTGCTCTAAGTATCATTGCTAACAAGTTCCACCAATGCAAAGATTCCTACAGGATCCTGCAGCACTGAGAGGTTGATCTTATCTAGATTCCACACTGGGGAATTGCTCACCGTATTTCCACTGCTGGCCATGCAGTCCCACCACCACTGAGTGGGCCGTGATGGCCACCACCACTCTGGCACTATTTAATGCCTCTTTCCATGGGAGGTGCTGGGAAAGAGAAGCCACCACCCCTGCCCTTCTGCCTGCAGAAGGGGTGGCCAGGCAGGCAAGGCTCACCACGGGCCACGCTGAGGAGGTGGCAGCGGTGGCACATTGCTGCAGGCTGCACCAGGGATGGCCTCTGGCAGTGCCTCACCATCCCTGGAAACACAGCACCCCTGTGCTTGTGCTGGTTTGATTTTCTTCTTAAATATGTCATCACAGAGGTGTTACCAGTCTCCCTAACTGGGCCAGCAGCATGTCCATCCTCAGAGCCATCAGAGATTGGCTCTGCCAGACATGGTGGAAGCTTCCAGCAGCTTCTCACAGAAGCCACTTCTGTGGCCCTCCCCTGCTACCACAAAATCAATCTGTGCCAAATCAACACAGTGCCCCATCTCTGGAAGCTTTCAAAGCCAGGCTGGATGGGGCCCTGAGTAACCTGGTCTAGTGGAAGATGTCCCTGGCCATGGCGAGTGGGTTGGGCCTAGATTATCCATCCCCTGACCATACTATGATTCTGTGATTCTGTAATGCACATTTGCTTTCTGAATGTGGCCTTTTATTTCATTTTCTTTGTTAGTGCCCATGACTGGAAAAATATACTGCTTTTTAACTCAGGCTCTTAAACGTCTGCTTTTGCCTGACAGTAATATCTTTCTTTTACTTGCACTGGTTTTTGAATGTGAGGATTTTACTGTGCTGATTTCAGTGCAGTCACCCCTGATTTGCATATGAGAAACAGAAAAGTAATTTTATTTCTTCCAGACTGTAAAAAGAACCTACTTTCCTACCGTGTTCATGTTTCAGATGCAAACTCAAATGAATTACCTTATAGATATGATAATATGTCTAAGCATGTGAGAAATATTGTTATGCCAAAAGATGTTCCCTTGAGTAGAATTTAGCTTTTGTCTTTTTATAAGCATATTAGACAGATTGTTTCTTTACTCAAAATGAAAACCTGTATTATAAAGCCAGATAAAACCAACTCCCTAAATCCTTTCAGAACTGCTGCTAATTTCCTGCCATTTATTTTCCTATTGACAATTGTGACCATATTTTGGAGGTAGCAGTGTGAGATTTTCTCATTTTCTTCTGGACCAAGGATCATGAGTAAATTTAAGCAGGTATTTCTTAGTACATGTACCCCCTATCCCAGCGTTAAACCACTGTAGGAACTATTTAAATCATCTTTTGAAAGTGAATCAAGTTTCTTTCCCATCTAAATTTTTTTATCTCAGATGTTTTAGAACCATGATTAAAGCTTTTAGATGATATCAGAGTCCTTACATGCTCTTGTATCTTCTCTTCAGATACTTACCGGCACCTTAAAGCCCAATCCAAGAAATCTATTTTATACAGTTATTTGCACTAACAGTAGTGTGCAAAAAAAGAAAACATCTCATAAATGTCTCTGTATTTGCAAGATGAAGTCTTCTTTTGCCCCATATTTATTAGAAATACCAGAAGGGGAGAATACACCATCATTTGATCTTTTGTGTCAAAAATAACACTGTCCTCTAGAGCATACATTTTATGAGGAGCAGCTGAGGGAGCTGGGGGGGGGCAGCCTGGAGAAAAAGAGGTTCAGGGAAAACTTATTGCTCTATACAACTCCATGACAGGAGGGTGTAGCCAGGTGGGGGTCTGGCTCTTTTTCCAAGTAACAACCAATGGGGCTAAAGGAAATAGCATCAATTTGAGCCAGGAGATGTTTAGATTGGAAATTAGGAAACTGTTTTTTCACTGAAATGATGGTCAAACATTGGAATAGCTTGTCCAAGGAAACAGTACAATTTCCATCCCTGGAAACGTGCACAAGATATTTGGATGTTGTTGTGATATGGTTTAAACCCAGAAGAGCAAAGAAAATTCTCTGTATAAACCAGAGAGAACTTACAAGACTCAAAACATCAAACTATGATAAATATTGGTGCAAAAAAATTGATATATTTTATTTAGTAGTAAAAGAGGCAGGCAGGCAGGCAGGAAGGAAGGAAGGAAGGAAGGAAGGAAGGAAGAAAGAAAGAAAGAAAGAAAGAAAGAAAGAAAGAAAGAAAGAAAGAAAGAAAGAAAGAAAGAAAGAAAGAAAGAAAGAAAGAAAGAAAGAAAGAAAGAAAGAAAGAAAAAAGAAAGAAAGAAAGAAAGAAAGAAAGAAAGAAAGAAAGAAAGAAAGAAAGAAAGAAAGAAAGAAAGAAAGAAAGAAAGAAGTGTGCGTGGGGGGGGGTGGGGGGACAGAGGAGAGTGACAGGGGTTAGATGGAAGCACATCACCCATCCAAGGGTCCCAACAATGTCTTGTTGCTCCCTTCCATCTGGTCTTCTTGGTGATGAGGGTCCCCACTGCTGTTCCCACCACACCATGCCATGCTGAAGAATACAGAATCCCATGGATTAATGCATGTTTTGGGTCAGGTGGGAATGCCCACATGTCTCCCTTGCAGGCAGCCAGTTTGACACTGTCCCCTCCAACACTGAGGGTCTGCTCCATCGTCTCTGGTGCAGGGTCTGGGGACCCCTTTGGGGGGTCCTTCACTGGGCCATGACACCCCTCTGCTGTGGATGAGCTTTTCCCCAGGTGAAGGGACCCTCAGGTGGGCTCTGCACAGGGAGGATGGGCAGTCACTGCATCTCTGACCAGAGCCTTTCCAACACACACCCAAAGACTTTTTCCCCCCCACCTTTTGGTGGGAGGCTCTGTGTGAAGTGAGCTTGGCAGCTGATAGGCCTGGGGCTGTGCTTTGTGACTGTCCCCTGAATTGTTAGTTTATCTTATTTTCATCAGTGTAAAGCCTCAGTCAGGACGCCTATCCAGGTTGTGGTGGTCTTCTCTGCAGCTTTTGTAGTACAGTTTTAAAAAGTCCTTCATGAAAATGTTTAAGTCACAAACTATAACATTTCAGTCTCTGATATATGTGGCACTCAGGATTATGGTTTTGTGGTGAATATGGTGGTGCTGTACTAATGGCTGCACTCAAAGGGCTTTTCCATCCTTCTTGCAGTACCAGTACAAGTTCTTATATCAAAAATAATGGCAAATTCAATCATTTTCAATAACTAGGGAAATTTCAGACTTTAGAATTCTCAGTGTTCATGTCTTAGCTTATTTGACTTGACATTTTAAGATTTTAAAATTCACAAAGAAACTGAAGCTTCTCTTGGCTACAGAAAAGGAGAATTAAAATGTATCCTTTTCAGATACGATGGCTTCACACTGGTCTAATTGAAAGTTCCATATATCACTAAAACTATGTTTAACAGTGCCATTATAAATATAAAGATTTCTTTATGTATGTGAAGAAAGACTTTGTGCTTGAAAGGCCATTCAATGAAGATTCCTTTTCTCTCTTTGGAGGTACTTAGAAATGTGGTGCCATAAATTATTCAGAACTTTATGAGGTTATTATCAAAGTCTGTAGTAATGAGAGGAAAATGAATTAGCACCTCAATTTTGATATTTTGCTCCACTGAAGAATGTTAGGAAACCTACATATTTCATAAGAACATATGAATGGAAATTACTATTTTAAATAAGTGAAATATTTTTCCTCCCTAATATTTTTCTTCATGCCTCTCTGGCAAATGTCTCAGAACTCCATGTTTATGAGAGGGTCAGGAGTTTTTCATTAGCTATATACTTTATTGTTTTAGCACTGCAGATTTATGTATAATTATTTTGCACATGTAAAATCCTGAAATGGAATATGTAAAAACTGGGATTTGTAATGCCATATATAAAGGAAAAGTAATATATGTTGAAGTGAGAGAAGAAACAGTTCTGATGTTTAAAGATCAAGTACCATTTTTATTCATAATAGATTGAAATTAGTTAGAGACTCGCAGAGCAAGATAAGATATGCTTGTTTAAAATTGGCACATCTGGAATAGATGGTATTGCAAGAAGTAATGGTCAGGTTAAGTGACAAGATGTTCCAGAACAGCCATTTTTATTATCCAATTGCTACCACTGATCCATGAAAGGAAGAGGATAAGAAACGTCTTTTTTTAAAAAATAAAACTGTAGGTCAAAACTTCGGCTAATTTTATTTTATATAATTGCTCAAACTTGTATGATCTTATTTCCAGCTGGAAAAGAACAAGTAAAATGTTAATTCTTTCTCCCTCCTCTTGCCTAAGCCCTGATAAATCTAGTTTTCTTAAGTCATCTCCCTGTATCTCCCCAGATTCTCACAAGTTTTAAAAATCTTGTGCTCTTGAATATTTGTATTCTTTTACACGTTATGTTGGAACTTACTAAATTAGTTAAGAAATGTCAAGAAAAGATATCCTCAGAGTTGAGCTATGGTTAATATTTAACTTACTAAGAATGTAATGTCAGAAGATCAGTAAGCTATTTATAAAAGCTGACCAATCATTAAATCATCAAATTACTTCTAAATATAATTAAATTTCATAATGCCCAAAGAGGCTTCTACTATGCCGTCTGTTAATTATAAATTTTAGCTCAATAATGTTTCTGAATTTAATTTATTTAATAGCTTGGGGCCTGTTGCATGTTTTAACAATTAAATGCATGAACTTCGGCCCTGAGGCGAATTATAAAACTTACTTTCAACATGTCTATTCTTGTGTGATGGTTAAAGACCTCCCTTCTTCATTCCTCCCATAGAATTAATAAAATGTATGTTTTAGTCTGCAGTCTCAGCAGTCAGGTTTTAGTGACCTCTGTCACTATCAAAAAATTACAAGCAATTAGTTTATGTCCCCTCTCAGGATTTTTAAACATGGGACACAGAAATGATGCTTTAGTTAGCAGCAGATTTCTGGAACAGTTTTTATAGTTTAATCACAGTATGTTTTCCTTCTGGATATTCCTGAGGGTCGTCTTGTGTTTCTATTACCCTATTCCTATTGGAAAACACATATCGGTACTTCCAAGAATCCAAGAATATGAGAAAGCTGCAACATCCACCAAAGCAGTAAGAGCAACATGTGGATGTTTAAAGAAAAGAGTAAGTGAAATTCACAATATATCAATAGGAGTGTTGCTGTAGGGTGGAGGTAATAAATTCTGTAACTTGGTTCTTCCTTGCTGTGCTGATGCTGACAGAGCTCCAGGGTTCTTATGTTAATGCTGTCCCTGTCTTCTGCTTCTCTTTTTCCCTCTCTGCTCTCGTTTCTAACCCCCTTCAGTACGAACACTTACCCTCCTTTATCAAGAAACTGTTTTCAGGTATAATATTGCAGTGTTTGGGCTTTATTTTCAGCTGAGAAATATATCAGAAAGAATCCTTCCCGATTCCCTCTTTTACAGTGGGATGGGACAAATACAAAATTTTTACAACATGCAAGTGGATTTTATAAAGAATAGCGTGAGAAACGATGCCTTGCTTTTAAAATTTTAAAAGGTTTATTGAACCACAAGAGGGGAATGAATAAGGAAAAAGTGCTGGGTGCTTAGCTGCAGCTAGAGGCACACTGTCCACACTCATACCAATCCTTAGATATGATATTGGCAAGCCAAGCCCCTGGTAAGCCAACCCTCCCCACACCCGTGCAGATGTCAGTCTTCCAACCCGGCTCCTCCTTCATCCCGCCTCTGGGAGTCTGGGCAGTCCTTCGTGCTTCAACTTTCCCATTGGTTGGAGATCAGCTTTTGTCACAGCTGCAGCTGGTCTGAAGCTGCACAGATAAATTTGGCCATAACAGAAACCTCCAATCGACCAGCCTGGTTTGTTATAGAATAGAAGTAAGCAAGTCCCCAGGTGAGGCAATGATTGGTTGGATTCAAACTCACGCCAGGGAGCCCAGCCAATCCCATTTTATCCTGGATGCAAACATCTCATTGGCCAGTGAGCTGGGCGGTGCCGAGACCTGGACCAATTGGGTGTTCAAGCACAGGAATTCGGAGCTCCTATAAAAGGGGGTGTCCGTGAATAAACGCTGGCTGTTGTCGCATGACCTTCGGTGTGTTCAGTCGTGTGCCTGCCTCCAAAACTGTGACCAAACCTAACAGTAACTCAAACGAAATAAACTTTCAACATTACAAAACTTACATGAAGACAAGAGTTCCAAACAGAATTTCTTTCAACCTTATACATTTAAGTTAGTGAGAGCCGGCATCACACTACCCATTTATTGCAATGATGATCCCCTACTTTATGTTGAGTACAAATCGGCCCACAATAAGTATTGCAGGATATTTTTATAATGGTATACACCTGCATTTAGATGTGTGATTTCTGCCTGCTACAAAACATATCCCAGTAATGGCACTTGATTATTATGGTATTTATACTGCTTAGGTGGCTTTGGGCAAAAATATATTACTAACTAAAAGCAGCAGCACAGTGTGTTCAAATAAAAATAATAGTCTAATAGTAACATAAAATACTATACATAAAATACTATATAATAATCAGTGCAGCAATAGACAGTTCCAGCAGGAAACAAAATATTGTACTTAGCTTTTCCATTGATGTATTTTGCATATACAGAGTGCAGTAAAAGTTCAGGGTCCATACCTGAAAGGACAGAGATTATGCATTTTATTTTATTTTATTTTTCAGGATCTTATGAATGGATGTATGATTAAATTTATGTAGCTGAGGAGATTTTGCCCCCCATTTGAATGCTGCAATCTCAGCATTTATTTTTAGCATGCTAGATAACAGGTATTGTACTGTAGGACTCTGTATGTATTCAGAGATGTCATATGACTTGCAGTGAAGAAATCTAACAAACATTCTTTTCCATATGTGTACACTTCTTGCAAGGGAAAAAGATTTGCAAACAATTAACATATGGTCTTTTATTATTTCTGTATTCCTAGTCCCATCTTTCTGACAATTTCCTGTTGAGAGTGTTCCTGCTAATATCACTGTCCTGAGCTTCTGCCCTTACTGCTGCTCTTTCACATTACAGCAGTTTTTGGTAGCTGAGTTTATTTCCATATGTACATTTGCATTATGGAATCAAATATACAATTGGATGATATACTTGTTTAGTGTATTCTGCAACTGTGAGATACTCTAATGAAAAAAATAAAAATCTGTATTTTCCTATGTAATAGAAAAATACATTTCCACTCATTTTAAAAAATCGTTTTTAGTCTATTAGCGTTTTGTTGCTGTTTATGACTTTCTATGCTTTCTCTCCTTCTGACACTGTACCTGATTCAGAAAAACTCACAGATATACTCTTCACTTCTCTTTATACTTGTCACTGAAGACAACAGGGTCAGTTACATCCTTAATCTAAATTTGTTTCTACTCATGGATAGAAAACATTTGTGTAGGCACTTAATGCCTAAATTATCCTTGAATAAATCTCATTATTACTCTACCTAAAATAGAGACAAATCCCAGAGTAGCAGCTATTAAGAATTAAATTCCATTTGAAGTTTTAAAGAAAAAAAAATTCTTTGCCTCTCCTATGTCTTCCAGCTGACAACACACACACAGCCTTACTTTTTGCCTAATTGCATCCAAATGGAATTATAATAATGCAAAGCTGTGTGTTAGTGAAGACTACGAACAAGTTATTCCCAGAGATGTGTGAAAAATAGTGTGAAACACATAATGTGTCTCTCTGGAGAAATTAGATGACTCCATGGAAAATAAAGACTTTAAAAAAACCCCTATCATCTGATTACTGTTAGTCTCTTTATTAACTACACCTTTTTCTTTAATTGAATTTGTTGAACATTTCTCCAACAAAAACAAAACCCAGATATAAAATAAATTTCTGAGGGCTTTTTGTCTTTGAGAAAAAATATTAGTCTAGATTTTGCCCTCACCAAATAGGATTAAAATAATGCTTTTAGTTATGCCAAAGATGGAAGGAGACTTGATATAACAGGTGTTGTCAGTAATTAAACACTATATTTTTGCATTTTTTGCAGCTACAACTGTCAGTGCTGGCATTCTTCCTTTTGACTTTTGTGGCTTTTCACATTTTTTCCTTTGATGTGCTTTCCCAGAGGTACCAACACCCACCACAATCTCCTAAGGAATAAAGACTGATCAGAACATCTTGATATACCTGACTGCATGAAGTGAGCATTTGCAGGGCCCTGTTGACAAGGAAAATTTGTAGGAGAATTAGTTTTAATTACAAAGATGGGCGAATTTCCTGTGTTATCTACACCAGTCTATCTAGATGGCATGCTCCCACTGGGATAGGTGGATCCTGGCTAGTGGATGGGATTGTTGCCTGTTTAAAAAGCAGTCAGGATAAAACAGAAGTACCAAGGAGGGAAATGAAAGAAGTCAAGCTTGGGTTTTCATACAGAAAAATTTTAAAAGTTTTTGTGAATGGATGAAATATTGGAAAGGGTGACTTTTCAATCACGTGTTAATCATTTGGAACCAACAATGTTTTACAGTTAAATTATGGAGATGTGTGTCTGCAAAACTTTGAGGATCAGAAAATAGAAAAAAGTGCCAACCAGATTAAATTGATAATTCAGTGATTTGCAGTTTAAGTCAAATTTCCTTGTTTAGAGAAAAGTAAGATGAACAATGCTCATAATGCCAGCTGATGGTGCTGTTATTTCTCTAGAGTTTTCCCAAAGACTACTTTGTACATAAACCCAGCAGCATGTAGTTACTGCCAGTATCTCATCCATCTTGTCAGTCTTCTACATGTTTTATTTTAGTTCCAAGATTTTGTGTGTGCCCTGTCATTTTATATCTGTGACACTCCATCCATAAGCAGTTAGTATTTAATAACAGCAGATAAGCAGATAATTGACATCAACAAAGATCAGACAAGAGCATATACTTATTATATAAGTTAGCAGTGTCTTCCTCATATCTGCCTTTTTATTTTCCTTTAAAAAGGTCATCAAAGATTGCGGCTCTGAATAGAATTTTTGAGGTCCTATCTCTATGATTTCATGTCATATAAGAATAACCTATGTTGTTTTTCTCATTACATTTTCCTTAACTGAGAATTCTCATGAATAAAGGATGAATTCTGATATGAGGAAGAAATTTGTTCATGAGCTATCGGTTCAGAGCAGGGCCAATTTTATTACATTATTGTTATTCTCCTGTAAATTCAATTAATTAATTTTTTCGATCAGTTACATCAGACTTGTGAATTGCATAAAGTTATGCAAGCATCAGTCAATATCTTCATGGGCATAGAAGATCCGTTTTGGCCTGGAATGCTAACATTTCTTTCTATAAAAAGATTACTCAAGTAAAATTGTGAGAAATAAAATGTGGGTTAAACACCAAAATACTTTCAGTGAGATATCTTTTCTTCTTTATTTTAAACCAAATAAAAGTAGTGACAAAGCCAAAGCAGTTGCTATGTATTTTATTCTTAGATTTTCTTCCCTCAATCAGTTGGGAGAGAAGAAAATATTAATGTTTTTGCTGCCCGCACTCTGACCCAATCCAAGGTGGACTAAATAATTAACTAACTCACAAACTTGATATTGAAGTCTTCAAAATCTTCACTGTATGATCAATATAATTTTAAAAAATCTGTTTTATGAGTCTAGTCAAATGTTCTAATCAACAGAAAACACATCAATAGTCTTGTTCTTGTGTTTTCCTTCTAATTAGGTTTTTCCTACTTTGAAATTACTGTCTAGAGGAAATTGATACCTCAATGCTCTCGTGTTCTCACCTCTCATACCACCTATCTCCTCACTTTCCTAATCAAGCAGTCTTTCACTGGGTCTTAGCTATTGAAACTATGCGAAGATATATATCTGGGAATTAGAAGTTGAATTTTTAATTTTTGTACAACTGGAAATGTGAAGTTATAAAGGTGATTTTGATTAATTTCTGTGCTCTAAGTGCCCTGATTTTCTTGTGGGAAAAAAGGATTTTTGCATTTATCCTGTTCGGATTTTCATTCTTGTGCATTTTTTATGTTCTTAATGAAATGCACAAACCTAATGGAAAGTGATTTTTTTTTTTTTGTCTCATGAGTGTGTTAAAGCATACAGAGGTATTTGGCTTCAATAAACACACAAAAAGCACATCTTTAGAGAATAACAACTCACACCAAGGATGTTTTGAATTGTTTGTCAACACCTAAGGCTGAACTTGGATTAAGATAAAGAGTAAATGTAAATGCAGTAGTTTTGTGATGACTCAATAAATGAATGCTCTCATTCTGGATAAAAAAAAAAATTGCCTTTTTCATGATAATCCACCTAATTGCATGGTAAGCAAGTTCTAATACAAATCATTCAATTACTGTGAACAAGTCAATAACATGATAACCAGTAATATAATCATCCCAGCAAAGGGTTCTTTGAATACTTCTATTACTCTGAACAAAACAAAGTGATACTAAGGGCAAAACTACTTTGACAAAATAAACACTCACATATTTAAACCACAACTTTCTGACTAAATGTCTTGAGCTGGATAGACAAATAATTTAGATTACAAAAGATCTCAAATCTTATTCTGAAGCGATTAAAAGTTCCTATCTGCTTCTTAACTTTGGCCATTATTTTTATCTAGTCTTTTACTCACAGAATTGAAATTATTAAATCTGAGTTTAGGAAAAATTCTTTACTTTGCAGTGGAAGAGATTTCCCAGAAAAGTTGTGGCTGCTCCATCCCTGGACGTGTCCAAGGCAAAGTTGGACAGGCTTTGAGCAATCTGGTTTAGTGGAAGGTGTCCCTGCCCATGGCAAGGGGGTGGAATGAGATGATCTTTAAAGTTCCTTCCAACCCAGACCATTCCACGACTATAATTTTAAGTCTATGATCTTCAAACATTAAAAACAATGAAAAAATCATGCGAAATAGAAATCAGTCTTCTATACTCCTGAAGGCTTTCCTTGACCACAGTAGCTACATTGTTCTGTTGCTAGGGTAGATCATATATCTGATATCTCCTAGGGATAAAAAAAATGTGTACTGGAGAAGCTGAAGTTCCCTGCTAGAGCTCTTAATACAAAGTCTTTGAAGAATTAGTCAGTGATAACTTAATAGGCTAACATAAAGAATTGTGAGCCATTTTGCATTAAGAATGTTTAGTCTAGTTTTTCTAGAGTAATTTCCTTACTTCTAAAAAAATTATTATTTTTTATACTTGAGAATCAGTGCATCTGGTAACTCATTTAGATAAAGGACACATTAATCACCTTTCTTTATTTCAGTTATGATGTATGAAGCCTTTCACACTTGTGAGATTTCAAAAGTGTTTGAAGCTTTTATCTTCCTCCTGCTAATTTGAAGTCTATTACAAACAGCTTACATTGGAAAAAGCCACCTGTGTTCATTTAACAGCTCATGGCCACTACAAAATTCATTACTCTCTTGCTGAATTTTTGTTTGCTTTCTTCAAGGAAAGAGACACTATTAGATGTTTTTCAATTACTGTGCCCTTCAACTCAAAAAGGTTGGTTTGTTATGAATCTCTCCTTTTAGAAGTTAATCATGTGCTTAATAGGAGAACATCAGCCATTTCTCATTGTGCTGAAATTGAGAAAAGACAAGAAATAAATTATAAATTCAGATTTCAAAAGAGCTCTATTTCAAAGAATATATAAAAGATACAAGGGTGAATGGTTTCATAATGACACAGCATATGATCCTTTACCTCCTTCTAATATATATATATATATATATATATATATATATATATATATATATGTTCTCCTGTCCTTCAATTTTAGTCTTGAACTCAGTATCACTTTTCCCCAAAGCTACAGTGGTGTGAAAGTTTTACCTATATGGTTTACATTTCTTTGCATTGTGGTAACAAGTGACAGATATTCAGAGTTCCAGGAAAAGCTGGTGTTTACCACAGAATAAATTGGAATAGCAAGTGCTCTGATAAACTTATATCATGTTTTATGCAGTGGCAGAGTCTCCTATATTATTGCTCTTCCCTTGTCAGGGTTTGGTTGGGGTTTTTATTATGAACGTTTAAAGATTTTCCTTTAAAGTCGTAGGCAAAGCAGCCCAGATATAATCCGATGTAATGGATAAGTAAAAATCAGAATTCGTATCTTACAATACTGGAATTCCAATGTTAAAAGACTTGAAGATCATGAGGCTCTTTAGATCTTCAGATTTCAGTGTGAAGTAGTTATCTAACCAGGATTTGTAAGATTAGATCATAAGGAAATATTTCCTTACACAAAAGCCTTTTATCATGGTCATAACAAGAAGACAGTGCAGAGTGTACTTAAGATCATCTTTTTTTTTTTTTTTTTTTTTTTCTCTTGGGTAATTTTTTCATGTTCTGTCCCCAGGAAAATTCCTTAGTATTAAAAGTCTATAGTATAGTAATATCTAAGATTGTTCTGCAGTCTGGGAAATACAAACTGGATAGTCTCATCATCTATTCTTGCTCTATTTTCTATTTTAGGCAAATATTGAAAAAGTAGCAATCAGATTCTTCAAGCATTTTTCCTGTGCTTTATTACCAAAAATTAAGAAAATAAAGTTGATGGAGACTGTGGCTGATACTCTTTCTATAACCTCTATAACCTCAGTAAAGCTATTCAGATTGTGATTATGCATTTATTTCTAGAAATAATTTATCATGCCAATTAATGTGATTTCCTGAACTGATCTTTGTTTACTTCATAAGTATAACGTGCAAAATGTAATATATAAATAAATAAATAGGTTATTTCTCAATTACGTGAAATCCACATGGAGGAGTTCCATAGAAATGATAAGGAATGGTTAACATTTCATCTGGCTGACTAATTTTGTAAGACAACTTGATCTGCCAGCAAACCCAATCTAGAACAAAGATTTGTCACTAACTGTGACAAATTTTCAAAGAAAAGGCTCTGAAATTTCTGTAGTGAAATTCACAATGTGATTCTGGCCCATTTGCAAATCAAATTGAAGGTAACAAGATACAAATTTAGGATGTCCAAACATTTCATTCCCATTCATATGGGAATAAATTAATGTTCTTCTCAGATGGTCAGAGTATGGATTGACTTTTTCTGTAGTCACCAGAGAATTTGAAGGAGAGACACCTAGATAATATTTTACACCCATATTTTGGGGAAGGTGAAGAAAATTTATGCATAGAAGGAATATGTAAGTGTAGAGCTATATAATGAAAATTGTCCTTTATATGAAGTTCCTTAGAAATTTCATATAAAGCTATAAGCTTTAAACAGTATAAGCTAAGGCAAACTCCAACTTCTTTGTCTTTTTCTGTGCCTAGAAAGAATAATTGAGTTTTCTTCAGAGAAAGCTAAAAATTCAGACCATGTATTTAACATAAAAGTAGTTACTTGAAGCTCCCAGTCTTCTCAGACATGAGATTACTCAAATTAATTTCCAAGCAATCATGCATCCAGCTGTCAAAAAGCAAGGGAAGGTGCTCTGCCTCAAATCACTGTCCTCAGCAAACTGCCCAACAGAACAGGAAACATACCAGGTATATGAGTGTAGTCCAAAGCAGCTCTTTCTGCAGCTGGTGAAGGGTAGGAAGAGGACTGGGTATTGCCTACTCAGAAAAAGAAGTTCCACTATGCCATTTTTTTTTTTCACTATTTAGAGATGTGCATATGGTATTTCTGCTAAAGCTTTGTATTTAGTTACTCCAGGTAATGGGTTTTAGTCTAGGTGAGACCTTAGGTATGCCATTAAATCTATATTCATTGTGTTGCTTGCAACCTAAAAGTCAATGAAATTTGAAAACATGTCTCTTTAATAATATGTGTTTAATAACATGGTCCACTAACCATAATAAAGTTCAGCTTAAATGTTCCATGCCTCCGTTGGTGGATAATATTAAAGTATTACAGGTTCAGCTGTAAGCAAAATGCTGAAGCATTGACTACAAAAATACTACGTTCTGTTTTAAAAAGGAATTATTTTCTTAGCTTCTAAAAATTATAAAATGATGTGGATTTTCATGTGAATTTCTACTGAGAAAACACAAGTTGTGATGAATGAAGATGAGCATTAAAGGGAAATGAGTTACTTCAGGAAATGAGATTGGACTCTCTAAGTTAAAAAAACCCCACAAGCTGAACCCATGCATGCATCATAAGATGTGCATTTCAGTGTGCACAAATGCAAGACAATTTTTGTTATAACTAGGATGCATATTTTTTCTTAAAATTTCTTAATGCTCCTTTTAACTGAGTAAACCAGATACAGGTGCTGCTTTTATATATCCTAGGAGCTTATAAATTTGCTAGTCATATAATTGAAATTAAGCATATCACTTCCTCCTGGATGACAAGCTAACCTGTTATAGTGAAGGGTAGTATCAGCCCTGTTAACCTGAAGAATTTTTGATCAAAAATATTCTTTGAATGTTTACACTATAATAATATGCAGTTATCGATTAAAATTTAAAATGTGTTTGAAACAGACACAGGAAGAAAAGGCAATGGCAGCCTCTATTTCTATCTACATTTGCTTGAAATCACATTCCTAATATTAGTTTAGGCACCAGACTAGCAAGTGTGTACTCTAATGAGTACTAATGAGTATAAGGATGCTCTGGTAAACTGGGCATCGTGTTCAAAGCCCCTTCACTCCTTTTCTTTTTTTTTTTTTTTTTTTTGAAAGTCATGTTCTGTTATTATGAGGAGCTTTCCATCCTTTGCAGAACAGGTTAAATATCATGGTATATATTTATCTTTTCCTTGGGGAAAAATAGAAGGATGAAA
Source organism: Acridotheres tristis (assembly GCA_037013685.1). NCBI lineage: Eukaryota > Metazoa > Chordata > Aves > Passeriformes > Sturnidae > Acridotheres > Acridotheres tristis. Next base: position 13,832,420 of record CM072884.1, on the reverse strand, counting down.
ATCTAGGTGGCTGATCAGCACAACCAGACCAGTCTCACAGTCCTCCTGTGCTGCACAATTCTCTCAATTCCGCTTCCTTATCAACTGGTCTTTTTTGAAAGAGAACCAAATGTTTTCATTAATCTATGTGCTTTCTGTCCTGATTGTCACCTCAGTAAGTGAATAAGGTCAATTTGATGGGACAAGAAAGTGCAAGTAGATGTCTGGTGCAAAAAAAAATATAGGATATGTAGTGGTTGTTTAAGAAAGTTGAGAGTTAGGCTTAACTTACCTTGGAGACTTAGTACCTATTACTACTTGCTTTAAGGCAAGTAGTTCTGGTTTTGTCAATTATTTATTGAAACTGTAGAGTTTTCAGACATGGCTCTACTTCTGACATTTTTTTCCTTTTTTCTTCCTTTAATTGCATCTTGATGTTGACAGCCACTCAATATTAGCATCACCTGAAGAGGGCACATACTAAGGTTAAGGCTATACACAAACTAACTTCCTGCTGAGATATTTTCAGAATTGTTCATTCACCCAGAGTTCTGATCAGTGCAAGCAGCAAAAACTGCAATTTTTCCTCCATTGCACACTGGGACATCTTGAAGTCATGCAATCATTTTTTTCGTGTTTTCTTAGGAATTTCTTACTTAGCAAGTCATAATAAAGCTGTGTGGTTTATTTGAACTCCTTATCACTAATGCCATGTTGATTAACCTAGTAGGTGCTGCTATTTGATTGCAATACAGATTTTTAAGGACCTGGGAAATAACAATTAGTGGCATGGAGGACCAAAACTAAAATTTGTGAAAATTAAAGATTTCTGGTTGTCAAGACAACTACATAAAACGAACAAGCTGATTTAAATAGCATAACTCTCCCTTGGGTCATAAACTGCTACTATAGTAACTGCTTTAATTGCCCTTAAATTGTAGTGTAAAATGCATATGAACTGTAGTATTACTACTGAAGACTATGAAAAGAAACAATTTCACTCTTACTTTTCAGAAGTATAATTTTCTAAGGCAATGCTGTTTGCAAAAGTACACACTAGACACTGAGAGCAGCCCTATTGTTAGAACTGGGGGAATACTGTGATATAACATGCATTGTTACTAGTTAACAATTCAAGAGAGATGGCTGGAGATTTTTGGCATGTGAGAGAGAGTTGATAAAAAAGGTGGTGATATAGTCAAAAGCAACATTTCGGATAGATCATAACTCAGGGACCCCGCAGATCAAATGCTAATTAATTAATATTTTTGACATGGTAACTTAGGAGTAATGTCAAATGTCATGTGGCCTATTTCTAAGGGGATTTTCAGTATTTTGAAAGCTTGGAAAAGCTGTCCTTCTCTAATTATTAGAGAGAAATTATGCATTTTCACAGAATCTGAGAATGCATCAGGTTTGAAGGGACCACAGTGGGTCATCTCGTCCCCTCTCCCTGCTCAGGCAGGATCATCCCAGAGCACATGGCGCAGGATTGTGTCCAGATGGTTATGGAATATTTCCAGTGAGGGAGGCTACACACCCTCTCTGGGTGATCTGTTCCAGTGCTCTGTCACTGCACAGGAAAGAAGTTCTTCCTCATGTTCAGGTGGAACTTCCTGGACATCAGTTCCTGCCCGTTGCCTCTTGTCCCATTGCTGGGCATCATTAAGCAGAATCTGGTCATTCTCTTACCATATTCTTTTTTTTTTTCACAGTGAAGCTGCTCACTAGCCATGAAAATAGGACTTAAATTGGTTTACCCATGATGGGTAGTCCTCAGAGTAACTGGAAATTACTGTTCATGGTTGTTGCTATTGCTAGTAGATTGTATTGGAGCTCAGAAGCTTGACCAGATGTTTTTCCACTATAACTCTCCCATATGGAAAAGACTTGTGCTTTTGCTATGCTCACGTATATGAAGTGGTCTTTCTGTTATCTTTGGGACTACTGGTGCTGCATTAGGTTAAGCAGATGGTTCTGCTTTGTTTTGTTATTTTAATGTGTTACGGACTATACAAACTGTATTGCATTGCTTGTGTTTTATGGTGGGCTTCAGACACAAGAATTAAGAATCATTTAATGTGATATTGCCAAAACCTCTGGAATACAAACAGTATTTATCAAGGAAACATTACTCCTGTAAAGTTTATATTTAGCTCATTTCTTACATGATGTTACAGACAGTAATTGCAAATTTATAAGTCCAGTCAGAAAGTTCTTTGTCACACCAGCCCCATGAGACACATGACCAGAGGTGTTTGCTTTCTGCTGAGATGTTCAGGTAAGAAAGATCTGTGACACAGCTGTGAGTTCTTTCCTTTTTATCTGGTTGACTTATTTCCACATGTGTGATGTGTTGATTTTACTGATGTGAAATGCTATGTGGAAGGTGAATGCTCAGCAAATTAAAGTAGAACAGGATTGTGAATCAATCATGGATTTATCTTTACCACCTGATCTAAGAGATGTCAAGAGATTCAGAAGCTTCAGCCCTGCAATACTGATCCTCTATAACTATTTACACAGGTCCTAAATTCTAACTAGTTGAAAATTATATTTTGTTCTCAAGTTTTCTAGGAATCCTAAATTATAAATGTTACTTCTGTGATCTCTCTGGAAGATCTCTCTAGAATATTTTCAGACTGATGTATTTCAGGGAATTTAAGGTCTGAACTTGAGACTGGCATTATCCAAAAATGTATTGTAATGATCTTCACATATTTATGAGCTTTTTCCAGAAACTTAAGTTCTCAAAATATTTATGCCAGCATGAGCAAATACATGTTCATCATTGTTGTACACTTTAATCTAAAAATATTCCTTTCACAGTGAAAACTCTTGAAAAGATACTAAGAAAACTCCAACAAAAATCACATTCAGAGGCATTCATGTATTACAAATGTTAATGCTTCATCAATGGTGATTGCCCAATGCGAAAAACTGCATTAAACTTAATGGTCTGGATCCTCAGACCATAATATGTCTGAGCTCCACTCAAGGCATACAGAGAGCTTTATATCAGATGAAGATCCATACCTGACTTTTACTTTTATGTCCAGACGCATAAAATTAAACTGAACTAAGCATTTGAAATTGTGCAACTCTGTTTATTAGCAGGGAAATTGAATAAAAGATTCAGATTTATTTCACCTTACCTTCTTTGATTCTCATGCTGTTTTATAGTAATTTTGTTGCAATAGTGCACATTATTTTAATGCTATTGGAAATTTTGGTCTACTGAATGAGCTCCTAATACATTTACAATAAATGAAGAAGTGTGAGGAGTCTCTTTTGCCTTCCTGAACATAATCTGCCTATCTCTTTAATTTTATTTTAAGTTTTTAATGCCCAAACCATCAGCATATTGAGTTGTAGCCAGGAAGGTCTGCTCTTTATCACTTGATTCAAATTGAATTTTGTTAACAGCTGTGTTCTGTAGTACCTTTGCTGCTTCACTGTTTTAAAGGACAGGCCATGCTTCTTGTTTTACAGTATGAAGAACCGTGTGTATAGATTCCTTTTTCTATTAAATTTCTTCACTTCATGTGATTGGGTTTTATTGTTTCTGGTTTGTTCATGTTGACCTTTTCAACATTTAACTGATTTCAAAACTGAAGTTTTAAGGAGCTCAAGGTTTTCTGTGCTAGAAAATTCTATTGAAAACTGATCACAGGCTTTGTGGTAGAAGAGCTGCAACTTACTGGAGTAAGAAACCAGCAGTGATGGGTTTACTTCTGGGTCCATCTGTTACTCTTTCTTCCCTTTAGGTGTAATACATACTTATTTTCTGAGCAAACAGGAACTTGAATATTGCTCTGGGGTCCAGCCCTGGGAGTGGTGTTGCTGAGCTTCTCCCCTCTTCATTTCTGTCCTCACTTTGAGCTCAAAAGATTTTTGTTATCATCCAGAATGTCTTCTCTTCATCTTAACCACTTAAAGTAATTTCTTTGAAATTCGAGTTACTGTGGGTGTGTGGAAGCAATGTATGGCAAAGACATTATTTTCCCTTTTCTTGGTACATTTTCTATTACTATTTTTAGGAGAAGAAGGGAATTGGATTTTGCAGGAAGTCATGACCTATTCCTGCAATAACATCCATTTGAATTTTGAGATAATGCAATAGTGGTAGTATCTAAAAATAGAAGAAGAGGCAGAAGTGAGGGTGGGAGTATAGTAATTTATTAGTCCATTTCATCCTCCTTGCAACACTTCTTAGGATACTGAAAAGGAATTTTGAATGAGACAAAAGTACTTCACCCTGCAACACTTCAAACCAGGTTAGGAATTTCCACAACCACTGACTGCTTCTGGATAGATTAAAGCACACAGAAAAATTGTCATTGTATTAAAATATTGAAACAAAATGATTTAGTGAATATAATTTGTAAAAACTGCATTAAACATATACTTTCCAGATAACTGCTCCCCACAGGAATCATAAAAAGCACTGGATAACTTTTACCCTCCTAAGATTTAGAGAACAATGTAAGTACTCTGTTAAATATGTTAAGGGGTTTGTTTAACTAGAAAAGCTTTTGTTGGAATTATGTAAGTCAGACTCACAGTGAGTGTTCCTTTGACAAGAGCACTGGATAGCAGAGCTCATGTTGTTTGATTAAATGCATGATTTAGATGCATTTTAATGAACACAAATTGTGTCTCTCCATCCTCAGACTGTTTCTGAGTATTCAGTAGTTGTAAATGCTTCTGAGATTTTTTTTTTTTTTTTTTTTTTTGTAGTACACACTTTACAGGAGACATTAAACCTGTGTGATAACATAAAAACCCATGTTTCTTTGCAAGTGCCGGATCCTTGTCCTTGGGACTGCTGAATGCCATTAACTTGCTTTTGCTAAATCATACTTGATGAAGTAGCAGAGAACAAAAAAGAGAGCAAAAACAGAGAAGAAGGAGTCAAACAAACTGTTTTAGTCAACTTATTTTGGGCATTCTCTGTTGAACTAAAGAGTCTGTAGAAAATAGCATCTTGTTAGACACAATCTATATTATATTAATTCTTTATACAGGTCTTATTCATGAAATTCACATAAATATGAAGGAAAATAGAAAAGCCTAAAATCAGAGTTAATGTTCTTTGAGACAAGCATGCATCTATTCAGTTTGGGCTATACCGGGCCTTTATCCCTCTTGTAAATAATTTCATTTTAGACACTAAGAGCAGAGCAGATGCTTCAACTTCTTTTCTTCAGGAAAATAAGTGAAATTACTTGGTCTTAATGAAAAAATGCAAGTATGTGGAACAAGAAACACCCATTGAAATTATTACGTTTGGTGAAATTCCAAGAATCAGCATTTAAGAGCAAAATAATTTAGATTAATTCAACAATTAGGAATCTCTCTGGTTCTCTTATTCTGAGACACACTAACTCTATAAATACATGAAGGATTGCAGAGCCATGAGATAATGGAATATGTTTCTTTCAACTATAGCCTGCCCTTAAAACTAATTTGAAAACCAAGAAACATTTCTGATGTTATAGGATTTTGTATTATAGGTGGTTCATAGAAAATAAATCCACATTAGAATAACACCAATACATTGTAAATTAAATAACTTATTACTTAGGAAATGCTGGAATCAGAGTAGAGGTTGTCTTCATTTTTTTTTTTTGCATTTTGCTTATGCATTCTAATCCCATTCTAATTTTGTCATTTTCCCTGTTGTCTGTAGCACAGGGTTTATGCAGAATTCACAATGCTGCTCTAGTGAGCATGGCTTTGTAGCATTTGGCTCAACAACCTCTAGCTCCATAGAGGCCAAACAGATTTTCCTCATGGATTTTTCTTTGGGACTTATCACATTCACAGACGAATGGTTCATAAACAGTAATGTCAGTGTTCTGACACCACTATGATAAAATGTTTTTTTAATCTGTTCTAAACAGATGGGGACCGATAGTCAGAGAGGTTATTGTCTAAAGAACTATTGCTTTTACGTTGTGTAACTTGGAGCATTTGGGATTTATCTTGTCTGTCTCCAACTTTGGATAGGATTCACATATTTCCACATGGTTCACATTGACTTAATGTCAGTTTACAGCAATTCTGCAACTTAGGTCTTGCGGATGTTTGAAGTCAAATACTCAGCAAATAAGGAACATATAATCAGATTGAAATTCATCAGCAGTGCTCACTAGGTGTTTGCTGCTTCCTCCAACGAATGTAGTTGGAGATCTTGTTTCATTCCATATTTCATCCTTAGACCTGATCCTTTCTGTGTGCTGACATTATTTTCATGGGACTCAGAGGAAAAATTTCCCCAAATATATGGCTTTAATGTACAAGAGAGGCTGAATTAAATTTAAAAATATAGTCACCATTTTGGCTTTTCCAACGTGTGAATAATTTTATTTTACCTGTTTTAGAATATTCTTTAAATTCAAATCTTCTGAGCATATGCATGCCTGTGTGAAATTTCTTCAGTTTCCTTGCCTTGCCTTGCCTTCCCGAACTTTTCTTTCCTTTAATCTTTTTTTTCTTTTTCTTTTTCTTTTTCTTTTTCTTTTTCTTTTTCTTTTTCTTTTTCTTTTTCTTTTTCTTTTTCTTTTTCTTTTTCTTTTTCTTTTTCTTTTTTTTCTTTTTCTTTTTCTTTTTCTTTTTTCTTTTTCTAATTATAGTAACATTCATATGAATCATCAGCACTGTTGAATCCTTTGATCTCCCATATAAATTTCTGTCACCTGAGATAACACAGTAGCTGATAAAGTTGGTTGTAATTCTCTCTGGTCCTTCATGAGAGGATGAAAGTTTTAGAACATAAAGTATGGGAAAAAAAAGTAAGACTCTGAATTCTGGACCTGGTTGTGGAGTGAGCACATACGTCTCAATATGGAAATTACAATATATTTTCCTCAGCCTCATTGCCTAAAATGACTAAAATTCTTCACAAATTACAATAAAAAAGCCTAATATCTAGAGCATCACTACTCTAGGCAAAAAAATGGGGGTATCCTGGAATCAGCAGGACCAGGGCAGTGATTACCCCCCTCTAATGGGCAGTGGTGAGGTTTCATCTCAAGTCCTGTATTCAGTTTTGGGCCCTCACTGAAAGAAAAACATTGAGGGGCTGGAGTGTGTCCAGAAAAGGGAACAGAGCTGGGGAAGGGTCTGGAGCACAAATCCTGTGAGGAGCAGCTGAGGGAGCTGGAGATGTTTAGCCTGGAGAAAAGGAAACACAGAAAGGACCACATCATTACAATTTCCTGAAAGGAGGGTGGAGCCAGGTGGAGTCAGGCTCTTCTGCCAGGTAACAAGGGACAAGACAAGGGGAAATTACCTCAGGTTGTGCCAGGGGTGGTTTAGAAACATTTCTCCACCAAAAGGGTTTTCAAGCGTTGGAACAGGCTGCATAGGGAAATTATGGAATTGCCATCCTTAGAAACATTCAAAAAATATGTGTACCTGGCACTTAGGGGTGTGGTTTCCTGATGAATATGGCAGTGCTGGGTTAATGCACTTAGAGATCTTAGAGATCTTTTACAACCTGAACAATTCTATGGTTCTGTGGTTCTAATAGAGATAATTCATATAAAAAATCTTATCTTGACACTTTAATGAAGTTGTGAGTGATGGAAAGATGGACCTAGTGTTGAAAAATATTGGTCTCCTTTAATAATGAGAAATATTTTCACTTCTGTTAGATGGCTATAGTAATTTTTATTAGATAAAATAGACTATCAAGCTAATATACATATATATAGGTCCCTTCCACTAACAAATACTTTAAATATAGAAAGCAGTTCAGTCAGCTCATTCTTTCTACCACAAGACTAACTCAGCTATTCTCTGTGATAAGTTAAGATGGCTCTTGGTCATGAGATTTGAATTCTCCTAGAACAACTGTATGGGGAATAATAGTAATAATAATAATAGGAATGCAGCCTTCAGAAATTTTCCCAAGATTTTTAACAAAGAAAGCAAACTTTATATAATAACATACAAAAGTTTAATGGGAGGTTAATTCTAGGAGAAAACAAAGATTCAAACTGTGTTGTTTTATTTAGGCCAAACTTGATTTTACTGTCAGTGTGTCTTAAAAATGGATGACTCTTCCTAAACTCCTTCAAAAATTTTATATAAAAAATAACAAAGCTTAAGAAGATGTTAACAGCAGATTATGCTGAATTGAATGCACACAACAAATGAGGTATTAGTTTAGGTAGCTGAGTTTCAGAAAAAAAAAAAATTGCTAATAAAATTTCCAGTTGGAAAAGTGTTCAAAGCCAGTAAAATGATAACAAAAGCCATGTCCTGTTTTCATAGCAACATTATAGGATCCAGAACATTATATTCCTCAATCATCAATCAAAATTCATCTTTCTCATATTTCAAACTGATAGTATACTGCTGATGAGAGGGAATAATTTGATATCTTAAAAATATATTTATTGACTATAGCAGGTCAATTTTGGAATAAAAATTTTGTCTATATAGCAATAATAGTGTACTCCCATCTGCTTTTCAACAGGGGAGTATACTGGACATTCCATCAAAACTGGCAGTTTTAAAGCTTATGAGATTGCTTTGCTAAAAATTGCCCCAATCAAGTCACCAAATATGAAGCTACAAAATAATAATAATAATAATAATAATAATAATAATAATAATAATAGTAGTAATAGTAGTAGTAGTAGTAGAAAAAGATTATTCACCTTGCTATCATCAGAGGAAGTCAATTAACAGTTGGACCAAAGGAGATTTTTATTAAAGTAATTAAAGTTGTGTGACATTGCTGTCATTTCAGCAAGATCCTCCTACACTTCCCTGTGACTGATTTATTCAGTCAGTAGAAATTGAATGAGCGTACACTTTCTGTTACTATGTTAAATTATTTTCTATCTGAGCTAATCTCAAATGATTTTACAGTGCTTTCTTGGCAACAGATCATATTTTCAGTCTTTCCACTAGAAATTTCAATTGAAATTTACTTTAAACACATAAAAACATCTAGTGGCACGAATTTTTCTAATAGCCTTTGCTCTCTTCTGAAAAGTTTAGTAGCTGAAGCACCAGCTCTTGAGGAAAGCAAACAATTAAAAAAAAAAAGAAAATGAGTAATTATTTTGCTAGGTTTTTGTTCCATCAGACTTTTATTGCAAACAATGCCATTTTCTTGAACCTCACAGGAGAGTGTTATGATGAGAGGAAAAGAAAAGGTTGGGGTGCTCATCACAGCTTCTCCAAACCAATCTCTAACCCATTAAAATAAGTAGAAGATGTTGTGAACATCTTAAGAGGGATTAGATGTCACATTGTTCACTGAACATTCTATTTTGCTATCCTTTGAGAAATACACTGAATATTCTTGGGTGATGGTGATGGTGACTGTGGTCCCTGCTCCTCTCTGTGAAAGGCAAGCTGGGCTCCCAAATGTCTCAGTTTGAAACCATCTCTTTTATGGAAGAGAAATGAAATTTCACTCATTGATCTTTGTCATCCACTTACACATCTCTGGGAAATCAAAACTGTCAACTCCAACTGTTTATGGATGCACAATGCAGTCAAAGCCCCAAGAAGTTTCTCCCTGAGTGCACAGAATATGCCAACAAATTCTTGCTGTTTGTTTGAAACAAGGGCAATAGCACCGAGCTGCTGGAAGGAGAAATTAGAAGTAAAGATAGCAGCCAACTCAAGAGAGATGAACGTCTATTTGAACACAAGAAGAAAAAAGTCTAGGTGTTTTTGGCCATTTTAAGCCAACTTCTCCTTTCAGATTCACCAGTATGAAACTGTAATGACTTCACTGGAGTTAATACAAAAGTACAGTCTGCCCAGTGATTATAAACATAGAAATCACAGATGATAGGTGTAGCAAGTACCTCAAGATCTCATGATGACCATTACCCACATAAAATTGGGATCTGTTGCATCAAACCAGGGACACTTTTTTGGTTTATTTGTTTTGTTTTTAAAGTTGCAAGACTTGAAATGGAATATATTTAGTTGATGTTGATTTCCAATCGTTTTGTGCCTTGAGCTTAATATCAATTTTCTTTCCTCCATTTCAGCTGCTTATTCTCTGTTCTTCCCACAAATGGCAAGAAAGGGTTTATTCTCTTGTTTATAACTAAACAATCGACATTTGGAGATCAGTGTCTCCTGCCTCAATGTTTTTGATGTGCCTTCATCAGTCAGATTTTCCAGACCTCTGCTGTTTCTCTATACTCTTCTTCGGGCTCTCTACATTTGATGAATATTTTCCTGAAAAGCAGCATCCAAACCCAGAATTCTTGAAGAAACAGCAGATAAAAAGAAGTTTCCCAAACTGGGGAAAGCTCAGGAAGAGCTGAAGGAGATGCCAAGACCCTGACGTTCATGTGACTGTGTCTGACAAGTCCTGGACAGTCACAGGAATGTGGTGGAATGACTTGTGCAACTGGAGTGCTGCACTGCATGGTTATAAACTTTTCAGAAGACATAAAGGCATTTTCCAACCTAAATTAATCTGTGATTCTATAGATCTATGATTTTCTCTATCTTTCAAAGTATTCTGAAGTACATATCTGCTTTGCAAGTTAGAGCTCCAGTTGAAAAAAATTGAATTATCCTGAGCTCTGGTGTATGTGCATTACTATATCTTGGAGTAGTTTGTAAATTTAGTAAGCTTATTCTGTACTTTTCTTGCAGAAATGAAAATCTGAATTTTACCACGAACTGAATAGATCATTGTGAAATCCTACTCTTTTCAACCCTATATTTTCTAGTAATTTAAAAATGAAAATAAGCATATTTCTAAATAGTTCCAATAAGCTGTTTACAATTAACTGATCAAAGTAGGATTTGATAGAAAATTTGTTTTTTCTGTATTATGTAGCTGCCTACAAATATTTTGATATTGAGTCAGACTTCTTTTGCCATGAAACTCATGAGGTGTCCCTGCCCACAGGAGAGTGATTGGAACCAGATCATCTTTAAGGTGCCTTCCAACCCAAACCATTCCAAGATTCTATAAAAAAGCTTACTGAGTGTGAATCATAAAACCCAACAAATTCCCTAGTGACAAATGCATTTCATATTTTACACATATTTTTTCTATGTTTAAAATAACACTTCGCCTTCATGTATTACTTTCATTACTGCCTCAGCCATGACATAAAACAATATAAACACATCTCACTAGGTGAGAAAGATGAAGCACCCAAGAGATTTGTCTCAACCCATAGGTGAAACAAAGATATAGCAGCTGTTTCCTGAAATGAAGTTTCAACCAGTGTTTGTTCATAATGAATCCAGTAAGAATTCCTGGGTATGTTTTTGCACAGTACTGTAATTTCTACTGACAAAAACATTTAAATTTTAATTTACTTACTATTCAGAATTTTCTTATAATTCAGAATTTCTTTATATTTTCTTTATAATTAAAAAAAAAGCAAAACAAAACAGTTCCCAAAGACTAGTTCTATTTTTTTTCCTCTTTGGATAAAATATTATTAGCAAGCAGCTTTAAGTGTCCTTGGGAACCCCAAATAGCTTGGTTAGTTTTTTGGTGCTTCTCTGATTTGTATAGCATGAGCATGAATTTTTTATTTTACATGTTCATATCTGACTGTACCATATATAAAGCAAACCATACATGATTAGAACTCTGTTATCTCCATCTTCTCTTTTTGCTTTAGCTGTAGATATAGATTTATGCTCTGCTTCTGTACATTCAGTATGAATATTTTGATGAGCCGTGTAACTGTAATTGTGTCAGTATTGCATTTCTTTATGGGTTCATGCTCTGAAAAATTTGCAAGATAAATATGCCAGCAAGGCTGTTGGGACTGAACAAATAAAGTGAAGAAAATATTCAGTAACATGATGTGTTGAACTGGTTGGACTGAATATAATTTCTTTGCTTGGCATATAGTACCACTGGCTGAAACAAAGGCGTTTAGCTATTAACCTGAAAAGAAAACAAGGCAGAATGGAAAGAGTATTTTTTTCCCTCCCAAAAGGGGAAGCACAGATTGCTTCTTACTTCCTTGTGTAACAGAACTGTTTCCCTGGAGGCCTGTGTTTATTGAAACGTGATGCTAACATAGAACTTTTGTCCTCTGAGACTATGCATGAAACTAAATCTCTACTCTTTAACCATGCCCTTGTGACCAGCACACGGACATTTTTGTCTTTGGTTTTGCTTATATCAGTCACATTGCTCTGGGTACCATCACAGCCTTTTTTTTTCCCCTTTGAAAACTAACTGGAGAATGTTTCTTTCACATGAGTTCTGCAGTTGTAACAGTGAGGTGAGGAGAGAATACAGCTTCTGTTCAAAATGAAACTATCAAGCTGAAACAACAACTGAATGGATGATCTCAGTTTCTCAACTAATAGATTTCTCTTGGCTTTATTTGTGCTGAAGACTTTCTAGTTACTGAGATGTCGTAGACACATCAATGGTTTGGCTGAAGAAAACAAGAAAGCAATTATGTGATATTACGTGCAAGATACAAGCTGGGCATGTTTATTAGACCAATTGAACTTTCAGTTGAAAATTGTATGTATGACTTATAAACTGTGTATCTCACTCTGCTTCTCAGATTAAAGACAGATTTGAATTGGTTGAATTGGTTTGTGCTGGAACTGAGGAAATTCTTATATCACCTACATTAAAAAGCATTTAGAAATAATTTTCTGATTATTACAAGATTTAATTTATCTTTTCTTCTGCCAGCCCAGGAGCAGGAGAGGGAAAAATGGTGCTTGTAAGGTTGAATATCCTTTAGAAGCCCTAGATAATGAGATCTGATCCCAGAACTGCAAAAATCTTGAGGATTAAAATTTACTACTATGTTACATATAATCCAGGAGGTTGAAATTAGCAATTTTAGTCCTGGAAATTACATCTCAGAAGCTTATTAGCCCTCCTAATCTCTACCTGCACTCAAAGGCATTTCATTTAGGTCAGGTTTGTCTCAATTAGTTAATTTTTATAAGCAGAAAGAGAAGAGGAATACTCTGACTGAAAAGATGGAGGAGGACCTGTCTTGGTTTCTGGAAGACACTTTGAAAATTGAATTGATTTACTTAAAATTAACACCACTGGGGTTTTCACTCCGTGCCTTACATGCTCCTAATTTTTCTGCTCCCTATACAGAGCAAATGAATACAGAGCAGGATAAATTTTCTTTTTTTAGCTACAGTAGTAAATTCCAAGAGATTTTGGCACCACCTACAACTACCTTTGAAGGAAGTTAAGAAAGCAGGTGCTTACAATTTCTCAAATCTTGGTGCTTTGAAACAATACAAAGTAAACCCAAACTGAGGACATAAATAGGATATATTGTGGTTTCCTGTACTTCTTACATCCTTTGCTGCTGACAATACTTCTGGTGTCCTGTACATGGAGGGAGGATTTGAGTTTGTACATGAAGAGATTTTAAAGTACACTAACTGTTCTTTTTCCTGTGCAGATTGCATATTCGTTTTCTTTGGCATGTTTCTCCTTGCTTATTTTTGCTGCTCCCTGGAGCTGGACCGGTAGCCAGCCCTCTGGGCAAAGCCCACTGCTTTCCAAACAGGAATCTGCCGTAGCACACACCAACTTCCTCCTGGCAACTTTTTCCTGCTTTCACATAAACAACAACTATTAGGCATTTGTAACTCTTTTCTGTTCCTTTGAAGCCTGCTCAGTGCCAAGGTCCTTCGTGTGCTGTTGCTGGAATAAGCCAGAGCTGCAGTGTATGGCAGTGCTCTCCAGCTGGAGTCTAAGCCCAGATCAACATTAGCCTAGCCTAAGCTGCCTGAGCCTAAGCTGTTTTCTGCCACCACAGAATGTAAAGCATCTCTGCTGTCCAGCATAAATGACTATAAAGGAGTCGAGATCTTCTCAAGAAGTTGGGCAGATGTGGTACTTTGTGCTCAGTGTCATGTTTTAATGGAATTTATTTGACTTTTCTCTTGGTTATTTTTATCCACTGTCTTGCTTTGTGGCTTATAGATTTATATTATTCTGTAAATTGCAATTACTAAGCTTTCATATGCATGTCCCTTAAACTTTTTAAGAATCCTTCTGCCATCCATAAAGTGAAGAATGAAAAATACTTATTTAATTACCAACAGCATTTCATTTATTGGTGATGATTTCTTTTTAGAAGGCCAAAATATTTTGTCAATAAGGGACTGATCTGAAACTCTGAAAAATATATTGCATTACCCAGCTCAGACTTGCTCTGTGACCCAGAGCTTCACATTTACTTTTCAGTGTCTCTGAAAAATTGAAACAGTGCATCCTTTCTTCAAACTGGTGTTAAGAGGATATACAACTATATCTATGTGGATTGAGAAAACATGACAAAAGGGAAGAGATGGAAGAAGAGAAAGGAAGAAAGGACATCTATTCATGGCTCCATGGGATGCTGGTATGGTATGTTTCCTTATATGCTGAAGTAATTTTTACACAATTCTGATTCTTGTTCTTTGCAGTCTACAGTTGTATCCTTTCTATAAAATGGAGTTCAAAGATTTAATAAGACTCTTCCTTTCTTCCTAGTTGTGGTTGAAATATTTTCAGAATTACCTAAACTTTGTGCTGATTAATATTTAATCCCCACACCCACTCAAATAATTTAAAAAATGCTTGCAGGTGACACTAACAGTTCTTTAAAAGCATCAGTTATACATATCAATATACATATCACTAGTCTTGATTTTTTTTTTCTATAAGCAAGGTAATCACGCCTTGGCTTATTACACTTATACCATACAAAATTTGAATATGACTGTCAGAGTGGTTATTCTTCCACAGCAAATAACCTCCAAGTGTATGTATATGTCAGAGGAGGAGCTCCAAATTGGGATGATTAATGAAAAATCCCCATGTATGCTTCCAGCCTGCAGATTTCAGATTTGTAGTCTCAGGGGTATGGGGTGCCTTCTTGTGCAACATGTGCTGGAGTATTCACAGGATTTCTTCCAGGAACATGTCCTGGTACCCACAGCTGGTGAAAAGACAACGAAAAGTTGAGATTTAGCTCTGCAAATGTCCTCCAAATTTGGTAAATTTTATTCCAGTAAGAAATGTTGGTGAATAAAATATAGGCATAAATATTCTAAAAAGTTTTAGCTCTTCTGACTGTGGCAGGACATCCCACCTGCCACAGAAGGCTTTATCTACTCTGTCCATCAGCTGGTGTGACAGCTCTGGACATTCTCCCCCCCACCATGAATTGACAAGATAAACCAGCCCAGCTCATTTGACAAGTAAGTTGTCACTGGCTAGTTTGATTTTTCTCTTTCTGGTGCCAGGGGTAGAATTCCCAATAAACAACTGGGTGCGAGGACAAGATGTGGGGAGATAAACTGGAATTCCTGACAGAGAAACACTACTTTACAAACTCTAAGAGCTACACAAACTTTCACAGAGGCAGAGGCCTCCTTCACACACCTTGGAATCGTGTAGGACTTCTCCCATGGAGTTTGGACACAAATTCCATAGGTACTTTCCCTGGGAATTGAGTGAAAGGACCTATGTGTATTCCATCATCAATATGGTGATAAGTTACATTGCATCCTAATCTCTACTGTTTCTTAGCTAGCTGTAATGTAGGTATGTTTTTTGTGCCCTGTATTTTATCTACAAGTAGTTCTTTTCATTTTATTCCTATGGGGAAGCAGCTGAGCAGCAGAGCAGAGAGAGCAGGGATTACTGGGGAGTTGGTGAATGGTGCAGATATCTTGGCTTTGGTGGCAAGATAGGCATGGGATATGGCCAGAAGGCATGGGAGCTTCAGACAGAAATCTGAGGGACAAAGGAAAAGGAATGATGTGGCTTGTTTTAAGGTAGCCATGAGAGACTGCACCTGCAAAGACTGTAGTTAAGCAATATTGATAAAACATGAACAATGTGGTTATTGCTTGGCAGTAGAAAGTTCTATTCAAAGCTGTAAGGCTGTATAAACTGAGCTCTGTAATTAATAAATCATCTTTGGCATTGGCATTCCCTGGAGACCCATCTCCCAGTTGCTGACATATTCCTGTGTAGTAAGTAGTCTGTTTAAAGTCTTATGTCTGATAGTTTTGTGCCTATTCAATAAATCATTCATTTTGTAATAGACCCAATCAGCCATTCTTAAGATCTTGTGAGTGAGAGCAATCTGGGGCTCAGGCAGCCTCAAACAGAACTACTGCCAGGAATCTGATTCAAAGGCAGGACTTGTTCAAGCTCCCCTCTCATATGTAACACTGACAAAATGCATTTTTCAGACCTTCTGCTAAGTACCTACAGTCATATCAGACTGGTTTGTCTTTGTCTAAGTTCCATACAGTCCTTCATGGAATGAGCATTTTTGCAAGGGTTGTAGTATCCCATTCGCTCTCTGTATTTCTCCAGCTGCAGAAATTGCAAACCTACACCTTCTGGCAAAGGTCCAGTCCAGTACTGAGCTATGTGCTATTCCTAGTGTATCCCCAAGCATTTGTCATGTATACAATGCAGACTAGGACATCTGGGGCAGTCAAGAAAGCTCAAGAATATTAATACAGATAGGAATCTTCTCCTACGTAATGGTCATATACTTCCAAAATGTTAAAAGTCACCACCTTTTCAATGTGAATGCTTCTAGAAAGCATTTTCTTTCACAAAGGAAATAGAATAAAATTATTGTATTGCCTGCCCTATTAACTGAAGGTTCCACAAATCAGAAGAAGAGTCATTAAGGAAAAAAGGAACTTCATCCTGCTACTGCTTGCCTCTTGTGCATTCAAGTGAATTTAGTTGCTGCTAAAATCAATATCAATTACACATGTTAAACATTTTTGCAGCCATTGTGAGCATCTTAGGTGTGATTTTAGCAGTAAAAGTGAGAGTTGTATGGATAGGGTAATTTGCATCAAAGCAGAAGACTGGGGTTTATTGTCTTAATAACTCTGTTTGAGCACTGGAACTTTGCTTAGTGGTGGTAGTGATGGTTGAAAAGTGGATCTTTTCTGTTTCAGTCAGGTAGATAAATTCTAAAAGAAAGACCGCATAAAATCAGACCTTCCTCTCTGCTAAATTAATAGCTAGCTTGTCACTTCTTCTGTGTACAGCTAAGTGGCTTGCAAGTTCCCATGTGAAAAAATCTTATGCATGAAAACGATTAACATAACAAGCTATTCTGTTAAGAAAATCATTTGCACTTGCAATAAACAAGAAATCTGTATCATGGGAATCAGTGAACGAAATATGTAAACTAACCAAGAATAGACAAATTTGACACACAAGTAAAATACCTTTTACTAGCCAATGGAGCAATTGGCAAGAAAACTATTAACCAATTAGAGTTGTACACGAGGTCTATAAAAACTGTGTAAAATAGGTTGTGTGAATAAAGAATTGGCTTTTCCTGCATGAAGAAAATGGAGTCTCAGATGACTTATTACAATACTGGTCTTTGGCTTAAAGGATTTTAGAGGCTTATTGGTGTCTCTATTAGGTTACAACTGCCCATTTATTTCTGCTTATTGCCTTTAAATTACAAGATTTAAAATTTAAAATCTTATCAAACATATATATTTATAATGTATGTATTATCTTCATGGATTAAAAGTGCAGAGTGCAGCCACCTTCTCATTTATACCTGGGAATGAGCAAGTGCTGCACTGGAATTATGGTCACTGATGCTTTCCCTGTCCAGGGGACACTTTCAGGGTCAGAGAGTGACAGGATCTAGGAAGCAGCTCAGGAAGGTACTCTACAAAAGTAACATGCTCATCCTACTAACTGACATGCCAAATTGCTGGTGGTTTACAAGGTTTTGTGAACTGACTCCTGTCTATCCACTTTTTCTGGAATGCTTATATGGCAAAGAAAAGTAGTAGATGGTAGTTTTGCTTTACTGAACAACTCCATGTATCTCTTTAGAAATAACCTCGGACTTTGGGGCTGAGGTCTTGGACCTGAGTGCCAACTCATGAATATCCATTCTGTGAAATTAACAGTGCTTCCCTTGGCACATTTGATGGATGGCAATAAGCAGACTCAAATTCTAGGTCTAATTCTGTTCAATGTATTTATCAATTCTCTCAATGCCAGAGTTGAATTCACAATTAGCAGGTGTGCTGTTGATACCAATCTGGGAAGTGCTTTTGGGTCTCCTGGGAGACCAGAGACCTTGCAGAGAGGTCTAGATGGATTTGAGCATTGAACAAACTTTAATGGGGTGAAATTTAACAAGACAAAATACCAAATTCTGCATCTGGGAAGTAGATGCAGATCATCATTGAGTACATCCTAGAGTACTGCCAGGTGCAATTACAAACTGTGGGAGGAGTGGCTGGAGGGCAGCTCTGCAGAAAGGGATCTGGGAGTGCTGGTTGGCAGCAGGATCAGTGAGAGCCAGCCATGTGTGCTCAGGGAACCCAGAGGGCAAACCCCATCCTGGGGGCATCAAACAATGCATCAGCAGCTGTCAAAGGAGGTGACTATCCTGCTGTATGCAACCTTGATGTGGCTTTACCTTGAGTACATGAGCAGTTCTGGGCTCTGCAATTTAAGAGGGATGTGAGATTCCTTAAATGCATCCAGAAGAGGGCAACAAAGCTGGTGAAAGAGTTGGAAGGAATTGCATCTAAGGAGGAACATCTGAGGACTCTGGGCATGTCTAGTTTAGAGACAAAGAAGCTGAGGGGTGACCTCATTGCTTTCTACAGCTTCCTGAAGAAGGAATTGAAGAAGGAAAGTGCTGAGCTCTTTGCCCTGAGATCCAGTGATAGGATGTGATAAGGGTTCAAAGATGCTTCAGGGAAGGTTTAGACTGGATATCAGGAAGGATTTCTTTATTGAGAAGGTGGTCAAATACTGAAGCAGGTTTCCTGGAGTCGATACCCAAAGCCTGTCAGTGTTTAAAAGAGACATTTATACAATATCTTTAATGACATTTTTATTTTAGGTCAGCCCTGTGGTGGTCAGGCAGTCGAGCTGGGTGATTGCTGTTGGTCTCTTGCAAGTAAACTTGCAAGTAAAACTATTCTATTCTATTCTATTCTATTCTATTCTATTCTATTCTATTCTATTCTATTCTATTCTATTCTATTCTATTCTATTCTATTCTATTCTATTCTATTCTATATTCTACTCTACTCTACTCTATTTCTGGTCATAGAATGAATATGTTAATGACCATCCCAGCAGCCAGTTCTGACAGTCTGCCTTTGGTAGGAAAAGAGACTTGAATGTTATGGATGTGAGCTGTGCCATGCCTTATGGAGACTTATGGCTCCAGATGCAGAATCCTGTCCCTCTAACAAGGGACATTCTAAGCCCTTCTAACAAGGACTATAGACATAGCCTTGAGGCTGAAAAAAAGGAAAGAAAATAAAGGAAAAATCATGGCTCTGCAAATATGTGTCATCCAGGTTAGCAGTTAATAAATTGAAAGCAGGCAAAATTAAATTATAAGGATCTGGAGAGAAAATCATAGCTATGAAGAGCACATAAAGATCTTCAACTAGAAAGAATAGGAAACATGAAGTATAGATAGAAATAATATTAAATTGACCTGCCATGTAAACAGTGTAAAAATGAATTGCAGCAGTGTTTGGTACACAACCAAACTTCAAATGAGTATTGGTTTACTGTCTAAGTATTAATCAATTAACTAGGGAGAGTGGATAAGAATCAATAATACACAATTCAATAATAAAGGTAGGAAAACAAAGTTTTATCTCCTGAATATTTAGTAAAGAATTATATGCCCTCATAAAAATAGGGTGAAAAGTAAAAAACGCTAAAAACTTATAGAGACACAACTTTTGGTGAGGAGCAGATAAAATGATTCCACCTAGATAACCACAAATCTATATTTTTTACGCCAACATTGTCTTTCTTTAATAATTTTTACAAAACATAGCTTCAAAATGGAAAGTAGGCTGTCCATAATAATTTGATTTACATGCTGATTTTCAGCTGAAACTTTTCTTCCAAAAAATACAAACCAAATAAAATGAAATATCTCTCATAATTTTCTATAAAAATGTGCATTTTAATAATGCCATTTTTTAAAAGAGAAATTGTCTGGCTTAAAATTTCCATGGCCAACTCAGGTAAAGGTCCTTGATTCAGTGCTACTGAACACTCAGTTTTAGCCAGAGTTAAGTCCAAATTAAGTCTCTTAACAGGAGCTTGATGAGAATCCCACAGGTTTTTAGTGTTGGCTATACTTACACTTTTCAAAGGATCATACTTTTCTCATATCCAAGCAATATCTACTTTTAAACTTGATCAGTCTCTGAGGTAACCTACTATAATCTTATAAATATTTTGAAATTTATAAGGATTCCTTTTTTTTGTTTTGTTTTGTTTTGTTTTAGTCAAAATTATAGTGGGGTCTAATCATATTTAGGAAGAGCTGAGAATTTAAGTCATTGAAATGAAACAGACTTAGCCAGATTGCTTTTTTGCATTGAACTCAACAGAAACAAATTGACTTTGAACATAAGTTTATATTTTCCACTCTATTTTTAATCCAACACTATGGCCCTTAAGTGAGAGTCTTGCTTTTATTCTCTCTTGTTTTGGCAACAGAAAACATACAAGCAAAAAGAGCAAACCCAGCTGAAACTGTTTGCTAGATGCCAGATGGCTCATCACAAGACCTTTAAAGTTCAAATAGTCATATTTATGTATACTTATATTTATACAAGTAATCCTGTATTGCACAACTTTATATGCTACATATTGGAAATTTACAGTAGCTTGAGCCTAGCACTCTGATCGTAGTTTGATTAGTAAACTGGATGAAGAATTGTGTATATAACTGTCTAGAATTATTTTAGACAGCCCTGTTTCTTCTGTTTGTGCCTTACAAGTACAGATCATCTCAGTGTCACAGTGAGAGGTCCTCTAAGGAGAATCAGTGTTGAGTTAAGACAGGCAGCAACACCTGCAGTTTTCACAAGTGTTCCAGTCAGGGGGCTGGCATGGGCAGGTTTGTCTCAAACTGTGTAAAACAAAGCAAGATTATTTAGAATTACTCACAATCATTAGAACATGCCATTTAATTTTCTACAATGTAAAACACAGGTTATTTACATTTCATTTAAACATGATTTCAAAAAGAATCTGGAGTAATATGTCTTGCCCCTTCTCCAGTCTCAGGCACACATCAGCATTTTAGTAAAAAAATCCAATGGTCAGGTGCATTGCTTTGCCATAGAGTGTGGGTTTTCTTGCTCTCCCCCCAAAAAATTATATATTTTTGTGGGACATAGTGCAACAAAATAATGCTGGTAAAGGGGATGTGATTAGGCAGAAGTGAAGAGAGCTCACTCCCTTTTTTTTTGTTTTTAATTGTCTTGGCATGGATGTTGCACAGCAGCTCAGGCAAAACTCTTTAGGAGGAGAAGGAGACTACCCGACCCCTGGGACACATCTCTGTGTCTCTCATCAATGACAAAATTAAGCTAAAATTTAAATGTTTCTTTTTTTTTTAAGCTCTACTTCTCCCTTGATATTCTAATTAGGAATGCATAATAATCACATGAGTACTATTTAGCTTGATTTTGTGGATTTCCTGCCACTGTCTTGTAGGTTAAGAGCAGTTCATAAAGCAGCGAATGAGAAATACAGATCTAGTAGCAAACAGAATGCAAATAAGATTGATTTACAGCCTTTTCAATGCTGCTGAGATGCTGTGTGACCATGGTGCAGTGTCTCCATCTCCCTGTACAGCTATTTCCTAATAGAGAAAATAGACCCTAACTTTGTCCTCTTTCCTTCTTGTTTATACAGTTAGTGAGCTGCTTATGGCTTTTCACAGAATCACTGTGATTCTGTGATGCTGAACAGCATTCAGCTCTGATCCCATTAGGACACCTGGGCACCACTCTAACACACACAGTAGTGTGTGTCACTTGCAAGATGAAGTGTGCCATTTTGCAATCTAGCCTGGTAGTAGCTGGCATAACAAAGAAAAATGGCCAGGAAATGGTTTCTAGCACTAGCACAGAAGATGACAAATAATCCAGATAGATATTTGTATGGGCAGTCTGTAAGTGATGAACAGGAGTGAAGTTTCAGTAGTGCCATAATAATTTTATGTGAAGCCATTATGATGCATTATGGTATTGATCTGCATTGAAAAACTCAACAAGATTATTTAAAAAAATGACATTGCTATATTTTTATTCACATTGCAAACAAATAGTTCTACAATACTTCCTGAATTTATCCTTTGTCTTTTTATTAGTGATTATGGATAGAGACTGATGATTTTTGTGCATATTCAACAATGATTTTGCTGTGGATTTAGTGCCAATAAATATTGTGAAATGAAATCACAATCCTTGAAACTGCCCCTGTTCTCTTCAATGTGATAAGGATTTTGTCCTGTGCTAAGAATACAATGTAATTGTATTCAGACTGGTTAGTCATTCATGGGTAGGTCCACATAAAACATAAAGTAGGATGAATTGGATCTGATTACATCTGTTAAGCAGAAACTCAAAGGCTCTCTAACTGTTGACTCCCATTCCAGCATTTTGAAAAATTGCAGTTCACTTGATGTCCAATATATTTTTTGGTCATTATGTTTCTTGAGGGAGGACAGGGAGGAAATTAATGGCTTCAGGCCAAATCTATGCAGCTGAAAGCAGTACTCACAGGTATTCACACTTTGCCTAAACTGCTTAGATGGGAGCATAGTGAAGTTCAACAGTGTCCAGCAAAACCTCAAAGAAAAATCAGTGCTCCTTTGACCAGTATAACAGACCAAAGCTCAGCTATTTGCAATGATACTTGAGAGAGAAATATGTTCAGGGTGGTTAAATCTGCCTTGTAAATGAATAGGTATTTAACACAAAATTCATTGTAGTATCTTGAACCTAGTATTAGGAGAAAAAAGTATTTGGAGCTACTTAAAATAGCATATAATCATATTATTTCCTAATTTAAGGAAAAAAGTGAGAATTTGCTCATGCAGAGATGAGGATCACATTTGGTAAGGTTTATACCATGGTTGTGGTATTCAAGACACAGAAAACACAGTAAATAGATTTTACAATAGGATCTGTGTTCCTTTATGGATTCTAGGTGAGTTGAGTGAAAATTCGACCTTCTAATGTTTATAACAAGATTTATATACTTGTTTGGTTGTTTTCCTCCCTTCAGGTTACCCCACCCAAACTTAGGAAATTTCCTTTGGCTGTAATGGCATGTAATTTAGATATAGTGAGAGAGATAATTCAGAATACCTCATTAGCCAGGGCAGCATATTGCTGTACTGTCTTGGAATAAAATCAGTGAAAAAACACAACAGTGGAAGTCACAGTACATTTATTTGGCGTCTATTTACTCCAAGGAGAGAATTACTTCTAGTAGCAAATGATTTGTCCCTTCATGTTTACTCATTTCTGGTATCTGACACAACAGAAGGAAAGTAATTTTTGCATATTTCTCAGTATAATTTCTTTATTTCACCTCCAGTACAAGGACAGGAGTAACTCCAAAGAGATTGCTCTACATATCTTCTCTCCTATATTATGCCTTGCAGATAACCAAACCAGCAAAGAATTAAAAGCCTTCTGTATTTCTTTACTCCCCAATGCTCCTGGAAAACAAGAGACAATATTGCCTTTAAACACTGTATACATTTTCTAAATTATCTAGAGGATTCCAAAGCAAGCATATACTGGAGATTAATGAAGAATTAAAAGCTCTAGAATGTCTCAAGGTCTTTACATTAAGAAGTCATAGTTTAAGTCAAGCCCTAAAGATCTTGCTCCTAGTCGTGGCTATAGAATTTTTAAAGAAAGAGTTATACTGAAAAACCAGTAGATGATTCCTTTTAGTACTTAAAGCTTAGTTTACAGCAGTTTTAATGTAGTACCTGTCATGTATTTTCATTTTACAACACAAGAGCTGCAACATAATGGAATATTAGTATATCCCAGGGGTTTTATGGGCATACATTATTTTTATATTATTGTGTTTTTAATGTATGTTACTATTCTTTTTCTCTAATTCTTTTCTCGCAGAGGACCATATAATGCTATTGATAATAAATAATTGTGCAGTGCTTAAAAATGAGAGAGTAGGCATTCAGCTAATTATTACCTCTTGAATGCTTTATAACTCATTAGTTGTAAACAGTGCTATGGGGCAAAGTTAGAAGAAATATTTTATTGACTGATGTCCAGGCGACAGCACTGGAGAATTATTCCTATGTATAAAGACAATATAAGATGATGTCTCAGTTTGAGAGTAATACATTATTTTTTTAATTGTCATAGGAAAAGCTGTTCTTCCCTCCTCACCTGTTGCATCAAAGATTTTTATGCATTCAAATTATTTTGAAAGTCTTGAGCTAGGTTTTCTTCCTGCTGCTATTATACAAGGAATTGTCTCTCGCTAACACTTTCTTTCTTTATTGGTAAACGATGAAAAAGAATCATAAAACCTAACAGGAGTATGGCACCATGTGAATCTTCTCGCTGACTTTAAGCACTTTGCAGTGAGGCTGTATAAAACCTTCTTTAAGTGGGAACACAATATCTTTATTGCACCAAATAATGATCTGGGCTCAAACAGACAGACCATGAACAGAACTGTTTGCTGCCTTTCCATAAATTTGGTGGATTCTTTCTAGGGGTTTAGCTGGAAGTAAGAAACACTTTAAACATGATTTTGCAGAAACAAGCACTACAACTCCCTGACAGTTACAAATAACAAATAAAAATGTTCTACCTCAGCATATTAACCTTATTTTTTGCACATCTAATGAGAAGTGATCTATGACTGCATTCTTAAAATTTGATACCAGAAGTACCCTAGGAAGGAAAGCATCATGCAGATACATCTTCCATGGGAACATTAAACTTTTTTCTCCCCTTTGTTTTAAGGCCAGACTCCTTATTTTCAAGAATGCTTCCTTGTTCTTTTAATACTTTCCAAAGGAGTAATCTTTGTCTAAAATCATGATTCATATATGTAAGACTCCTTCCTTAGGAGAGCTGGAATAATTACATGCGCAATGATCTTGATGGCATCTATTTTCTTTTATAAAGTCATTAGAATTTTATTTTAGGTTAACTTCAAATAACACAATCAAACAAAGTAAGAATTTGTTTAACTGGGACAGCAGTTGCAGTTGAAGTAATAATTATGTTGTCAGGTGAAATGTTATGGTGCTGATACCTGGCTTAGAAGATGGATGTATTTGCTTTTATGTGCTATCCATACTGACCTGTGCTACATTTGTTTCTGTTCTGATTTAGAAAATTAATTTCATTTTGTCTAGGATGAGTGCTAATAATGTGTTTAATTCTTTAGTCTGATGCTGGCTGCAGAGTGAATATGGAAATAGATACACTCCTCTCTGAGAAAATAGAGAAGGACATGTGTAGACCACTATTTTAGCATTCTGCTACAGTATGGCAGAAACAGCTCAAACTACTGCATGCTTCTCATACTTTATACCAGTGATTTTTAATTTAAAGAGAAGGTAATTGTGTTTTGCTAATACTCACCTAGCAAGGATATTCAGAATTAACAATGTAAGGAAAAAAAAACACCCAAGAGAAGATTTTTGGAGGATTTGCAAGTATTTCTCTCATTATGCCAACCTTGCTACTTGCCAAGGTTACAATAATGCTTTTTAGTGTAGGTAGAAGATTTGCCTTTCTCTGGTTTAATTTTCTGGCAATTCCACTGAATAATCAGGTAATCAAAACACTGGAGGCAGGAAACTAGATTGGATGAACTATTGACGTGATCCAGTAAGGCAAATATATCTGTACACTTCCTACGGATTTGTGCCTTTGAAGTAATAAATTTCCATCATTTTTTATGGGTCTAGATGCGCATACTTGAAGTTTGTATGATATAAATTCTTTGAAAATTTTAGCTAGAGCATCTTATGGGGACAGTGTTTTGAGACATGTAAGTGCATTCTTTAAGTCCTCACAATTACAAGGTGAAATGAAAGGGTTCTCTCAAGTTCTTCTCCTGTCAAAACCATTTTTTGCTCTGTTTTATGAAGAACTTCTACCAGAATCTCTGAAACCTCTGGTTTTTTTTGTTTCCTGCTGAACTTTTATTTCATGTTTAGATTGTCTTTTTCCTATGATACTACCATACTTTCCTCTGTGGATATCCAGCCTCACTGCTGTTAAGTTGATCTTGTACTCTCTTAATCATCGTGCAAAAACACTGCACTTCCTTTTCACATTCAGGTTGCCTGATCCTTTTACAAGGTCTGGTCTTTGGTACATTATGCTCGTGACTTAGAACTCTGTCCTCAAATCAACCTGGGAACATGGGATACCAGAGTGGGCTTCAGCTCTTCAGCCAGTACTTCTCTCTCTATCCGATACAAAAATAGTAGCATTTACACTAAAAGTATCAACTTGGCAAAGAAATTATCTTTGTGAAATTTGTGTTCCAATTTAGCAGGGCTTACAGCCATTGGAAAGTGCATTAGCTTTTACTTGTGGGGGTTTTTGGGTTTGTTGGGGTGGGTATTTTTGTTGTTGTTGTTGTTTGTGTGGGTTTTATTTTCTATTGGTGGAGATTGTTCAAGGGGATTTTTTGTTGTTTGTTTGGTTTTTGTTTTTCTTTCTAATTTTTTAAACTTTGTTTTTAAATCACCCTACATTCTTAATATCTAAATCCTTGTATAGCACAAAATAATATTTTGTTACCCCCTACCCTGTAGAAGAATTGGTGGTCATCAAGACACATAAGGGCTTTTTCAATGATTTTGACTTCCTTTGAAATGCAGAATCTTTTTAAGGCTCAGTAATCCATACACTCAGTATTCAAGCTATTATCTCATTTTTTCTCCATCCTTTTCCTCCCTTTGTGTCTTTCTTGAGTTAAACCTGCGGACAAGGGTCTCACAAGTTTCTTTGTCACCTCCTGAGTCTAACTGGGGGAGTGAATGTATTTCTTTTCATCTACCAGTTTCAACAGCAGCTGTTTCCAAATTTTTTTTCCAGAGCCCAATTATAACCCTTTCCTTTATTGAAGTGAAAATCGAAGAATGTTATACAAATAGAGGACCTGGTCTCTTATAATGTGAAGTATCCACTATGTCAATACTTATCAATATTTATTAATAATTTTTCTATTGGACAGTGTGATTATGTGATGCTGCAATGCAGAGAGGTTTAACTTTTTACCTAAAAAGCCTTATAAAATGCTTACCCTGATGCCTTTGTGGGAAATGATAAATGCCATCAAATAAGATGATATAGAAAATAGTTTTAATTATGCCTGGTGATGCAGTATTCTGTAGTCCACAGATGCTGTGACTTATATTTCTCAATTTATGCTGGTTGACTGAGGGCAAGTAACTCATCCAAAAAGTAGAAAACAAATGGGGAAAAATATGCTGTAAGAAAACCTTCCAATTGAAACATTTCGTAGCACTTTTACTTCATGATTCATGCCAAGTTCAGGAGTGATTATATTAACATACCCTAAAAGAAATTCATAAAATATGTCTATATTTTATGCACAAATGGCTTCTAGCACAGGTAAAGCAATTTAGATATCATTTAGTTCACCTATTCAAACTCAAAGGAGAATACGAAAATATTTTCCTGAAGTTTTTCTGTTTCCACACCAGTTTCTAGATTTGTCTTGACCTTTGGTAGCCTGCCTATTGAAAGCTGATTAACTTTGTGTGAAAAAGATGAGGAAAAAGGTTTTAACTCTACATCTGTCCAGTAGCTTGGACTTTAAGTCTCACAGAAAGACATTTATGCTGCTGTATGACCCCATGAGGGCAAAACCTCTTATAGAAGCTCTGACTTCAGCTTCAGGGACAAACCTTGCAAAGGTTTGTCGTTTAAGTGTTTTAACCTATTCCATTATCAAATTACATTTTAATAAACAACATTTCCTGGGTTGGAATGTTTTCAGCTAATTATCTGAAAGGGCTTTACAATTTTACTTAGGCTCTCAGTTCTTGTGATCTCAAGAAACATTTGGTGGGTGTGACAATCTTGGGTTTATAGTTGGACAAGATGATCTTAAGGGTTTTTTCCAACTTAAATGATTATAAGATTCTAATTAATAGTTTCTATTGTTGGAAAATGGTATCCTATATTAATTTAAAAATAAAATTTTCCTACTTTAAAAAAAATTTTTAAACTGAAAAATGAAAATCTCCAAACTTTTAAAAAGGTGATTATGAAACATAAAAAGAATAAAGAAAAAAAAGTACTGCTTTGCAGATTTGAAACATACATAGTGCAGATTTCCCTCTTCATCTTCTGGAGGGATTGAGGGCAAATAGCAGTCATCCCAAGTTTCATTTTGAAAGAGATTTCACAGCATTAAAATGCTTCTAAAAGAAATGCTCTATGGAGCATGAAAAGTTCATGATCAGTAGTAGCTGGGTTTCCTGCATAGACTAATTTTTTCCATGACATGACACCTCTTGCTGACCAAAGACTGCAAAGAGATTGACTTATGTATATATGAAGCTGAACGCTTTTTGAACAGTTAACATAAGTTAGCTTTTTCTGCTTCTGATTTTTTTATGTGATCCATTGTAATGAAAAAGTTTTCTGATGTATGTGAAGTCGAGTTCAATAACTGTGGTATTGCAATATCTGTGAAAGGGTAATCTTTTTCATTTGCAGACACACACAGCAAGTGCATGCACTTGTAAGTAAGAGACCATCCTTTCTAAATTCATGCTTCTACAAGAAAATAAAAGAAAACAGCATGATAGGCAGGCCTAAGCACTCAAAGCAAATATCCTCTGTACTGTGATGAGTTGGGATTTCACAAGGTACCAGCGTTAAGAGAATTTCCTGTAATAAATTGGGTGCCTAGTTACCGTGTTGGAGTCTTATTTTCTTTCATGAAGCAAAGGAGCAACTCAGTGAGAGGCTGCACAGAACAGACATGCTCCTAGGAGAGCCTATGGGCTTCTCTATTTCTTGCCATGTACTGTGGAAATGTCTGAGTGCCACAAGGAGTGTTCTTGCAGCAGCTCAGGTACTATAGCCATGTTAGCACAGTCCTGCAAAACCCGAGTTCTGTAGCACTGGCCTAGCTCTTCACAGTCCTCACAGCCTAGTCCTCCAGGGATGCTCACACCCATCCAGCTCTTTTTGCATTCCCACCAAAGCTGCTGCCATGCAGGCAAAGCCCTGAACTGTTTTGGTGAGCTTTTCAAAAGGGTCTTAAGGTACTTTGATTCCCTGGGGAAGCACAAAGGAGAACCCTTCTCACGGGGTTGGAACAACAAACCTTCCCTTGCAAATTTAGAGCGTTTATGTATAAAAAATACTTGAAAAAATTTTAAAGCAACAATCAGTTAAAACAAGGCATTTCACAAAGCACTGACTGATAAATCTCTAAGTCACGCAATTTTAAGATGCCTAGATTTCAAGAAGAGGAATTTAAGAGGAGAGAGAGAGGAAGAGAGACAGCGAAAGAAAAGGATAGAGAAAGATTAATATTCCCCACTTGAATTGTAGTGCAATCCCAATCTGGGGTTTCAGCTTCTTGGACCTACTGAAAGATGTTGTAACTAAATATATACTGGAGAATCCCATAACACCAAGGGAAATAAATATGTCAGAACTCCTCAGTCTCGTCTTTGACACAGAAGGACAGCTGATACACAGTTTAGAGTCTGTGAAAGGGGAGAGATTAAAGACCTAGTTGAGAGAAAATGAATTTCTGGGTTTTTTTTGTGTGGAATTGGGCTCAAATGTTAGATCTACCTTTGCCTTGCAAGAAAGATATGAAGAAGAGATGATGAGGGATATTAAGAAGAAATATGGCTCTTCACCTATGGCTCTTCACCTATCTGAGATTCCTTCCTGCACTCAGTATCCAATCTTGGTAACTCTCTCAGCTGAGGGCACTGTGACAACGATGTAAAGATGTTCAGAATAAGAACAGGTTTCCACTGTGAATTAGAATCCAATATGCAAACAAAGATCTTGCTTTAGCCCTCTTGGCACAATGGAGTAGGAGCAGTGTGTCTGTGGCACTGATCTTCCCTTATGAGTTATTCCATTAGACACTAAAATGATAGAAAACTGTTGTTTCAGAATAGAATCATACTTATTTACTTGTGACTACCAGTGTGACCTTGAGCAAGAACAAGCATTTCCATTACATATTCAGCTCCAAAAAGATTTTCAGCCTCCCTTAATTGTTAAAAATAAATTAAGTCTCTGCTAAGTCTGAAAAGACCTTTCTAGAAACAGGAAAACAGAAAAGTGTGGTTGGGGTACAGAATCTTTGGTAAAGGAAAACTGAGGAGTGTTGCTGTGTGATGAAAAGTGTTTATCCAAAGAACAGAACATGACACATAGATATGAACTAAAGCTAGATAACTAGATGGGCTTTCTTCCTTTTTTTTTTTTTTTTTTTTTTTTTTTTATGTGAAAATAAGCAATGTTTTTAAAGACAGTAGGGTGAAATACAGCTTTACCCCTGCTGACAATGTGCCCTCATGTGAACAGACTCTATTTGGTACACCATGGGTGTGTGCAAATTGAAGAACCCAGGAGCACTTCGCTGTTCTCAGAGTGGATCTGCACACTTGCTGTTTCTGACTTGCATTTCAGGATCAGACTTTATGTGTACACAGACTCTTTGCTTCAGGAGAATGGCAGACATGAAGCATGGGCCAGGCCAAAATATTAATTTCTTCCATGTTTATAGGGGTGTTTCATCTATAATAATAAGAGTCCAAGACACTGCATAGCAGGAACACACCTTGTTATGACTGGAATGACCTCGACGTGAACTTTTTTTGGACCTTAAGAGTTACTGAAAGATTATTTTTCTACAAATAATCTACATTCTGAAATGATAGTGAAGCACCCCTGATACCACCCTACCAAATTCTCAATCCCAAATATATTTTTTGGCCAAGACTTGCTGATTAAGGGAATACGAAATGTTCCCTGGTTGAGGTCCTGAGACAGCTATCATAATAGGTATGTATCTTCAAGCTAAAACTGTGTATTCTCAATTAAAGATGTTCTAGCCAACATATGTTTGAGTGGCTACACATCATCATCATCATCTAGAAAGTGAGTAAGGCATTTGTGCTTGAAGTGCTCTCACAGCAGGGGAAACAGCAGAGTATATTATTTTGGAACAACTGGCACAGGCACACCCTTCAGCAATAGAGAGAGCTCATGCTTTGCTGCTCCAGGTCACTCTTCCCAAGGAGTCACAACAGATGTTTTGTTACTCATCAGCTTAATAGAACACTGAGAGGACAATTGTTTTTTGCATTGCCTTCTCTAGCTTTGAAAGCAAACCAGTTTTAGAAAAGGGAACCTGAAATCTTGCAACAAGGCAAAACAGCTGCCACGTCAATGAACAAACAACAAATCAAGTCAAATGTGTTCTATATTCTTACTGATATCAATTTGACAGCTGAGAAAACATATGTATGACAGCCATGGAACTAGATTCTGCTGAATTAGAATTCAGCAGACATGCTTTATTCTTTGTTCTGGAGGGAATTTGGACCTTGTAGCAAGACAAAAAGGCTGATGGAAGACAGGTGTGTTGACAGAAGGATTGTATTCAGCCATTTAAAATATTGTTTTCACATTTTGGAGGACAGAATCATCAAACAGCTTCGGTGTTTATGGATAATTTACAGAGAAATGAAGCTTAGATCATCAAACCAGAGAACAGAACTAATACTGAGAGTCTTCAAAGGAGTCATACAGTACAATAAGGAAAATAAAAACTTCAGATCCCTTCAAATTGAAGCAGGAGCTAACGGTCAGAGAAACCCACTTCTCAACTCGTGCACAAAATAGGTTTTAACATGAGTAAACAGTCTACTAAGACACATGAAGGATATTTATTAATGGCTAAAGCACAATTAGAAATACATTATAAAAGCAATAGTAAGTTATACAAAGCAGTATTGGGGCCAAAAACGATTTTCTAATGATTTTTACTTTTCTACTTATTCCAAATAATGCAGATATATCTTACTGCAAGGTGTACAGAAAATGTTTAACTTTGTAGGCATTAGTTTAGCCATCTAATCAGCGCAATTAATGACAGATTTTGGTATGATCTTAACTGGGAAAAAAGTTTTTTGAGAAAAATTGCTTGTGATGTTGCAATATGTTCCACTTAGTTTGTTCAAAATAATTTTGAGGTCAATCAGAAATAGAAAGCTCTTTTCTGAAACTTAATAATCTTCTACCATAACAGAGAATTAATTGGATTTTCTTCTTACTTGTGATCTTCACTGACAATGTTCAATACATTTTAGTTGCAAGTGGACTAAGTAGTATCTCTACAAAACTTTTCCTCTATACGCGTGCTCAAAAGCAAATAAAATGATGGGCTGATCAGCAGAAACAGTTGAAGAAGGTTTTACTGCCTGTGTTTTGCTGAAGCAGTCTGGAGGGGGCTGAGTTCAGCAAACAATTGTAAAAGCATAGCTTATGCCTGGAATCCTCTTTAAAGTACAAAGAATTACTAGAGCATCTAATCTGGGCACCTGCATGGGAAAAGCTCTAGAATTTCAGAGAGTTATTTATGAAGTCCAGAATTTATTAAGGGAAATAGGTTAGACCCTCATTAAAAGCTCATTCACATTAGTAGATATATGTATAATGAATGCATGTATTGAATTATTTTGAGGAAGAAGTTTGGAAACTCTTTCTCCACCAATCTGCTGCACACTGCTGAGAGGTGCTTCACATTCAGGGGGAGCTGCTGTTGGTGCACTCTGAAGATTTGGTAATTCTAATTTGGCATCTGGCTGCCTACAAGCCACAAAGTGTTGTGGCTTCTGAAGACAGCATTGAGCTTTTACCAACATTATGGAAACCAATTTGCATCATTTTACTCCATTACTTACATATAGATGGTGTATTTTCTACTTGCCCAATGAGATTTTAAGAGTAGGAGTAAGATAATTAAGCAATATTGGATAAAAAATTGAAAAAAGATAACTTTTGTAGATGTTTTGTAGATGGTTTCAATGCACTTTTTCATTTTCATTTTTGTTGCCTAGAAACCAAAATGTCAAGTACATTATTACTGCCTATATAAATAAGTCTGCTACAACTAATTATTGAACATATTTTTCATTTTTGTCATTCTAGAAGCATCTTGAAAAATCATTAAATGTTCATATAATGTGATATGACATCTACATGAGACAGAGCAGATGTAATGCCTGTTGTCTCACAGGCTGGCCAGTGGTGGTTTTCCTGTGCTGGGCCTGACTGGCATGGAGTTAAATCTGTAGTTACTAAGATGTTTCATACTGCAAGACCTTGTGATTGACAATAAAAGCTGTGGTAAAGAACAGAGAGTGTGGCAGGGTTGGGTTTGAAGGTAGTTGGCTGATCAAACACCAAGTAAGTCGAGATTTGCCTGTGGGGAGTGGTGAGAAATAGGATTTGCTTCGCTTGTTTTTTGGCTTTTTTTTTTTTTTTTTTTTTTTTTTTTGTTTTTGTTTTTTGTTTTTTGGTTTGGTTTTTTTTTGGTTTGGTTGTTGTTTTTTTGGTTGTTGTTGTTTTTTGTTTTTGTGTTTTGTTTTTGTTTTTGTTTTTAATTTCACCTCTCTTCTTCTAACAGGTTAAACTTCCTTTGTCTTGACCCACGAGTTTTCTTGCATTTACACTTCCTGTTTTCTCCACCCATCTTGCTGGGGATGGGAGTGGAAAACAGCTGTGTGCACAGCTGCTGTCTGGGTTAAAACCACCACATATGTATAACATGAAAAAGATTGCTGGCGGGGGGTTGTGTGTTCAAGAGAAAGGCAGAAAATATGGAATCTTGTCTTTCTGATGTAAAGCAAGAAAGAAAGATTTCTAGTTCTGGAGGTAGTGAAATCTAAAAAACATGGCAATAAAGCACAGTCTGTCTTTTTTTTTCTGCAGGAAAAATATATATTTAGTGCATTGTTGATCCCTATGATCCCTAAGTCTCTTCTTTACTATAGTTTCTTTTTCTAGTGTATTATTAGAAGTCCCTTAAAATTTGGCAAGGCTATACAAGTGTACCTCTAAAACAGTCAAAATGCAAATGTGTTCACCTTACGGTATTTTTCTTTCTTCTACTTCATTCAAATTCATATTATTAAAAAATGTTTTATTTTCTTCGTTTTTTTCTTTCTTTTTTTTTGACTGCTGACTTGATGCACAGTTATTTTGATAAAACCATATTATATAGCCTTAATCTGAAATTTTCTATGTAAGTATTACACAAAATGCTGTGCATTTGGGCACAGTAGTTACAATGCTTTCCACTGTCAAAGAGATAATAATTCATGGAGCACTTAAAAGACCCAAAAGTAACAGGGATCTAAATTCCTGGAAAACTGATTATTCCATGCTTAACTCCCTTGAGTTGTGTCCTAACCTGGGTGTTAAAATGCTGCTCAGTATGGCAAAAGTTTGGAGCATGTGAACATATGATTATGTTTTTGCAAAATTTTAATCATAACACTTGTTCTATTTCAAAATACAGTGAACTCTGAATATAATAATTTACTTTTCATTTGATCTAAATTGGAATTATATTATCCCCTAGGCTACTATTACATTGAAATATAGTTTCCCTCCTTCCTTCCCCTCTCCCCAAATCCTTATTGTACGGCTTGTTGAAGACAATCCCAACAAACAGCAAATCTCACTTTTCCCGGGATCCCCCAAGGCAAATTCCTGTCTGTGGAGTCCTTGAGGAGGGTCAGTGTTTGGCAGTCCCTGGTGTTCTGTGGTGTCCTGCCTTGGAGCAAAGAGCTGCTCATGGGATGCTGGCAGGACCTCAGCAAGGGATGCAGCCAGGCAGCTGCTCCTGCTGGGATGCTCCAAGGCTGCCCCTGCAAATACAGCCTCTGACAGCCACAAGGTCAACAGACACTGGGAGGCCCTGCTTTTCCCAGCAGGAATATCAGTCTTGGCACAGCACCTCTTTCCTGTTATCAGACGTGAAATTCGGCTTTCCATGCGCCTCTTTTCCCAATCTCTGGGATGTGCTGCAGCTGTTGTAGCTGCACGTGCACTTCTGTTCCTCATTCCCTCATCCCACCACACACCTTCCACTGTGCAATGAATTAACAATGTTTGAAAGATTAACAGCAAATTAATTAGTTGTAAATTTTAGTGATGATTCCTAAAATACAAAATTTTCAGCTTAGTTATTAAATCGTCTTTCAGAAAAAAAAGTTAAATGAGATTATTAAGTTTGTATTCAGCTGGTTCTAGTTATCATATTTTATTTTGTGGCACACGCACACACAAAGTATAGATTTGGCTGCCATAAATATCAATAGGAAATGCTTTTATTTTAATCTTGTGTCCACCTATATATTTATTTTCTGGGATATGTGGCTATTAAATACCTTTGAACTGAAATTTAATGATGGTTCTTCAAAACAGATTTTAAAATTTGACTGAATATTGTGATATTTTGTTTTCCTGAAGAACAGAAGTATCAAAAAATATACCTGGCAATATGTTGGTGTACCAGTACTACTTATATCACTCTTTGCCTGAAGAATGTGAAGATTCATGTGAGAAGTATAAGCAAGAGTATGCAGCAGTTAAACTGTCTGGTTTAATTGCACATCTATTAGCATATTTTATAAGCATCAAAACAAGACTGGTACAGCATAAACTATAGATCTACCAAAGTGCAAGGTACAGCTTAAAGCTGTGGATTTACTGAAGTGTATTTTGAGAGCCTCTCCAACTCATGTAGACAAAAACATTGTGCTCTCCAATGGTACTTCACAATACATCTCTTCTTTGAGTGTGGTTTGAAATCATTAAGGACAATTAAGTAACATAACCACTCACAGCAATGTGATGTCAAATACATCCTTGACAAGTCAGAAAATGTAGTGATACTTGATATGTCAGGGAGATGAGAGGAAAACATAACAAAAATTTGCATAAATTAAGAAAAAGGTCATCCTCTGCAATCCCAATTGTAATACAAACATGCTTACCTCTAGTGAAAAACAATACCATGCCCTAACCATTAGAACTCTACTGTTTTTCTTCCAAGTTACTTGACTTATAGTCACAAATATAACTATTTATAGCATGGACATGTGTATTCCACTGATCCCAAGAGGATACTCTCATGAACACAATAAATCACACCACTGTACTTATTCATTACAATTCTTAATTGACCAGACTTTCATAATTTATCATTAATTAATTAATCAGAGTAAAACATTCTGAAAGATCTTAAATTAGACATTAAATGGCAATTAAAAATTATATGTTATGGTGGGCAAAATTCATAAAACAAAGGATATGAAACTGAGGTAGCAACAAATTAAACTGATAAATCAAATTAGTATTACCTCATAGTGAAACATTTTATCTATATTAAGTTCTGCTTCTCTGGAAGGTGATTTTATTATTCACACAGAACATTAACTCTTAATAAGATGTTATCAATCGGCTGATCACATTTTTTTTTAAATCAAAATATGATGCATAATATGCCACAATCGCAGGGATTTCTAAACAAAGAAATTTTGAAAAATTCATTACTGAAACAAAAAGTCAAAATTTCTATCCAGGTCATGATAAGTCGTAGAAAAAAAATATTTTTCAAATAGAGAAGTCATGTGAATCCTTGCTCTGCCAAGACAATTATATTGTTTGAATTAAGTTTTCATGTATGCTTTAAAAGCAATATTATAAGAATTCCAAAAAACTTCATTGTATTTTTTCTCTTACATTTAATATATTTTAAATGCTCATTACCCCTGAAGAGTCTTCCTTAGTTTTAATGTGAATCCCACCTACTTCCTCACATATAAAGAAGGCAAAGATCTACCAATTCTATTTTCCTTAATTTTTAGTAATCTCTCATCTAGACAAAGTACTCATAAGTGTTTGGGAGCAAAATCAGACAAGACATTTGGTATTAAGAAACTAAAGCAAGATATTAAAATGAGCCACAAGAATGTCTCTTTCCTAGCTTGTCCTCAAGCTTCCAAAGTAAAAGTTGTCTCTGACTTCCCTTACAAACATAATAATTACATTATTAAGGCTTTGCATGGTCTGTGTGTTGAAGACAAAGATCCTACCTGGCTGATGAACTCCGTCATGCAGGGCTCACTTGGATGTACTAAGTAGAACATCTGTGGGGAAAAAAAGTTTGGGAAACCCCACTTCAGAAGAAATTGCTCAAGGTAGATACAACACAATTCAGCAAAGAAAATATGCAAAATATAATGCCTGCCCTAGTGAAGTTGAAGGATGGAGTGACTAGGCAGCAGTTCTGCTGAAAAGTGTCACTCAAACACTGTGGCTATAAGCGTGGAGATGCTCAAATGTGCTATTCTGTTGCTTTGAGTTGATGTAGAATTGTGGAGGAGAATTTATTCTACCTCTTTGTCAGCTGCAAATTCTGACCAAAGTTAGCTGAGAGTCTTATTAAGCCCTACTTACACAGTAACTTTCACACCCTTTGAAATACAAATGAACATGAGATGTGATGCAATTATAACCAAAGTCCTAAATCCTGTCTACAAGATATGATTGCTCTACCCCATTGGGAAGGGAAGTTACAGTTACTATTTCTTCAGAGCAGAAATAGTCAGAGCAGGAAAAAAAAGAGAGAGGGAAAACACCTCTGCCTGCTTGGGATCAGCTGATGAACTGTCCTGTCCTGAAGGGATGCCTTAAAGTGAGCTTTTTGTCTTCAATTGTGTTGGAGCACAGCTGGGAATATTAATTTTTATGTCTATCTATCTATCTATCTATCTATCTATCTATCTATCTATCTATCTATCTATCTATCTTTATCCATTTATCTTTCTGTTAGATCTCTGCTACTATACTTTCTGTCTATTTTTAATGATCTCTAAGAAGAAAAGCCCAAAGCCAAATGAATTAATGAAGAACCTCAGTGTAGGTCAAATGCTGGAGTCTCTTCTTTCTGCTCTCTGTAAATTTAAGTACATCTGGATGTTTTGGAAATGAAATCTTTGAAGACCTTTAGGAATGCCTGGAGAGAAATAGTAGAAGGAGCCATTAATGAAGCTGTATTTAGGAGATGCAGTAACTGTGCAAGAAAGAAATAGGAAAAGACCATCCCTAGGAAACTCAGTTATCAGTGAAATGGGAACTGCCAGTGTCTTAAGTGCTCCTCTGCAAGATGGGACTCGGGTTTTTTCTGGAGATAATCAACCTAAGATATGAATGTAGCTCATGTACAGGAAAGTCTATTGGCCTCTATCATGGACATGGTCATTCATTAGTAAAATTAAGCTAAACTAGTTTTAGTTAATTTTTGAGAGAGAAAAGTATATTGACTTCCAACCTCAGCTGATTCGTCACAGATTTCCTGAGGCTTTCTGCTTAAGGTTGTCTTGCAGACAAAACCAACTGAGAACAGGAAGACTGCCTGAGAGAGCAGGGAAAGTCTGCTCTGAGGCATCTCCATTTGCTGGTTTCTATGGAGGACCATTTGTCAAGATAGGGGAAGAAGATTTTGGTCACATTTCTTTTTATTGACATTAGTAGATTCAGGATTAATTACATTGCCATATAAGACAAAGAAGACTATGCTAAACTTCCCAAAATGAGTTGAATCACAGAAATGCTTTTCTTTTTATATATATTTTTTCCCATATTTGTAGTGTTAGTAGTAATCCAGAAATGGAAATAGAATTAAAAAAAAAAAATTGAGGCAATCCATCTGTTAATATGATTCATGCTAAAAAAGAGATAAAAGGAAACAGGGGTAAAAAGAAGAAAATGACAATTTCATTCTCCCATTTGTTATATTTTTTTCTCCCATAAAGTCCATTATATTTTACTGCATTAATTTTATGCAGAATAGTCATCAATACCAGTCTTCCTCTTTTGGTAAGACATAAAAGCTGCCCCAAAGTGTATTACAGGCCACTAAATTTAGGTTTCTTCTTTAAATTAACCTCTAATGAAATCTAGTATTTCTCAGTGATAACAGAGAATTTTCTGGCTCTTACCCCAAAAATTGTGTGAGTTGTTTGTGAGTAATCCATATGAATCATTCCAGTAGTCATGTTTAATTAATATTATTGATACTTCTGTCCTTTTGAAACACTAGTGGGAAATAAATAGCTAATGATTATGGCACTTACATTTTGAATTTCCAGTACCACATTTCAGGGTATTTATTATACTTCATAACACATATAGACTGCAATAGGCTGTATGCAATCCCAGGTGGATTTTGCTTCAGCTGATGAATGCACTGGGCTTTGTAATTCAGTATGGATAAAGGTTTTTTATGTTTTCAGTGCATAATTTTTATTTTTTAATATTTTACAGAAAAAGCTCTGATCAATTCAAAGCAAATTTCAAGACAAACATTTATAGACAGAGTAAATTAATTGTGCTGCAGGGCACATAGGGCTTGAGAAGCTGAGCTAATTAGTGGTGACCAGAGATCACTATAGTTGGGAATACTATCCTGCATGTTTCTTTCTCTATTTTGTACCTACAAATGAGAGGTGGAAGTTAGCATTGTACACCAAACAGGAGCTCTGCCATTCCTCCATTTTATGAATATATCTACTATAATAAAATTCAGTTACATTGAGTAATTCCTACAGCACAGACCTGAAAGAGAAATAAGGTAATAATGTTAAGTGTGAGTCTTGAGAAATGGCATGAATTTTCATGGTTTCAAAATGCAAAACGTTGGTGCTTTTTTTCGTTATTTATTTCTTTGAAAATAATAAATTTTTTTCTTCTTTTTTTCTGTTCTCAATCCTTCAGTGCACAAGGGTTGATGTCTGGGGTTTTCAAAATCTTCATTGTCTTTTCTTGGTTTTAAACCTCATGCAAAACATAATTTGAAAGACCTCATTGCTCAGCTTCTGCTGAGTTCTGACATATTGCATCTCTTTAGGGTCTTTCTCCTGGTATGTATTTAGTGACAAGAGTTATAATACAGAAGGTGGAAATAAGAAAAGTAATCAAATATTCACAGATGTTTCAGAATCAGAGGTTCAAAAATTTAGAAAATCAAAATTCCAAATGAAATTCAAGGAAGTACACTAATTTTTTTTTACATTATTTCTTTTTGGAAAATAAAATGTTTACTTCCTGGAAAAAATAAGGGTTTTACAAAAACTAATTTTTTGCAGACCACACCACCACTTTTTTAGCCGCCCATAAAGCTCTGAAGGCTCAATAACAATATATCTGGCTGCAAACACACAAAACATTCTCCCCCAGCTGCCATTTTTCACAATGCTTATTTACAGATTTCCAGAATGAGTAGATTTAATCATGGGGAAAGCCTAAGCAAACTGTGCTGACAATTATCCCGTGAAAGGCAAACACAGAGCAGGGGTCTCTGGTTCCCAGGTTTCTCTTTGCAACCATCACTGAGGAAAAGGCCACACACAATTCAAAAACCCCTTGTCCACCAAAGTCTCCATTCAGGAGTCAGATTTGTCATGTTTCCTTGACCCCTCTCCTCTCTGTTGGCTCAGGGAGTTGTGCCAGTCCTGCCTGCCCTGGGTTTGGTGTCAGCTGAGACGTCCCAGCAGCCACAGCATGGGTCAGAGCAATGTGAAATTAATCTTTGTCCATCCAATCTTTGTCCATTCCCTTGTGTACAGAGGATGGAGCTTCCAATAGTCTCTCTGGCATACGAAAAGCTCCAGGAGACAGGGATGCCCTCCAAGCATTTCTGCATCAGAAAATTCCTTATCAGGCTTTGAAGACAATCCTCCATGGCTCTGGCCTCTGATGCCTGCTTTCCAGTGAGGTGCTGGTGGTTTTTCTGTCATTCTTGGTTATTTCTGCATGGGATGAATGATTGTGTAGTTGCTTTCATTGCATTGATAGAGAACAAAATCTGTGCTTGTATTTCTGCAGACATTCACATGCACGAATAAAAACTAAAACCCACCGAAAAAACAATGAAATGACAAGAACTTATAAAAGGAAAAAGCAATCACTCTCGGGAAAACATCTACCTACACAATGAGATCAGCTTTTTAAAGAGAAATAATGGATTTATTCTTCTGTTAATAATAAAGTTAATCATAATCTAAAATAATAAATTTTAGATTGGACCTTACATAGAAATTATTTGCTGTGAGGGTGGTGAGGCCCTGGCACAGGTTGCCCAGAGCAGCTGTGGCTGCCTCATCCCTGGAAGTGTTCAAGGCTGGGTTGGATGGGGCTTGGAGCATCCTGGTCTGTTGGAAGGTGTCTCTGCCTATAGCAGAGGGTGGAACAAGGGGATCTTTAAGGTCCTTTCTAATCCAGGCCATTCTATGACAAACAATTGAGAACAAATATTTTGCAACCTCATTACAGATAAATTTATAGATAAAGACAAAATGTATATGACATCAACTCCTATTTCTCCACATTGCTGTGATAAATATGGATGTAGGAAGATTTGATTCAGTTTTGCAATGCTGGAGAAATACTGGCATATATACTAATATTTATTTCAATGGTAAGTATGGCAACATAAGGTAGAATTACATGGTTTTTATTCTTATTTTAACGATAAAAATATAGAAAATGTGCAAAATTATTTTTAAAATAGTTGCAACAAAATGTTCATGTTGTTTCTAATATAAATTAAAGCCTTATTTGCATCACTGCCTCTGCCGAATCTTGTATCTCTCTGTGCCTTAGCTGATTATTGGTAAACATGTTATTATTTTGAGAATGAATATTTTGTCCAGAATATTGTCAGGGACTGAAGTGGTTCATGCCTTAAATATTGTTATGAAGGAGTTTTGCCCATTACAGCAAAAACTGTATAAAGAAGCTATAATCACAGAAGCCCACCCCTCCTTGAAGATTCCTCACTGGAAGTTTGGACTGTGAGTTAAGCTGCCTAGGTAAGATAAAGTGGACATTATTGTTCAATCATCTCAGGTCTAGGGCAAAGCAAACAAGGCTGAGGGAAGGGAATCCATCCACCAGAAAGCCAAACCCAGCAAAGAATCATCCCTGGCTGGGTTTGGGTAGAGCACAGCCCACAGAGGCCAGGTTTACACAGACTCCCCCCAAAGCGAGGCAGGGGGGAGGGGGTTTTGGATGTGTGGTGTGACCTCTGCTCAGAGGCAGTGAACACCCATCCTCCCTCACACAAACCAGCCCAGCTGTGAAACCCCCATCACCACAGGCCACATCCATGGGACATTCCCGTGAGAGGCAGCTGAGGGGGTGTCACAATCCATCAAAGATCCCCAAAGTGCTCCCCAGACTCATTCCTGAGCCCTTGCACCACAGCACTGCACGGGATGCAAAGTGATGCAACAGATCCAGAGTCTGCTGCAAGGGACTGCCCCCCTCCAGGGGGGTACCTGGGCATTCCCAGCTGGAAAGGGGGATCCTCCCTGGGGGTGAAGCTCCCCACCCAGAAGATCACTTGGAGAAGATCAATGGAAAATCATTTGGATCCACAGAGTGGAGATATTTTCTTTACTCTGTCTCTGTCACGTTCTTTCTGTCACCCCACTTCTTTTCAAATTTTTTATCTTCCTTTGCCTCTTTCTTTCTCTCACTCTCATATGTGCCATCAAATAACACCCACACTCCTGACTTTGGCATATGGTCTTGTTTGCACACTTACTTGGGCAGAGGCATTTCTAATAACTTTAAAAACCAGACTGCAACAAGTATTCCAGCCAACAGTGCTAAAATGATTCATTTTTCATTACAATATGTCATTAGAAAATATGAGATGCAACCAACATTCTGACCATCTTATAAGTGATTAAAATAAAATAAATTCTAAAAATACTGTCTGTGTAATAACTTAAAATATTATTCCAAGGCAAGAAGAAATCTAAAATATGCTACAAATAAAGAAAAAAATCTAAATTTTTGGTACAAAAGGAGCCTCACTTAAATTGCAAATGTTGTATATTCTCTTCTGAGCAGAGACATTTATGGTAGGCTTACCTACAACCGACTATAATGGATCTTGAATGAAAGTTGTTCTTGAGGGATTTTGTGACATGAATGTTAAGGAAATCATAATGCTATAGCTTTACAGAATCAAAAAGTAGTTTTCCAAGTCAAAATATTGATTCTAGAAGTCTTTATCAAGAATGATAGTTCATTCAAAAAATGAATTAAAAAAAATAGAAAATTAGAATATTTCATTGAGTTATGCTGTTTTACATTACGTGTTTCTCAGGCCTCTTCCAGACATGTACAAAAGGAATTCTGTACAGGAAGAAAACTATTTTTACCTTCTGTTTTCATTTGCATTTCATTTAATCTTGAATGACTGCAGGTCAGCTTATTCAAATGTTCATGTTTTATTGAACCTGATTATAGACCACCCAAGAGAGCTGAGATAGATTCACATCCAGCCCTCACCTTGTCACTCCAGGAAACAGCTACACAGCTACATTGCTTCATCTTCCTCTTCTCTGTCCCAGGCTGATTCTCTTCTCCTTTTCTTGGGCACATTAATGATATTTGTTTTGAAGAACAGTAGAGAGGGGACAAAAAAAGACGCTTGAGAGTGCTAGTTAATTAGAAACTCCTCTGTTTGCTATGAGTAAATGAATTCAGATACAGCAATTCTTTTCTGTACCCTGAAGAGATTATTGCTATTTGGGGAATGGAGTATGAACATAAAAGAGCACGTTTGGCTTTAATGTGTAGATAAGATATCAACATTGTTTTCTAACCAGGAATTTTTATAATCCATGTGGAAGCTCAAGCTGTAATACTAATTTAGCTATGGTCACAGGGTTAAAACTCTGGAGATAGATTTGATGTAAGTGTAACTTGCAGAGTTGGATTCATGGAACATCCTTAGATGCTCACTGTATTGGCCCAAATGTTTGGAGAGAGAATATATGGGTAAGGTAGATAAAATAAGGAATAAAAGGCCATTTAAGGATTTTTGTGTGCATGTGTTTGACATTTCCTTAGGCTCTTATTTATTGTAAAGACTAAAATATTAAGTCAAAACCACAAAAAGTGCAAAGTAAAGCAAGTGTGACTCATCACTGTTTTCTGCATTGATAAAAGCACTTTTTGAGTTTAACAAAAAAAATAAATAATAATGATTTATAACTCATTACATTTTTCTGGATTAACTGCGACTATCTATAAAAAGATTGCACAGTGGCTAATCAGAGTAAAACCAACCAACAAACAAAGTAACTCCCAAATAATTAATGCTTGCAATTTATCCAAGCTGAATAAGTCTGACCCACAGCCCTATTTCTGGCTAAGTTTTTCACCCTTGGATTTTGTTTGTTTGGCTGAATGCAGAGAGGAGACATAATAGGAGCACAGGAAAGCTGGGACCTGGTGCATCTGATATTTATCTTAATAATCAGTAGGATCAAGTTGCAAGAAAAGTTCTCTTTCTGCAGTTCCCTAATGGAAAGTACTTGGATTGTTTGTAGGCACTGTAATGGCAAGCACCAGATCAGAGCCAGTTACACCACTGAATCCATTACAAAATTCTTATCAAACCATCACAGCCACAGCCACCCTAAATTTTTGTAAACACAGAGACATTTTCTGATAATGGCAGAAGTGCTTTCC
Source organism: Acridotheres tristis (assembly GCA_037013685.1). NCBI lineage: Eukaryota > Metazoa > Chordata > Aves > Passeriformes > Sturnidae > Acridotheres > Acridotheres tristis. Next base: position 13,787,978 of record CM072884.1, on the reverse strand, counting down.
TCTAACTGCCAAAATATAAAGAAAAAAAGTAAACTGTAGACAAAGATTAATTTCAGCAATAGAAATGCATCCATAACAAAGTTATAAACTGACAAGTATTTATTATAATTGAAGAACCTATAATAGATGTCACTGTTTTCACCAAATTTAATGATAATTCCACGTAACAAATAGAAACCGATTAATTACCTTAAACTTCTCTTGACAATATCAGTAGAAAAGTTTTTTATCCCTCAGTTTTTCCAAAATAAGGTTTGTGTTGGTCTTGAATATGCAATATATTTTACCATAGTGTCTAGCATTACATTTCAGAAAATGGTCCCTTCTGTTCTTCTAATCACCTGCACGTGCTGCAGTCTCCTCGTGTTTCTTCTTGCTGTGGTACTATAAAGACCAAAAATTATTCTAGACTGTAGTCATGTTTATACAGTGGGATAATTCATGAGGTCTATGTTATTCTCTTTTTCAAGTATTTGACAATCTTAAAACTGCAAAAGAAGAGTATTCATGCAGAAATGAGACTTGCTTTTTTTCCCCCCAGAGTCAGTGGTACTGCTATGAAGGCTCTTGCACGAACCATAACTTTTTCCTTGCATCTCCATGTCATCTTTCATCTCCTACACAGTTGCATACATTTGCGTATAAGAATTGTCCTTTTTGTAATCAACACTTGGAGCCTGACCTGTACCTAGGGATTGCTGTGCTTTGTTTTACATAGAACAAATAATGAGTGAAATAAATCTGAAAGCTAGACACTGCTTAACCACAAACTTGGGAGGTTATGGAGGAAAAACTTTTTCAAGCAGAACATAGAAATTATTCTTATTTCAGATGTTATTATTGACATGTGAAGGAGATGCAAGAAAAGACTCTTGCTATGTGCTTATTTTACAGGTAAAAGTGAATTAACAACTTTAAACGTATTGTTATTTGTCCTTGTCATACAAATCCACTTTTGTGCTTCACACACAACGTAGTGGCCATACACATGCTTAGCTTAATATACAGTCCATATGACAACATTTAATTATATTTGTAGCACAGTTGGATAAGTAGCATTCTTTTTGATCACAAAATAATGAGATAATTCCTCAGGTATTGTAGGTAAGCCTACTGTTTTCACCAGAAGAATGTTGACAAAGAACCTGATACATAATTTACACTAAATGCTACATTCTTGGGTCATGTAAAAATGCCTATTTCACAGCTAAGCAGTGTTTCTTGCTACTATCTAATTTTCAAGGAAGGATATATTAAGCTCATGGCACTTTTGTGAAATACCTGCATTAAACTATATAGTAGACAAAACCACTCAGATTAATAGTTTATACAAGAGCTGACAGGTCTTCTTGCCCTGGAACTCTCACAGTGTGAGTTTTCTTTCTGGAAAAAACTCCCTGCCAAAACTCTCTCATTGAGCTGGTAGGTGCAATTCAGCCACTCACAAAGTAGTTGTAGAGGGAGTAGCACGGGTCAAGCTTCCTGTGCCAGATCTGGCCCCTTGCTCAGTGAGATGCTCCCCTGCAAATTGGCTCTAGCGGGGATAAGTGATCTTTTCCCTTGCATTGAATATTCCTTAGGACAAAATCTGGTCCATGAAATGAATATTGCAAAGCTCAATTAACAACACTCTTTTCCCCTTAAAGCTGTGTTTAACTGCTGTTTTGAATTTGAGTTGCTTGCTTTCATGTTTCATTTCAAGAAATCCAGATGATACATGTAATCTCTTATTAATGCCCTGGGAAAGTGTAATTCTCAGTTGTGGTTTTTTCTTGTGTCTGTTTTACAGATGACTGAAACATAAATTAACTTCAATGCTTTGCTGGTACGTTTATATAGTTCAGAAATAAACTTTCCATTCAAAGAAAGGTACCCTTAAGGCTTTGTCCTACAAAGAATGTGTGAGTTTAAAAAATTAACAAATACTGCAGGTACCAAGAATGTGCTCTGCCTCAGGACATTAGTCTGTTATCTTTTGCAGAAAATCCTGAAAACGAAATAAAAAACGTGCATGCCAAGAGCTCTGTTCCTTGGATATTAGCTGTAGAGAGATGTGAACTTATTCACAATTAGCCAGGAAGTCTGTACGATTGCAGCATCAGAGACAACAGATGGCAGCCTTAGTCCATGATGTTCCAAGTACTGCAGAAATCAGCATCTCTCACCCAATAAGTCACAGCTGCCTTTCAGCACTTTGTAGGTCAATTTACAAACATGTCTGAAAAGTTCATTTTGAGGATCTTTTCCTTCTACAAGCCTGGCTTGGTTCACGCCTACCCTGCTATCACTATAAATGGATATCAAGGCGAGGACTGACAGCATCAGGAATGCTTTCCTTGCATTTAGTTCAGGAGCACACTGCTGGGCTGTTGCAGGGTGAATGCAGAGTATTTGGCACTGGGGACACAGCCTGGTGAGCAAATCCCACACATACAAGCACACTGCAAACCTTCCTGGGTAGATTTGCCTGCATGGTTCACAGAAGGAGAGAAAAGCCATGCATCTTGTATTCCTTGTCTTTTGCCTGGGCAGTATTCCTTGTGAGGAGGTCACAAGGTAGGACACACCTCCCTCAAGTCAAAAAGCTTACACAGACTGACCAAAATGAATTTTTCTACGTGCTGTGGCAACTTTCTCTGTTTTTTCTTGGCTAAAGGATGGGTCCTTTTGAACAAGGCTTTTGAACAGTGATTTTCTTTTCCTGTTCATATGGAGAGAAAGGCTAGTGTTTTCTTCACTTCTGAGAAATAAATTCCTGAAGAAAATTTCTTCCTTCCCCTGCATTTTTACTAGGAATAACATGATTATAAATGTTTCACAGGATTGCTAAGGGGCTTAATTAGTTAGTAAATCAACTAAATCACTGCTAGCAGAAGGAGATTTGAGTTTAATCTCCCACTTCTATCTGTTCTTTTATCTTCTGTGAGCAGAGCTAGGCAGCCACTGATACAACTTCCTTGTGCTTTCTGTGTTTGTCCTGCAATGGAATGCCAGAGCATTTTTGCCACATTGAAACACACTATGACATTATCATAACCAAACTCTGGAGCATGATATAGGTTCACATGATTCTTGTCAAAAATGTCTCACTGTCCTCATGTGTTGATGTATCTTAGACTAGAGTCTGTGCTGTGAAGAATTGGCATAGTTGCTGGATGGAGAAAATGCTTCTAAATTCCTGAGAGATAATAGAATTTTACATACAGAATTACAACACTCTTGGTTATCATTTACAAGAGTTCCCTTTGAAATAGAGCCAATGGAATTCTGGCGATAGAATTGATGCAGAATAATGTAAGTTACTGTTGGCAAATATAGATATTCTAGGAGGATTATAAGAGGAAAAAAACACAATTATACAAGATGGTTAATAGTAGTTGCCCTTGCTAGCCAAACCTGATGACAGCAGCTTAAGAAAAGGGGAAAGAATAAAAAGTCAGTCACTGCATTTCATGATTTGATTTTGTTTTCCTGTGGCACTGCAAATCAACTTTACTTGTCAGGCAAAACCCCTGGTTTCCTGTTTTTTGTTACAACAATTAGCAAATTGCTTATTGTAAACAAAATTTGAATAGGTCATTCATAAAATGAACAGAAACAAGTGTTTGACAAATTGGATTCTTCTCTGATTTTCCAAATAGACAGTTTGATCTTTGCTGTACATCAGTCTTGCTACCTGTTGTCTAAATGTTTTTCTCTATGTTTTCTGCAGAACTTGTTATTTTGCTGGTTTCTTTTTGTGAAAACCAACATTTTTTCCATTACTTTGTCATTATTTCTGTTTTATAGATACAAGGCAGCTGCCACTTTCATTTATGTGCTTATACATGATGGTTTGCAAGTACTTTAGGTTTCATTAAAGTTCACATGAGAGAATTAACTTATTCCAGAAATACAGCTGAGGAGTGAATACTTGGTTTCAAGCCCAAGAAAAACCAGTAATTAGTGTGCATGTCTCTAGATGGTGATATTCACTGTGTCATACAGAAAATGCTGTTTGTCACCCTGTTGACATTTTATTAGGAATGTGTTTCTATACACTGCAGGTTTTAAGGCAGAATACAAACCAAAAGTCTTCTTCATGTCTTCATTCTACAGTTGGATGCTGTGACACAAAATGGGAGCAAATTATTTCCATTCAAATATGTCTTTAACTTTTTCTATATAAACTTTGGTTTTGTAAATTATTCCACCTGTAGCCAAGTCTTCTTGATAGAACTGCAAAACAGATACAAAAAGACAAGAGCCACAAAATCAAACCTAATCAAAATCCCAGTACAAAGAAAAAGGAAAGTAAGGCAACAAAAAAAACCCAAAAAACCAAAAAACCAAAAAAAACCCCAAAAAACAGACAAGAGACAACAGAGGAAAAGTGATCCCCAGATCATAAGAAATTTATATGCACAGATATGTTGTTCCATGAAGTGCAGAATCTCCCTGCTCCCCTCAAATAATCTTTCGATATTTTTATGTTCTTTTGAATATGTTTTTCCTTAGAAAACAAAGAAAGAACAGGAAGAGGGTAGGGCATAGCAGTATTTCTGGCAATGACAGGCAATACCAATATTTTGCAAGAAAACTATATGGCAAAGCGCTATTTCTAATGACTGAACCACTGCATAGTTTTCAACAATGAGAAAAAGAAACAAGTCTAAACCAAACACTACTTGGTGAATAATTTACTAGCAATTAAGAGCTAAATTAATCGACTCTCTGAGTGCCCTGAATTGTTCACCCAGCTCTGTCAGTTCATCTGCACATTTGTTATTAAGCTCTGATTAATTCCATAAGCATAATTCTAAATCAGAGAGTTTGGTTAATCGAAATCCAGTAATATAGCTGCTTTGGAATTTTCAGAGAAACAAATACCAGTAACTGAAATAAAATACCAGCTTTATGCAGAAAGATATCATATTGATAAAGAATTCATACGGAGGTCTTCTCAGGTTCAGGACAAAATTTTTATTCAACAAAAGTGATAAGAGAGGGAGAGGGAAAAGAGTGAAAAAGGAAAATGGGTCTTGAACATTGTAGATTAGGGACTTTGCCCATGAATCTTCCACATGTCAAAGTCACCAGTTGGCTTACTACTCTGAGGTAACTACTGAATTTTAAACAGAAATTACTATTTTGATTGACTATGTTTCTTCTGTCATTGAAATTTAATGATACACTACCTAATCATAAACTTTAAATGATCAAAATTAAATACCACAGGTTCCCAGAATCACAAAATATGCTGACTTGGAAGGAACCCACAAGGATCCTTGAGGCCAACTCCTAGCCCTGTACAGGACCATTCCCAAGAATGTCACCAAGATCCTGAAACCATGGTCCAAATGCTTTGGGCCAATTAGTGGTTAAGAATGATACCAGATGACAAATTGTCTAAACCTGGTGAGCTCAAACAATGCTTGCTCTACCACAACCACTGGCCTATGGAACTGCACAATGCCCATTGAGTAAGAAGGAGAACTGGAAGTTCACCAGCCTCAGTGTCCTGCCAACTCAGCCAGGTCACCCACGACCACCAGGGACCACGAGAGAGAGACCCCCAGGACAGAGGAACATATGCATTAGGGGGAGGGGAAATATGTTAATGATTTCAGGGAAATTATTATCATACATATGTTTAGTCTGGGACAATCAATGAATATGTATGCCAAAACAAGTATACAAACAGAAAATTTCCTTTACTCAGTATGTGCAGCTTTTGGGATGAGCTATTCCTCCCATGCATCTGGCAGAATAAAAAATGCCTTCTTCTTAATGCTACATTGGTGTTAAGGAGTTTTTTTTTAACTTTACCTAGTTTTTTTTGTAACAAGAAGGCATTGTTAGTATTTATAACAACCAAAACAATTAAACTATCACTGAATGGGTTGTTAAAATCCTCTTACCAATACCACACTGCTAATCAAAGTAAAAGGCAAAAAAGTACATTATCACAACTTAAAGCCTTAATTAGTCCACTCATAACTAATAAGACATTGATACATTGGTATTTTTTCAGGCATTTAAAAATATATCATGTTCTGCTTGTTCAGAACTAATGAGTTGCTATAGCTGATGAGTATCTCCCAAAGTTGTGTGGGTTTTATAGATACTGGACTTCTCAACACCCTAGTCTCACCAGAAAATATTCTGTATTATAAATTATACCTACTGTGAAATCTGGAAAAATATACGAGCTAGATGATACCGTGGTCTGCTGCACTTTGTTTATGAGAACGTCCTTCTAGCAAGCTCCTGTATGTCAGCTTGGAAATGGAAATAACATTTCTGTTCTGTCCTTGAGACATAGATCAAACAATATTGTCAGAAGAGGGGTTTCTCTGTCAAACATTCCTTTGATCCCGCTGGAGACTGCGCTGCTGAGCTTGTGTATCCTTCGGATCAGACAATGTGCCTCACTATGCTTTGTTAAACTGCTCTGTCTATAGGTTTTGGTGTTGCAACCATGGCATTTACTAATAATAGTATACAGGGATAAAAAGCGGTCATTACTGCACTATTCCAACAGATTCCATGTTCTTTTCTTCCTGTGCTATTTTTGGGGATTATTCTTTTATTTGTGTTTTTTTCAAGGTTCAAATCTAGTTACTGTATAATTTTCAGGACCTAGTTTCTGTAGTTAGTAAAGCACATTATTTTCCCCTTGAATGATGACAACACTTGTATTATTGAGAAATTTGCAATCAGAAGAGGGGAGATATTTCCATCCCTTTCAGGAACAGGAACTACATAAATATATCTTGCAGCATCTTAGGTACAATGCATTATTCACAAATTCAAAATGCACACACTTTTATACTGATTTGACCATACTCACACAATTTCTATTTACTTTTTGCCACATCACTAGCATAAACAAGTAAACTTCTAATACACATTGGTGCTACTGAAGTGACCATACAGCAAGTGCAAAACTGTTATTGTCTGTCAAGCAAAGTGAACCAGCAGTTTTAGTGACAGACTGAGCTGCTTGAGCTTCAAGACCTAATTTAACATATGGCAGAAGTTTCCTGATGCATGAGCTCAGGGCTGACCTGCTGATGCAGGTCTCTACTGACAACTCTACCAAGAAGGACATGGAGTCCTGGGGGAAAACCTACTGTTCCTGGTCAAGGAGGCCAATGGGATCCTGGTGTGCATTAGGAAGAGCTTGGCCAGCAAGTGGAGGCAGGTGATCCAGCTCCTCTGCTCAGCCCTGGCACATCCGGAGTGCTGTGTCCAGTTTTGGACTCCTCAGGAGAAGAGAGGCATGGAGCTCCTGGCATGGAGGTTACAGAGATGATGAAGGGATGGAGCATCTCTTTTATGAGGAAAGGCTGGGGGAGCTGGGGCTGTTCAGCCTCAAGGAGAGACAACTGAGAGGGAACCTCATCAATGTCTGCAGGGAGGGGTCAGAGCATGGACCGGGTGGTGTCAGCAATAGGACAAGGGCAAAAACAGATGCACAGGAAGTTCCATCTGAACATGAGGAAGAACTTCTTTCCTGTGCAGTGACCAGGCACTGGAACACGTCACCCAGAGAGGGTGTGGAGTGTCCCTCACTGGAGATGTTCCAGAACCATCTGGATGCAATCCTGTGCCACGTGCTCTGGGATGACCCTGCTTGAGCAAGGAGAGGAGACCAGATGACTCACTGTGGTCCCTTCCAACCTGACCTATTCTGGGATTCAATTATTCTGGGCTAAGAAATGTTTTTAATAAGTACATAATACTGTATGTATACATATCATGATACTGTGTGTATATTGATTTTTTTCCTAATAATTGTAGATGGTTGATTTTGGTGAGTGTTGCATATGAACAGAACATAGGCTGTGTTGTATCCTGGGATCCTGATGATCTCAATTGGGAATCTAGGCTGAGAGTATACAATTCTCCCAGAACTCTTGCTGATATGTTGCTGATACTTCTGCTGGCAGATAGGAGCTGGGGAAGAGGTATACAAAGAAAGAAAGAAGGAATTAGAGACCATTGACTGTTTTGCCTCGACCTGAAAATAGGATGCAACCATTCCATGAGCATGAGCCACAACAATTTGGTGACTCTCTGTCCAGACACCACCTCTGGGCTGACGCCACTGCCAGGTGCATACTGCACACTTATCCTTCTCAAGGATGCTGAAATTTTTCCAGTAGCCTTATGGCTCCCAAAGGTTCTGAATACATGTTACGACTGGGAAGGAATGTGACTGTATTCCTCCACTGTAGCATGCATCTGAAATGACCTTTGAAATATTTGCCACTTTCACAACTGTAGATTCCAAAGTAAGAAATTTTCAAGTCTGGAAATCATCTGTGGTGTAATTACCTGAATCATAGCAGTCCCTTCAATGACAGCTGACCAATTCAAACTGTCAGATGTTTAATGAAATAACAAAGCAGTAAGGACAAAGACCATTTCTTTGTCTTGTAACAGTGACAAAACAAAAATCTACTTAATTTGTAACTCAGACTGTATATTTTATCTTGGACCAGAGCTCGCAATCAAAATTTGATTCAGCTGTAATGCAGATGTATCAGTAGAGTGGCCTCGAGGAAGGCTATAAGTTTTCTCTGCCATGCAGGGATTTCTCTAGCAACCACATTTTCTGGCTCTCTAGCTCAGACTGGGAAGCTGGCTGGAGGCTATTCCTCACTGATGGATGGTTCGACAACACTGGCTGATAGCATTGTACTCTGGTAGTAGTGCTTTTCGGTATTATCCCTTGCAATGTAATAATTCTTTATGTTTTTCCCAGAGAAAAAAAAATGTATCTTGAGGATTACTTTACTTTTCAAGGAAGGATAAGGGATTCACTAGGGTCACAGTTTAGAAGGGATAGTCAGTGAAGAGAAGGGTGGGATATTATCTGCCTTGTTTCTCAGACACAGAATACTTCTGTTTTCCTTAAGCAGTTCTTGCTCAGTTTGTCCCTATTTTTATTGTGCAATTGTGTTAATGTGATCTTGTAAATGACTTTGTTTTAAGGAAAAAAAAATATAATTCAACTCACCAAATTTAATTTTTGATTAAACTTTCTTGTTATATTTTTTGACTAATGGTTCTGGCATTGGACTTAAAAAAATTAAACACAGTTTCAAACTGCTTTCAGAAGTACGATAATTTCATTTTTGCTCCTCAGTGATTAGGGTGAGACATTACTTGCTGCAGCATGGCTCACCAATTTAGTATTTACTTTTTCACTTACCCTACTTCAAATTTGAGGAAAACTGTGTTAACTAGTGCTGCTGCAAGGGCCTGCAGAGCTGAACTAGTATATTACATACAGCTCTTCTCTGAAAATATTTGTAATCTTTTTGAAAACAATTGCTTGGTAGAATGCTTGGATTATTTCCTTGAAACTGGGGATTTGCTCAGTCTTTCTATCTGTGTCTCTTGAGCACCCTATATGAACAACATTTTCCGGATATTGGTAAGAATGTTATTTTCTGTGTCTAGGGTTAGTAGCAGGTTGTGGATAGAGATTCTTTTGGAGGTCTGCAGAGAAACCCATTAGTCCTCTTCATGCTCTACCACCCTGGAAGATATAACCTTAACCACCTCTGCCACCAGAATTAACTGCCGAGGTATCTGAACTCCTCATCTTAAGCCCACTCAAGGCATTGGTGAAGAAGAGAACAGGCAGAAATCTGTGTCCTTTCCATGTGCCAGACAAGAACGAGTGGCACAAACAGCCTGTGCCTGCTGCCTACACGGTGCCAGCACCGGAGGTGTCAGCAGGCACGGAGGAAATTGTGGATGGGCAGTGATGAGAAAAGATTTCAGGGACTGGGATTGCCAGGAAAAAATATCAACTGACAGATGGGAATTGTGGGGGAAGAAAGAAAAGGAGGATTTTAGAAGGGCAAGTGGTCTGTAGGAGGGAAGAAAAGTAAATTTTCATCCTAGATTTTCAGGAGACTCTCTCTCAAAAATTTAGTTTCCTAAAATTTTCTCTATACTTTTCCAGCTGTAATAGCCCATACCCTGCTCCAGTGGATACTTCATCTTAGTCTTATTATCTTGGTCTGTTCCACCACCAAAACTGAATTTTGCCTATATGATTCACAAACCTTGAACTGACTCTGAATATGACTTTCATGAAATCATATCAACAAAGCTGGTACAGTTTTGGTATTGCCATCAGTAGACTCAGTTTGTTGAAAACTAATCTTTTAAAGTAATATTTAAGTTAGATTTGCTGATTGTTTGGACTATTATTGAACTCATCATATCTATATTTGTGCATATTCATGTTTGTGCAAACAGAGAGCTTTATCTCCCATATTCCCTGATGTAAGGTTTTGTAGGTCATTGGAAAACTTCTCATTGAATTTCTACAAACACAGTCAGTATCCATGGAGCTTTCATATCAAGTAACAAAATGGATAACATATATTTTATAACTGTAAATATATCTTTTCTTTTGTGTTTGTTGAAGTATAGGGGCATAGCCTTTGGAAATAGAATTATCTACAGAAGGTGATGTGCTAGTGTTTCATCTTAAACTGAGTTTTGTGGCACTGATTATCCTCACTCTTATTAATAATCTTATAACAAAATGGTTTTCAAATCCAACTGAGGCATCTGTTTGTTTATTTGAGTCTAAATATCGAAATGATTATTTGAAAATGCTAACAAAAAAAAATTGCAATACTTTTTAACCATACTAATTGTTTGTACAAGTATGTTCTCAGATTATAAGAAAAATTATATTTTTTTGTGTAGTAGTGGAAAAATACTTTAGAATCACATGAAACTGGAAAATGTGTCATATCTCCTCCATCAGTTATTCAAATAACTTCAGATAGTCTCTAGTTACTAAGATAGGATTTCTCATTTGCATGTAAAAACAGCACATAATCCAGTTAGCAACCAGATTTCTTTTTTAAACACTGTGGCACTTAGTCTATTTGATTCTGCATTAGCCCCTTCAGAAATAAATTTACCATATGAAACCAATCGTTTTAAAGGTTTAGCCACTGAGGATTTCATGTCCTTTGCTTTAATTGCTTATTTAGTTTATCTTAAGAGTGCTTATCATGCTCACACATGGGCTTCTCAACCAGTAAATGTGACAGTAATCCAGCTGTCTTTGAGTAGTGAGTGTTGGACATTAAAATTTAAACACTAGAACATATCCAACCAGCTGTCTTATAACCTTAGTCAATATAGACCTTACAGCGACTTCCTAAATTAGAAGTACATTAATGGTGGTACTATAAAAATAAAACATACTCAAACATGCAACCTACTGAGATTACTTTCTGTTCTTAAGTAGAGGTGACTTATTTTTATAGGACCAAGTGGAAAGAATTTGACTGAATATAAATTTGGCATCTTGATTACCACGAGCAGTTGTGCAGTCAGCTACTGGTCTCCTCACTATTCTGTACAGTAATATTATGCAATTATTTTCTCACAGTGAAACTGCTTCTGTGCCTCTAAGATGTTTACTAATTTGGGCAGCCCTTATTACTTGTTGGTCTAGGGTTATGTATATATTGATGCCATTAGATGTCATCCATAGGACTGAAAAACAGGGAGGAGCAACACTGACCAAAGAATGCAGCTTTTACTCAACTGTGTATTTTCTCTGATTGTGAAGAAAGCTTTGTAGCCTTCATGTCCTGATAAATGTCTCTTGGGAATGACTGCCTTCTTGGATATGCTATAAGCTGGTTTCTGCAAAGACCTTTCATTGTATTTAATTCCTATGTGTTTGTACAGTGACAAGAACATGGAAATGGTGGTCCTTATTATAGGTCCAGACATTTCTGATGTAATAGAAACATTTAGTAGTAATTTATTTATATTATATTATATTATATTATATTATATTATATTATATTATATTATATTATATTATATTATATTATATTATATTATATTATATTATATTATATTATATTATGTTATGTTATATTATAATATTATATTATATTATATTATATTATATTATATTATATTATATTATATTATATTATATTATATTATATTATATTATATTATATTATATTATATTATATTATATTATATATTAATATATTTATGAAACTGTTCCCAGGTTTGACTATTGAAAACTGTGCACTACCCATCCTCAGGCAAGCTGGAACATACTTATTTGCTAAATATAAAGTGATACACTTGTCTACACTTTTTGAGGCTTGAACCTTGAAGCAGCTTTTGTGAATTTTTTTTCTGAAAATAATTAAAATCACCAGTATTTTCTGCTGTGCTGTCTAGAAGGATGTGGAAGGTGTTGGTGTTGTTCTTCTGAGCAATACTCAGTCAATTTGGGGTTTTTTTTTCATATCTGGCTTCAACCTGTTATGTTACTGAGATTGGGATACACACATGCACACTACTTAATGATTAATTCCTACCTATTGCAACTATTTGTCACTTAAAACTCTGCGTTATATCTGCAAATAGTTAAAACTCTTCAAACAGAAAAGTGTTGAAATTCTTACATTTTCTTATTGTAATTTCTGGTGCTTTCTGACAGTTACTCTTAGCTGACAAAGCACTTTAGGGCAGTTTTTCTGATTATATTTTCTTTCACAACAATAGACAGGAAATTGATTTTAAAATGCTGTTCTGTATATAAGAATTTTAAATAATCAGGAAGCTCTGATTTAGTTCTCTCCTGATTTCTTGACTGCAGGTAAATGCTGCTTCTTGTTAAACATGGCTTTCTCTCTGCCTGGTCCTGTTCAGTTTGCTTTCTTTTGAAATAGGGGAGTACTTCAAAGGAAGTTAGTAAACACAGGTTCAACTTGCTCTTCTTTGACTGTGGGAAGACATTTTCTCACACATCATCTGCTTTAGTTTTTAGAACAGAATCAAGATTATTGTTGTGCCTTCCCTTTCTGAAGAAGACACTGTGTCTTGTACTGAAAAGACTAAGTGAATGGCTTTCCTATACATGAATTTCTGATTCTTTTCCTTACTCTGCTATGGATTTATACAATTTCTGTCACAACTTTTTAATTTTAATTTCTTCTTAGATGAGAAATTTTGGCTCTTCAGTGTTCTTTAACAATATATTGCTCAAAATTTCCATATTAATGGCATAAAAATGAAAGACACCCACCTCCCCACTGCCAGAACTACGACTGAAACTGTCAGTTTTCCCAAGAGGGCTCTCTCCACAGATTTTCTTGGCAAAGCTAACTGGAATTTGTTGAACTGATCCAAGCTCAATTCTACTTATATTGCTAATCATTCTGTTTTATAATGTGCCTGACTCTTAATTAGAGTAACCTTCAGTAAATTTTAGACTAGGATCTTAAAAACATCTTCAAGACTTCAAGACTAGGAAAACCAGCTTGGAATCTAACTACTTCAGAAAGTATGTATATTACAAGAAGAAAAGTTTTTTACATGTGTTTGTTTTTAAACCCTCTATGAACGATAACATCTCATTTTTATCTCTGTTTTCAATGTTACCCATACAGTCTCAAATGAAAATTTGACAGTACACTTAAACAGAGTTGATGGATTTATCTCTATTCCTAACAAGCTATTTAATTCTCTGCTTTGTTTCCTGATCTATAAAGTGACTCTTACTACCTCTGTCCTTAGAAGAGTATTATGAATATAAATTCGTGAGCTCTAAGGAGAGTTCATGAACAAGAAGAATTATCAAATGGAGAATGTGATGGATGTGAACGACAGGAAAAACTTCAGAAGTGATGAAATTAGGACTTGGTGTATAGTAACATCTTTCTATAGAATGACCAGAGCATACTTTCCAATCGGAAAAATAAACAGAGCAGGCAACTGTTCACGTACAGTCATGATAATTTTCATTCTTTGTTTCATGTTGAGGGAATATCAGACAATTTTATCCCACAGGTAAGACAGCTTTTAACTGTTAAGTCCCTGTTACATTAAAGCTTTAATGGGATTTGACTTGATGCATAACAGGAGGGTTATACAAGCTCAGCCATCCTTTGCTACGATTATTGTTATTAAAAAGAACACAGAATTGATATTGGAGCATTTTTTAGATTTTCCAGTTACCAGAGCAGAACAAACCATTTTTTTGTGGGTTTTAAATGACAACTATTTATTTTCTTCCTCTTATCTAAACCATATTTCACAGCTCATGAGACACAAATGGGGGGATGCATTCGAGAAAATATTCTTGGGATTTTCTCTGTGTAAAAATAAACAAATAAAATAAGAAAAGAAGAAGGGGAGACTACAAAAATACTTAAACATGTAATAAACATGAAAGATAGCAATTTTTCTTTTACAATTAGCAAGAATTATATGGAATGAAGGCTAACTGGCAAAACACCAGCGTGTTATATTTAATGCAATAAAAATGTATTACAGGCAATCAAAATCAATGTTTTTAAAATGCAGTCTTTTTTTCTCTCCTATATTTTTTTTATATATTTTCCCTGGTAAAATAGTACTTCATTTAAAGATAAATCTGAGATAGATATGAAGCAAGTGGTATATATAGACTGGAAAGTGAGAAGATATGGGTGAAATATATGAAATATATGAGTCTAGAAAATAAGAACATTATAGAGGCTGCATAGCTCTGCAAGACAGGAGATCAAATGTTTCTAATGAGTAAAACAAAGAAAAGCTGCAAGTAATGTAAAAAAATAGAAAATAGTATATGATAGGGAAGTAGAAGTCCTAGAAGGTCCTGACCCACTTTAGTAACCAGAAAAAAAAGTAGAATTTCCCAGACTATATCCCACTATCCAACAGAACCTAAATTAAGAGCTAGCTTTTACCACAGTACAGTGGCACAGTTCAGTACAACTGCAGCTGCTCCTCGGTGTGCCAGAGGCTCCATTTGTATCTGGAGGTCTGTGAATGCCAGTTTCACTTTCCCCAGTATTTCCTCATATTCTGTTCCAAACGCAGACATGCAGTTCTCATTTTCTAAATACAGATGCCCACTTTTGCTCCTCACAAAAGCCAATTAATATGATAATTGGCCTACAAGGCAAAGTTCGGGTGCTCATTTTTGTACATTGAAGTCAAGACAACCAGTGAGAAAAGAACTCCACAAGTTAATTGAGCAGAATTTGTATCCCCTCACAGTGCCTGGAGAAGGAATTGCAACAATAAAAGTGCTCATAAGGGTTATTTTTAATTCATGTGCCAGAGGGCTGAGTCTCGGAAACAGATCATAGTGGACGTTTTCTTATTCTGTCTGAGTTCAGCTGAGTTTCAATGCAGACAGTATTTCTTTCAGGTCGTTTGGTGCAAAGAATTTTAACAAATTCAGGGAACTAGGGAGAGGGAGAGCATAGCTGTTAAACACACAAGTTTGGAGTCAGGAGAGCTGACTTGTATACCTAACTCCTAATTTATTTTCTAGACATGACTTTCCATGGCCTCTGCTATCCTTCAATATGAAAATTAAGAAGAGTTTTGAACTCCTTGGCTTGACATATACCTGTGTCATCAACAACCTATGTCTGAGTTTCTTCATTATTATATGTGCACTTCTAAGCACAAACAATAATTTAATACTTGTAGAAATTCATGTTTCCATAGCTATATTTTGAAAAAAGATGATAAATAAATTTTGGGCCTGATTTTTAAGTCAAAGAATAGCCATACAAAATTCTACAGATAATGTTTAATAAGCAGAATTCCTTGATTTGCTTTTCTACAACCAACTGTCATTTGGGTACATGTAAGTTAGTAGCAATTAGAATTATTCAGATATGAACCTTTAAATAAATTCCATCCACCAACTGTACTAATACTTCAGATACTTACAATTTCAATGCTCTTCAAGCGGGTGAGAATAGTTCATATAGGTAGCTGATTTTTACAGAAAATAAGCACTTTTCCTCAGATTGCCTCCATTAATTCAATGCAATTTTCAATAGTAAAAACAAATAGAAACTAGATTTTTGAGATGACAGGTTTTTGGGCACTCATGGGCATTACCAAAGCTCAAAAGGAGGAGGAAAAATAATTCAGTAATCTCAAAGCAAAACAGAAAAGAAGCAGTAAAACAGTTGTCTGGAAGCTGTGTAAGACTAGTCCCTTGATTATCTAAATAAGGTAAAAGACAAGTAATCCATACTTCTCCATGGCTTCATTGCAATTGTCTTTCTAATACCTGATTAAAGAGAGAAACAACATTGTTTTCTACTTATTTGCTCTTGATTTTTCTCTAAATCTGTTGCCTGCCAGGCTATGCTAGTAAACCAGCTAATCTTATTTTAATTCCTAACAGATCACTGTCCATATTAAAAACCCCTTATTTATGTGACATGCTAGGTATAGTTACCAAAACAGAGCAGGTTGTATTGTGAATGATGGATGTCTCTTTGGTTATATCTTTAACTTTGGGTCTGCTTGGAGAGGGTGAGAAGTCCCTCAGTCTGCATTTAGTTCTGGTTCATCTGTGAAACTCCAGCTCTTCTTTACAGCTAGGCTGATCTCTTGGAATTATTTGAGCTCAAAATTTATTGAAAATTAATCCTTTTTTATGCAGTGTAATGACACCTACATCTGTGGGTCTCATCCTGGGGCGACTTATTATAGCTCTATTTTCTTTGACCTTATATAAATGTTGACTTTACCAGTTATGTTTACAAAGTGCTGGAAGTACAGTTTTCTTGGAAGACACTCCAATTTATCATTAAAATGGTTTAATTCCGTTTAATTGAAACACCTTTTTCATTAACATAAATGAGCTGATAAATGTGTTTCTGAAATAATCTGTACAAATGATGCAGTGCCAAAATGTGAGATGTGTCAGTTAAGTGTTTCAGTTCACAATCCCTTTTTGGGATTAACTTAGCACCCCCCTACTGTACACAAAGATTGTTTTATCTTTATGAATAAATATTAGCAATAAGACTCACACATAGATTTGTAATTTTGTATGATATTTTAATATTTCTATATTTTGTAATATAAAATATGTTTATCGTGTACAGCTTAAAATAGTAAGTCTTTAGCTTATGATTCAACCTATCAAATATGATGTCAAAAACATTTTCCCCCTTCATGTTCAGTGCCAAATACAGGTAATATTTTTGAAGAAAATATATAGGTAGCTACATCATAAGCAGCACCAAGAGGGTTATTAAGGACCATGTCTCTCCGTTAATAATGATTTCAAATTTACCAGGATGACTAAGACCTTGCTTAGTCCCTTAAGTCTTCATGGCTCCAGAGACAGTTAGCCATAAATCTTTTTCCTTTGCAGTGCAGTGTTTTAGGCTTAATCTGATGAAAAATTCTATTACTATCTAGTCTGACAAAAGCCAAAACCCACTTTGTTCTCAGGAGGGCAGTTCCTTGAGTAATCAAATAGTTTGAAAATGTGGATCACATCCTAGAGCCAGGTATGTCAGTGAATTCCACAAAAGGAGAGTATTTGTAAGAAATTTAACAATCATATAACTGTGCTATATTTCTGGGCCAAAGTTACAAAAATATACAAAGGGTACTTGAACAAAGCCATTACTTAAAATAAATGATGAGGCACTGGAACAGGTTTCCCAGAGAAGTTATAGGTGCTTCCTCCCTGGAAGTGTTCAAAGCAAGATTGATGGGGCTCTGAGCAACCTGGTATAGTGGGGGATGGGAACTAGACCTTTAAAATCCCTTTCAACCCTAACCATTCTATGATTCTATGATTCTTTGATATAAAATAAACAATTAAGTAGTCCTCTGTAAGCCAGGGAAAACCCCCTTTATAAAACAATTTTATATTCGAATGTTTCCTCTCTGTTGCTGAGATAGTTAATAACAGAAACTCAAAAGTTCAGTATTGAGTACTTCAGCACGTGGGTTTTTGATTTTCACATTCAAGCAATCCTTGTGGGGAACCTTATGCATCTGGATAGATTTATCTCAAATAAATATGATAATTTTAGGTAAAGGTTTAGGGAAGAGATGATCAGCTGATGCACATATGCTGGTTTCCTCTGAGTTCTTAGTGTCTACCAGGAGATAGGAAGGCAATATTATAAGAAAAAAAAAGTTGAACTTCATTATTTTTGAGGGATGTAGTATTCTGAAAACCAGAATTTTTTTTCCTTGTGATACTTGACTATTGAGAAAACTTCACTTGTATTTTCTGTCTGTTATCTCTGTATGCTCATACCTGTTGCTGTTTTCAAAAATATTCCTGTGCTGGTACTGCATGGGTGTGAGAAGCCAATTTAATCTTGATTTCTGTCTCACGAGCTCTGGGACTTTTTGACTTTTGCTTTTTGAGTCTTGTCTTTCTGTGTTGTTTTTATTTGAGTCGGGGCTTTTTGGGTCTGGAGGCTTTTTGTGTCTAGTGTTTTTGATTTGGATCCAGCCTGCTAAGGTCTGCTTCTTGCCCGGGCCCTAGCTTTTTTCTTGTCTTTTTTGCCGTGGTTATAGCCTGCTTTGCGTCTCTTTTGCCTTCGCTGGCCCTGGCTTGCCTTCACTCATTCCACACTGCCCTCTCCCTGGGTACCTCCAAGCCTGTGTCCTGCCCTACACCCTTTCCTGTCCCAGACAGCAGGAGCAGAGGAAGATGAGGAGATGATTTTTGTGAGTGCACAACGACCAGCGGTCAACCTGCTACACCTTTGTTTTGTCCTTTTTGCTTTTGTCTCTCCTGCCCTCTCTGGCCTCTGCTTGCCTTCCCTCATTCCTCTCTCTCTCTCGGGGTGCTTGGCTAGACACTGGCTGCCCTTCCCCTGTCCTTATTCCCTGTGTTCCTGCCGGAGCCCTTTGCCTCTAGGCCTGCCTTGATCCAGCCCAGCCCCGCCATGCTCTGTCCAAGGCCCTGAACCTCCTGCCCGAGCTCACTCGCCCCATGCCCGGCCACCCACGGCTGCAGGAGCTGTGCCCGTGGAGCTGCATCTCCCCAAGGGCTCCACGGGCTCCCCAGCAGGGAACTGCACATTCCCCTCACTGTGTGAATATCGACGGCACTCCCCAACCCTCTGCTAATGCCCGCTTTTTCTCTCTCTCTATCCCCCCTCACTCTCTCCCCATCCTTTCCTATTTTCCTTCCTCATTCTCTGTCTTTGCTAGTCCTCTTTAGTAGGACGACTCCTTTTTTCTTTTTTCTTTCTTTTTTTTTTTTTTTTTAATTACCAATAAATAGTTCTCAGAAACAATGTTGTCTCATTTGGCTTAATTTCATCCTAGCCCATCTATTTTTAAAAGAATTCCTCACAGTTCCCCACAGGGGAGCACAACAATGGGGTTTGTTTTCTTATTATAGTCCTCCCTCCTTGGAGTTTATACAGACAGGAAGAAATTTATGTTGACTGATTATTCACAGGCGTCACATTTATATTGGCTCTCATTGTATGATCATTCATTTAACGTTGCTGATGAGTGTAGTAGTGTAGTCTCACTCAAAAGACATAAGCAATATGTTTTCTTGAGGTAAAATAATAATTTGGCAGAGTTCAGTAATTTTTATGGAATTTATCTAAGTTTAACAGTGATTTACGATGGTTCAATAAGTTTGATGTCAGGGCTCACCTTTTAATTAATGTATGGCAGAAAAATACAAGGAAAAACTGAGTTTAGGATGATTGATGAAGAGATTGGAGATGCAAAAGATAGGGAAAACCTTCCCATTGAGTAATGAGGTACAGGAGGGACTCTCCTGTTTTCTAAACTTCTCGTGGATCCTAGATGCAGCCCGCTTCTGTCTTAGTCTCAGACAGTAGTTTATGTCTAAAGGAATGTTCTATACAGAGTTTATAATTATTAATATTGAGCAGTTACATTAATTAGTAATGTTTCATTAGTGTTAATTAGCATGCTATCAATTACTTACTGAAGATTTGTCGTGAATAAAAAATCTCTTCACCCCGGGCAAGGAAGGATTTCATTGTCTCAGGTAAGTGCTCTCAGACCTTGACAGGAGTCTGTGCTCCAGGGGAGATTAGCTTGGCAAGCAGTCCAGCTTCAGTTCAGGGAGATTTTAAACTGGGACCATCCTGATCAGAACATTTATAGAGTGAAGTAGTTGGCTGCCAGTCAATAGCATAGACAAGATAGATATCTTTGTTTTAGCTCTGGTGTCTTTTTCGGTACTTTGTTTTACTTTGAACTAACTTTTCTAAATATTCTTCTGAGGCCATGTACAAGAGTCAGGAGCTTTTCTGCTCACAGGGTCACCACAGGACATGAGACCTGTTGCTCCTTAGTCACACTGAGCCAAACTACAGCCTGAGATCAAGTATACCCATCACATTTACCTACAATTTCATTCCAAACTGTTGTTTTTAATTTTTTAATTTTTTTTTAATTTGATCGTCACACTTTCAATTGGAATCGGTTAATTAATCAGTTTTTAATACATTCATTAATCTAGTTTCCAAACGACTAAAAGCATTTGATATGTGGTGTCTGATGACCCTGTTGCATTCCCATCACATTTTATTGCAGTCTGAATTGGTAGCATATTATAGCTATTGCTTGCAACAAAAATCTGATCAGTTGTAACACTGGCATTTAAAGTCCTGTCTAACATGTCTAACATGTATAATTATACATGTCTAACGTATAATTTCATTACTAATATAATATAGTGTGGTGAAAAGGGCAAGGTTTTCATAGTGGGAAGGAATTTCATTCATTCATATCACTGATTTGCTGTTTAGAGCAAACTAAAGTGTTTGATTCATGCAATCAAGTGATATACAACATTGTCTGGGGTTAAGATTTTTTTTTCCCTTTTGTTTCGTTCTCTCATGGAATTTTGTCACATTTGTTGCTAGTAAGCAATAACTACCAGTACTTAAGAAAACAAAGATGTAGCTGGGTGTCACAACAGTCCATTGAAATGGCCCTGGCTGGGGGCAGGTTGCAGGTGATAATTCGAGAAAAAAGGGTGAGGGGGCTGCCCCAGAGGTTTGGCTGGGTTTTTGGTCAGCCTGGTTTCTGGCTTCAGGGGAGGAAGGAGCTGTTTGCTGATTTTTCCCTGCCACCTGACTGCTCGGAGCTCAGAACCAGAGCCTGTGGTACCGAAACATCTTTTCATAGGCGAGACTTTCATAGGAAAGCTGCATGTGGTAAGCTCAAGCCTCAAACACAGATCAATACATTCTAATCAGTTCTACTGGCCCCTTTTGAAAAGCTATTCATGATTTCTGTGTTATGGACGGGTAATGCCATGGTTGGCTCTTGCAATTAAGGGTTATATAACATATAATGATATTATATAATATTATACAATATCAACATATAACATTAAGAGAAGTTTTATAGACGTATGGTTATGTTATTGTGATTTGTTCTCTCCATAGTCCTCTTTCCCCTGCCTCTTGTACTGTTGCCACTGGATGGCCTTGGTAGTCCAGACGTTTGGGAGGAGCGCTGGCTGGTTACTAGAAGATGTGGCATGGCAACACCTGACCTCCAATCCAGTTGGAAGAAAATAGTCTCCACCAATGGATGGCAAAGAAGAGTTGACTGACAGACTTTAGGAGGGGCCAGGGTAACCTGGTACAACACCGGGGAATGAAAAGCAGTGCAGCCATTTTGTGGGTGAGCACATGGCAAAAGGTCACATGCTCCCAACACCTTTTTCTCTTTCCTTATTCAGTCCTTTGTTGTATTTCGGTCAAGGTTTAGTAAACCTTTAAAATTTTAAAAGCGAGCATTTTTTCTCACATCTGTAAATACCAAGTGGCTGAAAATAAATTACAGCTCTGCTTTCTCACCAAAATAAAACACAGAACAAAGACACTCTTAAATGCAAAAGCAAAAGCAAAATTTAGATTGCTATGTGAGTTGTTTACAGCGTATTTTTGCCTTAAAAATCTTACAGGAGTTTAAGATCAGAGAAAAGAAATCAATTTGCTTTCAAGGACCTTCATGAAATTGTTTAGAGATCACACATTCACAGGCTTACAGATTTTCTATTCATGGTGCCAAAGAATTCATCTGCTTTTACTTCAGGTCAAAGATATTATTTGTCACTTACTCTCAGAAAGCTGCTATGAAAGATTACTGCTAAATGTGGAATGCTGAGAAATATATGAGTATTTCACAATTACACTTTGCATACCTGAAACTCAAATAATTTTTCAATATCACTATAAGAATCAGAAAGATGTTTGTCTCAATTTCTAATCAGCTCAAGAAATTACGAATTCAAGCATAAAAGTTTAAATATAGATTAATATCCTTCATACATCCTCCTAAATGTAGCAGAAGCTAGAAAGGAGCTTCTAGACCTAGATTAAAATTCCATCCCACCTGAGAGAATCAAAATCCTTAAAAAAAATCAGTCTGTGTGTTTTAGAGGAGGGAAATTTCTTCCTGAATTAAGATTGGGATATCAGCTTTGTCCTTAGGCACACAGAGAAATTAGATTGAGGAGGAGGAGAGTGTGTGTGGGGATGCACTGTAAACCAAAATTTGGTATGGTAGAGTGGTCCAAAAACAGGCATTTGTCTTTTTCTCTCTCTGGACATTTACTGTTGGCAAAGAAGGAAGTGAGTAAAGAAATAAAAAACTAAGCCCCTCAGTAATCCCAATTATATTTTATTTTTCAAGTTATAAAATAATATGAAGCATTTTTGTAATATACAAAAATTTCTAGCACTTTTATAAATTTGTATGTTTGAGAAAGTAAGGGCTTGTATGTCCTTTTCAATTTTAATTGACAGGGCATAGCATTAGGATAAACTCTACTTTATGTGGAAGTCTGAAAGAACACAAGTTAATCACTATAAATATATTCATAACTTCCTGATGAATTGTGGATGTGCATTAAGGGTTGAGAATTGCCCTTTGGCATTTCCAGGAGTTCAGTCCCTTAGGTCTTGAATGCCTCAGGTGAGATTGCTCCTTCAGGTGCTTTATATGATCTTGTCTTTCACAGTGAGATTATACAAATTTAGTAGAGCTTTGTCATTTAAAGTATCCTTAAATATTCTCTTTAGAAGAAAAATAAACCTTAAATTTATAGTGCTGGCCAAATAAAGATGGAGTTCCATCTTACCCATTTTAAATCTCTCTGATAAAGTTTTGGCATTTTTCTTCGTTATTTTGAAAAACTCACAAAGCAGCAACAAAATTCCCCAAAGTTATCTAAAGATGAGGAAATATATAGCAAAATCAATAGGACTATTGGAAAACAATTTCATATCATATGCTAATTTCCCCCCTCTCCCCCTCCAAAAATTGAAGAAATAATACTGATCTCAGGAAAAGCTTTTGTTAGAAAATTTTAATGCTTAGCTAGAATTTCATATTATTACACAGGGAAGAAAACAAAGGGGCATATAAATGAACCTATACAATAATTAACTCAGAAATGAATGATGAAAATAATAAAATCTGTTAGCTTGTTAGGAACTGCCTCAAAAAGGAAGCCCATTTATTTTTGTATATCAATTTTCCTCACAAGTACCTGGCCTATCAAACTCAATCTCTCAGAAAGTAAAAGGGAATATGATCTAATTTTTTCTTGGAATAAAAAACCCTAATAATTGTCAAGTTCTGATTATGTAAGCTGTATTTTGTTCTTGGTATATTTTACATTTGCTAGCAAGGATCTACAAAAAAATTCCAAACTTTCTGGAAATGTAAAGTTTCAGGTATAGTCTGGAATTATGAACTATTGTTTTTTACCTCCTAGGTTCCTACCTTCATTAAAATCTGTATTCAATAATAACAATTATATTTGAGTAAATTCTTGAAAATCTCCCCAAATTATAGATGGAATCTTGTCAGGGATTTTTTTTTTTAATAATAAAAAAGAAAATACCATTATAAAGACACTATTTCACTTGTTATTTCATGTCCCTAAGGAAGATAGACAAAGTTGGGTGGATCACTTATCTTTCAAATTATCAGTTGATTTCAGATAACTATAGGATTATCAATAAATTTCTTTTTTAAAATAGATATATAGATTTTCATTTTGCTTCCATTTTGGATAACAAAGGCAATCAAATCAACCTTTCTGTTTTAGACTCCAAGAAGTTAGGCAAATGTATGTGCTTAGCAAAGAAGTGGTGGGAAATCCTTTACATTTTTATAATTCTCTTTTCATTATGTTTTAACATTAGGTGTTATTCTCTGTATTGTCACTTACTTGCAGAAGCATAAAAACACTGCATAACATAATAGCAAGTTTACCTTAAACACATTTAAACAGATGAAATGTATAATAAGATTGAAGGCAAATTTTTTTAATGTTATTTCCCTATAACTTAGGGAAAAAAAACCAACCCTAAAATAATATTCAATCATACATGGGCTTTCAGGATATGTTTCTACTTTTATTACATTATTTAGTTGTTAATTAGATAGTGCTAGATAGAAAATTCATAGAATGTGAACCCTTTCAAAACTGAATGGGGACTATGGCTTTTGTGGAATTACTGATGGCAATGGCAGTGACAGAAAGAGTAGAATAGAAAGTATAAAGAGTAAAAAACCTGTATTTTTGTTCTGCTTGGTTAATGAGTTACCAACTTTGCATAAAGAAGAATTAGAGCTTTGACCATGATTATTGCACAAAAAACAAATGGAAAGGTTCATAGCTTTGCTAATCCTTTGTTTCCTTACTGTGAACTGAGATGAATAAAGAATTCTTAACATTTCCAGTCACAGGAAACATGTAAAACAGCTTTTGTTGAAATGTTGTGCCTAATCTCCTGAATTGCATGTATAAGCTCATTAGCACAAAAAAAGCCATGTTTGGTTCTATATTTTACAGGCATTATTTTAGGGCTGTGTAGCTAATCAAAGCTCTTGCAGAACCTGAAGATCCCCTGTTCTCCTTGTATTCTGCCTTTTTTATAGATAACTCGAATAACATATTCAGGCAACAAATAAATGCAGGAAAGTTTATTTTCACTGAAGTCAGCCATCAGAATTAAGGCAAATCCATCTTCATTTTGTATAAAAATACTTTTTCCTTCACCTTTAGGTCACATTTATTATGAAAAATGAATAGCCTTTAAGAGTGGAATTATGCATTTGAGAATATGCGTGTAATTTGAGGTTAGTTATGTTCTATTTCTTTTTAATGCAAAAGGCAGAAGACATGAGTTTGTTGTTCTTAAGGAAAATGGATGATGAAGAAAGATTTCCTGTTTGGAGAATAAAATTGTTCCTTGTGAGGTTATACTCTTCAAAAGAAATGGAACCAAATATACAAATATATACATTTTTCCATCTTTGAGAACATCTGTGACAGATGTTATTAAATTGTAGCATACATGGAAGTGTATCATTTTATGTCATACGTGCTATTTAATTCTGAAGAAGTGACCTCAAAATAATCTTCTGTAGCCATTCGTTAATAGTTCATGTCTATCAAAGCTGAAATTGGTAGGTTCCATCCTATGTTGTTGCTTCTGTTCTCTGACTGGAGGACTCTGCAAATTCTATTAAGAGACACTACAATACGAGGGAAACTTTGGTTACCATAGTTACTAATAAATGTTTCTTCCAATTTCTCTTCCTCCACACATTTTTGTCCATAAAGCACAAGCAGTCCCATGTTTATGAAGAGTGATTTCAGAAAGAATGTGGTCAAATTTTCTGTGATCAGTGTTATAAAGATTTGTGAAATATATATATTTCCATATAGTTTGATCATATGTAGCATAACTGAGATATGGTACCAAATATTCTAAAGATCTAATTATTTTACTGTATACATGACACTAAAACTTTAAGGCATAAGGAAAATATAAGATTTAGACTCAGAGTCATTCTTATGGCATGAAGAACTATTCTTTTAATATTTTCAGGAGAAAGACAACTGAATATGTAAATGTAATTATTTCCCATTATTTTATATGTAACAGTAAATTGCTTATATATACTATAAAATTGCCCAACATGTCATATGTGAAATACTGGAATATTATTAAAATTAATGGAATTAATGCATGCATTTTAACACTATTATGTAAAACAAGATGATATGCAGAATTTGGAGTGGATTCAATCTTTTATTATAGTATTTTCTGAGTAGTTATAATGAAAGATCCATTACCCATCAGAATACATAAGCATGTATGTAATATAAATATATATATACATACATATACACCCCTAGAAACCCAAATATACTTGGGTTTTCTATATAAGATTCCCCCCTTGATGGCCTCAGTGTCCTTTTTCTCTTCTGCAATATTTCTAGAGGACATTTTGACAGGTTTGGGTGAGAGTCAGCAACATGACAGGTACAGCTGCTCAGAATGTTTCATGCTCCACAGCTTGCTTTAGGCAATAAAAGACCATCATCACCCAAATACTTATCTTTCATATATGTAAGTATATTAAAAACACGTGTTTTTGTGGTTCTTATATAAATATGCACATCTATACATAGAAGTATAGTTTTTCATGTGTCAAATACTAAATCTGGACAGCTTTCAACTTCTACATGAACAGATGATAAAGAAAGGAGGCCCTTGTGTGAAATTGAGATGAAAGGTGAGTGTGGCCTTTGAGAAACCAGCCCAGAATATGTAAAATCCAATTCCAGTTGTGAAGTTATTTGTACTCTTGTTCTGGTATTTGAATCACAGTTGATGGTTTATTTGCCTTTTATGAAACTTTAAGACAAACACTTAGAAATTGAAATTAAGATAAAATATCACCTTCTGAACAGCTTTCCAGCTCTGATATGGACTTCTCTCTCTTCCCAAGACTCAGGAAAGCAAGTCACTAAAGAAAGAGAAATTCTGAATTTTGTAGCTCCTGTTTTTAATGATAGAGTGGCACTACACGACCATTTACCCATGAAAGGAACAGTGTCACTGATTGGATTAGAGCAGGAGACACTAATGCAGTTATGTTCTTAAGGGTTAGATGAAAAATGCATCTTTCACCTCTGCAAGTGAGTACCACCAGTAATTCAAGAGTATTATATGTGTGAAGTAGTTTGCAGGATCTGTTCTATTTGTCAGTGGAATTGGTTGTACAACGTTTGGCAAAGTCTGAGTTGTTTCAGCCCTGGAACATTTTCCTCTTCTGTGATTATATTTAAAAGTAGCTTGGGGGACCTAGAAAAGAAGGGAAATTGTAACACATTTCTAATATTGACAGCAATACCATTACTTAATACTTCTGAAAACAATTGCTTATAATAGCATAGGACTTCAGTACTCTGAGATTCGCAGTTGCAGGTATAAAAATGTCCCAAGATTAAGGAAAATATTTTCCAACACTCCTAAGTGAATAAGCTGCCCAAGCCTCAGTTGTTAGCACCAGACCACAGGGAGGTAATAAATTTTTTTTCTTAACTTGATAATTGATGAATTTACTGCTATACGGATGAGTATTTTCCCCACCCCAAATGTTTTTAGTTTTCTGGAGAATCACTTGATAGATTTAATTTTTGATATTTTTAAACACAGTGATAAAAAAAAAGTTCACCCCTGCACCTATAGTCCCCTGAGAAATTATTATTTTAGTCCATGGTAACTAACATTAATTTCTGCTTGCATGTTGCTACCTAATAAAAGCTGATGTTTTTAATACAATTGATTTTTGTTTTCAAGGATGTCCTTTTTGAGTCTATATCTCACTTGTTTTGAGAAAAATTGTATTTTGGTTTTCATCTATAAAAAGTTCATTGGCTATCATTAGTCACATATGCTAAGCAAAAACTTTGACCAGTTCTGTGAATTTCAAAGGATCTATTTTTTTATGTATTCTCAATACATTATTTTCAATCACAGAGTAATTAATGCATAGCAAAAAAGTGATTTTTTTCAGCACGGTGTATGGGCTTTCACAGATGGGATGTCTTTAGTAGTGGTACATAAAAAATCACAGAATCACAAAATAACCTGAGGAACCCATCAGTATCATCCAGTTTAGCTCCTGGCCCTGCACTGGACATCCCCAACAATCCCATCTGAAATATGCACCTGAAAGCATTGTCCAAATGTTTCTTGAACTCTGCCAGGCTTGGTGCTGTGATCACCTCCTTGGGGAACATGTTCCAGCACACAGCCACACACTGGGTGAGGAACCTTTTCCTAATATTCCATCTAAACCTCCCCTGATTCAGCTTCAGGCCATTCCCAGTGGTCCTGGCACTGGCCATGAGACTGAAGAGATCAGTGCCTGCCCCTCCTTTCCCACTTGTGAGGAAATTGTAAGTGCAATGAGGTCTCTCTCCCCTCAGTCTCCTCCAGACTGAACAGACCAAGTGACATCAGCTGCTCCTCCTAAGTCTTGCCCTCATGATCCTCTTGTTCCTTCTTTAGACACTCTCTAATATCATCATTTTTCTTTATATTGTGGTACCTAAAACTGCACACGGGACTCAAGCTGAAGATGCCTTTTTACATTTTTACAGTTAAGGTGACTCACTAAATTCAGGAGAAACATCACGATATACTATGTCTTGCTCTAGTCAGAAATCTGCAAATATATAGTCTCAATAATTTTGTCTCCTATGACATAAATAGCAATTATCCAGTACCATCTACTCATCTTTGTCCTGACACTAGAGTTTTAGAAAGACAGTTATTATCATTTGCCTATACTAGGAAAACATCTTTTTGGGACTGTTCTCTGAGACTACAGCCAAGTGGTATGGCTTGGTTATTGCCCATACTGCTAAATTCCCTAATCCTCAAAACCAGCCTGACCACACCCAAACTCCTTAATGGAAAGAGCCTGTGGTGCTCAGACCATTCTACTTCCAGGGCTGGGAGTGTGTGGGTGAGTTCAGCATTGCTTTTGTAGTTACTGTCTGGGAAACTGGCATTGGGCCATGTCTGTGATAGAAAGGAATTGTTTCAATGTAATTATTTCACCTATAATTTTTGCAGGAATTAAAGACACAACCACAGAAAATGTACCATCCATCCATAAAAATATTTTATTTTAGCTTATATTATCTACTGCTGAATTTTTTGGAGCACTTTGGTAAGATGAAGAATTTTGTAATAAAAATATGAAAACTAAAATCCTGTCCAAGGTACAATCCTGACTTTTCATAGCATAAAAAAAACCTGGTAAATATACCTTTCAACATTCAGTCCTAGGTCTAAATCATGCATTGCTCTAATGTGTTGTTTATTGCTTTCATACATGTCCCAAAAAATTAACCAGCACTGTAGTCGCTTAATATTGGGGATGTGTATTTATATGTACTTTATAAACATAAGCCCTTAAAATTACCAAGCAAAGGAGATGAATGGAATTGCTGATGGAGAGATTGTGGTCTAACTAAATAGCAAGTCCACCCCTGCCAAGAAGAGGTTTTAAGGCTGTGGCAGTAAAGCCCTTAAACAAGATGTTTATTTCCCTTGGAAAGGACTCTTGGTGAAAATAGTGCTGTTTTGGCAACTGTAAGGTGCTGACAGAAAATTCTCCTCTATATCTTTCCATTCCAAGGAAGACTTGTTTTATTCTGTAAAACGAGCACTTTTCATTTGAAGGAGCAAATCCTCTAGATTTCAAGAAATCTGATCAGTCTTGATTGCAGCATCACCAAAGCAAAATATTCATTTTGTTCCTTATCTAAGCAATTTAAATAATTATTTACTCCATGTGGAAACCCCACATTTCTGACCAGAGGTACTGAGGGGTAGGGGAAAGACAGGGGTGTGTTCTAGGTCAGATGCCATATGCTCTAGGATGACCCTGCTTGTGCAGGGAGGCTGGACCCACTGTGGTCCCTTTCAACCTGACCCATTCTGTGATTCTGTACAATTCTGTGAAATTGTGCTACACAAACTTGTGCCCCTTGGAAGAAAATAGAATTAAGATTGCGTATTTTTTTTCCCACAAAAATTAATTCTTTTGCAGTATAATTGTGCATGAAACAATAAAACAGATTATTTCTAGCTTTCTACTACTAGCACAGTGTAGCAATTTTAAACTTCCTTTGGACATCATTACACAAGTGACCTGTAACACTGTTTCAGGGAAGTTATAGTAATGGCTTAGTCCCTTTTTGTCAATTTGTAGTTCTTTACAACTGAGCAACAAGAGCAAGAAGACAGGAGTCTTTGAATGTCTTTTGACATCCAATTATTGTTTAATGGGATTTTTCAGTCTTAAATGTTGTTCTTCTTGGAAATAATACCTTTAACAATTTAAATCTGTTCTTTCTTTAACAGATATTGGGTAACATGCATGGCTCAAGTGATTAGGAGTAATATTTGTCATACTTTCACTATAAATCACACACCATTTTTCCATGAAAGGAAAAATGCCTTTGCCTAGAAATGACATCTGGCTAATGCATCTGCAATAACAAAATTAACAAGAATTAATTATTTCAGTTTGAGTTTTTATTGTATTTTGTATGCATTGGATCTTTCACATAATCAGTTTAATATGTGCTAATCAGACTTTGTCATTGGAGACTACCCAGTAATACAAGACTGCTTGTGCACAGGACTTAGAACAAAGCAGTCACTTAACTCTAGTTCTTCTCTTCTTCCATGCACATCTACCTTACTGTTGCTTTTGGACTCTCTGAAATCTGGCTCCATGTCAAAACAATGGTATGAGACGTGATTATTTCAGCAATAGAAATGAATTTCCTGTATAAATTGTAGGATGTCTGCACAGAAATCCAGTGCTACACTTTCTGCTATAGGGTACCAGCTCTCTTGAAAAGGAGAGAGGTTCCAGTCTGCAACAGAAACCTGGGATACCTTCTGTGCCAGCCCCACTCTGACATTTCCAAGTGCAGGAGATGCAATCCCTACCAAGTAACAATGCTCCCTGTGAGTGTTTGCTGGGCTAGGTGCTTTCTGATCACTTCCTTAATTCAGGTATACTTTTGAAATCTCATTTGGAAATAACAAACCTGGAGAGAGGTCTCTATCCATCCCAGTTTTATTCTGCTTACAGGTTTCTCCTGGTTTTGTCTAGTAGAATACCAGTTCTGTCACCTGCATCAGGAGTCAGGACATGAGTTGTAGAGCACCATCTCGTTCAGTGGGCCACTGAAAACAAATTAAAAGAATGCCTCCTTTGTGCATATGTTGCTTTGTGCATATGTTGGCTCAGCTGCAACATGACACATAATTAGCTGGTTTCTTCTCACTTGGCCAAATCATCATGAAATTTGTGTTTTCATTGTTGTGGTAAGTGAATAAGGATTAACATGTATTTTGAATGTAAAAAATTCCTGTTAATTTACAAAATAAATTATGCCAAAATGTAGCACCTCCCCTCTAATCAAGTTGTGAGAAGGTCTCCACCAATGGATGATGGAGGAGGGTGAACTGGCAGACTTTGGGAGGGGCCAAGTATATATAAGGAAAGAATTAAGATAGGTATGACTGCTCATAAATATTCATATGTCTGATGTAAATTCCCCTCTTCCCCCATGCGTATAAAAGGTGGAGCCACGATTTTGTGAGTGAGCCCCTGGCATTGTGCCATGCTCCCAGTGTTGCCCCTTTTGCTTTGTGTATTTTTATTTGGTTCTCAATAAAGCTTTTATAGCTCATTCCCACTCGGGGTCTGAGTCGTTTGTAACATAACTCCCTGTGTCTTTCACGATTATATTTGCTTGTTTGCTTAATTGGGGCCCGTTACCCAAGCAAGCCTGTCATGTGCTCCAGTAGCCAATTGAGCTGGCACAACTGACTGGCACTCTGAGACTGCTCTGTAATGAAGCCTGTGCCCTGCTGAGAACGACGAGGAAGAAAAGCAGAAGCGAATCCCAGCTGATTTCCTGCCTTGATCCAGCCGTGCTCATCACTCAAAATCAAAGAAAACCTAGTGGGGCATACGCTTCACTTCACTGAACATGCCCTCCTGCACTTTTACAAAAAGAAGGAGCATTACATCCAAGGGCTTTGCTTGTTTTTTAATGATGATTACCTGGTAGTATATTTGCTACAGTGCCTGAAGGAAATGTTTTTGTCTCTAACATGCTGCTCCGATGAGTGTAGATACTTAAATGTAAGCTACGAGATCAGTTGTGCTGGGTAAAGGCTCAGCAGTGGGGAGTGATTGAAAGGAGTGATTAAGAACAAAGCATGTCCAGAGAGTTGGTGTTTCAGCAGCTGTGAAAGGACTGGGAATCGGGTCTGTCTCAGTCAGCTGAGGATACTAAAAGCAGGAATCGCCCTGGTAACCTAAGGGCATGACAAATAACTCAGTGTTTGGAATTTTTGGTGAGCTACCACCTTGTTTAAAGTCTCATTGCTATGAATGCAAGTTTAGGTTTTTGTCTTTGCTCATTTATGAACAGAATGGAAAATTTACTGCCGAAGACTGTCAGCCTGTAGATACTTTTATTAACTGATCACACAGATAGCTAAAAGTAGTTAAAGCAATTTCATTTACTTCTTTACCACAGCACACTAAATTTTACATGCCAGGTAACAGATTGTCCATGAATATTATTTTTAAAATACAATAATTATGAAAGACAAAAAAGCTGTTTAAATATCTGGAACAGCATCACTGATTCCTAGATGGTTACTGATAACATGATATAATTGCCTATTTTTCTAGAGACCATTCAGTAGTTCTTAACAAATCTTAAACCTTTGCTTATTTAGTATATAAAAGCCTTTGTAAGAAACAAAAACCTTACTGGACAAATTAAAATTGCAGAATTGCACCAACCTAATGGTCTATTTCTACAGCTTCTAAGGATATGTGTGTGGGCATGTGAAGGAAGAAAGAGTGAGAAAGGAAAAGCTTATGTTTGTAGTCTCCTTAAATGATTTAGAAGTAATATTTCATTTTTTGGTTCCTGCACAGACTGCTCTGGCAAAGCTCTCTCAGATTTAATTTGAAGTTTTGTTGGTGTAAAGATTATCTTTACATCTCCTAAATCCCTCTGTTTTCTTTTTTTTTTTTTTTTTTTGTATTTTTGTCTTACAAAAAATGAATTGCATTCAGGCAAACTCCTCTTATTTAATAAGATAATATTTTTCTTATATGAAGTCTTTTTTTCTACTATACTAAAACAAAAAGCACTAAACTAAACCAAGCTAAATGAAACAAAACTATTTTAATGAAACAAAACTATTTTATCGGGTTTGTGTGCCCACATTTTGGTAGCACAGACTCCCCTGTAGTCTGTGCAGGAGCCCACACCAGGGAAGGTGGATATCCAAAAGTGGATGTGTCCCTGTGGGAAGCCCACTCTGGAACAGGCTCCTGGCAGGACCTGTGATCCCTCAGGCAACCCATGCTGGAAGAGCTCATAAAGCCCATGGAAGCACCCACTGTGGAGAAGTTTGATGGGGATTGTGTCCTGTGGAGGGACACCAAAGAGTGTAACAGGACCTCTTCCTGAGGAGGTAGGAACAGCAGGGACAACTTGAGATGAACGAACTGCATCCTCCTGCATTGCAGGGAAGAGGTAGAGAAAATAGGAAGTGAAATTGAACTTGGGAAGAAGGGAGGGGTGGGAGAACGGTGTTTTTAAAATTTGGTCTTATTTCTCCTTGCCTTACACTGATTTGTTTTATAATAAATTAATTTCCCCGCGTTGAGTGTGTTTTTTTCCCCTGACTGTGATTGCTGAGTGATCTCTCCTTGCCCTTATCTTGACACATGAGCCTTTCATTACATTGTCACTCTCCTATCCAGCTGACCAGGGGTGGGATAGAATGGCTCTGATAACACCTGGCTTGAACCCACCACAACTATATCCAGATATATTGACTTATTCCCTTACTGCATAAAGGCAAATTCTTTTTGCTGTCACCTAGTAAAACAGTAGTGCTCATGACTGTTCAGTTAAATAATGAACTTGCTTTGACAACTTTGAGGCAGAGAAAACATTCTGATGACTTAGTCTAGTGATATAGGAACAGCAGAAAGAGTTTCTTATTAAACAGTGGGTTCCTCTTCTCCGTTTATGACTCTCGAGGTCTTCTCATTACAGATCTATCCTGTTTTGCCTGCTGCTCCATACCAGAGACTCTTTGTTTTCCAGTTCCATGAGTTTCTCCTGGACCATCATATTATCATGGCCTCATGCCCAATTTCATCTGCTTGAACACCATTCTCTCTAAGCACAGTCACTGCAGCCAGGGTAGAGAAAAGAAGGAAACTTGAAATAGACTTTTATATGCTGTGTGTCCTGATAAACAACACCAGCCTATACTGTCTGAAAGCTGTATTGAATATGAAACTAATTAAGGCATGATGATTGACAAATTTTGAGGAATATTAAATGACATGAAATAAGCCAGCTGGGTCTCTATTCTCGTCGTGGCACTGTAGCATTGTCCTTCAGCATGGTCCTAACTGTGATAACAGAGATGGAAAGTTCTGATAAAGAATTTGTGTGAAAATACTCTTCTGGCTAACTAGAAATACAGAAGCTTGCAACAAACCGTTGTAGATTAGAAATTAGAAATTGGTTCATTGAATAAATTAGTAATACCTACACTAAAGTAATAATGTCTCAATCATTCTACTGAGTACTACATTTCAGTTATATTAAATTGGTTTGGCAATGTTGATTTTTCACATGGTAACAAGAAGACAAACAACTCAGAGAGCAGTATAAACAGCTGTGTCTTTTATATCTGTATATTTGCTCAAAGAGGCAGATTTTCTTTCTGTACTGGTGGAGATAATGTGTCCAGAACTGTGACACATTACATTGGAGAAATAGTCTCTCTAGTTCTGGAGGGCTTGGTTTGATTCTGTTCCTATGAGTTGTGGGTTTTTTTAATATTCCCGTATGATTTTGCTTTCATACATTCAGAATGCAGATGCTAAAAGGGTGTGATGGCTACTTTTGTCCAACACAATGATAAAAAGCCATACTGCAGTATATAGGATATGCTTATTCTTCAAGTCCAACTTGCCAAATATCAATTATTTTATTTGCCATATGAAAATTTGTCACTAATTTTCATATGAAATGAAATGTTGTATAAATGAGCCTTTTAGTGTTTAATTCAAATTCTGTAAACTCAGTGACTTTCTGTAAATAATTTACAGTTGGTCCTTTCCTAACTTTTCATATCCTTATGCATCAAATGTAAACATATGTGAGGACAGTCATTTACAGTAACAAGGTGTGTAAAGTCATATCAATAGCTAACACCCTATCCATAATTACAATGAGAGATAAAAGAGGAGAAAAGAAAGAATAATCCCTTGAAATCTTTAGAAAAAAGCTGTACATTGACTCAGCCTTCATCTGAAATGATTATTGGATAGCAGCTTCATATTGACTTTAGTTTTCTTTTTTTGTTTTTCTTAGGACTCAATTCTATGATATCCCACTGCTTTTATTACAAAATATAAACATAGACATCACAGTGTGTAATTCAAACAATACTGAAATAATCTCGTTTATATTTTTTTTACAATCTTTCACATAAGTGGAAAATAATCTAATCTTACTCTTCAGAGCTCTGACCTTAAAAAGGAAAATAATTCACTGGAGATGTCTAAACAATTATTAATACTTTGTTTGTTATATCTGACATGATGTTCATGGAATGACTTGCTAATAAAAGCCTGAAAAACATTGCTTCTAGTCACTTTACTATCACAGTGCTAACTGTTTAAATTTCAGTGTCACAACGCAGAACTGATAGGTATATTAGCTGCTTTCTTTAAGGAAAAGATAAAATTGTATTTACTGCAGAGTAGAAAGGTATTTAAATGTTTTCCTGAATTGTGTTCTCCAATGGTGAGACAACCTTAAACTGTATTTCTGTTTCCCATTTACTAATTTATTTA
This sequence comes from Acridotheres tristis, assembly GCA_037013685.1. Taxonomy (NCBI): domain Eukaryota; kingdom Metazoa; phylum Chordata; class Aves; order Passeriformes; family Sturnidae; genus Acridotheres; species Acridotheres tristis. Next base: position 13,752,350 of record CM072884.1, on the reverse strand, counting down.
GTAGATTTTCTGTTCATGGATTACATTCTAAATGTAGTCTGTAAAGAACAAAGAGCTTTAGATTTAAGAACTCTTGCCATAAAAATGACATTAACACCTGGTAGGTAATTCTGTTATTCACTAATTACTGACTTCTGAACCTGATGTAACCCACATAGAAGCCTGGTTTCAATGATTATTTAGAGGGCATTCTGAGTTCAAAATGCATAGATGCTCCTGTCTCAATGACTTTCCTATGTGGGAAGAATTGGAACATAAAGGAAACTTGGGGGTTTGCATAGAGGGAGCTTAATGTTTTCTTTTAAATAGTTGAGCAGACTGCTGAGATGCAAAGAAATTATCATATTAGGTTTATGTAAGTACTGATCTTTGGGAGAAGTTAGTAATCAGTCATTGTTTTCCCTTTTACAAGAAAATTTGTCCATGTTTGTAGTTTTTAATACTGGAGGTATAATCAATATAGTTCTAGTTTAAAATTTATTTTAATTTAATAATTTAGGAAAAATGTAAGACCAAAAATGTGCATTTTCCTAATGCTTGTTCTATCTTAATAGGTCTTCTATTTAATGATTTTAATGCAAAGTAAATCTTAAAAAAGTTCATATTTTCTGAAAGATTATTATTTTCTTCTTTTTCTTTAGAGAAGACAAAAGGGGAAAAAAACCCCAAATCTGGTGTTTATAAGAGACAAGTCACAGAAAGACTGTGGGTCATCCTTGGACTGAGAGTTCCAAATGACTAGAGACCAAATTTTCTTCTCACTGGTTTTAAAGCCTTCTGAACGTCTCCAAGATAAATGATTTAGTCTGTCTGAGGAATATAAAGAGAAAAGGAGCAGCTGGGAATATTTAATGAGTAATTTACCCCTTTGCACATAGTTGTTTTCAGATTACAGTGAAGTTAAAGCCTACGTGGCACAAAGTTGAACATTTTCCACCCTGCCAATTGGGTTTGTAAGTGAATAATTACATCTGTACACAGAACCTTTTGAAACTTTTGACTGATGTCCATTTTGTAAATTCACACAACCATTTAGTAGATGATTTTCTATCTGTGTGGCATAACACCAGTTCAAATGCAGTCAAGTAATCTCAGAAGTATTGGGAAAGTCCCTCCAGTTTTATTGGAAGTGAGGTTGGCATGTGCTAATCTGTGTGCCAGTGTACTCTGTATGAGTCACTGAACTAGATTCAGTCTAGGCTGCCAGTCTTTTATTGAGGATTTTGGTTTTTATGCAGAAAATACTTGAGTTTTGCTCCCCAAGACAGAATGATACACATAAAAAAAGTACTGAGTTCATTGTTTGGAAAAACAATGCAGACTTTGTAGGTAGGATAGACAAAGTACTGGAGTAAAACAATAACGTATTGATAAATTCCAATTTAAATTCATACGTGAAATTAACAGGGAAGGAAACAAATGCAATAAATGTGCATATAATTTCAACTTTCTAACAATAATTGATCACATAATATTTGTAACCCGTAAAGCTTTAAAGTGCTGCACAATGAGAAAATTCATACTTTTAGCTTTACAGTGGAGAAGAACAGGGAGATTGTCAGTAATTACACATGCAATTGAAAGCACAGTTATGAATAGAGCTAAGATGTTCAAAGGAGTAATCCACTGGCCAAGGTAGCATTTACGCACTTTATTATCTACCTGGAGGCATCAGCTGAGAAATCTTTCCAAAGACAGAGTAATAAGTGGGAACCCAGATGGTGGTAGTCTTTTTCATTCTTATTACTTCTATTGCTTTTATCACATTTATCACTTTAAGGCTGCTTTCCTCTAGGGGGAGAGTCATCAGAATCCAAAGTCCTGATAACCTAAGAAACAAGGAGGGGTGGTGGGGAGAGATACTACACTGGACTGTTTTGGGATTGAAATGGAGGAACTTGCAAAGCCAATATTTAGTGGTGCCTGGCTGCTGGGCTTTTTTGGGTTTTGAGGGGTGGAGGTTATTGTCCACATGTTCGTATCAAGGAACTTCTTCTCTCTTTCAATTTGCAAGTCTTTGCACACTGTCTCTCAAAGAAGGGGAATAAACTAAAGGTTTGGACACTTTGGAGCAGGTAGAAAATAGGGATAGAAACAAATATGGGGAAATAGAGGGACAGTTAAAGAATACATGTTATTCACTTTAAGTATTCTGCTTCCCTAAACATGTTAGCTACTAAAAATATTGCTGATTTTACAAAACCTGAAATAACCTAGCTCCTCAGACAGAAAACAACATATTACTAAATACTAAGCCAAGTTACTACTTTGTTTTTTTAACCTCTCAGGCTTTTTTTGGCTTTTAAGTTACTGAGAGTAATATAATTTTAATGTGCACTTCTGATTCTGTGATGCAAGATCCTGACTCCTCATTTGGAGCTGTGAATATTTTGAATTTGGCTTAGGAGATAGTACATATCACACACACAAAATACGTTTCTGAAACAAATATGCCTGAAGGGCAAGAAGTAATCATCAAAAAAGGAGGGTACTGAGGTGTCTGATGATCTAATGCTACATAACTTCTAGTTTGTTCTAATTTCTACCAAATTAAAATAACTTTTAACGTCTACTGCTACTGAATATATGTTTCTTTGTGAAAGATAGGTAGTGATAATTGACAGAGTGTATTAAATAGAACAAAAAAGACATAAGTAGGAACTTCTGACGGTGTTAAAACAGAAATGGATAATGCTTTAAAAAATTAAATTATCAAAAAACTCCACATTGATGGTGCTATTTATAGTGCAGAACACTAAATGTTCCTGCTCAGTTTATTCTCTTTCTAATAAATAAAATCTACTAAACAAAGAGTGTTCAACTAGAAGAAGTGAAGTTAACCAAAAACCAAAAAAATGTTACCTTGACTTTTCTAGCTTTGCTTAAAAGGATAAACTTTCACTTTAAATTACCCATATTATAAGAAATGTAAACAGACTAAGTTACTAGAAATAGTCATTTGATAAACATCAATACAGTCACTTAAATTAAAGATTTAATGTTTTGTCTCTCCAAATTGGTGGGAGTTAAAAAATTACTACCTCTCTCAGTGCTTGCTAATAACATAAAAAATGCAAATTTCAGGATCAGTTTGTGTACCACAATTTTTTTTAATGGATTAGTACATGAGGCATGAAGTAAAAGGAATGAGATGCACTTACCAAATGGTTAAGTTGCAGTAATAGGTCTGTAATCTGTATTTAAACTCACAGGATCAGAAATGCTCACACCCTTGCCAGTGGTAACTAATGTATTATTTCTGAGAATACATTACCAAGTACAAGACCACGCTGGTTCTGTGCAATTTGCTTACTAGGAAACGTTGGTAATTACTCTCAGAGAAGCATTTTAGTTAAGGAACAACAATGGATGCTCTTGGTTACTTTTTTTGCTTTGTTTCTGCCCTTTCTCTCAGTTTCTCCTAATTTTCTTCTGCAAGTTGCAAGACTAATGAGTGCAAAACCAAGCAAACCTTGAATCATGTTTTTCCGTCTTATAACTAGCCTGCTAAAGTTATTTTGTAGCTTTGAAGTACATAAAAATTCAGTTCTTCCCAGTTATTGGAAGAGTAAGATTTAGACCATTAAAATAGAACCCTGCAGATTTATCATTTCCCATGGGGTGCATTAGATATCCCTTTGCTAATGCATTAATCATGTCCCTAGCTGCTGGCATGATTAAATTCTTCTCCATTGTCCCCTGTTACTCAACTTTTCTGTGGGGAAGTGTGCTTTGTAAAATGTACACCCTAAAGACAATGCATCTGCTTTTAAGCCACTCTCTGTATAATCTGAGATATATCAGCAATTAAACATGAATAATAAGACCGTGCATCACTGAGAAAGAGATGATTTAATTACTTTTTTAGAAGAGAGCACTCACAGAAGCCAAGGCTTATGGCAAGTACCTGTGGAACAGAAAACTCCATTTACACACAACAGGTGTATAATATCTTCTGTATGATACATGGTGTTTACCTGAAGATACCTTACACCTGGAATTCTTTTTTTCCTGACAGACTATGTCCAAAGTTTATTCAAGAGAACCTCTGTGGCTTATTATCTTGTTCCCTAAAAGCCACAATTATTCAGCCCTTAAAAATGTTGAGGGTCGAATTTGACTTTTCACTTTTGTCTGTGTTTTGAATTTGACTGTATTCTGGAAATGTTTTGAAAGGTGTGGACTGACATCTAGGAGATGGAAAGTAGGTGAGGTTCCCACAGTCATGGCAGGACCGGTCTTTGACCTGAATTGATGTTTTTATAATTTCCGTTTAAAGGAATAAATAGAGTTACATGTGTCTGACTTACATTTCTAGACCTGGAAATATTTTCTCCATCAGTCCACAGAACAACACAGATACTTGGGAAGCCAACTAAAAAATTCTGGATTTGGTAACTCCATTCCCAGCAATCTGATGGTTACAGATGATAAGATGATAGGGTCCACTGCCTCTTTAGAGGAGTACAATATAGAGTACACCTTTGGGACCTAAAGGCTAGAGGTCTTACAAAATAATGTTAAACTTCATGTTAACTCAGTAGAAGATTTGCTAATATTGTCAAAGCTTTGCCAAGTTACAAGGATCTAATTTAGTATTTCTATTGCCTAAAATTCTGTTTCATTTTGATTTTTTTAATTCCAGAAAGATAGGGAACAGAGATGTGGAGATAAGTAAAATAAAGAAGTAAAGTTAGACAATATGGATTAGAAGCTAAAAAGAGACAGATTTGAATATATATAGATCCATCAGTGAAAAAGTACCATGGGGTATCAGTCCTATCTTTTCTTCATATTTTCTGAGAGGTTTTGCAGTGATTTTTGACTGTTTGGGTCCTCTTTCCCTTGGATGGCTATTGAAGAATTGGTGGCACATAACTGATAAATGCTGACAAGCTATGCTTGAGGAAAGCTGGTAGAAAGGTACGAGGGGAAAGTAACCATGCAGAGAATAGATATTAAAGGACAGAAGACGTTGCAGAGAAGGTATGACAGCTGCTATATATCATGGGCAAAAGTTGAGAAATGAGAAAGGATTGAAGAAATACATACCAAATTAGGTCATTATTTATGCAAAATAGAAGTGTAATTAACTTTAAACCAGTGATTAGAAAAAGATCAATAAAACAAGGGATTAATTAAATATCATGTAATCCAAGACAAGGTAAAAAAATAGGCAATTCAAAGTGTATAAATCACAGAATATATTAGCTAACTGGTTTGGCACTAGACACATTGGCGAACGATCAATAAATTAATCTATTCATTAAGCAATAAACTAGTTAGAGATCCATATAACTAAATAAACAGAAAAAGTTTACTTCAAAGGAAAATACCTCAAGAAGTCAGACAGCTAGAGGCAGGTGGAAAAAAAGGGAGAGCTGGAATGCCATGAGCAGACCAAACCATGGAGGAGGGGAAGGGCAGTGCTGAGGAGGCACAGAAGGGGTGGGAGGCTCTGACAGGATGGCATCTCCAGCAAACACCCAGGTGAGCTCTTTCCTCTTGGAAAGCATTGCTGCTGCTGTGGTTGCTGACATTAACAGTCCACGTTTAGAAATAAGAAGAGATATCCGTATTTTTAGGATAACTGCGGGTGCTTGTAGCAATTTCCAAACTTTTGATCCATAGTCATACTATTCACCTGGGGGGCAGTTTGCTTAATAATACATGGTATTGCCAGGGAGCAGAGAGAACTTGCCATGAAGGGATGAAAAATTACTTCACTACTGTGATATGATGTTCTGTAGCATTTCATTTTAAATGTGGAAGAGTTTTCTAGTGTTTTCTTCCAACACTAATATCACTGCAAAGTTACATATTCTACTTTGTATTCCAATCAAGTAAGGAGAAGTTGATAGGTCTTGTCCTTTCTTGAGCACTCAACTTTCATGCACCACTGTTTTTCACATTATGCCTTTAGAATTTCTTCAAATGTACACAGAGGTCTAATTCCAAGCACTGAAGGCATGTGTTGACTGACTTATAATTTAACCACTCTAAGTCATGTTATTTGGAATAAACAATTTTTTCTGAAGAGAAACAAAACTCAAATATACTTGTTTTTACAGTTCTTTGATCATACTAAGCTACAAAAAGCCTGTGTGTCACCATAAACTGCTCAATAATCTCTGTAGGGATAGTAGCAGTTTTAAAAGACAAAGTATTCAGAATAATTCTTTCTCTTTTAGGTTTTGGTTTTGTTTGTTGATTTTTTTGTGTTTGTTTTGGGGGTTTTGTTTTGTTTGGTTTGTGGTTTGTTTGTTTTTTTTTTAATGAATTCTTAACATCAAATAAAGATGTAGCTTTAAAAGAATAGAGAACCTGATATTTTAGAAAAGCTTCAGTAGAAGACAATGGGGACTTTCTCAGCTAAAGACAACTATATTTCATCATATGAATTTGTACGGTAGGTGTCCTAGGAGCACTGAAAGGCAAAGTTTGTAGCTGGATTTAAGGAGTTAATGGCAAAGTCCCTCAGCTTTGAGACTTTCTGCCATGGGGTCTCTCATACCCCATTTGTCTACTCTGTTCCTTCTAAAAAAGGAGCCCTCTAAGTTTTCTACAGATAAGAGAGTCTGAATAACCACTGTGCATTTCTTTTGGGGTTTTTCTTTGTCTAGTCTGTATAAATCTCTTACTGATAGTTTGTTTTGTGAAATAGAACAGATGAAGGAGGAGAATGCTTTTTTGAAAGAGTAACATATAAGGATCCTATATAATCTTCAAAATAAAAATGTACACTTTTATGGTACTATCTAGACAAGTCTATTATTTAGTTTAATGGCTTAAGATGATTTAAGTGTTATTCAATGCATTCTTAGGAAATACAATGTTTTGGTCTTCTGGACAGATGACCATAGGATAGGGAGTTCAACTTTATAGTACAGTAAAATGTATGTGTAGAAGATACCAGTAAATACCGTGACTCCATATGACCATGAGTAATCTCATAATCTGTTTTGTATGCAATAAATGGAGTGTTTGTCAGTCGCTGTGCATGTTGCCTTTGACTGAGAAAACAGAAGACATTCTTCTGAATAAGCTAAGAAGTACACATTTTTCCTTTTTGCTATTGCTTGTCTCTTTTTTATGAGATTAAAACATTTCTAACTTTGCTCACACAGCTTACTAGGAGAAGGCATGGGTTTATAAGCAGGAAGTTTCATGGTTATCATGGCAAACTCTGTAATTGCAATAAAATAGAATAATAATTTGTAAAACCACTTCACCACTTTAGACTTATTAAAAGCACTAAAAATTTCATCTGCATAGCTTCTTAAAAACTTAATTACAGTAGCTGGGGTATTGTTAAGGGCAAGAAGTGGTGACAACTCTGGTCACACTTCACAAAAAAAAAAAAACCCTGAAACAAACAGTTTTGTGAATAGATTATCCAGAAGACATTTAAGAGTAAGAAATATCAAAACCTAACCACAAATTAGTTAGCCTGTGCTCTGTTTTGGTGTCAGAAGCAGAAGAAAGTTATGAATAACTATGGTAGAAATGCATACTTTGCCCATTATATTAAGAAAGTTCTTAACTAGGTTTTTTTTACTGATATTTGCCAGCAGTGTTTAAACATAAGGGTTTGGGTTTAGCTAAAAACGAACAAACAAACAACACAATGTCGCTTTTTAAATAAATCTCTGCTTCTACCATTCACTCTGATCTTTCTTTCTGGAGCAAAGCCTCTGTGAGATTTGCAGATAAGCAGCTGTAGAGTCCTTTTCATTTTGCTTTAGATGTAAGTATGAAATGAAATTTAGTTAGCTCATGCTGATTGAAGACTGAAGTTTTGTAGTAGAGATGCCAGATGACCAAGCTGATTCTCCTACGTCTGTCAACAGCTTTTTGGAGTTCATTAACCAGGAGCTTTTGTTGAGCTAACTTTCATCTCTGAAAGGGATGAACTGATTCTGGCTAGCATGGCACAGCTTTTTCTTCTACAGAGCTGCAGATGGCCGAGATATTCAGTCATGCTCTCACACTCAAGGATTTCAGCTCCTTTTCTTCTGTGCCTTTTATGAGAGAGGAGAGGGTTTAGGCCAGTTAAAGGCCACTCATCAGCCCATAGATTGTGAATCAGTAATGTCTGGACAGTGCACTTGTATCCAGTGGATTTTTTAAAATACAGTGTTTGCATTCTGCCCATATGTCACAAACATGAGGGAGCCAGGGCATAGAAAACATGAAAAGATCACTTTTTCAGGGCAGGATAAATGATGTCTTTGAGTTTGTTTGAGCCGTAGCCATCTTGCTGAGAACTGCTAAAGGAAATGTTGAAAGTGACAACTCCCTTCAAACGCTCCTTGATATAATCACCTTGTTCAGTCTTTGTACCATCATGCATTTCCAAGGGCAACGTTCTGTTCTTGTCTGTGATTTTTATCACCTCAGTTCATCTTATCTTTTATGACTGTGGTAGAAATGACCGCTGCTTGACCTTAACATCTGCATGAGAAAGCACACACCAAAGGATCATGACCAAGCCATAAATACTTATGTGAGAATGGATGTGTGAGGGATGTGTGAGAGTGTTTGGGATAAGAGCAAGAAACATCCTGCTCTGCCATTTGCTTGCATGTTGGTTAGTGGTTAGAGTTCTGCCTGTCTCCATAGTATTGATCTTAAATTGTAAACAGCAAAACATATAAAAAGCTCACATACTTAATAAAGAAATTCTGTTGCACTATAGCAGGGTCTGTGTTTTCACTCGCTACAACTGTTTGTAGATCTTCACTAGAGTGAAGATCATCATCCAGACTTGCCATTGATTATATAAAATTCGTTTTGTCTCTAGGCACTTTTCACAGCCAGTTTGAAATACTCTTTTTTCTACAGGTGTTTTCTTTTTCTTCAAATACTTTTATGAAAAAAAAATGCATTGATGAATCTGGAAATAATTTTATGCTGGAACAAAACATCTAATCATACATAAGTTCTGTCATGCATTGCTCCCAAATGAGCTAGGATAACTAGCTAACCTTGCTGGAAATCTGTCTTTATTGTTTTTAGCCACAGAGTTTATAAAATCCTCACATATATGTAGATTCTTTAGGAATTTGTTGCATAATTCTTTATTTGTAAAAAAGAATGCATTTCCATACAATTGCTTCTTTGTCTTTAGTTTTAATCCCACATTTAATGAATGATGATGAATGCCATGAGACACATTTCAGGGAATTCAAAGACAGAATTACAGTTTTTGAACTGTAGGTCTGAAAAGCATTGAGAGACAAAAACCACCACATGAAGTGAATAATTCGTGGTTTATATCAACAAGACCTGGCGGTTGCAATACGTAAACTACCTTATGAAAATGTATGAGTGTGTTGCAGGTGCTCCCTTGGGAATATTATTATTGGTTTTGGTCTTTTTTATTTTAATACCATTCTGCTGAAAGATATAATGGACACTGACGTAGTATCTCCTATTTCTTCCATTCCAGCAGGTATTGAGGGAATGTAAAGACCAGAGGCAAACTGTTTCACATCCTCCTTTTCTTCCTTTCAGATCTGTTTTCCTCTAAACTTCATAAATACAAATTAAATCAATGCAAAAAGTTTCATGTGGAAATCTGCTGAAATCTTTACACATTTGGAAAGTGAGAGAGAAATGCAGAGAGCTTGATTTAATTTATTTTTCATAGATTCTGGGATAAATACACTGTCATTTAAAAAATATATTTGTGTGGAATAACAGTTTTTCAAAAATTATATTTACTAGGCAGTTCTGTTTCAAATATTGTGTGGTCTGAAGATGTTGTTCCATTTTAGTTTTGGTTAAGTTCAGGGCAGCTGGATTTTATATTTCCGAGGATAGTTTTGGTTGTTATTTTTTAGCCAGCAAATATAAGGCAAGTTGATCTTCTCTGTGAATATAAACTTCCCATCTTCCCTGCATGAATCATTGCATGCAGTCAGCAACACAAACCTACATAAAACCTGTGTTATGTAAATTACTGCCATTCAGGAATCTCTCACCATTTAACAAGAAAATAGTTAACTTTGGTGTGTTTTCTATCTATATTATAGTACAGAAGAAACTTTTCTTCCATGGTGCCACAAGCAAAGAGCAATTGCCTTAAAATAAGAAAAAGTCTAAATGGTTACTAAAATTGATGCCATCTTACGTAGTGCAGAGAAAGTTTCAAAAGACTATAAGAAAATAATCAATAGTCACCCTGAAAGAACTGCATTACAATATAATTTTAGTTTTTGTTAATTTTTCTTGTTTTTCTTTCTTACATACAAAATAAACATGTTTTAGAAATAGGAAGAAAACTTGTATTTATGTAGGAGGGTACTCCTGCTTTTGTCGTTCCCATTTAAAGGGTATTAAAATAATTAAAAGGATATTTAAAAATAGAAATGTTTATTGCCCTTTGCAGTACTGATATTTTTACTACAGGTAGGATTATATTACTAACAATATAGAGATTTATTTCCATTCAAAATATAGAGTAACAGAATCACAGAATCATAGAATGTTTTGGGTTTGAGATGACCTCAAAAATCATCCAAATCCAGCCCTACTGCCATGGACATGGACACCTTTCAGGTTTCTCAGAGTTCCATCCAACCTGGCCTTGAACATTTCCAGGAATGGGACAGTCACAACGTCCCAGGGCAACCTGTGCCAGAGCCTCACCACCCTCACAGGGAAGAATTTTTTTCTAATATCCAAACAAAACCCACTCTTTCAGTTCGAAGCCCATCCCCCTTGTCCTGTCACTCCAGGCCCTTATAAATAGTTTCTCTCCATCTTTCCTGTAGACTTCAATACCTTCAGGTACTGGAAGGCCACAATTTGGTCATCTCCAGGCTGAACAATCCCAGTTCTCTCATCCTTTGCTCACAGCAGAGCTGCTCCATCCCTCTGATGCCCTCGGTGCCTGCTCTGGGCTGGCTCCAGCAGGTCCCTGTCCTTTTGGATGCAGCCCAGGACTGGCTTTCCTAAATGATTTTTTATCTATCACAACAAAAAGAAATTTGGGCTAAATATTACAGCCATTTACTTTCAAGAATATCATAAAAATGATTGGCATGAATGGGGAGTAGACAAAGTAACTTGACTTGTCTGACAAAAAGAAAAGGCTGAATGGAATATTACTGATCTATATGGATGCATCTTTATGGCAAATGTTTGAAGAAAATTTGGAGGCACAACTGCAAATGACAGAAGTTTTTCAGTGAACAAATTTAGTTTGAAAAGTAACGAAAATTTCTAGCAATCAGTGAAGTCATCTGGAACAGACTAGAGAAACTCAAACAAGGGTCAGCAGCCAGAAGCCTACCTGATTTAAGATAAAGCTCCATATATTCTGCAGGTGGCTATGTGAGCCATTTACACATAATAAGCAGGGTGACTCAAAACATTTTGTCTCATATGGAGGTTATTAGTTATGTAACAGCTGACTTTTTTTTCAAAGACCCCCTATATATGCATTGTCTAAGTCCCCAGTTCAGTGGAAAGCAGAGAGGATTTAAGACTGAAAAGAGGCAGCCTAACTGGATAGAATATTAAATGGCTTTTATACAAGGTACCATCTTTAATGTATGGGTTTTTTTGAAGAACACTTTTCTAGTCTTGCAGAACATGTACTTTTTAAGTCACAGAGGTCACTTTCAAAATCTGTTTAGGATTGTTTGTTAATTTGCATTTCAAATCTGCTGTATCTTTTATCAGTGTATGACACTTCTACTTTTAAAGATTTTAAAAACACCCAAACTAGGTACTATATTATCTTAAAATAAAAATAGCATTTAATTTTAAAACGGAAAGGTACACATTTTTCAAACTTATTTCCTTTCTTGGTATGTAATAATGTTGAGATTAATTCCAGCTAAACTGTTTGCACTGGCAGATTTTCAAAATGTTATTTCCTAATGACCTTTCACTTCATTATGAAGAAAGTTAATCTGAATCACAGAGACAAATTAATTGCAATGAAACTTGCAAATACCTTTGATTGGATATGTAGTGTATTATTAATAATAATCCTTTCCCACTCATTTAAAGAATAAAAATGAGCATATTACATATAATTTAAGATTATTTTTCAGGACCAATATTACATCTTCCTCTTTGATTCAAGCTTGCTTGCTTTCTTTTTGACCCATTGTACAAAAACAATAAAATGAAAGAAAAATTTTTAAAAAAGTTATAAACATAATTTTCTTTAAATTATGAGACAAGATATAACTGGTCTCAACTAAGTGCTCACAGGAGGGAGCTTTGTAAATCAAACTTTCAGTAGTGCAGAAGCGTTTAAAACATTATGACTAGTAAGGTAAGGAAAAAAGCCAAAACTGCAGAGATGTTTTAGAATGGTGGTTTGTGGTCAATAACCTGAGTCCCAGCAGTAATTTACTGTCTTGAGAGTACAAGGAACACCCTTCTCTCTTTTTATTTTTCTGTTATATGAGCACAAACAAAATATAATTATAAAAAATGTCTTAATATTAAACTTAAATTTTCTATTTCTCTATATATATGTACAAGAAAAAGATCTAGATTTCAGTTATTCTTTTTTTGCTTTAAAATAATTTTTTGAGGCAATTCATATTTTCCTCCTTTCGAAACTGATGGCAGTGACCTGAAGTCTTCATAAATCTCAGAAAGAGCAAGGATTTTAGTTTCTGATAAGTCTGCTCTAATCCTGTAGATATTATTTGTGCAGATTTTATAACAGGCATTCTTTTTTCTCCTCCCTCTAATTTTCATAATCATCTGTTGCTGGAGGTTGATGCAGCTTCATTTTGGGTTTGCTGCTGTCTCCAGCTGCGCTTAATGGTTGCATTACACTGATCTGCAGATAAATGCTGTGTTACTCCACTTCTGCAGTTTAAGTTAGGAAAATGTGCATCTAACAAACTGAGCCAATACCAGCAAAGAGATAGTGTCTCTGTCCTTGGTCTTTGTGTCACTTTAAGTTGTCCATCTGTCTGGAGTGAATCTGATAATTTTCTCACAGAATTTATTGAAAATATAATTTGGCATTAGCTTCATTTCAAACCCTCCCAGACCCTCTGTGACTCTGCTTTAACAAAGAGACATCATCTCTGGAAATCCTCCATCTGCAAGGAGTGTTGTCTCAGCATTTCATGTGACAGCTAGGCAATCTGGAGCTCATTACTTCCTCCTTTCCTCTGTACACTCATGCAGTGACCATGCTCCATCAAGCCTATAAAGCTTCTTAATTTTCATTAATATAGCTCTTTATGAACAATTTACTGGAATTTGTAAAGCAAATTCCTTCTCCCACAGTAGTTTTTCATCATTCAGTCCTGTTTTCCTCAGCTTTAGTTATTAATAATCCACCAGGATAATTAATAATTAATTATTGGAGGGTAGGGTTTTTACAGAGCTGTGTCCACTTAATTAAATACAATAAAGCATTATATTTTATGGAGAAGCAGGGATCCAGGACAGTGAGATAAAATTTATATCCTATAAAATGTGGGTTAAGAGTTTTGGCCACAACAAAGATTGTTTCCGTAAAAAGTCTCAGCAGTCATGTGTGGTGGAAAAAAAGGGAGAATTATATTGATTGTAACTGCAGTTTCAACTGCAGTTACTATTTTAAAAATACATGACAGGCATGATTCTCAGAAATGTAGTTTCATTCTCTTGTATCTGAATATACCTCTGTGAGGTCATGTATGTTTAGGCTGTATCTTCTATGATGCGAAGCAATGTTTCCTGAAAGTGGTATGTCTTATGGCACTGTTTAGAAAAACTAGACTAGACTAGACTAGAATTAAATGGAATATTTTCAGTTGGAAGCAACCTTGATCATCTTGAAGGGAAAATTATCATCTATTCTAGCTGCCAATTTAGCTTCCATTCCATTTTATACTTATTTAGTAGCAAGTTTGGAGGGTTTTTAAATGCATCTATCTATCTATCTATCTATCTATCTATCTATCTATCTATCTATCAGAAATTATTTATTATATGTGTATGTATATATTGTGGAATGGTGTCCTTGTTTGTTTAAACATCTAGACATGCTCAAATTTGGTTGACTTTGCATTAAGAACATGGGATGAAAATGTAAAAAGGAAGTCAAATACTTAATCTGCATGCATGGATGAATGAACTACATATGACCATGGTGGATGGGTGGTGGATTTTAATGAATAGACAGCAGTGCTCATAAGTGTTATTAAATAACTCAAATGAGCAAACTCATATCCAGACTTAGAAATGTGTGAAGCCCTGAGTCATCCCCTGCACCCATGCAAGGTTGTGGTTTCCTACACATGCTTTCCAGAATGTAGAAGTCAGGTGGTACCTACAAGAACATTGATTTGGGCTCTACATGTCTTTTGTGCACAATGGTCATGTTATTAAATTCTATTTCATTATCTCAAAATTGGTTAAAGACATACTTTATGAGTATATTCGTATTATTTGGTAAAATGCCTTGCATAAAAATAGATTCTAAAAAATATTTGAAGAATTTTTCCCCTCAGCACCCAGATTCAGAAGAAAACATTGTAAACCAGAAGGTCATCAATCTTATTAATATAGACTTTTCTTTGGAGGGATACAAGTGTCTTAATAAATTGCAAATGCATGTAGTTAAGTTAAATAAAATATTTCCAGTGTGCAGTAATTTGGCTGTAAACAGAACCACATTCTTATAAATCAGCCCTAATATTCATGGCATTTTCATTAATGTGCTTCTAATAAATATGGTAAGGGAGACATAAACACATTAATAATACACATTGCACTTAATAGCTTTTGCCCTTGGAAATTCTTATCTAGCTCCAGCAAAAGTCAATGGAAAAATTGCACTTGAATGCATTTAAAGAAAACTTGAGCCAATGTATGAAAAAGCACATTCAACATAAAAGAGTTTAACTACTGAACTATCGCTCTTCCTTTTCACTGCCTTTTGTTTCAACCATGGCAGATCTGTTCTTATTCCAAGGGCTTAATAAAATAACAGGAGTAATACAGTTTGGAATTCAGAAGTAATACTTAAGGAGGAATTATTTTAAAAATATATAAATACAAATTTTTTTCTCTTAGGTATGCTTCAGAGATATAGAGTAATACCTGATGGAAAATGCCTATATCAAATGGTTTGACCAACTAAAAGCAGCTATATTTGGTGTCTGTCCAGTTTTTAAAAGTTAGTGAGACTTTAGCACAAGCTCTGAATAGATTTTTACTTTCTATTCTATGTAAGCTTAAAAATTTATTTTTGCAGGCATGGTCTCTACAAGGGCCAACCTCCCTCACCCCCACCTCTCCACAATTTAGCAGTTTTCCTAATGGTATGGCATAGGCTCCAGCATTTATTTCTATAACATTCTGCTTTTTGTAAGAGCTTTTAAGAACATTTCTTAATTAGATAAGGTGGATTAAAAGTTCTAATAGTTAAGAACTACTTAGGTGTTCAATAGCTGCTCGTGTATTTTACAGAAATTGCATGGAAATTGCTGCCATTATCATGTCTTCATCAAGCCCACTAAGGGACGTTTTAATCATACCTGTCTTTCCTCTTTGTTACTTCGTTACTGGTTACTTCGACCAGCAGCAATGTGACAAGGAGAAATTTCGAAAAGAAAATCTGTTACTTTTCAAAAGAAAATGAGAGCTGGAAACCTGAATAAAAGGTAACCCAGTTTTTTTCCCCTAGATGAAACGAGCAGCAGATAAGAACTCAAGCCCTAACTTTAAACCCTTGTGAACTCTAAATGAATTTCCTTTTGAATCACATTTATGTTTATCTTGCCCTCTGGATGCAGACAGAAAGATGCACTTATTCTCAGGGATAGCTGCCTGAAGTAAGGAAACACTAAAATATGATTCATTTCATACCTCATTGACCTTGAATAAGACAGGACACTACATAAATATAATGTAAATTTATTCCAGTGTTTGACACCTACTAACAAAAGTTTACTGGAGGGCAGGGGAATCATATACAAGAATATCCTTTGGTATCACAAGGCAAGAAATATAAACAAGTTGAAGGAAGTACATCTGAGGAGTTTTGGTGTCACGTATCAAATGACAACAGCAACAACAGAGCTGGAAGCTGAAACAAACATCATAGATTTCATATAGAGCAACAGAAATGTGAACAGCTTATACTGATTGCATATGATTTCAAAACACATTAAAGAGCTTTTCCTGCAGAAAGGAATATATTTGCTTATTTTTGCTGTATATAACTGTTTTAGTAAAAACAAGCTCTGTCAGAAATTAACTTTGCAGGAAAATCGTGCTAGATTTATGTTAGATTATACTAATAAGTCTCTTGCCTAACTAGGAAATCAAACAGAAAATAGAGGCATATTTTAGAGAAATCATACTCATTTTTAGTGAGAGAGGACAAGGAGCTAAAGAGCGTATGAATATTGTCAAAAGAAACAACAAATAAAGAAGCTCTGTGAAAATATGGGCTCACTTGCAAAGAACATACCTTTAAGTCATTTAACCCAAAATCTGAACTGTAGGAAAGCAGGAGGATGAACCTTGCAAGAAGCCAGAAAAGTGCAGCAGTGACCAAACCTGAGCTGATTTTGCCATCCAATAACTCAAAATAGCAGACCATCTATCTTGTCCTGAGCACCTGCCATAAGAGATGGAGCCCAAGTCATGGGCTGAATGGGCTCTGGACATTCTGTGGATATTTTTCTGGGGTGACCCATAGACTGAGGGGTTGATATCTGTGTGTGTATCAAAAGATGAGGAGGGAGGTGTTTAATGAGGGTGCATTGGGTAGTGTAAGACTCACTAGTGAGCACAGCATAAATGGTATAGGATAAGGGGTGGGAATGCTACCAGGTTCATCTGTGATGGAGGTAATTTTCTTCACTGGGGCTGTGTCTTTGGTTTGTTACTAAAACACCAATGGTTGATAACACGCTGGTGTTGATTGTTGAACAGCCCCCACAGCAAGTAAGGTGGTGGTGTGAAACAGTTTCAGAAGGGATACAGGCAGGACAACAGATCCAAAGTGACCACGTGGATGGTGTGCTCATGGTTCATTTATTTTGAGGAAATATTCCCAGCATTGTTGGATGGGGTTTTTCTGGGGAAGAAGGAGAGGTGTTGGCTGTTCAAAGATGTGAAGTTTCTTTCAGACGTGCCACTTGTTGCAGAAAGAAAATGTTCTTCCATGCTGTTACCCTGACTGTTTTAGTAAACCTTATTTTTTCCCTTAATTTCTGCAGTTGTTAAATTATGCTGAGAGAATTTTCCAATCTCTTTACAGGTGATCTAGGGTTATGATAGAAAATTATCAAAATAACAATTATCACTTTTTATATGAACTGTGTGAGGAGACAGGTGAATTTGAATCCTGACATTGAAAAGAGACTGCTGCAGGAATAAGTTTGAACTTCAATTAAGTCAAGTGTCATACATGAATATTGACACTCTTTCTGAAAGAGCTTTTTTGACCCTAAAATTAACAGACAAGACAAACCATAGCAATCTCCATAATTAAAGGCATAAGAGAAAATGGAAAGAAGCAGGCAGAGCTATAGTAGAGTTTAGAGAGAAAAATAAAATAATAAATGTGATATTAATATGAGATTAATATGTTAGATCTCTGTTCTTACTATGAATTTGCCTACAGGTTTTACCATTTTACTGTTTTCTATATGGCATCATTTTCTATTGAACCAATTTTAGAGGTGAAAATGTGAAAATCTTGAGTGATGTTGAAATAACTGAGAAAGGACTAAAAAGTATTACATTGCAATTTGCCAGTTATTTTTTTAATGTATATATTCTTTAAGCAGAAATGGTGCAAAAGGCTTTGCTAGGAAAAACAAAGATTATGTGAAAATATAGGTCAAAATACTGCATCTAATCCAGGAAATATATATTCTCTTGAAAAATTATTCTATTTGTAAAAATATCCAACTGTGCAAATCTGTCTGATGATCTACTCAGAGATATCTTTTTTAATCCTCCATATGATGAATTGCTATGCTTATCATCTCACTATGCAAAAGTTCAATTAAAAAGTAAAACAATTCTCTTTTCTGAATTTGTGCAAAATGTGGCAATTTAGTTTTTAAAATTTAATTTGTAAAATAGCTTATTCATGTTGATCTAGATCTAAATCCTATAAATAGGAAAAATCAAATACACCAAAACCAAACCTAAAGACTGAATTACTTTGCTAAACTGCAACACCCTTTCTATCAGCATATCCATAACAGAGTACAGAATTTTAATACAGTAAACTTGTACTGTGTAAATGGTGTTTATGGAAAATGTAAATGGAAATGTATAACATTAGTGATTTTGTTGAAAAAATATCAGTTAATTTGTTTTTAATGTTACTGCATAATATTAAAAAATGAAAACCAGGGAAAAATTTCACATAACAAATAAAAGGTGTTCCCAATTTAATTAAATATCCTTGTATTTCTAAATCTGCACACATTCCCCTCATGGTGAAAATTTTAAAATTAAAACAGTGGTCTAATGTAATATCTGCTAGGCAGCAATGAAAAATAAAGGAACAGAAGATTATCAATGCTTCCACAGAAGTGTCTGCCTTTAATCTGAAATGGATTAATCTGTACAAGTTTGTCCAGACAAATAAAAATTGATAATTTCTGAGCCAAATAAATTATTTGAATTTTTATATCCCCTAGAGGATAAGAGTTGCAAAATTTCTAGAAATATTTCTGTTTTTGTTGGGGAATTCCTGCCTGTTAGTTTCCTTTGTTTCATTTAAGATTCTCTATGAGGAAAAAAGACATTCTTCATACCTTCCAAGATTTAGGAGAGCAAAACTATGCTATGCTAATGTTTGCTTGCCTCTAAGAAAAAAATATGAGTTTTCATTTTTTTACCTACTCTTTTTCCTCATTAGGACAGTCATTCTTTTCTTCTTCCAACTTTCTTTTGGTGAGGGATGCTGCTGGGATCTTACAGGGATCTGCCACAGCAGACCCCCATCTCATTTGCACCTTTCCTGGTGGAAGCCTCCAAAGACGAGGTCTCCCTGAATTTTGTGGCTTCTCTACCCTTTGCTAAGCCTGTTTTTATTTTCCCCTAGTCCTATTTAGCCAAATGGTTGTTACTTCCATTCTTTATAACATCTACCACCAGTTTGCCAGTATTGGTGAGTTGTTCGTAATTCCCTCAGTGTATCCTTGGGCTCACTTTAAATAATGATGCCATTATATGAAAATAATAATGGTGTTTTCCTCATTACACCTGCCCTTTCAGTCCAGAGGGCATCTAAGTTCTGTGTTGACATGATAGTTCTGTTATTTCAACATATAATGGCATACTACAATAAAAATTATAACATAAAGTATACATGGGCTATAAATTCATACATGTATGATTTAATTTGTATTATCTCTGATAGCAAGATATATTTTAATGTTCAGGATAAGTTCATACTCTGCTATATCTGTTTCACAGTCACTATGAAATCTTGGTGGGGGTAGTGTTCCTCCCCTTCTTAGACTTCCAGGGTTTTTTTGAGCACGTTACCATATTTTTTTCCCTCTTGAACCAAAAAAATGTGCATCTGACCCAGGATGGTGGAATGTGCTCCAAACTAAACTTTGTCTATGTGAGCAAATCCTTTCAGTGTAGCAACTGTCAAATAAAACTCCCTAGTGTATGTAGCCTTCAATAGGTGGGTAACATCAAGTGGACTTACATGTTTTTTTGAAGCAGAGTGTGTATTTTATTGTACAAGGACAGTAATGATTTGTTCTCTGCTTTAAAATGAGAGTAATAATATTTCCAATCTAACCAAGCTTTTATGTCACAGTAAATGAATGAATGTTTAATACACTCAGATGCCATAGTAAAATATTCTCATCTTCTGGTCGCAAATAACCTGACTTGGAAAGCACAGTTTGCTAATTAGGTGAAATTATACTTCCCCTAGGAAATTTGTACAGCAAATCTTCCTCGATGCCACTGTGTGGCAAAAAGTGCTGATCTCTTGCCCATGACTTTTTACTTCATTAAAAGAAAGAATCATAAATTACATGGTCAGATTGAGTACTTTGGGAGGGATTTCTGGGTGCAAATGTCTCCAGTACTGACAGTTTTAAACCTCTGTACTGGTTTTAACTGCGGTTTAATTTTCTTCAGAGCAGCTGATATGATGCTGTGTTTTGGATCTGTGACTAAAACAGCGTTGATAACATAGGGGGTTTTAGAGGTTGCTGAGCAGAGCTAATACGGAATCAAGGGCTCTTTTTGCTCTTCTCACCACCCTGACAGTGAATAGGCTGAGTGGTGTGCAGGAATTTGGGCGGGGACACAGCCAGGGCAGCTGCCCCAAGTGACCAAAGGGGTATTCCATAGCATATGACACCATGCTCAGTATAGAAAGCAGGTGGAAGGAGGAGGAAGAGAGGTTGTTTGGAGTGCTGGGGTTTGTCTTCCCAAGTCACAGTGATATGTGATGGGGCCTTGCTCTCCCAGGGGTGCAGAACACCTGCCTGCCCACGGGAAACAGTGAATTAATTCCTTGTTTTGGTTTGCTTGTGTGCACGGCTTTTGATTTCTCTATTAAATTGTCTTTTGCTCAATCCACTAGTTTTCACACTCCTGCCCTTCTGATTCTCTCCTTGATCCCACTTCTGCAGCAGTGGTAGGTGAACAAGCATAGGGCTGAGATGTCTGCATGGGTTAAACAAAGATGGTCTATTTCGAAGAAAGTGAGGAACATAAAAACTAATTTTCACTACTTCTTTGATATCACAATGCTCAACAAGCGATGAATTTATAGGGTTTTTTGCCAGCAGTTATCCTGTTGAAATACTGAGAAAACAATCTGTGATATTTTTAAAAGACTTATTTTATGTGTCATCCACAACCATATGGCTTAATTTTTATAGGTCAACTTTGTAAGGAAAGCTATTTTTACAATGTCCTGGGAACTGTAGCAAATATTGGTGGAATTAAATGTCAAAGGTTGGTCCTGAGTCCACTTTTCTTTTTTTTTTTTTTTAATTTGCATTCAGAGATAATCAAAAGCCCAGATCTGTTCCAGTGACACATAAACTGAAAGTATAATTTGGAATAAGGAATATGAAATGTAATTTAAATTTCTTTAAATCTTATAGTTTACAATAAAGCCTCTTCAGATACTCAGTATTTTGGATTCTGAAGTCTTCTTTTTAATGCTAGAGCTTTGAAGTTTAGATAAAAGATTCCCTTCCAAAGAACAGACTTATTTCTCTTCGTGAACTATATAGCATTGGACACTGTACAAAGTGTAGCTTCTGTATAAATAACAGCTATGAAAGCTGGAGTCCTTTTCTTGCTGTAAAATAATGATTCACATCCATGATAAAAGCAGGCATGAGTTGTATCATTTGAGTTGTAGTCAGCAGAGAGAGGGAATTTTTAATACTATTGTATTAAGCACTAGCTGACCTGATTTTGAACCCTACAGAGTTTTGATTGGCTGTTTTCAGGAATAATTAACTCTTACTGATGACTTAATAAAATATTATAGATAAAGCTAAATTACTTCTGTAGGCTGCTCCTATTCTTAAAACATGGATGCAGGTGTCTGTTTGATATGGTACCATTGATGTGAAGAAAATAACAGTTTGGTTTTAACAATGTGGAAATTCTGTTGAGAAAGTAAGTCTGAGATGTAAATTAGACACAGAATTAAATCCAAATTCTGTCAAACTGATTATGATTACTACTTGTCTGAGTAAGTTCCTCTTTGGATAAATTTATATCAAAAAAGACAACACCAATGGATTTTTTTGATGAATTTCCTAATGAGTGTGATTTTGAAAAGAATTATATGTTCATTTTAAAAGGAAATCCCACCACTAACGATGGTTTGTATTGAACAAAGTAGAATTTAAACAAATGCAATTTATATGATACAATTTCAATAAGAATTAGTATTGATTTTTAAAAGTTAATGGATTCCAGTTTGAGCAGGCAATCTTTATTTTGTAGAGTATGTGTTTATCATGTTTCCTGTTGATAGCACACAGTCAGCTACTGCAGAAGTAAACCCTGCATTGCCACAACAAACAACAGTGATGATCAAAGGACACTGTCACTGTGAAGGCCCTACTAATGTTGGGATGTACCTTGCAGGCTCACAGTGCCACCTTTCCTTTCATGAGCTCACAACGTGACCAGTTTTTCAGCAGACCAAAGAAGTATTGAGAGCTGCTTTACATCAGTAGCTCTTCTCTAAGGCCAGCAATGTCACTGAGCCACAGTGGCTGCTTATTTACATGGTAACGAGCTCATCTTGAAAAGACAAGAGTAGCTAATCACAAACATGTTCTGTGTGCAATTTGGGTCTTCTGACTCGCATCCTTACCCCTAGCTATTGGATCCAAGTGTTAACTTCACATGAATAGGGAGAACAGCCTGTTTTCCAAGTCAGGTTTCTTTATTCAAACAATGCAAAGTGAACCTCAGTCCCAGAAAATCAGTTTTTAGTTAGAGTTCAAGAATTCCATGGCACTGCTGTATTCCAAATGGCTAAATTTTTTCCACTGCATCCTGACATTTAGTGATATATGAAAGGGAAAATCCCTATTATCTCCCACTGGAGAAGAACCCGCTCTCAGAAAATGTGTAAATACTAATGCTGGGAAAAATTTGTTAAACAATTCAAATACTTCTAGATTGCACTGTTGAAAGAGTTATATGGTTCACGTACAGGATGCATTTCTACAGTTTCTTTTCTTGAGTACCTTCTAAAGCATTTTCATGCTGTGACTTCAGCAGAAAAGGTGAATGTTTCATTTATGCAATATGTAGAGTAGGATAGTTCATAGTTTGAGATTTTTTGTTTGAGCTGACTAATTATAGTGCTGTTTGTATGCTTCACATATTCTCTTTTTGCACATTAGTTTATGAAATTCAATATTCTAAAATGAATGGTAATGTTTATAAAATATGATGAATACATTAGACCATGTATTCAGATGGTCTGTGTTGACAGATCTGCCCTGAGCTCGAGGTAGAACAGTAGTTTAAAATAAGCAAGTTTATAAAAGATAAAAGTACTTACTCACATGCCTCTTGTCTACGAATTAGTTCTTTTTTTGCATTAAAGATATCAACCCATCCAGACCATTTGAATTTTTCAAGAGCTGGATCTCATTGAGATCATCTCATTTTATAGATCACTGACTAAGCACCTTTGCTCCTGTGGTGTATAGATGATAATGTAATGGTTAAAAAATTACAGGCTTAAGAAAGTTCTTGGTAAAACTTGGCTGTTGTTCACTTTAGCTCCACACAGTCATGACTATATAACATTCAGCCTTCAGCACCTGGTCCTTTCAAATGTTGTCTTGAGAGAATATTTATTCTCATCCCTAGCACTGGCTCTGCTTTCTCTGTGGGTTTGGTCTCCAAATGTCTCTTTGTCCCTGTCCCCTGTGCAATATCCAAGCCCCAGCTTCAACTCTCTGGACTTGCTTTTCCCAGTTTTTTATTCACTGATGTAAGTCAGAGGCAAATCACCTGCAGTCCACACTTACCTTGTGGCTGTGGTGTGTGATCAATGAATTTGAGCTTGGTATTGATATGAAAAGGAAGACATATTGATATTAAAAGGAAGACATATTGAGTGTGCTAGAATGAAGGATTTTTAAAATTTTTCCTGTGTTTATGTCTTTATTGTTTTCCTTCCAGCGCTTCTTATGTGTAATTGTCTTTGCAGTTTAATGCACCTCTAAGTAGTGCTTTGCCCTTGTGCAGAAGTTGCACTTGTATAAGTTTTTTTGGCCTTGTGGCTTGAGGGTCTTAATATTGGGAGTACTTAGCTATTTTTCTTTTACTATCTTTAAAATCATATATTAAAAAGAAGAAAAGGAGATGCATTTTTTTATGTTGCAATTATTGTCTGAAAATTAAATTTATCATGTACACACAAAAGACCACAGAAGAATTTTCCTCAATTTACTGTACTTTCATCCTTTTTAAGGTAAGACTATGATATCTACTCATATACTGATTTGAATAAAATGGGGTAATACAGTTCTCTTTTGGAATACATAGTGCTTTTCATGGTTACCAAAGTGTTTTTGGCACTATTTTCACTGAGTCACTCTAGCAGGTTGACTTCAACAACAGAAGAGAAAAAGAAACATGAATGGAAGAATAAACTAAAGCTAAATTATGCTATACAGTATCCTCAAAATATTTTTTGAATACAAGGGTGAAAATTAAAAAGATATTAATTTCATTTTTTTCTGACATTTACCTGTGCTGGGATAAGGTTCTTAAAATGGATTGGTTGTTCAAAAGCAGTAGAATGATTTAATGAATATCCTCTTAAAACCACTACTTTCTGGAAGTATCACTGAAGTTTTAGGCTAAAGAAAAACCAGATTATTATATTTTCTGTAGTAAAATGTAGTTTCAGAAGAGGCAAGCAACAATTTACGGTGGCCATTTTTCAAGACAGAAAATCATAAGATAAGACTACTTTCAGGGGTTAGACTTTCAAGTTTTTTCTGGATGTACTCATGGAAAAAACAAGAATCATGTCTAAGACTGGTTGCATGGACCTGCAGCTAGTAAAAATATGTAAATCCAATGAGGATTTGTAATTCCTTATGAAGTCAAATATTATTTCATAATTGAACCCCTGGTACACTTTGAGAACTTGTTTGGAAAAATTTCAAAACAAATTATAAATCCACAGTGGCCCTAAAGTGAATAATTTCATTTCTTGTAAAAAATAAGGATTTGAAAAATCAGGTAAGAAAGTTGCTGTATCAATCAAAAGTGCAAAACAGTCTAGAAAAAAAATAGCATCTGTCTTAAATATTGGATGTGAAATAGTGTAAGGAACATGTAGACAGAAGCCATGATAAAGTTAAGAAGACCTAATGTTCTTAAACAGTCATATGCTATATAAAAATAAGTATGAGCACTTCAGATTGTAAAATCTTTTGCTTTTTAGCATGTTTTTATTGGCATCTGAATAATATCCATTTCTACTTTTTCAAGAAGAAATGCACTGTGTTTTAGAAGGGCTTTATATGGACACTTAGGAAATTTTTTAATGAAAATGGTTACATTTTACCACGTAAATATACAACTTGATTATAATGAACTTTTTTAAATGTGGAAATACCAAGTTCTGAAAATCTCTTAGACATCTAGCAGTCTGTCCACAACAACTTTATCGTTTATTTATTGATGTTTGGCTTATGTGAGCAGGTACAGGCTATAAAAGAGGCACAGACCCAGGTGTTGAGCTTGTCATGTTTCCCATTGCTAGGGCCAGGCTGTTATCAGAATCAGAATTAGCTTCTCAGAATTCAGTTGTAGTTTGTCTGTATCACACGTGGGCAAAGATGTCTCTTTGTAAAGTGTGTTGCTATGCTCTGCAAACATGGGCATAATGAATGCACCACCAATCAAAAATGTTTTGGCCTTTTTTCACAGAAAAAGATTATTTATAAACTTCCAAGAGCAATTTTTTCATGCTAATCCTTTAAAAATTGTGATTGTGACTGGCTACTTTAATTGCAAGTTTGTGATTACCCTTTGCTGGTGATTAGCTTTTAGAAGTTTTTATCACTACAGGTGAAAATACACACATTTATTTAAAATTAGAAACATTAAAAAATACTGTATAAACAAACTTGCATACACTGTCTAAAATTCTTAATATTAAAATGTAAATGTAAATGAGAGAAATTAAACCAGAATCATCCTATTGATAGTGTTCAAGAATTTCAGTCATTCATATCCTTTTTGTTTAAACTTCATACTAAAACATTTTGATAATGCACAAAGCTGTAAAATGCCAAAGGCTCAATTTGAAACTATTTAATGCTATTAAAAATGTTTCACTATAGTAGAAGCAGGGCACGAAACATGGAAAGGAGAAATCACACTTGTAATGTTTCAGTTTGCATATGCAAAGTCAACCCATGCTGGGATTATTTAAAAGGCTGGGGTACTGTGAATCCATTCGTCCCTCAGAAATCACACACAAAGGTGTAGCTCTTCTTTGGAACTGCTTTCATTCTAGCCAGAAATCTCTTCCTGGACTGCAGACTTTTTAGACATACTGTGGAAAGAAGGAAATCTCTTTCTATTCTGTCTGCTGTCACATACAATACTGTTGTAAAATGACAAAGCACTCCACTTTCATATCATAAGGCTTGCCTTTTTTTTTTTTGACATTCAGAGAAGAATTTTATTGATGATCTCATGAAATATCAGTTTGCATTCATCCTACTATATCCAAGCATTGAAACTTCATCAAAGACACCTAAATGTTAGATTTTTATAAAGTTAGTTTTGTCACTAGTTAGCTCTTAACAGGTAATCCATTGTAAAAGCCATTTAAACACTTGAGAAAATGGAAAGGGTTTTTGCAATTCAATCTAGCAATTCATATTTTGCATTTCTGCACGGTCCAGCAGAGACACAGGCGTTACTTTTCTAAGACAGTGCTGCTCTTGGCAGACAAAAAAAACACTTAGTACAAGAGAATCAAACAAAAATTCTTTATAAATTTATTTTCACAATATCCTAGAAACACTGTTCAGCACTGTCACCACTGTACTCCATTGTCTTCAAATTATCTTCTGCAACAATAAGCAGAATGGAAACTTTAAAGCATATTAAAAACTCTTTAAACCTTTGCATTCAAAAACACAAATGAATTCTGCATGGTAGTATCCATTACTGGATAAAGGTCTACATAGGAAGACAGCAATTAATTTGAACTAATAAAATTTTAATTTCATCACTGATTTTTGTGTGGTATTCACACCTTTTTCTGTAGCATTTCTATATATATTTTAAACACTGAAATGATAAACCCATAGTTATATCAGTTTATTTTTGTGGACATTTTCAGCTAGATCAACAAGCAAGAGTTCCAAAATTGTGTATTGTTATTGTCTGTTTAATACACTATTAATATGTGTGTGTATGAGAGCAAAACTAAGAGGGAAAGAAATGAATATGTTTCAGGCACATGACAATTTTAGCACATTTAGTGCATATTTCTATCACCAGCTAACAAATTTACATAAATCTTTCATGAATGTTAAATTGACAGAAAACAAGTGGAAAAGAAGGACATCACCACTGACTGCTGGTGAATAAGAGCACATTAATCTTTACCATCAGGCTTTCACTGGGAGACAGTGATGAACACCTTGCTGGGACATCCAAGTCCTTTATCATGGCCTGTCTCCAGCAGACTGGGAAGCACTAGCAGATTTCATCCCAAAATTTTAGTGAAAGGTTTAAAGCTTTTTATACAGTAAGTTGAAGAGATGTGTGAGTTCTAGACCAGGTGCAGGGAGCTGGGTGAAACTTTGGAAGTATTAATTTGATAGTGTTGTACAAAGGGAAGGGGATTGTGCAGCTGTGATGTACACAGAGCAAGTGATGGAGTAAGATTTTCAGGATGTCATAAAAGGCAGTGTCCTGCCTTTTCTATAGGTAGTGCAAGTGGAGGGCAGAAAAGCCAGGCTAGGTTGTGCATAGGAATCTTCTATACAGCATGAGAACTCCATAGCACTGGCATGATTGTTTTCAGTCCCCTCCAGTGTCAGAGATCTCTTTAAAGGTCAGGTGAATCTATCAGGTCTCACTGAAGGAGTATATGTAATAAATCTAGGATAGCTTGAAGATGTGATTCAAGACTGAAGAAGCTGGATGAAGGTCAAGGGTAGAGGTACTTTTCTCTCTCCTTAATCCCACTTTTTTATGGCACACCTTTCCCCCATTACATGCACTCAGACATGTGGTGTAAAACAATAGAAAGGTGTCCTCCAGAAATTACATATTCTTGATTATTTTTCCCCCTTTCTTCAGAATATGCATAATACCTTGTGGGTGGAAAAGCATGGATTTGCTCTTCCATTTCCAAGACAGAAGACTGTTGAGATTAGGGGTGAGAAAGCAGTCAAATTTGTATATACTTGTTGTAACAGACCAGCCAGGACTCGGTTTCTTCATGCAGGAAAAAGCCCATTCTTTATTCCCATAATGCATTTTTATACAGTTTTTGCAGACCTCGTGTTTAACTCCCATTGGCTAGTGGTTTTCTTGCCACCTAAGCCATTGGTTAAAAGGTGTTTTTTGTGTACATGCTAAAATATTTTCACTCAGTTGTTTACATATGTTCTTCGCCAATTCTCGTGGGACAGATCTCTTGTTTCTCACAGGTGCAGGCTGCTTTTCTTACCAGAATAGTTTGTTGTTTTAACTGGTTTTTCATTCCCAAGGCTGTTTTTGCATGGGAACTTACAAGCTACTGTTAGCTTAGCTAGAGTAGCGAATCCCAAACCATATTTTATAAGATATTGCTTTTATAATATCTCTATCTGTCTGCAGCATATACTAATTTTCCTGGAGGGGACCGACTGTCATCCTCAGTTGCCTGCACTTCATGCAACTGAAACATTACTGTATTCCTCTCTAAGCAATTTCAGGGATGCTTTTTTTGACTTCAGAAGGAAAATACAGAATATAAGATAGTTTTAGCAGTTTGGAGCCTCTCAGCATTTTCCACAGATTCTCAGGGCCACCAAGAATTCTACTTTCAGTAAAACTGAGCTCAAGCTCAAGGAGTTATATGTATCAAAGAGTTTTATTTAAAAACAAAAAACAAACAAAAAAACCCAAACCA
This sequence comes from Acridotheres tristis, assembly GCA_037013685.1. Taxonomy (NCBI): domain Eukaryota; kingdom Metazoa; phylum Chordata; class Aves; order Passeriformes; family Sturnidae; genus Acridotheres; species Acridotheres tristis. The sequence continues at coordinate 13,723,717 of CM072884.1, read as the reverse complement.
ACCAACGAACCAAACAAACAAGCAAAAAACCAAAAAAAACCCCAAAACAGTGCAATGGTTTGACGATTCATAGAAATCCAGAACATATCACCAAAGTAATGACTAATAAATAAGATGCCTCTATATCTTGTCTTGGGATTTTAATTAACTTGGGAGTACTTGGTGGATTAGTTTAATATTGTAAATCTGCCTTGTTTTGAGTCCTTAATAGGACATTTTATGCAGTACATTAGCATAGTTGTTTGTATCTGTTCATCTGTAGGTAGTATATACTCTCCTTAAGATATATGATCTACCTAAAATATTAGGTAATAACCATACTCAAAAGTTAAGGTTTGACAGGTTATTAACACCAAAAATACTTTTGCTTTCTCTGTTTTACTTTCCCTAATATTTAATTTCTACACAATAATGCATTACATATTTCACATGACACATTTTAGTCATTCAATGTAAACAGTATCACATAAGAAGAATATGAACAGAAAAATGTTAAAGCAGAATACAAATTCAAAAAAATTGTGAGGACCTGTTATATAATTACTTTTTATTGGTCCATTAGTGTTCATTAGTAGTGAACATACACTTATCTAATTTTCTTTTTTTAATATTTAAAGCCAGCAATATACTAAGGCATATATTACTCTATTTGTATTAGTAACTCCCAAGTTCTCTCAAATATAATATATTTGTATGTACTATACAAAAGCTATAAAAAATTATATGAGTTTTCTTGGTAATGCAACCCAGTGTAAAAGGGATTTGATAATGGAATTTGTTACTCATGGAGCATGAACAATCTGGAAGCATTTGAGAGAAATTCAATATTTTATGAATATTATTCATTATATTTCCTGGACTGATTTGTCACAAAAAACTTGTAATCAGGTAGCTCTCCATTTACACAATATTGGTATTCATTATGTCCAAGATGGGCAGTGAAAAATTATGACAATAAATTATCCAGTTGTTGTTTTAAGTTAAGCAGAAGGTAGTACCTTTTAACATAGTACTTTTGCATAATTTTATTGTAAATGTGGAACTTACTGGCACAGTGGACTGCGGGTGATCAAAATGCAAATATTTAATTACAGAAGTGTGGGAAATTCTGGTAGAAAAGCTGGGGAAAGACTTGTACAAACTGGCATGGGTATAACCCTGTGTACAGGAAATGTCCATGTAGAAAATGCTATAAATACAGAGAGATTATGAGAAGAATAATGATATATATTCCCTGATATATATATTCCCAGGCAGTCCTTGACCCTGACAGGGACAGGATAAAGGGCTGGCCAGACCTTCAGCCTGACCCAGTGTAATTATTTGTGTGCCTAATTCATCTAGAAAACATCGTATTTTCCAAAAGCCTCATGTTTAAAACAGTGTAGTTTAAATATTTGCATACTAGGAAAAGAAAATAAGATCTAGCAATTTGTTTGATTTTCCTAATGTATTGAAAATAAGAAGCAACTGTTAAAATCAGTAATGCTGCAAAAATATAGAAGTGAAAAGTAAGGCATAATGACACCTCATATTTACTTTGCTTTTGCTGTTTTTCAGGTTGAGAGAGACCAATCTATTTATGCCTCAGCATATGTTACACATGAGGTGAAAGATTCCTATAAAAACTGTGCTGGCATCCATGTCTCTGGAGAGGTTTCACCAAAAGCAACCAAGCAGGGTTTTGGTTCTATTTTTTATTTTGTTTGTTTCTTTTATGGCCCATACAAAAGAAGTGAAATTTCCTACAGATATTTTCAGGCTCTAACTTTGTCCTGATTTGCATACAAAGCTTGCTTTTTTTCACCAGATCAAAAATACACTTTTGAGTACTGAGACCTGCTTGTTATTTCTCCATATTTCCCACTGAAATGCACATTTGGTTTGTTACGCACAGTTTCAAAATGATGTCTTGTAACAAAAGATTTCCTGTTTCAAAGAGACAGTCCTACTACCTGGAGTATTATGTTTGCACTCTGAAGCTCTGATGCATTTGTTTTCATTCTCAGAGTACAAAAGATCTGTCCACAGCAAAATTCAGTTCTAGAATATTGGATAAAAGTGCTGGTGTCAGAAGGAGAGGTATGATATTTTTCATTAGAAAAGACAAATAAGAATAAAAATCTAATAAAAAGCAAATAAGAACAGAAGATCTGATTGAAAAAATCTGCATTATTTTTAAACCTAATTTTAAAAACTGATCTGTAACTTGCAGGCCTCAGGTCTCTCTGGCTATAACTCCCTGGGTGAAAACTTAAGTTTTATATTTGTGTTACTTAAATATCATAATTTAAAAGTATATCTTATGTTGACTTATGTATTTATATATTTAAAAAAATCTCCAATTGGTCTGCAGTTCTTCAAATCTGATATGTTCATATTATGAAACATTACTCACCTAAGATACCAGACACAAACATGTCTAGAGTCACTAGTTTGAAGGCATCTCCTTAATTCCTGTTTTGGCCCTTTCTTTTCTCAGTGCTATAGAGAACAGATTAATGTACTTGCCAACAACATTATCTCCTGGTGAACGCTAACATGAATCAGGATCTCACTTTTTCTCTCTTATTCTTTAGCGAAGAAGTCATACAAGAGATTAGTCACTTGGGATTTACTAGGTGGATAGATAAATAAGCACAGAAAAAACACAACTTGAAAGCTTCAAAATATTAAATCAGAAGGATTTTCCTTATGGAGAGCAAAGTTAACTAGGGCTGACCTCAGTGCTGTGTCTGTATTGTACTTTGGAACAGATTGTGTGCTGAAAGTTTTTGATTGACTCTCCTAGTTGCTTTAACACTTATTTCCTGCTTAGCTACTACCAGGAAATAATACTTGTTTGGTGTAAATTGATCAGGCAGCTTGACACGAAAGGATATTTTTATTGTAATACAGTATTTTGGGTTCTACTGTTCTCTTATCTTCATCATATATCTCCCATGGCAGATATGACACAACAATTCTTTACTGTGGGGGTGGTGAGGCACTGGCATAGCTGGCCCAGAGAAGTTGTGGATGCCCCATCCCTGGAAGTGTTCAAGGCCAGGTGATGATGGACACACAACTGACACCAAGAATGGTTTCAAGCATCAGTCCTTTATTATTCCCCAGTACAGCCCTTTATACCCTTTTCCCTCACATGCATAACACCTGCATGCCCTTTTACTCCTTTGTGGTTGGTCGATCCACATCAGCATTCCATGCTTCTTCTCCTCCAATGCTGGTCACCTTCTCACACAGCTGTACCCCGTTAGGGATGAGGCTGGGCTGCAGCCCCATTCCCTGTGTCTCAATCTATTCTCCTACAGCCTGGGGCTCTGATCCACATGGTGGAAAGTGTCCCTGTCCATGGCAGGGGGGTTGATCTTTAATGTCCCTTCCAACCCAAACCCTTCTATTATTCCATGATTTTATAATATCGACTGAAAATAAATAGTCGTGCACAGCCACTAGGTCAAGTCTTGAAAATTAAGGAGACATACTCATATTAACTTGGGTGTATAATAATATTCAATGTGGAGGATGAAAAAAAGTCTGTTTTTACATAACCCTAATTCAGATCTTGACAGTTATTTTCGCAACTAATAATATCATCAACTCTGAAAGCATTAGGAAAGATCCATGCATCTTCTTCTGGCAATTAATCAATGTGAATTGACACTAAAATTTTGAGGTCCAAGTCTCTGGGTGTTTTCCATGGAATACTGGTCATAAGCACCTTTGCCAATGCCTCTAAATCATATTGAAAACCTTTAAAACTGTGAAGCACTGATATTGCTGCAATGTGCCACTGTGCCACTAAGCTCTTCAGGTCTGAATTTAAAATATGCAAGTGAATAAAAAGTCACTGTACGTTGGAGCTCAAAATAACCAGAGAGCACTGAAAGAGTCTGTTAGGCTTCAATGAAAAACACAAGCACATTAAATACTACACTTCATACCTACAGTTAGATAAAAAGCTCTATCTCAGAAACTAACTTTTCTAAAGCTTGTTAAACCAGTGGCTTAAATGGGCAAAGAAGACTTTTCAAGTTTCAGATAACTCTTCCAAAGTTCTTTGGGACGTGTTCTAAGAAAACATCACTAAGCAAAAATCAGTGTTTTAGAAGGCAGTTTTTCTTTCATCACATCAGAAAAATGTCACATTCTGTTTCCTCTTTGGTTCTTGCAATACAATAAAAAAACTAATAAAAGGAAAGAGTAAAGGAGAGTAAGTGTCTGTGATCATACTGTAAAATAATTGTAGCTCAAAAACCTGCTAAGTAAATGTGAACAGGATTTGGTATTTGGGGAAAGTGTTTTACTGCATACTACTGATTACCAAAACTGTGCAGAAGCAAAGGACTGAAATATCCACCCTCAATACTTAAGAAAAATGCAGAAAATCTCATGGTGGTTGGAGAACAGCTAACTTAGAATTACCTGAAAGAGCTCCTTCAGAACAAAACTGTAGTGAATTCATTTAGGGAAAATTTTTCTGATGTTTTATCACTACAGCAGAGATCATTTGGCTATGGTGTATGTGAAAAGGGAGTGGGCACTACCAGTTAGATATCAATCAGTGAAGTTTCCTTTGCCCTTACAATCAGCTGATAATGGAGATTTATTTGACCCTACCAACGACTCAACCTGTTAGTGCCCTAATACACCTTATAACAAGGACATTTCATATGAGTTATCCAAATGACTGCCTATTTAAGAGCATCTTCCTGTATGCTGTTGCAGCCCAAATTTAAGAGATGAAGCCCTTTTTCTGGGGAATCAATCTGGATAGATAAAATTTGCCAGAGACGGCCTCAATATTATCCAGCCCTTGCAAATTTTATACTCTATCAGTCTGATCACCCATTTTTAACTAGCAGTATCAGCTATTAGAATTGTTTAAAATTTGTGCTGTTATTTGTATAGTATGAAGGAGTGAGTAGGATGTAATGAATCTATAAAAAGGCAGACCAGCTAAGAATCATTTCCCTTTGAGCCACTTGTGCAACTGCCAGCTTTCACCGGAAACAGAAGGGAAAGAGAATAATTTCTTTTGCTGTGAGGCATAACGTATTTTTCTCTGAAAAATTAATAAACAGGAGAACACTTCAGGCATGTCTTTTAAGCTGTATATTTTGCTAATTACCCCTGCCTTGCTCAGTTAGAATGATCAGCAGGAACGGGTGAATACTTTGTAAGCTTTGAGAGCTCCACTATGGCTTTTTCTTTTCTTTCTGTTACCAGCACATCTTTTTATTCAACACCTTCCAGCTGCTTCTTCCTCCTTCTGTGTTCTAGTCTCTGACTCTTTTTTCTTTTGTCTAATTAATTTTGAATAAATCAAGATTGCAAAATTTTGTTAATGAAGATGGTTGAATTCATTAGAATCCATTAAAAATAAAACCTTTGGAGATTTCTACTAGAATATAATGCTGTTCTTCTGGAGCAAAGACATAAGGTTACTTAAAGCATGCAGGTTTATCAGGATGGGACACTATTGACTAAAATTGAATATTTAATGTTAATAATTTTCAAATGAATTCATGAGACATTTTCATTTCATATTTTTTAATCCTTTCACCTAAAGTCAGATTGCTTATATTTCTTTTTTCTCATGACTAATACCAGTGATTACTAATAAGCTTAAATTAGAAAATTTGTGGAAAACTGAGCTAAACAAATATTCTGAAATTTACAATGTTTATGTCAATATGTAAAAATATAGTAAGCATTCATTTTATTAGTAGTTCTAGTATTTTTTTAGTATTGATCCAAAATGAGAAGAAAGGAGACGATGCATTTAGTGTTCACAATTGCTGCAAAAAGTCTTTTTTCTTCCTCTTTGTTTTTTTCTTTTGTTTGTTTGTTTTGGTTTATTTTTTGGTTTTTCTTTTTGGTAAGTGGTCAGTTAAAATCTCCACTCACTACTTTATGAAGCTGTGATTGTCACTGTACCAACACAAGCAAATGGTAATTGCTGTTCCATTTTCTGGCTGTATATCAATAAAAATTAAGATTGTTACACTCAGGTAACACACAGCTTTTTAATAAGTCAACACTTTTGAACCTACATAAAAGACCACACCCCACACCCTCCCATTTAAAATGGGACACTTTATTGTTTAATTATTATTGTAAGTCACTTTATTGTTGAATTATTATTGAAAATTATGAGTATTTTATTCAAAATGATCAGAAGAAGTGATTTGATAAAGTCAGATTATATCATCTCCAGATACTGTGCAGTGCGAAAGTACAACTAGACTCAGAAGGGAAAATTCAAAGCATAAATTTTACTTAATGGATGATTGACAGAGTGTTCTAAATGGCTGCTCTATAACTGAGCTCTCCTAAACATCTGTAGTGGTAGCTGTCAGGGTGCCATTGGAGAGGCAGAGGGATATATTATTATTTTTCCAGTGTGGTGCAGTAGAGGTGGATCTGCAAACTGAAGCAGCTGATGCTGTGTTGCCTAAAGGTAACCTGTGAGAATTATCAGGGATTTATGACTGACTCCATTAGACTGTTCCCAAATGTGGAATATTGGGAATATTATGGAACCGTTGATACTCAAGGTTCAAAGTGTCAGAAGGAAAGTTCTCCCATGGGCTTCTGTTTTCCTGATGGTGGATCCTGTGAAGGCCACCTCCAGACATGCCTGATGATTATTTACCACCTCCCTCACGCCAATGACTTCAGCACTGCCACAGGGACTCACGGGCCTGGTTTCAGTTCCTGCTCCTCTTTCCTGTTATATCTCTTCCCTCTTGTCTTGTTCCTTCACATTTCCAAGTGATGCCATGATGCCTGCAGCCTCGACTGCCTCTGAATTGGTCATTGCTGTGGGCAAATTCACTGTAAGGGAGAGTGGAGGGCTTAATACTGCAGCTGCAGCAGATACTATGTGTGGGCATGCCAAAAGTCACTCTGTCTCTCTTAGATCCTGTATTCTTTCACACCTTTTTTGAACTCTTTGTCATTGCAATTACATATCTCCAGCTCAACTGTAAGGTTTAGGCCTGATAAAGAAATGTGCTGTCTTTGTAATGCTGCACAACCTGCAGCGGCTCCAAATTTTTAGATATGAAGGGATGAAATAGAGATTGGTATTGACAGCTGATGTTGTAATGTCGTCCTATTTATGTCAAATTTTGGGAATATAAATCCATTTTCTACACCATGATGCCATGATTTTGGCCAGATACAGCTATAAATGCTTGGCACTGCAATGTTATGCTAGGCCTAAAGTTATTCAAACTGAGGCTCTCTGATGTTGATATCTATAGAGGTTTGTAGATCCTCATAATTGTTCTATAGATTCTCTGCAAATGGGTCTTTCTTGGTATGAAAATCCAGAAAAGGCCTTACCTGTTTTGGGTATGACTATGACTCATGATGGATTTGCATATCAGGATGGGTATGTAGCTCAGAAACACTTTATGTGATTGCTCATTTAGTAACCAAATTGGAGTCTTCAAGTCTTTACTGTATAAATTTTATTTAAATAATTTTTCTTGTCACGTATTCAGATATTTTCTTTTCCAATTTACTGAGGTAATTCTGAACTCCAATCCTGCTTTCTAACATAAAATAATTCCCACTTTGTTATGTTTTAAAAATATAAAGCATAGCTACACAATCTTCCTGATTATTAAGAAGGGAAAAGTGAAGTAATGCAGGCAAATCACATCAGAACTGTATTTGGTAACATCCTTTTTTATAGTGAACTAACTATAACTGGTCTCTGAATGTACTTTACCAATTAATTTAGCATCTACCTGTTAATGAGTCGCCTACAGTGGTCTAACCAGATACATTTCTAATTAATCTGTGCTATTTTCTCCTATGCTTAAAGCAAAAATTCTGTATTTTTTACAACAATATTTCTGGGAATTTAAACTATTTCCCAAAATGTGATTCCTCTCTTTTCAGCCAAATAAAAGCTACCATTACGAGCTCCTGATCCTTTTCATATATTTTTGTGTTGAAAAGCAGTCTAAGGTTTAGTCTTAATCTAATGTTTCATCAGCCACTTTTGTGACAAGGTCCAGCTGTATGTGTGACATATTTCTCTTGCCTGCACACTATGTAACCTTTCCTTTTCTCGCTTGATGCTGTCACTGATGGTAACTATGTTAGCTGTATGTCAGTAGATGACCTTTTTAGTGAAGACTGATTTATAAGGAATCAGTACTTTAGCTTTTTGGGGGTTATCTTTTATTTCCCATTGGAGTGATTTATGTCTGAGTCTTTTCCTTGGTATTTTTTGTACTTTCAGTGCTTTGATAGTGTTTAGTTGTTCTTGATCCCTTGTTGCTGTGTACCATTGTGAGTCTTGGATTTTATAATTTTATCTCTAAGCACATACTGCTGTAAGTTTTTGTTTGGCTTTTGATTAATTTGTCAAAGGTGGTGATTAATTAATTCTGATAATTTGCTTTGTAGATTGTTCTACTGTCTACTTTTTCTAATAAAAGTTAAAACAGTTAAACATCAGTCATTATCATCAAGTCCTTTTCTCTGTATGAATCACATACTTAGGAACAGCATCATCTGCACAAAATTTCCTTGGATACAGTAGATCACAGATCACCACTATAATAACAGGTGCATTTTTTTTTTCTCAGTCATAACCCAGAAAAAGCATTGATAGTTGGACCTATTGGAACTATTATCTACAAGGTAACTTTTCCTACACAGCCTCAGCATAATTTCAAAATAACATGTATGCTTCTGTATAAACATACTAGTTGTTATCATTCAGTCAGATTTTTGTTATAAAATCTAATTTATAGTATTGGGCTCCTAGCACTTCAAGGTTGCTGTGCAGTACTTCTAGATCTCAATTTTATTTTCATATAATAATCAATATTAGATCAACTTTCAAATAATCTGAAATGTTCCCCCTTCTTTTTCAAACTTTAAATTTTGATTTTTTTGTTTCCACTTTTCCCAAACCCTTGATGAGGATATTGTTGTTTATGTCTCTCTGAGGACCTTTGTTATTTTAAATGAATAATTTAAAGGCCAACTGTTATTTTAAAGGTAAACTTTAACACATAATATGGCCATATATATGGTTGATGATGTTTTTACACTGTCACTGAGTGGGGCAAGAACAACAATGAGCCTTGTTCCTGCTTCTCCAAAGAATTCATTGGGACTATTAGGCCAGAGTCTTCACATCTAGGAATAACTGCTTAGTAAACAGCCATCTTTGAACATTTGTTTACAAATAAGAGTAAAATCTACAGAAGTAATAAAGAGAGAATGCATGATTGAAGAACACTTTCAATGTTGATTCATTACCTATGCAAAAATTACATGACTGATTTTAGACTCTGGTACAAAGACAATTTTCAGCTGTATGAGAGTAGATAATAAAATATTTTTGGTCCCTTTGAAAAAATGAAAGAAAAAGCTGTTGAAATGTAAATTATAGCTTTTTAAAACATTAACAATTCAGGAGTTAAAATACAAAACATTGAAAGAGAATGGTCTGATGTTCTGAAGTGCTTAAATTTTACTGTTTTTTCTATATAAATTAAATCTTATCCAACTTGATACTTTGAGGTTGATTTTGAAATTAAAATATCTTTTTTTCTGCTCAAAAATCTATATGTAAATACTTCTATCCCCTATTCCCATAAAAGGACTATTAATATCTAAAAGTATCAGGAAAATTTATTAATTACCAATTAAGTTTTGGATCCAATTGCTGAAACTCGAGGAAGATGAAAAATAAAGATAAGAAAAACTTCAGTCTGCAGAACCTGAGTGCTTTGCCTTGACAGGCCTTGGTGGGTATGAGTCTATTGGACAGAACCTGCTTGCTGACAAGTGTGGTTATGCATTTATTGCCTTGGAATTGAGGCAGGAAAAGACATATGGACAATGTCAGTGTAGAGAGAAGAGAAGAGAAGAGAAGAGAAGAGAAGAGAAGAGAAGAGAAGAGAAGAGAAGAGAAGAGAAGAGAAGAGAAGAGAAGAGAAGAGAAGAGAAGAGAAGAGAAGAGAAGAGAAGAGAAGAGAAGAGAAGAGAAGAGAAGAGAAGAGAAGAGAAGCCTGGGCCTGCAAGGCAGCATTTTGTCTGTGTGACATTGAACATCCCTGTTGCAACTCTGGTGTCCTCAGCATGAGATGGCAAGCTTGGAGTATATGAGAATTTCAGGCAGGAAAAGGAGTGCAGAGAGCCCTTCTCAGCTCTACCTGTGTCTCTGAGAGTGCTAGAAGCCTTGGATTAGCCCTACAGACTGGTAATATTGGGGTGATATTCACAGAATTCCAGAGTGGGTCTGGTTGGAAGGGACCACTGAGTGACCAGTGAGTCATCTGTCCAACCTCCCTGCTCAAGTAGGATCATCCTGAGCATATGGCACCGGATTGGATCGAGATGATTCTGAAATGTCTCTAGTGAGGGAGACTCCACAAGATCTCTGGGCAATCTGTTCCACGACTTGGTCAGAGCTCAGGAAAGACATTCCTCTCCATGTTGGTACTTCCTGTGCATAAGTTTCTGCCTGTGGCCTCTTGTCCTGTTGCTGGGCACCACTGAGCAGAGCCTGGTCCATCTTGGATGGATGTTCTTCATATATTTTAAACCCTGGGGGTTTTTTTCAGTGAAATATTTGACACATATATATTCAAAAATCATAGTCAATATGCAGAATCTCATAAACTGGGGGATTAAAATATGGAATCTGGTTTTTTTAGCCAAAAGTGCAGGTAGGACATGAAGCCTCAGGGCTTTTGCACAGTGTGAAGGAAAAAGGAAACTGCTGGACATAATACAAAGAGGTTTTGGTTTCTCAGAAAGAAAATGACAGGCACACTTGTGATATAACAAATGTGGGTGCCCATAAAAGAACTTACACAGTGGAATAGGTCCAGACTTTTCAACTAGTCATGAATGGGGTCTCCTCCCCTGAAAAAAAAGGCCCCCATTTTTTTTCAGGATAACAGACTTTAGGATGTGAAAGATCTTTTGTTCCAGAAAGCAGAGAAAAGTATTACTGAGGGGAAGGGAAGAGAAAGATGCCATTGGTGGCTCTAAGAGGGGTAGTGTTATTGCACAAGTCATGATGTGGATGGTGGAGAGAGCAGGATTATAGCCCTGAGCCCAACTAGAGAAGACAGCTTCATCATAAGGATGGAATCTATAACATTTATTCCCACATTCCAAATGAGTGCTAACAGCTAAGTAGTAGTCATTGAGTTGATCAATCCACCAATCCTTAGGATGAGTAGCACCAGGGTGGACTTTTTAGGGGCTGACTTCTGTTCTATATTGCTATTAAACAATATATGTCAATAGTATAAAAAGCCATTACACTGCTCAAATCAGCATAGACCCACTGAAATAAATCAGCTAGCCTTCCCATGGGGGGCAAACTGGAAAATTGTGCCACAGCATAGTTGAGGCTAAAATGTTGAGTGAGTCTTCATGGCTGAGGGCAGAGCACATGAACAACTACTTCCTGAGACAAAAAGGCAGGATGGTTTCAAGGAATTACAGACACTATGCCCTAATGCAAAGTCATCTGGTCAGCTGATTGATTCAGGAAACCTGAAACTGAAATCAGGTACACCCATGACATCCAATATAAAATCAGACAATATGTGTGTCCATGTATCTATGGCCACGTTCCACACTAAACTCTAGATTTTGCTTTTTCTTCTTACAACTACCACCTTATTTTAGGCACATGTTCCTTAACTTAATCACTTTCTGTGCTGAACTGTTATGCTGAAAGACAACTGAGAAATCCTATTCAGTACACGATTTAAGTCATTATTTGTTTTGAATATTTGCCCACAAAATTTAGGGAAAAAAAGTATACCTGCGGCACTATTTCTGCTTTATTTTATGCTTATTCAACTGAGTCACAGACATCTTTTTTCTCAATATTCTTTCCTTTTTTTTTTCTTCATGCATTTTCCTCTTTGTTCTTGCTCTTGTTACTTTCCTCTTTCCATTCCTTTGAAATTTAGGTTATGTTTCTACATTTTCTATTATTATTTATTTACATCCACCCATTTTTGTTTCCTCCATATTGTTTTATAATGTTGTATTGTGAAGGAAATTTCTTGAATTTGCATGAAAAATCTGTTCAAAGAAAGATATCATGGAAGAAGCCATCAAGGCTTGCATATATGTCTTTCCCTGACATGATGAGATTATAACGACCCTTCTTTCCTCAGTTTTGTATTGTCTGAGAAGTGGGTTGTTTGATGTTATTTACCCCTTCACCCCTCTATGACAGGGTAAATAGAAAAGTGTAAATTCATTACTGACAAAAATAGGAGTTGCTGTGGCACAACATAAAGTTTCCTGTACTGTAAAAAAAGGATTTGGTATATGATCAATAACCTTATGTCTACTGGGGAGAGGGGTCTGGAGTCCAGGAGGGGAGCTGAGCCTGGGGAGGGACAAAAGGGATGTGATTTACATAAATGAGTAAATATTTGCTTCTTTTGTTGTGGCTTTTCTTTCCCTGTACCAAAAAGAGTAATCTCCTATTTGTTTTATATTTATTAGTCTATTTTATGTTTATATAGGTTTTATATATATATATATATATATATATATATATATATATATATAATTATTTATAAGTTAATATTCCCAAGTCAAGTCAACTCTCTGCCTGTGAGAGTACTCATTAAGAGAGCTTCCTGTCTGTATCTCAACACAAGAATTTTCTAACTCTTATGTTTCCTTATGTTCTTCCTCATCCTAAGGAGGAGGGGATGGGCAGTGAGTGACTGTGTGGGGCCGTGGCTGCCAGCTGGGACCAACCCATCACATCATGCAATGAATGTTTTAACATTCCCAGAAATGTCACACAAAAGGATGACATAACTGATTACTGAGCACTTGTATTTTCAGGCCTTACGCCATGAAGGGTGATTTTTTCTTTTTGCTTTCTTAATGTGTTTCCCAATCACACACGTACACTATTATCCAGAAAATTTAAATCTGTCCTGCATTTCTCAGATAGTGCTCCTCCAGTTATGTTGTGTCCATTTTTGAAAAGATGCTCTCTAGTTTCACAGGAACATTTAGAAGAAATAAAGAAGGATCTTATACTGATGAAATATTCATTGCCACTCAATACCTTTGCTTTGGTTGTCTGTATCTCAATTAGCACATTACATGGGAGATGATTTAAGATACACTTTTGTGCAGTAAGTAATTCTAAATTATTAAAGTAGATGAGAGCACAATTCATAAGGGTCACACACAGCTGGGAGAAACAATTGCCAACTTCTTGTGAGATATTTTTTTTCATTATGGTTATTAAGGTTTTCCTGCCTTCTAAAGAGTCTGTATCATAGTTTATAATAAACAGTGTGAACCTATGAACCCAAACCCTCTGGGCTTGAAGACCTTCAATTATTGAAAGATGGTACTAAAGGTCAAAACGGGAAATTTTCAAGCATTTTATAAAATTATGTGTCCAACCTTTCCTTGACATGAACAGGGAATTGTGGCTGAGAGCATATTTTACCAAATGGCAATGAAACATACAGCCCTAAAATGCTTCATCAGCTTTGAAATTCCAGGTCATAAAGGACGTTGTTTTTTTATGGAGCTCAGATACTAAGTATTGTATGTGGTCAATGGTCACTGCATTTTCATAGGAACCACAGGGAAGTTTTTACTATTTCCTTTCTCTAGAATGGATTTACAGTTTTCAAATATTTCATAAACTTGGATTTAAGAATATATAGGTGCTGCTGCAGAGGTTAAGGCCAGGGGTGGCCTTCAAGGGGAAGCACAGGTAAGAGATGAGTTTAAGAAGATTTCAACAGGCCTTTGTCTTCCCACATTCCCTTATATTTACTTGGTCTTTCACACAAGGGAATAAGTGATGACTATTGTACTCAGATACAGGAAGATATGATCCCTATATGGTGACAGTAAATGGAGGCAATCCAAGAAATTGACTAAATTAATTGCCATATGTTTTTCCCTTGCATCTATGATATTCCTTAAGATTTTCTTATGGCAATAACTAATTAAACAAAAAAAATCAACCCAGAAATGTTTTCAATGATCATAAGGAAAAACAAATGTCTCTTTCTTCCTGAGAAGTTTGTCTAGATTAAGAGTAAGAATAAAATAAACCTCCAATTGCTTGTCAGACCTTTCTCCAGCTTCAGAGTAGGAATCAGAAATGCAGAATATCTCATTAAAATAGAAATGTCAAGCCTAAGATGAGTTCTGAAGGACAGCAAAAGGTAAAGACTCCTCTTAAATACCATGGCCCTGCTAGTTCATTAAGTTGGGACTAGAACTGTTAACTAAGTTGTCAAATGGTACTGAGAAGGAATTACACTGAATTAGCACTTTGATATACTCAGTAGGTGCAAAGATTTAAATACCATCTTTTTGTACCTAACGAGAATTAGATATTAAACAAAATGTCCCAAAATGTCAGCAGAACATGTGCTGCTGAGAATTTTTTCAGGAGACAAGTAGAGGGATCAATTAATTTTTCTGATACTATAGAAATGACCTCTTTAGATGGTCTTTAAGGGATATATAAAGAAAATGTGGTGAAAAAATAATTGAGGAATCATGAATTACATGATCCAAATTACAGGATTCTTTTGTGAGTTAGGAACCCATTCTCTGTTTAATTCATCTTCAATCAGTTTTTCTGTGTTTTAGTTCCTTAGGTATACACAATAGCAAGAATAGCAGAACTAATTAGATAAAGTATTTCTAGGCTGTGATGTTTTTGATTTACACAGATTTATCCCATTATTAATTTCAATAATGAACTAAATATTTTTATAAAAGAAAAGTGATAAATAAAACTTTTGAGATAACTGAAATTTTGCATTTTATTATATTCTACCTGGTTTCTTTTTATGTGATCATTTTGTAAAAAGAATTAATAACAGCTCATTGATCTATGAAGCATAAAAGTTAAAAGTAATAAACTGTCTAGTATTTCTAGTATTTTGAAACAATTTTTCCTTGCAAATTAAATTACATCAAACCCTATACAATTTTAACACAAACAAAAATTGTGTTGACAATATTTGCTACTTATTTCGTCAGTTTGTCTATGAGGATATTATGGGAGACAATGTCACCAACTTTATTAAAGTCAAGTTTTACAGCATCCACTCCCTTATCAGCTCAGCTACTTTTTTCATTGTAGAAGATTATCTGTCTGGCTGGGATGATTTCCTCTTCACAAATCTATAATGACTATGCCTAGGTACCTTCTTGTCCTTCTTACATTTGAGAATGGCTTGCAGGATTATTTCCTCGTGGGATCCATGTCAGCCTGACTGGCCTGTATCTCTCTGGATCTTCCACCTTGACGTTCTTGAAGGTAGAGCTGACCCTTTATTTTTTCCATTTGCCATAACCTATCAAATATAACTGATCGTGGCCTTACAGTGCCAGTGTCCATCTCCCACAGCACTTGCTGGAGTACCCTGTTGAATCCCAGGAGCTATATTTCAGACTGATTAGCTGTTCCTTAATTCAGTCTTCCACTGAGAGCAAGTGCTCCTCACTGAAGACTGTCCTGTGGGTGTAAGGTACCCAAGATTTCTTGTACCTAAGAGTTGTGAATTTCTTTACTTGCTGGTAAAGACTGAGACAAATAAGGTACTGAATCGGTTTTCTGTGGTACTGAATAGGTTTTCTGTGTCTTTTGTCACCAGTTTCCCTGCCCCATTCAGCAGTGGGGCCACAGTTTTCCAAATCTTTGTTTATCTACTGATAAACCTGTTGAAACTCTTGTTGACCTGTAATTATATTTACCCAAATTATTATTCCCTTATTACATTCAACTTCAAGTGTCCAGACAGTATCCTTGTTTATTCAAACAGGCTTTCTGCTACCTTAGGCTTGCTTTACATGGGATTGGACCCTCCTTGGGTGTGGAGGAGGTTATCCTGGATCCCTCTTCTCTACAGAACCAAATTCTATGGAGTCTTTCCAAACGTGTCTCTGAATAAGCCAAAAACCACCTCCTCAAATCCAGAGAAATCATGCTTTTTGGTTTTTCCCCCTCCTGAATACTTCTATCCCAACGTCACTGAAGTTGTGGCTGTCAACCCTAACCTTCAATCCCCAGCCACTTCTTTCTTGTTTCTAATTATAAACTCTGGCAGTTCATCTCCCCTCAAATGTTGCTTGATGACCTGTGCCAGTCCAGAAGCTATCATCAATAGACTCCTGAAACCAGCATATCTGGTGAAACCACAAGTCCTCCATAAGGACAAGAGCCTGCAAATGCAAGAGTCTCTCCAGTTTTCTGTAGAAGGTCTCATCTGCATCTTCTCCCTGTTTAAACTGTCAGTGGCACACTGGCCTTGTATACATTGTCTTGTTCTCTAATCCTGACCCCTCCCTCTCAACTATCTCATCCCTCCCAGGGTGCCTTTCCCCTGCTCTCTCACTCACCTAAAGGATGCCTTCCTGTAAATCCTAAAAGACCTAAAAGACACACCCACTGGCATCCATCGACTCGTGGTGGTCACCTGTGATGACAGTGAGACAGTATAGATGTGATATGCAAAGTCACACAAACATTCTGGGGAGCAATGAATTACCTTTACAGGGTAGAAGAAGATACCTCCATGCAATCTCTCATGAAGAGATACACGAAGACAATAATAGGAGCGTTATTAAACATTTTTAATACAGAATGTAGTCTTGGGTACAGGACAGTAGAAAGAGCTCATTTCCAAACTCACAAATGGGGCACATTCAGTGTTGTACGTGCAGCATTTGTTTTGGGGTGTTTTACAACACGATGGTTGTAAAAGTGCATGTCTGCTTCTGGAAATGAGAGTAGAGTTGGGCCCTGTGGAAAAGTTATGTGAAACAAGCTGAAACCAGATCTAGTGGCTTGTGCAATAAGCTACTGTGCAATTCAATGTATGCACAGCACATACAACCATCATCATTTCACACTTCCTCTTGGCTAAACAGATTAAAATGCTCAAGCACTTTTTATCATAGTCTTTTTTATTAATCAGTTCAGTTTAATTCTCCCCTGTCACAAGGGGTGTAAATTATTTTCTTAACACTTGTTTTCAGTGGTGAATATTTACATTAATTTATAAAAAGTGAGTATTTTCTCTTAGTTCATGTCTCTGTACTGCTCTGTCCTACTTTTCTATTTGATTTCTGCTATTACTTCTAAATGCAAGACACTAATGTATAAGTAGTACATAATCATATTGGGCTATTATTATGGATGAATAATGCAGAGTCTCCATTTCTTTATCTGTGAGTGTTAAAAGTGAATATCATTAGTTGACAAATGTTCTGATTTTTCTATTTTTTTAAATGTTGCTTGCTTTCAACCTGTGTGGTACCAATATTCAACACAGAGAAATAATAATGAAGGATTTCTTTTCATCTAAACAATAGAAATTAACAGTATCTTTCAACATTTTTAAATTAAACAAATATTTGAATGCCTATCCCACAGCTTCAAATAATGATTAAATTGCTTTGCAAATTCTGACTGGGTAACAGCAGAAAAAAATATATCTAATTTCTTTATTCTTCTTCACTTTATGCCTTTCACTACTGCAAATACACTAACTGATTTAGTTGTGGAAATCAGAAGAGATTTTAAGATATTTTACTGTTGTAATTCATGGAACTTTACTGTCTGGTGGCCCAGAACAACCTGAAACTCTACCATACAGGAAAATTATTCTTTTCTCTTTTCTAAAATCCTGAGTGCCTAGTGAATCAGCTTTTACCTCTTTTCTACCTCAAAATACTATTATGTGTGAAAAGGAGACACGATACCTAAAGCCAAGCACTTATTTTTAGTACAGCTGAAATCTTAACAGTTGAGTCCGAGAATTATGAGCAGTCCAGATTTATCTCACCCTTCCAGTGCTCTGAGCCCTCATCTCTGTAACTTCAGTCTTAACTCTGTAACTTCAGGGCATGAATTTACAATCCTTTTATTATAGACATGCTTATGTGAATTAAGGTGAAAATGAGACCATATGCTGAAGTCAGTTGTATGGATTCTATTTAATGGCAAGTTTGAGGGCTTGGGAGAAAAAGAACGAAAGAGAGAAAGAGAGAAAGAAAGAAAGAAAGAAAGAAAGAAAGAAAGAAAGAAAGAAAGAAAGAAAGAAAGAAAGAAAGAAAGAAAGAAAGAAAGAAAGAAAGAAAGAAAGAAAGAAAGAAAGAAAGAAAGAAAGAAAGAAAGAAAGAAAGAAAGAAAGAAAGAAAGAAAGAAAGAAAGAAAGAAAGAAAGAAAGAAAGAAAGAAAGAAAGAAAGAAAGAAAGAAAGAAAGAAAGAAAGAAAGAAAGAAAGAAAGAAAGAAAGAAAGAAAGAAAGAAAGAAAGAAAGAAAGAAAGAAAGAAAGAAAGAAAGAAAGAAAGAAAGAAAGAAAGAAAGAAAGAAAGAGAAAGCAAAAGAGAGAAAGGAAAAGAAAATGAAAAAGAAAGGAAAAAGAGGAGGATGGGGAGTGACAGCATTTGTGGCGATGGTCCTGTGAAACACAGAGTTCAATGGGTTAATGTACATCATGTTTACATGGGAATGGCCAGATAACTCCCTTTGGTAGGTGGAAGATGTTTTACGCTGCCTTTTGCAACACTGGGTCATGTGCAAGGTCCCAGAAATGAGTCTGGGGTTATTTTGAGGGTCTTTGGTGGTTTATGACTTCTTCTAAGCTATGACAGCTGCATCTCATGTCTGTGGAGTTGAGCCAGTTATGCCTCACCCAGAGGGATGAAAACCCTCTGGCCTATGTGGGAATGTCAATGTCCCATGGGAATGTGAATGTCCAGTGGGAATGTGACCTTTCCAAGAGGGAATGTGGGGAGTTTCACAACCAAGTCAGTTTGTGTAAGGGAGGACAACTGACATGATGAAAAGCCCCATCTAATCTCAGCAGGGTCTGCCTCTTACCTGGCCCAAAACTCAGCTTGTAGCCTCTGGTGGTGGGTGTTCTACCCCTCTCTCTCATGTGGACCAGAAGCTTTGACAGCCCACACTCAAAAACTCTTCCTCCCCCTTGTTTAGGGGGACAGTGTGAGTGTGCAAACTTGTCCCCCTAAACGCAGCAAATGAGTCTGTGGGGTATGGCCTCCCCCAGCCTTATTTACCTCTCCTTAGATCTGAGGTAGACAGTAGCACCACCTTTGTCTTATCTCAATTTCTCATCAGGTGCCTTAACTCACAGCCTAAATTCCCAAAATCCATGAGGAATATTTGGAGGTGGGGTGGCCTTTGGTGGTCACAGATTCTTTGTGCAGTTTGCTGTAGTGTGCAAAATCTTTTGGTGATCTTAACAGAGTTTAAAACAATTATGATTTTTAAGTCTTTTACAGATGACAGAGGCAGATGAGGTCTATGTTGGCTTGTCAGCATTTGGAGTCCTCTCCCAAGATCTCCACCATGAGGACCATCAATATCATATTCCACCATGAGGAATATGATATTAATGTTGGTAGTTTCTTCTTCTTTGCCTCTTCTTCCTCCCTTTTTTCTTTCCTCCATAGAAAAGATACACCTTTCATTCCCCTTGGCTATACTTTCATACACCTTTCATTCATCTGGGATTATTTTTGTATGTTTTCTCACACACTTTGTTTTTAATCCAGTGGTCTGCAACTCCATTTTAATTCCAAGTCTTGTGTGTGTTAGATTCTACATTTTTGTCCTCCTTCTTTTATCTACAAAGAGGTTTCTTCAGCTTCATGTCTGCTGTTTTTAAACTGAGCATAGCTGAATTTTATATAGCAGGGGGAAGAGGGAGGAGCAGGCACTCACTCTTCTGATGTCATGCCTGTATTTTTCTGCATGTATCCTGTGTCCCCACTTCTCCAGGTCTCTGTACTGTTAGGTTACAGGATTGCACAAAATGTCACTCTACTTTTTTACAACTATAATCACAGAGGCAGAAAAATTAAAGTTTGACAACATTCAGAAAATATTTCAAATTCCCTTAATTCCCAGCGCCTATTCTCTAATAGCACATCTGTTATTTTAACCCTAATCTATGCCCTTAAGATGTAAAACTTTTATTGTTTAAAATGTCATATAAAATGTTTTATTGCTCTAAAATTATCTTGTCATAATGTATCTATTATTTTGAGAAAAATTTTACTTAAATATTACATTGTGTGTCTTTGAAGTATGATTCATAATGTTAAAGGGCATGCAGCTAGGTGCATGAAATTCATAACAGCAGCCAAAAATACTGAGAAGAACCCTATAGGCAAAATTGTTACTGCAGAAATTCATATTAGTGGATACACTCGCCAGAAATCCATTTCATTATTATTCATCTACAATACTTGTCAACAGTGAGTTGAAAATTACCGAGTTAGTTTCTGACTGTTTTTCACTATCTCTTTTACAAAACTTTCCATGCAAGTTACAATTTTAGGGTACAACATGCACTAATACCTGAAACAAAGAAATATTAAATGATTTTGTTTAAATAAAATAAAGGTAATTAACTTGGTGATAGTTACAGACAGTCTGATTATGCATATATTATTTAGAAAGCGTCTATTAAAGAAAAGACTTTCTATTCTAGGAACATTAAAAAGATTATTTTAGCTACCTTTGATCTGACCATAATATTAAGAAAGAAAAAAATTCTTAATTGAGTAAATGAATATCCGTAAAAAAATTCTTATACTTTAAAACCTGTTTTGCTTTAAGTAAGGACAGGAAGTCATAATGTCAGTTATAACAAAATGAAAATTTTTAAACAGTTCATTAAGAAGCCATTACTGACTTTTGGTATTTTTGACATATTTCTCATTATTTTAATTAGCTTGAAATTTCATTGAGGAGAGAGTATTTCCTTTAGATATATGACATTTGAAGTTCTGTATTTTCATTAAAACATGCTTGGCTTGTTTTGCCAATTGAACTTTTGCTTGCTTGCCGGAATTGAAAAAAACTTTAAATGTCTGTGGTGCCAAAAACTAAAATAAGTTTACTTATCTGTGGCTTAAAGGAATATATGCATATGATTAAAATTGTCTCACCATGAAATGAAGAAATCCATTAATAGTCAGAAATGTAATTAAGGTGGCAAACATGGAACAATTGCAATAACTAGAAGGGAAGGTTGTGCCCTTCTGGCTTTAGCAGGTGATCATTTAGCTCTCCTGCTTTGCACCTTAAAGCAGTTGTAGGTGGCTAGTACATGCTGACTTGTTTCAGAAATTATCTTCAATATTGATTGATGTTTCCACTGGAAATAAAGGGGTTTCGAGGGCTTTCTTCAAGTGATTTCCATGAGGGAGATTGGTGCAATCAGAAACTTAAATCTCATGCTGCAGTTCTTGACCAATGAAACAGGGGACATAACCTAATGAGCAGTTACTTTCAAGGAGTCTGTGGAAAGGATAAATTTATTACAGTGCTCTAGCAAATTTGAACAACACTATTTAGATCATGATTAGCCACTTTTGGCCCATCTAATGGGCTAAAACAAACCAAAGGATATTAGTAATTAGTAGGGATACATTGGTGGGTTTTGGCAACATTTATAAGCATAGAAACACACAGTGCTTTTTAATGTTGAGAAGGACAACCCCAATAATTATCCATGAATATTCCCATAGGCAGGACTCCACCGTGATAAAAACCAAGGATGTGGAGACTTACAAAGTTACAAAGCTTCTGATTATGTCCACAGGGATGGGCCCTGCCTGGTAGATTCAACAATAGTCTTGGACTCTAGATAAGTAGATGAACTTCTAAGGTGAATTGCACAGTGCATTTCTTCTTCTTTACCTGAACAGCCTCTTACATCTCTTAAATTTTCATGTGCGATAGATTTATTTAGCTCATAAAACTCATGAATTTATCATGATTCATAATTCATGTTTCATAATTTATTGTAGAAATAAAGTTGCCACTGACATTTAACACTTTGAAGTGTTTTCCACTTAAAGGTCACCTTTACAAAGCACTACTCTTTTACTTGAGGGAAACATTTTAACAAAACGGGTTGGAGGTTTTTTCAGTTTGATAATTATCATCATAATAGTTCAAACTCCAAAGAATTCTTAAAAGGAAATGGCACCTAGGTAGACCAAGTGAGAAATGTTTGATATCACTATTACCTGCATCTAAAATCTTAGTGGAAGTTTCTGAAAGGTTATGAATGCAAAGCACAAAGATTGCTGATCTCCAATAGTATATTTTTATAATGTCAGATAAGAAAGTTTATAAGATATCTCAGTTTACAAGATTTGTGCTTCTCAGAACACACACCACTTTGAAATACATTTTCATAGTCTCTTCCTTCCACAAAATCTAGAGCGATATACAACATGACATTAAGCAAGTTGAATACTATTTTTTCCATAGTGAGAAAGAAAACTGTTAAAATTAAGCAGAAATGTGGATTTCTCTTAAGTAAGTTGAAAAAATTATTCTTTCAAGGCTGAAGAATGCAACACTAAACCCGAACTCTTAACTAGACACTGGAAGGAGTAGAGTCATGTTCAAAGGAAATATGTCCTTGAGAGATCTCAGAAAAAAAAGCACAGTTCAAAAAGAACAGGAAGGTCACTCCTCAGTGCTTCCTTTACTGTTACCTGTGCAAAGCACAGCAGCTGTTTGTGCCTGTATCCCATGACTGCAATTCTCTGCCCTTGCAGTTCCTGAGTGCAGTTGTAAAAGGAAATGAAGGGATAGACAATGAGATGGGGAAAATCTGTCAGTGACTACCAAAAATTTGGAAACTACTGAGGTAACTAGAATACTGCAGTGTCCAGTGGCCTATCTTTGTAATCTAATATTTTTACTTTTTATGGATTTCTATCTTCTTGCAGTGACAAAACCAAGAAAATATTTTGATGTGGGATGCTGAATTCAGTCCAACCACTTTAGGGTTTGATTAACAATTTATATACTTTTGTAGAGCATCAAAAGGACTGATGGGTAGTGCTTATTTAAGTGTACTCTCAATCATGGCCATTAGGCCATTATTCCTTGCAGAATTCACATCTCCCAGGAAATTAAATAACTCCCACGATGGAAGTATTCGCTTCAAATTTTTACTTGACACGTTTTGGATAAAAGAAAAGAGCTGCACTAGCCTTTCCTACTGAGTTAATTTTTAATTTTCAGTTGCCTTCACACAAATAGATACATGTACAAACCCCAAGGAACAATCTGGTTGACCTGAAAGTAGAGGCATTATCTTTCCATTTGCTCTGAAAGTTTGTAGAATTTTGTTGGCTTCATCTGAGCTGAAATTTTGTTATTGTACGAATAAGGGGAGAAAATGCAATAATTTCATGATATTACTCATAGTTCCTGAAAGTTAATATATCAGTGTCCTTCGTGAAGTAGATTTTCAACAATGAGAGCAGCACTCACTGATATCATAATTTTGATCATTTTCTCAATGTTTTTCAGTGACAATGCCTTAAACTTTTTTTGCTGTGCCTTATGAAACACTGCAGGCTACTGTTACCTCTTCATTTCTTATCTGCTTACAGCAGAGAGTACAATGTTATAGTATACTAGCAATAACAGTGCTGAAAATTGTGGAAAATGCATTTTTAGGTATTCTAAGAGATAAATGGACAAATCTACTTTAACTATAATTATCTGACTGATAAGTATAAGTTAAGACCTAGATGCCCTTTACTTTTTTTTCTGTTTAATGCAGAGAAGGACTTGATACCTTGTGAGTTGTCAAATCAGTCTATATGATGAAATTCTTACCTTTGGGCTTATTTGATAGATAAATCTAGAAAAAGATAATTCAGCCTTAGATGGAGTCCTATATCCAGGTAAAGACCCATGATATTCTGTGGCTGGGCATAAAGTTTCAGCAGTGAAATAAGTAGCATTCATTTCTGTAAAACAGGAGTCTTGGACTTTTCCTTGGTATTGTAGTTATTGCTCTACTCCCAAAACACAAGGTACTGATTTCTTAGACATATTTCTACAAGTTCCAAAATGGAAATAGCATTCTGATCAAAGCAAATCCAAGTGGGACATGGGTAAGGTGTAATTCTCATTCCTTTTTTCCCCACTAAGTTCTTTGGATTGCAAGCAAAACAAGCAAGCAATACATTTCACTGTCAATCACTTGAAAAAGAAATTACTTTTCCTTATATCTTTTCAAGATCTTTCAGTATGTATGCCCAGCTGCTTTTCTTTATTATGTTTTTTTTTTCAAAATATGCTGAACTATTTGGAACAGCTTTGGTAGGAGAACAAAGGCCATAAAAGCAGCATCTTGATGAATTTTTATTT